>CM072886.1:50019605-50619605 GCA_037013685.1 Acridotheres tristis
GTGTGTGTGTGTGTGTGTGTGTGTGTGTTTTTTTTTTTTTTTTTTTTTTTTTTTTTTTTTTTTTTTTTTTTTTTTTTTTTTTTTTTTTTTTTTTTTTTTTTTTTTTTTTTTTTTTTTTTTTTTTTTTTTTTTTTTTTTTTTTTTTTTTTTTTTTTTTTTTTTTTTTTTTTTTTTTTTTTTTTTTTTTTTTTTTTTTTTTTTTTTTTTTTTTTTTTTTTTTTTTTTTTTTTTTTTTTTTTTTTTTTTTTTTTTTTTTGTTTATTTTTTTTTTTTTTTTTTTTTTTTTTTTTTTTTTCTTTTTTTTTTGCTTTTGTTTTTTTTTTTTTTTTTTTTTTTTTTTTTTTTTTTTTTTTTTTTTTTTTTTTTTTTTTTTTTTTTTTTTTTTTTTTTTTTTTTTTTTTTTTTTTTTTTTTTTTTTTTTTTTTTTTTTTTTTTTTTTTTTTTTTTTTTTTTTTTTTTTTTTTGTAGTCATGAAGTCTGTACTGCTGTCTTTCCAATAGCCTTCCTCTGATTGTGTGGGATTGCTAAACTGCCACATTTCTGTCTTCTTGCCCACTGACAAGGAGAAAGGCCTGTTCTAGAGATCAACATTGTACCAGTAAACCAGAATTAAAGAAATAAATTGCACTTCTGAAACCCTAGTGGGATTTTTCTAGCAGTTTCTCATTTTGACTTTCCAAAAACTAGTTGTTAATATGTCATGTCTCATATTAAGCAAAGTGAAATTTTGTTTCTTCTCCTTTATAGGGCAGGAAATAGGTTTCCCAAATTCTTCCAGTTATTTCTGCATTAGTGGAAGCATGTGTAAGAATTTTTTTTTTTTCTCTCAACCTATACTCAGGTCTCATGCCTGTCTGTCATTCCTCTTCTGTTCTTTTAGCTACTTTTTGTTGTTTACATTTCTAGATACCTTGAAGTCATGAGCATACCTGTGATAATCACTGCTTACATTGTCTACAAAATTATTTTCTAGACAGAACGTATGATTATTCAGCACTGGTATGTACAGGCCCCAGGGAAATCACAGCCTTTGTGATGTGTTCTGGAGTGCACACTAACATACTATGTTTGCCTTCAAACATTTAACTGAAGCCTGTGATCTTAAAAAAAGATGCAGGTAGCATAATTATAGAATGGATTTCAAAGGACTGTTGTTATGGAAAGAGATAGGTAAACACCAAATGCTTTCTAGTGCCCAGGGTGAAAACAAAAAGAGAGTATATACAAGGGAAGGGAAAGGGAATAAAGAAAAAACCTGACTGTAGAGATCTAAAATTCCTGTAACACAATTTAAGTGTTGCTAATGGATGTAGGAAGGGCATGTAGATAGGTAACTCTGCTAGCAGCTCTACTAATGAGAATTTTCTGTAGGAACCTAAGGTAAGCTTCACACCTTTGGAGGACAGTAGCTAAATGTCAGCAATGCAGTCATGCTGAATAATCTTATCTCGGTTTGAAAGACAGGTATTTGCTAAGGAAAGGCGAGAACCCCTTTCCTGGAGATGCAGAGTGCAACCGCCTCGCTTTTAATAATTTTAGTTGCAAATCAGAGGCTGTAAGGCTCCAGACCCCTCTCCCCACTTTCCTTTTCCAGTCTCTCCCCATCTCCACCCACCCCCCTGCGAGAGAGAACATTATCGTTTCTAAGGTGTAGCCACAAATACTTAGCATAACAATGGGAGAAATTCCACAGAAAGAAAAGGGAACAATTCAACCCCAACAAATCTGTATTCAGTTATTGTCATGGGATACGTTTCTTGCAGAATAAATGTTTGCCACTTAGACATTCAGAACTAGTGTAGCTGGAAGAAACTGTGCGGATTTGGTAAGTGGCCCATAGCTCTGCAAGTCAGAAGTGGTTCCCATTCCTCCTCTCAGACTGGCAGTACATAAAATAACACTGACAAGTACAACTTGCTCAATGCCATCAAGGAATCTTCTGTGGAAACCTACAGCAAAAAAAGAGTTTTATGTTCATGACAGTCAATGACAGGGACTCCAGTATTACTGGGTTTTGATTTCTTGTTTGAAGCTGATGATGAGTGATAATATTTGCATTTGAAAAAGCCACACTAGAGAGAAAATGTGCCTTAGATTTTATTGCAGAGAATAAAATTATTGATAGCTATTTAAAATATAAAATTAGATATGAGTGTATAGAGAGAGAGTGGTTGAAACACTTATTGTACAAATTCCTTAGGTGGTATTTTATTTAATTTAATAAGAAGATTCTTAATACTGATTTACTCAGCAATTTTAAAACCTAACAAGAAATGTCTCCTATTCACATCCTTTTTCTTTAGTGAGGTGCAAGAGCTGTCCACCTTCCAAGTTGTCCATGTGGATATGTGTCCTTTTTATAAGTGTTTTGCAATGTCAAAGTCAAAGTTTAATAATAAAGAGCAGCTCTTTGTGCATTTGCAAGTATTTGTTGAACAGGTTTTCCAAAATAACTAACATGCTTTAAATAGTAAGTTTTCTTACGTAACAAAAGGTGACAAGGTACATGAGTTTACAAGTATCCACAAAAGTAATTGTGAGTGGTGTACAGCCTTTGAAAGCTTTCTTTTGTGATCATGTGTGTTCTTAAGCAATGTAAATGAGTGTATCAGTAGTTGCTGTGAGAAAATTCCATGTAACAAAAATTGAGAAAGTATAATACAATACTTCAATAAAATTGAATGAGCACCAAAAAGGTGTTGAATTGCAAATTCAATGGTCACAATTTATTATTAACATGACAAATAAAAATGAAATATTTATGAGTCTGCACTCACACATGTGTGTACATGTGTACACAATTTTAAAAATACCTGTGGAATGAAAGTATTGAAAATAGAAGTCATATAAATTTAAAAAATTATATTCCAGCTTTGGTTTTCATGTTCCTTAAGGAACAAATTATAAGAAGCTTCTTTAGAAATAAAAATTTTGACTTCTTTTGAACAGCTTCATTGTGATTAGTATCTTGAATGCTTTGCTGCATTATTTTCTTCCCCTATTATTACCTGAAATGGCACTTTACAATGGAAAGCTTTCAGATAAGTAAAAACTGGTTAATCCTGTATTAGGCCAGGTTAGTTGAAGGAGAAATATGATGGTGAATGAAGAATATACTCACCAAGTAAGAGTTCCTGTAGGTATGAGTAGCATCTTAATATAATGTGCTAAATTAGCTCTCAGGTGTTTTAATCTGCATCCTTGGCAACTCGGTGCCCTGTGGTGTTGCACACAGTTTTCAGAAATGCTTTTTGAGCATACCTGAGGTTAAACTCCAGCTGACCTGATGTGGGTTATTGGATGAAGATGCCAAATGGGTCTTATATTTAGCTGGCACCCAGCTGCCTTCATTTGAGGCGAAAAAATAAATCTAGCATCTGGACTGCATAAGCAGACACCTGCCCTTGTAAATGACTGTGGGTCTGTGAGTTTTGGAATAGAAATGAAATATGAAAAGTCTAGGGCTGGAAAAGGCATTATTAAATTTCTTCCTTGTCAGAGATACAAGAACATGGGCATGTCCATTTCAGTGGGAGGGTCCAGTGCACTAGCCGAATATGAGCTCATGTTTGGCACAAAAGAGCAGCCATGGTTGTTTTAGATCTGCTATCTTAGTATGTGTGCATCTATGGTCATGACTAAAAGTGCTGTTATCCTGCTTTGGCAAAACTATGCAATTGCAGTTAATCACATTGAAGTGCCATAGAATAAATCTATCTGGCAATAGGATAATTATCTGGAAATGAAACTGTTCAATTTGCTTTAGTTTACCAGGGAGGGACCGATGCTGATGCTGCAACGATATTAACTTCCTGATGGGCAATGATTTAATACAGTACTACACTTTTATCACATCTGTTAATATTAAGTATCTTGAATAAGTTGAATGTGCAAGAGGATGTAATTAGGAAGGAATGGTATGATGGTTCTTGCAAAATGCCAGATTTGAGATTAATACAGAACTTACACCTAAGTGTTATTTTAGGCCTTATAATGCCTTTACATAAATCACTGCATAGATTATATTGTAAATTAAAGACAAAAAGAGACTGATTGAAGAAAAGCTAGCAGTAGTGTGGGTTTCATGGAAGGTGCCAGAATGGCAAATGACAGTGATAGCTTTGTGGGAAGAGAGATTGGACTAAACAGTTGTATTTTGAAAAAGAAGAGAAGTAGAAGGCACGTGCACAATAATGAACTCCACTGACAAGATAAATGGTGGCCCCTATTTACTACTGATCGCATAAGGACAAGGAAATAATCACAGAAATTGAAAGCCAGTACATTTTAAAGCTGAGGTAAAGAACTAATCATCCAACATAGGAGATTTATGGAGCTTTCTGTCCCAAGATAGCACTGAGGCTAAGAGCCCAGAAGAGGTTTTTAAATCTGTTGAATACCTGGAAATATGATATTAAATGAAAGAAAAAGAGCTACTGGAACAATTTATCTTTTCAGTTGCTGTTCAGCAAGTGATCTTCCTCCTTTGTAGTGGCTGAGCCGCATATATACAGAATTAATAATTCATCTCTGTCACAAGGACAAGTAGTTTTCCTCAGTTTAAATCTATATAGCTAAGTTATTAATAAGCACTTCAAAGTTGCTTATGCTTGTTTTGTTGCCTCTTTATCTTTCTATTATTTTATCTTTTTTAGCAATGTCACTTATGTCAAGTTGAGTCAATCAAATCTAATTTAATTTATCTGCTGAAGTGATTATGCAACCCTACAGTCCTAAGTAGAATCAATTATCTGTCTAAACACAGTGTATCGTTAACATTATTAGTGGTGAGCGTTCACCAAGATCTTCTGTGCTTGTCTGCTTGGATGTATGTCACAGGCAGCATCAATATCAACAAGCTCACAGGTCAGGGCATCTGATTGTCCACACTTCTTAATCATCGGTGTGGCCATAGGCATGGGCCACCCAGCACTGCCAGCAAGAAGACTGGAGGCCACCAAAGTATTTTGAAGAGTAAAGTGCCTCAAGTGTGTAGACATCAGATGTGCTGTGCAGTGGCCTCAATGCAAGAGAGTAGTCCCTGGTGAATTTTTGTTGCTCATACAGGCATTTTCCCAGCTCCTCAGGGACAAATGAGCAACATGCTCTTTTAGCATGCCCACACACTAATGTGGATATTTTGAATTGCCTTTGGGTAAGAGATAGCCAAGTTTAGTAGGAAAGAAACTGTAGGTCCAGCAACCAGTGGAAGATGATTTTTGAGATCTGTTTAGAGTCTGTGACACATAAAGGCCTTTGTTTTGGCGAGGTCACACTTTAACTTATTCAATGTCTGTAAAATAAAGCTGCCAATTACTGAAGTTTTAGAGGAGTATCAAGGACAAATACATATAAATGTCTGAAATAGTGATGACAATGATAAAAAATCTTTTCACGTCTTTTCAGAAACTTCAGGGTTTTTTTAGTCACAGAGCAATAGACTTTGTAGGCTGTTATATGCATGCATTGACAAAACACCCACATCTAAAAGTAAATTTAAGTGCATTGTGACTTATTTTCCTATGCTTTCTCCCACAGAATTGTTTCTGTTTAACAATAATTGGTGTGTGGGAGAAAAAATCTTACAACAGCATTTCTCCATTGAAATTGCTTGCCTAGGTACTGAAAAGGAGAACACTATAACATGAACTGTTCAAAGGTCATCCATCGAAGTAGTTGAGCATAAATCTGTTTCTTTTTCATTGTTGTCCATTTCTGCATAATTTATGTTAGGGTGTTCTTATTTTATTAGACCTCTGGACTAATAAAATTTAGATTTAAAGAGTTTTTATGTTATTAGACCTCTGGACTTGTGTCCTTTTCTAAAACCACTTGGATATTTAAAAGGCTGACTTGCAAGAGACAGAATAGAGGTGTAGCTTGCTCCTCCTCTACAGTATTTTTTCACCCATTTTCAATATGCCTTTCAGTTGATCTATAGGCTTTCTTATTTTCAAATAATTTCAGTAGTGTACATTATTCTGCTTTTTGTAGTTCTTTTTAAAAACTCTCTGTGGGGGGTTGTTCTGCACCTATACCCTTATGTAAGGAAAAATACATTCTCCATATCTTCACCCATTCCATTCTCCACAAAGTATTACCTGGGATGATGATCCTATTATATCACAGTCACAGAGGTCATTGTAAAAACAATCTGTCTAAAAGAAATGCTGTTGTCCTGAACATTGATCAATTGCAGATCAGAGAGTTCTTGAGCTCCCTTTGTAGGAAGGAAGGAAGGAAGGAAGGAAGGAAGGAAGGAAGGAAGGAAGGAAGGAAGGAAGGAAGGAAGGAAGGAAGGAAGGAAGGAAGGAAGGAAGGAAGGAAGGAAGGAAGGAAGGAAGGAAGGAAGGAGAGAAAGAAAGAAAGAAAGAAAGAAAGAAAGAAAGAAAGAAAGAAAGAAAGAAAGAAAGAAAGAAAGAAAGAAAGAAAGAAAGAAAGAAAGAAAGAAAGAAAGAAAGAAAGAAAGAAAGAAAGAAAGAAAGAAAGAAAGAAAGAAAGAAAGAAAGAAAGAAAGAAAGAAAGAAAGAAAGAAAGAAAAGAAAGAAAAGAAAGAAAGAAAGAAAGAAAGAAAGAAAGAAAAGAAAGAAAGAAAGAAAGAAAGAAAGAAAGAAAGAAAGAAAGAAAGAAAGAAAGAAAGAAAGAAAGAAAGAAAGAAAGAAAGAAAGAAAGAAAGAAAGAAAGAAAGAAAGAAAGAAAGAAAGAAAGAAAGAAAGAAAGAAAGAAAAAGAAAGAAAAAGAAAGAAGAAAAAGTGGTGCTATTGGAACTAAAGAGGAGAAAGGATCAAAAGCAATTCATGCATGTGGGATTTCTTAACAGTGTGAAAGGTAATACTGTGTATAGCTCTAAGTATAGTAGGCTAAAATACATTAATTTGAATTTTTCTCTAAGAACCACTTTACAGATAAAATTGGAAGACCCTTGGGATCTGAATACTATAACAACTAATTGGAGACTTCTGCATTTCCTAGACTGCTTCTTTTCATTTTGGGCATGTTGTATAGTTGTGCCAGTTGAAAAGGATTTTTAAACACACTTGTAAAAATGTTACAGAATTAACAAAGCATTGCAGATTCAGAACCCATGAAAGACTGAGGAAACAACTAGGTGCAACTTGGACAAATGGTGACATTTTGTCAGCTTAAGTCTGTGTAGAGCTTTTGGGATATACTACATAGTTTCTTGAAGGAAAAGGTGCTGTGTCAGTGGATAAATTTTGTTTTCTTATTTTGAATAATTTTTAGGGGTGAGAGAAAATTACTTCTTTCAAAAGTATTAATGTTGCATCATACTAGGAGCTATAAGGAACACTGTAATTCGTCGGACAGATTACAGCAGTTACAAATAACTGCTTAAACAAACAAAAACTTAATTGAGACATAAATATTCTTGGGTGCATACAATTTTTCTGGATACATTTGATTACTTTTTAAAAATCATAGAATAAAACCACTTGCCCAGAAATTTGTTTGGACGTGCTGCAAGTAGGAGAATTTCCAACACAATACTGTATGAAAAATAACTAAAATACCTAAATAGATAAATAGAAATGTGGTGGTTTACGGTCACACATAAATACAGTCATGAAATACACTGAGGTTTTGAGGAGTGGTTGGGATGATTAAATGCACTATTTCTATACAACTTTCTATACTTTAGAATAGGACACCTATCTGATAATAAATCACATGCAAACTTTAACCCCTGGAACTTTGAACACTCGGATTCCATAACACAGATGTATGCTTCCAGGGAGAAACTCTCATTGTAGGCCTTGTTTTCAAGCCTGATAGTGTTGAAACATGAAGAAGACATCACCTGATGTCAAACAGACTCCCAGGTTTCATAGCTCCAATGCCAGCTGGATTTTTCCGTACTCCCTTTGAATTACAAAGGGATAAGGATGAAGGATAAGGAAGATCTCATCTTTCTGTTACTGATGAGCTGTTAAGCAGTGTTTAGAACAGCACAACAGCATGAAAAGTGTGAATCCTAATAAAATGAGAGGCTTTTCAATGCCTCTGTGATTTCAAGAATGAAAAGGCAAGACAAAGAGTTGTAAGTTAGAAGAACTGTCATGCTTGGCCATAATTCAGAAATGCAGAGTCTGAGCACTGCATTGAGGTGGAGCAACATCTCACCTAGAAACAGATGCCTAGTATTCCTCCTCATAATGAATTTCTGTGTGCAGAAGAAACTGCATCTCCAGATGTACAAATCTATGAAGAAGTGCAGTGTGTTTAGTTGATTCTTGTAAAAGAAATGCCTTATTTGCATGTATCTAGAAAGAAAAAAAAAAAAAAACAAAATCCCCAATCCTTCTTCCCTGGCTCAGGAAACCTAAGACTGCATGAGGTGTGTATTACTGATTTTTGCATTGAGAACCAGGTATGAAGTCTTAAAAATGCATGTTCTGGGCATTATGTAAAATATCAAGCACATTTGTAGGTATGAGAAAAACTAATTTGTATATTCTAATGTTATAAACAACCACAACTGTTTGGCTTCATTAATGTATTGCCAGTAAAAAGTAGGTCAATATAGATTTGCTTTTTGTTCTCTGAGCCAGCTGTCACACTAATGGATGTGCATACATTGAGGAGGACATTCTTTGTAGGTTTAATTTCCAAATAATTTATTGGAAAAACAAGTTCAGATGAGAAAAGTTGGAGATGGTGAAAAACTATAACTTTTAGGATTTGGTGGAAAATATGTCTCTGATATTGGCAATTGCAACTTTTACTCATGTCGCTGAAGGAAGCTGCTTTTTCAGTCAGGTCTAAGATGAACCTATATTGTCATGAGAACGATGTGACTAGACAATGTGATTTATGACAGGACAGAATTTTTTTTTTTCCAAATATCTCTTCATCTTACTGTTCCAAGACAGTTGCCTTATGACTTGAGTTTGCAATCACATTTTCTTTTTTACTTGTAACATTTTGTTTGCAATGATTGTGGCATTTCATAGAGAATCTTTTTGGGAATCTGTCTCTGGGACTTGTCATTAACTACTGGTTTTGAACAACTCGTGGTAAGCTGCTGAACTTAGCTCAGGGATTTAATAGAAGCTGTTTCCCTGTACATATGCTCATTGCATGATCTCTCACATACCTTCCTCACTGAGAATACTGAAAATATGACAGTGGTTTTGTGAGAACATGCTGAGACTCACAGTTTAGGGGTGGAAAAGCCATTTCCCATAGGTAATCTTGATTCCTTATGTGTAAAGTATTTAAAATACATTAATTTAGACATAAGGAAGTATTACACAAATGCTGAACTGAGATGAATAAATAAATACATGAACATTAGAATAATGTCTTGGCATTGCATCCTCATTGCCAAACCTTCAAGGTAGAAGCACGCTCATGTAAGTAGGTGAAAATAAAGGACAGTTACAGTTGTTAGTCTTCAAAATTTTCTCTTTTTCAGCCCAAGAAGGCTTAAGGAAAAATATTTGCATAGCTAAAGGCTGAAATTTTCTTCATACAAGCTCTCTTAAAAATAACTCAGCTGCGATTATACAAACTATTTTAAAATTACTTAAATATTCATTAAACTGAATATAATATTTATTCTGTATTGGAACATGAAAGTAGAATTTTAAACTTCTCTGCATTTAAACTAATGCACAGCTCTTTTCTCATTTCAAAACCATAAATGCAGCAGAATAAAAACTTAAAGCATGTAGAAGAAAAAAAATGAACACATGTGACATGAACATGAGGAGCCTGTTTCTCAGTTTCTCCCACATCTCAAGGGAAAATGCTTCTTGAAAGTGCTTGAGAATGTCAGTTTTTCAGTAGTGAATTATCCACTAATATATAGGTCGTTTTTTAAATTTACATGCTTTTTAGTCAATCTAAGATATATCGAGGCACGTTAATATGCGATAACACACACCACATGTTAGAAGCACAGGGCTTCACCTTTCTGACAGCACTCATAAAGCATATGTTATCTCTCACTAACACTTGCCTTGTCTCTCACTGCTAAACTGAATCGCACAATCAATTGCACATTGCACGTGACAGCCCTTGGGCTTCAGCCAGTCTTTTTGACAATTGTCTCTGGCTATGAGAAAGAAGTCTATTAATAACCCAAAATTATATTGAAGGCCTTCTTTAGGAGTGAAATAGACTGGTGAGCAACTTCTCTTAAATTTAAATAGTTTCCTACAAAATCAGTTTGAAGGATTACGACAAAATAACCCAATAAAACTGTAAAATATGAAGCTATGTCTATGATGTGACTCATTCCTGAGGACACATCCTTCTTTGTCTTGCAGTGGGCAAACGAAGGTGCTCTATGGCTTCCTGACCCTCTCCTGCTCCTTCTCTGTCAGGGAGCTCTTCTTGGTCCCAATTTTCAGTAGCTCCTTAACGAGAGTGTCGCAGGACAGTAAGTCATCAGAGACAACAGCTCGACCAACAATTGGTCAAGAGACACAAGCTCAGACTGCTTTGGTACCTCTCCTGTGGAGTTTTTGGTCACTCTGCAAGTGCTAAGTGGCTCCGAGGGGCTGCAGCTGGCTTGAGGGTGGGGCTTGGTGGATCCCTGACGATGCACCTGGACTTTGTGGGGCTATCACCTGCAGGGGGATGTGGACAGGCAGGATCGATGGTGTGAGGCCAGCAGGAGGAGATACAAGAAGAACAAGGCATGGTGCTGCCCTTGTGTCCCAACAAGCCCCTACAGTGCTCCAGGCTAGAGGCAGAGTGGCTGGAAGGCTGCCCAGCAGGAAAGACCCCAGTGCTGCTGGCCGACAGTGGCAGAACTTGAGCTGGCATGTGCCCAGATGGGCGAGGAGGCCAGTGGCCTCCTGGCCTTCTGTGTCAGCACTAGCGTGGCCAGCAGGACCAGGGCAATATCTATCCCTGTGTGCTCGGCACTGGGGAGGTCAAACCTCCAGTGCTGTGTGCAGATGCGTGCCCATGTTGAGCTGCAATTAGTGAGAGATGCCTCTGCCTGAATTAAGGTGCCAAGGAGACCATCTAGCAAAGTTAACAGGGAGGATTTTATTGAACAGTAAATGTGGGGTAGAGAGATATGGATGGGAAAAGATGAGGGTGAGAAGGAAAGAGGGGAAAAAGCAAGAGCTGGAGTCCTCAGGGTGAGCCGGCATCTTAGGGCACCGTCCTGGTGCCGGCAGCCGGGCTCACTCCTCTGGCTGTCCCCTGAGGCAGCTGAAGGGGAAAAGCCGGCGCAGAGCCCGCCGGGCCGTCTTGGCCAGGGAGCGCCATCGCCGTGGGGCCGGGGACTGCAGGACAGAGGCCATGGCAGCGGGGCGAGCAGGAACACTGTGCGCCAGGGCCTGGGCGGGCACCGGGCAAGCACCTGCCGGCGCCCCATCCCGGCACGGCTTTTCCTGGGGAGGGACGGCCTGGGCACAGACAGCCTGCATCCATGCTGTCTCTGGCTCGTCTGCGGCATCTGCAGGCGAGGCACAAACCCCAAACATCTTGACATCTTGGAGCGCAGCCGTGGGGTGAGGCTCACTGTGCCCCTCGTCACAGGGACTGCTGTCCAGAGAAGGTGCTGTCTCTTCCTCCTCTTCACGTGGTGGGAGAGACAACACGCTCTCTGGCTCGCTCTCCCTCAGTCCTGCCACTGCTCTGTCCTGGAGCTCTTCTTCCTCCCGTGTTTCCAGGAGCTCGTTTAGAAGAGCATCGCAGACTGGCGAGTCACCAGAGGCAAAGCACAGGTGTGCCAGCAGGTCTGCATTGTTTTCCGCCTCTCCCGATGAGACTTTGGTCACCTCTGCTGTGCTGTGTGGCCCCTGAGAGCCTACAGCAAGTTCTGGGGTGACACTTGACCCATCTTTGAGGACACATTCTTCTTTGTCTTGCAGTAGGCGAGGGAAGGTACTCTGTGGCTCACTCCCTGATGCTTCTCTGTCAGGGAGCTCTTCTCGGTCCCAGTTTTCCAGCAGCTCCTTGACGAGAGCGTCACAGGACGGCAAGTCATCAGAGGCAGGGCACAGCTCGGCCACCAACTGGTCAAGAGACACAAGCTCAGAGTGATTTGGTGTCTCTTCTGCAGTGTCTTTGGTCACACTGCAAGCGCTGTGCTGCTTTGAGGGACCGGCAGCTGCCTCCAGGGTAGGGCTTGGTGGATCCTGGAGGTTGCACCTGGACTTCATGGGGCTTTCTTTGTTGTCTAGGGAGGAGAAGATGGCTCTAAACCTCACGTCATAGAAGTTGTCTCGTAGCTCCTCCAGCTCCTCTCTCATTTTTCGCAGACGATTAATCATGGCCTCCTCATCATCTGGGCACTGCTGCTTGTGACACGCAGCTTTCTGGCCTGGCCGACGAATTCCCTCTGCCTCTCGGCGGGCACTGAACCATTTGGAGGTTCTCCAGGTGGAGTTGTCAGACCTGTTCTCACGCAGATATGGGCTCAGGCCTTTAAACATGTCACTGCATCTGTAGCTGCCATGTCCTTCCTGCACCTTGATGAGCTGCCCTGTCTCAGAGTGCTCCAAGTGCTTCCAAGCCGGCTGGGTCTCAGTGCAGAGCGGCACACCACGTGCAGCTTGCACAGGTGGCAGGCGATGGCCCTGCCTTTCTGCTGGCCCATGCCATTTGTATAGCAGTAACTGCCACTCACGGGGCTGGCCGTGGGCCTTTGCCTTCAGCTGATTTGACATTTTGAAGTTTTTTTGCCAGACACTGGCCAAGAGTACGCAGGAAAGCTGCTGCCTCCTGAGAAGCTGCTGCTTCTTCAGACAGCTGCTCTCCTGGTAGTGGCCACTGCTGGCTTTTATAGCCCCAACAGTCACAGCATTGACCTGTGTCACAATGGCCTCCGGCCATGATGCCACCGAGGGTCACAAACACCTGGTGGGCATGGCCACCCCATGTCCCAAAGAACAGGTGATTTCCATGGAGATGTCCCTGGTCACAAAGGCCTTCTTTCCTTCTTTGGCTCTCGACTTTACCTAAGCTTGTTCTTCTCCCTATGACCTGCGTGTCTCTCTTGTCCTACCTTGTGTGTTCCTTCCCTAAAAATCCTGTAAGAAGCCCTGTGCTGTGTCAAAGTGTTTTTCCCACCCACCCACCATGTAAAAAAGTCCTTGGCCCCAACCCACCGTAGAAAGATCATCAGAATGGCAAAAAAACTGTTTCAATTTAAAGTGGCCCCTACTGTAAAGAGAATAAAAAGAATTTGTTTTAAAAGATTAGGAACACTGCAGTTCCAAGGAAAATCACCCTTCTTTAATGGATGTGGGGATGGGGGGAATATGTTCACATGAGAGGAGGAAAAGGCTGAAGTACAGAATGCCTTCTTTGCCTCAGTCTTCAACAGTCAGGTGGGTTATCTGGAGGACAAGCAGTCCCCTGAGCTGGCACACAGGGAGGGGGACAGACCAGAGCCCCTGCAATCCAGGAGGAAGTCATCAGTGACCTCTGGAGCCACTTTAAACACTGCTAAGTCTGTGGGCCTGGCCTGGAGTTCCCCAGGGGTGCAGAGGGAGGCCATGGAAGAGCTCGCTAAGCTGCTGTCCCATTCATGATTGTCATCATTCCTGGCCAGTCAGGGCGGCCCCAGATGGCTGGAGGTGCCAGTGTGACTTCCATGGCCAAGAAGGGCTGCGGGGACAATGAGGGGAATGGCAGGCCTGTCAGCCTGACCTCGGGGCCCAGCAAGGCTCTGGAGCAGATCATCAGGAGGGAGAACACACGGCCTAGAGGACATCCGAGGGATCAGACCCAGCCAATGTGAGTGGGAATTGCAAGTACAGAGAACTCTCAGGGCCTTGTGCATGCAGGTAGAGATGGATACAGTATTTCACCTAAGGCCTAGGAGAAAGCTTGGAGAATTAGGACAGTGAAAATGTAACGAACATGAGTTCATAGTTTAAGTAAAAATATGTTTTAGACAAACAGAAATATGCAGTAGGAAAGCAAAGCAATATGTTAAGTAAGAGAGTAAAAGATTTTAAGGTTAAGCATGAAAATCTGTTATAAAGTTCATGAGAAGCTTAAGATGTATCAGTGTACGTCTGTGAAGTGTTATATGATTGGTTAAAAATGACGTATTTTTAAGTAAATGACACATGCTTTTAAGTAAAGCAATTAATGGTTGATATAAAAACATGTTACCAAGTTACAGAAGTATGTGATTGGTTAAAAATTTAACAAAAGGCATTGTAACAAAGAATTAGGCTGCTTCTGATTTTAGGGGATTAAATGGAATACCTTTAATGTCTCACCCTTCTGTGAGACTAATGCCATGAAGCAATAAACCATCTTTTAAACAGTCCTTCAGTTGCCCCATCTCTTGTGAATTTGATTTCCCGAGAAATGTGGGTTTAGGAAAAGCCTGATCAAAGCGATGCCCTTTGAGGTGTGGGTCACCCACTCCAGGTTTGAGGCAAAAGCAGTGGTTGGAGTCTCCCTGGACTTGAGACTTTGCCTTTGACTCCATCTCTCTTTGACAGCACAGTCTTGGGTAAGCCGTCAGCCCAGGGCTTGGGCAGCGGCACTCTTTGCTGGGTTAAGAGCTGTCAGGATGGCTCTGTCCAGAGAGAGGTGGGGAATGGTGCCACACGCAGCTGGTGTGGGGTCGCTAGCATATCTTAACATGTCCTTGTACAGACAGGCTATAATGAATAGAAATGTCACATTGCTGTCTTCTCGTATGTCTGAGGAGCCTTTGCAGTACAGGGACAGATCTCCAGGCTGCAGATACAATTCTTTCTATGTAGCTTCAAGCACACAACTTCTGCCTCCTGGCCAGCCTTTGAGCCTGATATGGAGGCCTCCAATGCTTCCCTCTCAAGTGTGATCATAGTGAGGATGCCCTACTTCTTTTAGGTGTAAATTTTTGAAGAACAGCAGAGTAAATGAAGAGGCTGGGACTGGCTGGCTGTGAGGGACATTTAGGTAGCAGGCCCATAATGGCTCTGAGGGGGAGACAAATCAGATATCTAGAAGATTCTGTTAAACTCCTTTGGCATATGAAATGGAGTGAAATACATGATTCATTCTTAAAGATTTTGTTCATACATGTACTGTTTTCATGTTCTCATGAATGTTTTTTAAGACGTTGGGAAGTACTCCAAGCCCCAGAAGAGAAGGGCAATGAAGAAGTTTGTTTTCCCATTCAGTGATTAAATGGAACACGTATTGTAGTTTTGGGGTTTTTTTTACTATACTTCAGTACTGCAATTATTAAACAGAATTAAAAATGCATTAAAGGGTGAAGCTCATAACTGGGCAAAGCTGCTTTAGTTTAGCAAAACTCAGCAGAGAAGCAGAGAACTTCTCAAGCTTCAGATTAGATCTTATTTGAACAATCAAATTTTATCTCAAAATTCCTGTTTCAGGTTATATCAGACAATGATCTTTCCTAATTAAATCTGGAATAACACAAAAAATATACTTTTCAAAATTAGCTTAATAGTGATATAAAACTGGCACACCATAACTAATTCTTGATACAAGTCTGGATTTGAACACATAGGATTCATTCCTAGTGTTTGTAGAGATCCTACGTTGCCCAATCTATGGCAAAATCTAGTGGTGGTAATGATTCTGAATCGCATGTGATTTTATATTTATTCTGCTTTTCTCTGAAGCATGTCATCTGAGTTATGCACCATTAATCCTGATATATCACTCCTGCAATCAGTGATTGAAAACCTTAAAGGTATTCTGTAGGCTTAAAGAAGGATGCATGAAAAACAGTGTGAACCTCCTTTTTCTGCAATCTTGAGATACTTATTGCTAAGCTAATATTGCAATGGCCAAAAAAAGAAAAAAAATTGGCTAGAATCACAGATGAAACTGATGGTTTAGTTTCAACATCTCATATGAAATATGCAATGAAGACAAATATAAAAAATTTTCTTTAAGTCTCAATTTCACAAATCCTGTAGTATAAGAAAGATTTTATCTGTGTACATAATTGTTTTGAAGTTGAAACAAGCTACACACATAGCTTTTGTAGGAGTGGTCCAAAGATTTTATGGGAAAGAAACTGGTTTTAGCCTTTTCTTTAGGCTAAAAGATAGAAACGTTTTCCCCAAAGTTTATTTTGTGTTGCACACCTGGGATATGGTTGGAGTGCTTAGCATGACAGATAGAAATGTTTCTAGTCCATATGGATGGGCCCAACAATGGGTCATAGTACATCCACATGTTTTTAGAAAGCCACCTGGAACTAAAAGGGTATGAAATAGTACAGGACACACACTCTGGGTAACTGGATTCTCAAATTAACTCTTGACAGAGATTGTCGGATACACAGGACTACCAAAACCAAAGACAAATGCTCACCCTTGTTCTTATTTTGAAACATTTATTCAAAATTAATTTTCCTGGTTTTTTGAAATGAGTAGTATTTTCACAAGGATTTTATAACTTACCCTAGAAGCATAGATGTACCTACAAAGCTACTGTCAATGACATCTTTAAATTTTTAAATATTTGTTGCATTGTTTGCTCACAGCAATTTCCTGTGTCAGGTTTTCATCCATGACAGTGACTCACCAGTTTCCTTCTAAGCACATCAAAAATGTGTAGTTATTGAACGTTGTTGCCATTTTACTTTACTTTGGCTCAGTTGTACATATCCAAATAAACATTTTCAATGAAAACAGATTTCCACCTACTGAGTATTAGACAAGTTTTTCATCTGTTAAGCCTGAAGCAAACGTACGAACTAAAAGTCTGCCTGGAATTTTCCAAATATAGTTTTGCTTTCAGATATGGAAACAAAGCTGTATTCATGATAAGAAGAAAACCAAAAAGGAAATGTGTGGTTAGAAGAGAACATGGTCTTTGTCAAAAGAACTTCTTGGATCTTTTCCACATTTATCAAAATATTATTATCTGTCAATATTGCCTGGTTTTCAATAATATATGTCACTTAATGCAAAAATAGGGTTATTATCACATTACTGTTTTATTTGTAAAGGACTCTTGTATATAGTTTCCCCAGGAGGTATAACTACTACAGATACTGAAATCATGTGGTTTAAATGTATTCCCTGAAGATAAGCTCATTTTCACACTTGAAGAACCTGTGTATTTAAGCCAATATAGCCACCTTCTTGGACAATTAAATTTCTTGTCTAGGCTACTTGGGTAACAACATTTATGGAAGGGAAAAAAAAGAACCACTAAAGTCTTAACTACTTTTGCAATCCTTAAACTGACATATTAATTTAGGACATTAGTGACCCCCTTTTGTAATGATAACCCACATTATATAAGTCTTTAAGTGACAAGAAAAACAAATGAACCACTCAGATGAGTGTAATGGCCCTTGCAGAGAAGAAAGTGAGCACAGAAACCTGGGACTTCATAGGCCAAAGGATCGTCCTTTGGGCAGGCAGCTCTAAAACAGAAGAAAGCAAAGGCTTCGTTAGAGTCTATTTCATTTCCATTCATTATCTGTCCTAATATAGATGGGAACTAGTGATGATGGACTGCTAAATCTTTCCAAATCCGTCATTTTTTCCCTTCTAGCTTGAAAGAAAAGGCTGCCTCAAAGCATGTCCACACTTTGTCTCGTGAGGTGAAAGATCTATGGACTGTTGCTGAAGTTGCAAGTGGAAAAGACAGAAGGAATCGCAGGGACTGCAAGAGGAAGTCTCTTCCTCTTCCAAAGGTTTTGTCTTCCTATTGTTCAGCTGAGAGGGACTTTTGCAACAATTAATTTTAACTGATCTCTCTTCCTCAACAGATTAGGCATTCAGCTAATCATCATAAACTCTATTAGTTTCTTTTCTTTCCTGATCAATTCTCCTACTTTCAGTGTGCAAACTGTGTATGCAGGTACACTGAACTCACCAGTTGCATATTTTAATATCAGACAGGGATCCTCATGAGGGCCAATTGTTGTATTTATGTTTTTTTTAGTCTGACTTAACACTTAGAAGTCCATTAAGCCTGCTTCCAGGAGGAACGGGAGCTATAAACTGGTAGATATTTTTCCTACAAAATTGCAATAGAATTTTAGAATCAAAAATATATGGGTTGGTAAGGGCCTCTGGGGGTCGTAGCCCAAACTCCCACTCAGTGCCAGAAGAGCTTCCAAGCTAGAATGCTTTGGACAAGGTTTCTTCTCTGAAATTTGAAAATTTCCATAGATGGACTTTCCACAAACTCTCTGAGCACTTCGTTCCAGTGTTCCTCTAATTGTTGCTATTATTTTCTTATTTTCAAGCAGCAACTTACTGTTACTACTAATGCTTTCATTGTACTGCTCTGTCTTCTCTACATCCACTCTTTAGGTAGATGAAGGCTGCAATTGGATCTCTCCCTCAGCTTTCTTTAGGGTAAACAAAACAAATTATCTTTGTCGCTGTTCAACTACCATATGCTCCTGTCCTTAACCATTTTATATATGCTCCACTGGACTCTGCAGTTTCTTGATGAGCTAGGAGACTTGAAATTGGATAAAGAGTTTGAGATGCAGCCTTGTAGATGCTAAATAAAGGGAATTAATAACCCTCTATCGAGTTACTCACTATGCTTTTGCTGATGCAGTCCAAAATGTAGTTAGTCTTTATGACTTGCAAGGACACACTGCTCACCCTCAGCCGAGAATCCCCCAGGCCCTTTTCTGCATAGCTGCTACCCACCCAACCAGTCTACATTCTATACTGGGTCATAGGTTTATTTCTATCACAGGTGCCAAGCGTGCATTTGCACTTGTCAGACTTCGTGAAGTTCCTGCTAGCACATTTTTTCAGTATATTGGCATCTTTCTGAATGGCACATGAAACTCTTTGGTGTGTGAACAACTCTGCTAAACTGGGTGACATCCAAAACTTGCTTCCAAGTCTCCTGATATCCAGGTCACTGATGGAGATGTAAAATACTATGGAGCACTATATTCTTTTGATAGATAATATTTATAACCACACTTTGATCCAATGTTTATCATGTCCCTGCTCCTTGCATGAGGATTGGACCAGAAGATCTTTTTAGGTCCCTTCCAACACAAACTATTCTATGATTCTATATCCACTGCTCACCCCTATGCAGAGTCTCAGTCATTTTAAGGCACCTGGTATCTGAATATCTTGATATTGAAAACAGGTGGATTTTTTACCTGCTGACGTAGCAGGAATAGCTATAGTTAGTTCTTTGGTTTGGCTGAGAAGAACGTGCTACTTTGTTGATATTGTTCTGCAATTCTGTTCAAAAGATATTTAAAAACATCAAGTATATTACAGAACTTACAACTGATTCTTGTACATTTTCTTGGCCACCTGCATAGCTACATAGAAAGAATGTGCTTGAAGAACAGGTGTCGCTGCAAAACCAGTCACACTGTTACATCATGAGGTATTTAATAGAGCTTCAGGGATACTAGAAAAAAGTACATTTCTTTTTTTCAGCAAACTCTGATGCTTCTCCTGAAGAGTACTTGAAACTGTAATTACCATCCCCTGAATCTTTTTAATTTATGCTGATATCAAAGATGGAAGTGTCAAGAAATATTCTGGAAGGGGCACAGGGAAACAAAGAAGGGATTAGAGAGTCAAGGCCCTACAAGAACATACTGGAGAAAAGTATTCCATTTTCTTAAAAAAGAGGTGCTACAAGGAGTCTTTCAATTGTTCCTCTTCATCAAAGGGAAGTTAAAAGCCTACGAATGACACGGAGGATTTTTTCCCTAGTTTAAAAATCCTTTAGAGTTCTGCAAGGCTCCTTACAATTAAGACCTATTCTCCTTTCCACTACCACCCTTTTGAAGTTGGTTTGCTTGGTTTTGCTCTCTAATTTTTTTTCTTTAATCAGATATTCATGATATTATGCTATATAAGAAGTGCTTGGGCTTGTAGAAAATATGTCAAATTGTGTAATGGTGCAAAAACCATTCTGCCATCTCTAAAATGCCATACTCAGCTACACAGTGAATCACAGTTAAGGACAAAATCTATTTAACTGTGTCATTATTTTAACACATATATTACACATACACATATATTGCATATACACACTAATGAGCATGCAGAATCAGTAGCTCCACAGTTTATGAGAGCATTCTAGAGAGGTTGCACTGTAATGACCTATGATGTGGATTAGTTGTACTGTTCATAGCTACACTTTGGCTATCTGGCCTACTTTGTATTGTGCTTCTTTTCAAGTCCTTCTATATCTATGGGGTTCCTGACAGTTCACCTCCTCTTTGCCAAATCCAGAGCCTGAAAATCAGGAAAATTGCTATTGCCTTCAGAGATTTATTCTATAAAATAATTTAATGTAATTTTTGCCTTCCTTTTTTTTTCTAAAGAACTTTTACTAATTTTTTTCCATTTTTAAAAATTTAAATCCCTATTCAGTTGTTTCTCTGATAAGTGGCTACTAGGCTAAAACTCCCCCTGTTTGCTGTGGTTGCAAACTACTTAATGAATCTCTCAAGCCATCCAGAAATCAGCATTGTAATTGGATTTTGAGTTGGCTGGTTTTTTCCTCTCTTTTCCCGTGAAGTGGAATAGAGCCGAAGCACTGGATAACAGCAGCTATTGGCAAGAAGAAGGAGAAATAAAATCCCCAAATATTCAGGTACTTTTTCAAAAGATAAACAGAATTTTAAAGAATGCCCTTTGCACAAAAAAAAAAAAAAAAATAGGATGTTTTCAGTAGCAAATATTCAGGAACAGAGATTTTTTGCCCAGTTGTGAGCTTTTTGGTTCAAAACACAGTAGATGCACAGAATATAGATGAACATCAAAAGCTCCCACAAGCCAGGTCCTTCATATTACTTTTTTTAATCATAACATATTGATATAATCTGCTTATAAATGTAAGGTATATTACACAATACATGGAAGTGCAGAAAAATACAAGCAAAGTTTAAAAATTTGGGATTTAATACTAATGGATCCCTGAGTTACTTGGCTCTGGAAGCTGTTTGTATGGTAAGAAACAGAGCTGCTTTGATTAATTTGGTGTTGTGGTCTTAAGCTAAACAATGGTCATCTCATGGTTTTATAATGAGTACACAAACTAATTTCCAAATGAAAGATTATCCATGAAGTAATGCCGTAATGTAGGCATGCAATTGTATGTAATGCAAAATCTGCAGAGGCCTAGTCTGCATTGCAATGACCAAAACAATGCACATGTGTGAAGGAACAGGAAAATATGGTCTCTAAATTTTTACATGCTGTATTCCTCTTTTCTTCAGGGAATTTTGAGTAAACGTCTGTTCTTGGATATAGGAAGGAATGGAAATTTTGAGTACATTTGTTATCTAAAGCTTCAAAATTATTTGCTGAAGCAAATGAATTTAATTGTTAGGATTATTTGTTAAATATTACATCTCTCAGCAGAACTGTTGATACCAGGCATATTTCCTGTATAAAAATTCCTGTCCAAGGATTAGGAAGAAATCCTTTGCTATGAGGTTGGTGAGGCACTGGAACAGGCTTCCCAGACAATGGCGGGTATCCCACCCCTAGTAGTGTTCAAGGACAGGTTGGATGGTGCTCTGAACAATCTGGTCCAGTAAAAAGTGTCCTTGTGCTTGGAACTAGATAATCTTTAAGGTCCCTTCCAAACCTAACTATTCTATGACTCTATGATAGATGTGATAATCTCCAGTCTCCCAACAATATCATCTTGAATTGGTAATTTTATTTTGAAGTTCACTATTGCTATACTGTCTCTGTCCCTGGAAAGGGGACTGTGTGTATGTTTCTCTTAGGATGGCAGGCAGATGATTCAGAAAACTATGCAAGCTTTGTTTTTAGATAATGTAGACAATGCAATGATTAAACATAAAAAACTTCTTAAGTAATTTTTATGTGCTTTGTCTACTTTCACAGCAGGAGGTGGTTTGTGACCTTGAAAGATAATTGCACAAATTCACTTCTATTTAGATCCCTCCTCACCCTCCCAATAATTTAATAAGTATAGTAGCCTGATAAATAAAGCGTGTAATGTCAGTGTTATGAAAGTTTAATCATTGGTCATTACAGTAGAACAAAGTAATTTAATAATTGCTCTGTGAAGTACCATAACAGCATGTTAACTAAGTGCTGTTAAATGCTCAATATCTGAGGAAATGTGCAGTATCTCTCCAGAGCACAACAGCCACTTTGTCTATGATGCAAAGGAAATGCCTCCAAAGGATGTATGGGTACCCCAGATTCTAATGCAGAGATGTCAGCTCAATCAAGGCAAAGCAAGAGGATTGGTTTCCTGGACAGTTGGAATTTGGTTAGTTTTGCAAATAACCTGGCAGCAGGTACATGCTATAAGCTGCTGGAGCAGAGCCAGAGCTCTAGGTTTGCATAATGCTCAGCACAAATGCTATTTCTTTACTGTCCCTGATGTATTGGAAAATGTAGCGATATCCCCTCTTGTGCTGCACTGTGTTAGATAACAGAGAGAGTGATGGGCTGACCATCCCTTTGATCACTCAGCAGCCTAGTAGGCACCTGATCACATCCCCCAAAAGCATGTGTGGGGCTGCAGATGTAATTCAGGAGGATCTTTATTAATAATTTGGTTGGGTACACTTTTCTGAGAAAGTGCAGAGCCAATAAAGAGAAACTGAAGTAATGATTTTCTATGGAATTCTGAAATAAGAGATTCAAGTATATCTAATGCAATTTTAATTCCAAAATTTCCATGTCTGGTCTATAAGAATACCTGTTATATGAATCCTTAACCTGATGTCACTCTTGCTTTTTTATCTATGTTTTGAAGCCCTAATTCTGAATATTTCAAGTTTACATCTGAATCTGATTTTTAGCTATTACATATCATCCTACAGACTCAGGACCGAAGACCTTCGCCATTTAGTTTTAGCTTATATTTAAATGCACTGAACCATTACACACAACAGGCAAGGAAATATGGTGATTGAAATATACATAGGTCATATCCTGATAATCCTTATCCATAAAGAAAACTGGAAACAAGACATACTGCAGAGACCAGGGAACACATGTGATCTATATATAGGCTAATAAGACTGAAGATTACCAGACTCATGGTAGACAAAACTAGAAACTCCCTGCACTGTGGTTTATCAAAAATGTTCATTTTTCCTCCCTTGATTCTTCTTTTCCCCCAGTAGCTTGTACCTAGATTATCTGTCAGTCTCATTAATGTTTTCATGCTAATACCTCCTAACTGTACTATGACCCTCCTTAGCATTTCAGAATAAATAATTGTATTTTTGAAAAAACACAAAATTCCTGCAGTTTATTTTCACCATAGATTACCTTAAGCATCCCAAATCTTAAAGTGACTTATATTTTTTCTCACCTTCACAATGAAATCCGAACTTAATCTTTGAGGTTTTATCAAAAAAATGCCCCAGACAAATTTTAGAAAAGCAAAAAGATAACTATATTTTCTCTAAAAGAAAGAATAGGATGAAAAGGATGAAAGAATTATCTCTAGAAAGTCAATCTACCCCTGCATTCATTTCTCCCAAATAAAATAAAATGTTGAATGAAGTTATTTCTTCAAGAAAAACATGTTCTGCTTTGAAGAGAGATGAACTACTCTACTTTCTTTAGCAAAGTCTTTTTAATTAACTGCCCTTAATAGACATTTGAAAAGCGAGAGTAAAAATGTATTTGTTTCTGAGCAGTAAACACATTGATATCCAGACAATGTCTAGAGCAGTAACAAAAACATATTTCAAGATGTTCTAAAATAGTATATATTTGGACCACATATTTGACTATTACAGTGAAGTTCAGAATAAGAGAGCTACATTTTAACATCCTTATACTGAACATTCACAGTGAGGATGTTGGCAAAATGTGGCTAGGAAGAAGTTATTCATCTTCTTAGCTGTACAGCCATTAAATAAGAAGCAACAATTAGCTAATAGGCTACAAGAGAAAAAAATTTAAGGACTGAATATGCACTACTATTAATACTTTGGTTTACTGGTTTCCATTTACTTTTAAAATTTATTGGTCCCATCATTAAAATTGTAACAAAAATAATGAATACGGTAAACTCCCAGTGATTTGTTTCTTAAATATGAAGGCTATGGTAAGAAGAAGGACCACATCAACACAGTGATATAACAAGTCAGACAAACAAGCAGGAGCCTCATGTTGGCATTAAAACATATTAACTAATCATACAAGTATCGTGACTGGCAGGTAAAAGTCACAAGACTTTGGGTGAAGTTGCTGTCTCTATGAATAAAAAGAAAGAAAAACAGGAGAACCTGAGTATATCTATACAACCAGAAGTTTACTCAGTACGAAATGGTTGCATGGATAGTGCATTTAAGTTCTTTCACGAAGCGCTAAAATCAGGATAATTCATCGTTGCACAATTAATTAAACTCTAGGTAAAAGTCTTCCACATAACCTTCCCATATTGTACTGTAGAATAAATAAAGGAAAACTTAATAGAAATATCCTGAAACTGTAAAAGACAGTAAGGGGAAAAATTATCCGTTTCTGACAAGTTCTGAAGTTCGTGGCTTTCAATGGACCTGGCATAGGCTTAAGTCTCAAGTGCTTTTATAGGGGTCAGAACAGATGAAATTTAATAATTATTTGCGGGAGGGCAATCAAGTGTTTGCATTAGATTTCTGTGATTCATCAAACTTATAGAAACAAAAATTTTCTGACCATGTGTTTTCGTTTTGATTTGCCAATTTAAATAATCTCATTTTTCTGTTGTGAGACAGAACTAGGAGCAAAAAAGCAAGGCAGGCCTAAAACTCAAGAGAGTATAAAAAAAAAGAAATTCATTAACTACACAAGCAAAGAGGGGGAAAAAAAACAAATTCAGAATAAGATTTCTTTCAGATCACTCCTTCCTTCTCTCTCCCAACTTTCATAACAACAAAACAAACATACAACAACTACTTCAGTCAGTTCCTAACTTAAAGTCTTTTTCAGTTCACTTCCGGAGAGAGAAGCCTTCTCTTGTTGGAGCTGTAGGGATTTTTTCCACAAGAAGGAAGAAAACAGTCCTCTCGTGGTTTCATTTTTCACTATTTGCATATGCCCGGGAACCTGCAATTGTGACACTCCTCCCAACTCCACAGCCTTCCCAAAGCTGTAGATGTGGGCCATGTCTGTCTCATGGGGTATTACTTTTAAGAATGAAATGTTCCACAGCAAAGGTTCTCTTCATTTCTTTTCTCTCTGTTCATGCTTCATCCTCAGAAAACCGAGATCCCCTTCTTTCCTCGGGGAAAAAGATTCTCAACACAGGTGCTTTTTGGTCAAATCATCCATCAAATGGAACATCTCCATCCCCCCATGTCTTTCTCCATGGTTTATAGGAATATTCAGTACATCAGTTCATCCCTACAATCTTACAAAAGGATTTTCAGCCATCTTGACAGCATCTCCTCATTCTCCTTCCATCTAAAAAAACTTAGCTTTTGCTTTACTGACTTCAGAAATCTTCTTATTCCCTTTCATATTCAAAGGAAGGCCAGAGGTTTTGCAAATCTTATCTGGGCACTAAAGAGTTAAAATTTAACACAACTGCAAGAGTTGGGCCAGGCCCAGACCACAGTGTGGGGGGCAGCTGAGGTGTCAATCAGCCTTTCTGGGCCGTTTGCAAATGGGGCCCAGTGGCCTCCCGAGCCTCCCCCCTGCATTGGTGGGGGGGAGCTCGGGCTGGTGTTACCTGCTCAACCACTGGAAAGACAAAGAGCCTCAGTTCTGGATTACCTCCTTCAAAGTGTGTGTTCATGGAGCAAACTAACTTTCTCCCATTGGCTGTTGAAGTTGTCCCAACCCCCACAGAGGAAGCTCCCTTAGAGAGAACTTCTGAATTTCTTCTTCCCAAGTCAACCCATCACATCATGAGGTTTGGGCAGATTTGAATATTGTTTTAAAAATAACCGTTTTCTTAGTTTCTGGAATGAATGTTAAATGTCTTGGAAACTACCCACTGGAGTTAGTCCTCACTCTACAGAAGTCCAGGTTACTGATTGCTTAATTTTATTCCTTCAGTGTTTTCTGAAAGAAACATCAGTATTCCCATACTGATTCTAGCCACCATACCAAACTAGGATTTGTTAACTTCTTTTCTGTAAAAATGTTTCACTTCTCTTTTTCTTAGGCTCTTTTCAAGAAACAGAACTCAAAGCAGTGTCTTTGCCCTGCACAGTTTTAAAGCATTCCTGACAATTTACCTCTTATTATAAACAGGGAATGTGTAAGCAATAGGAGAACAAGTATTTTGGGTTTAAGAAATTCTTTGATTTAAGTTCTGTTCTGGATAATTAATGCTACTACAAATTGACCATATATATTATAATCAATTATAATTGTGCAGCAGAAAAAACTATTATTGAGCTTTGTGGATTTGTTTGTGGCTTTTGAGTAAAGGTTAATAAGGTTAATTACAATTTTTAAATTTTTTTTTTAATACATAGATCAGTCAGCAGCAACAGCACTTTAGTGTTGAGGTTGAAAGAGTTTATGAGAGCACTCGGTTTTGGCCACAGCTGGTATTTTAATGGGCTAGTGTAGACGTAGTTCAATTGAGAATGTGTGCTACAATAGCCTAAATAGTTAAGACAAACAATGCAGAATTATAACTCTGCAAATGTCCTAAAAAGACGAATACATCCTGGACTTCCTGTGTTTTGCACCTTTCTGCCAAGTCCATATTCTCCCATTCACACACTTTTTATTATTGCAATTACGGGGAGTGTGTGTGAAGAAAACAATTCCAAGACAGAAACACAGCATGAGAAGCAATGTCAACTACAGGAAGTTGATTGCAGGTGCTTTGTTAAATGTGCTTCTAGGTATTGTTGGTAAAATAGAACCGTCATTCAAAAAGTATGGCACAGTCACATGAAGCTGAATCACTGTTTTTTAATTTGCATTGTTTGCTTTTTTTTGGCATGTGTGTCGTCTCCCTGCCTCCACCCTCCTGGTTGAAAGAGTGAACTGTGTCTCAGCTGTGTCTCAGGAAAACTTCCTGAGCAGGGTTTATTCTTTGAATTGCCTGGAATTTAATTTGACGAGCACTGATCTGCAGATATTGTTAAATTCCTCGACACAGTTATTTCAAAGCTATTAGAGGCTCTGCTTCACTTTCATTGGCATCAACACAGCACCTTCAAAAGCTCTATGTTGAAAACATTTGACAGTTGTTTATACATTTATATAATTTACTCATGTAAATTTCAAAACAGGATGCAAGGCACACAAACTTATTCCTATTCTTGAGGAAAATTCTGTCTAGCTCTCAAATGATAGTCCCTTTCTCACAGGAGAAGCTCATTAGCAAACTGTAACTCCTGTTGTCTTGCCTTTTGGGCTATGAGTCATTCCAGCTCTGCTGTGTTGCCTCCTTCTCTCCCTTGTGTACAAAATGGGCACGCACCATTAGTTTTACTGCAAAGTAATTTCTGCTGTCTTGGAAACCTCCTAAATTCAGCTTTAGGAATTTGAAACATAACTCTGAAGCATATTGAAGTATATTCAGTATCAAGAGTCCTACAGTCTGTCAGCGCTTCCTGACTGCAATCTGGAATGTGCAGTTTTATTATGGCAAGCATTTCTTCATCATGAATTCTTTATATAAAATGTGCACAACCTACAGTTAATGGGGTGGAAATGTTTTATTGCAACTTCCTCTTTTAAGTAGATGTGTTTCTAAATTATTTTGCCTAAAGCATCTGTTATACCTCCTGTATCTCATTCAGTATTAAATCCCCCTTTCATTTAGACTCCAAACACTATGAAGTATATAAAAATAATCTCATCTTGCTAAGTGCTTTCTTACCCTATTTTGTGACTTTTGGTGAGGAATACCTTGCAGTTGCCCAGTCACATTAGATGATTTAAACTCCAGTGAAGGTAAAATAAAGTGCAATTAGAAGAATTAATAGCACCATAAACTGACAATACAGTGTATTGAAATTCGATAACAGACTAGCAAAGACTTGAAAGAAAATTGCACTTAAATTACTTATAAATCAGAAAATCCTCTTTCTCCTTCAGCTATGATCTTAACATGGTGTCCGGCAGAGAACCAGATTGTGCAATTATGTCATCAGTTTTACCCTAGTAAATGCAACTCCGCTTTGAAATTCCTTCATCAGAGTTTACTTTTCTTGGTCTAATATTTTACTTCTGCAGGCAATTTTTCCTCTGAAACTTCAAAATCTTCAGACAGCTTCAATTCTTTCCTATCCAACATATATGTCCAATATACTTCTCTGATTGTAACACCAAATTAATGTGTGGTTTTGCTTAGAAAAGCAAACATCTCTTGGGCTAAGTATCATTTCTTGTACTTGAAAGGCTTATTGTGAACTCATTTCAGTGAAGGATATACCTATCCTCTCTTTCTGTTGGTTCACTGAAAATTTCAGAGTGAAACATGTTTTACCCTGGACAATCTGGCCTTTTGCATTTTGTTTTACATATTAACAGTTTCTACATACAGATGCTAAATCAGCGAAACTTATCACTGGTTCTTAATCTCAGTGGGAATGAACCATTTTGACATTAAATGAGCTAGGAATTAATGGCCTTCACCCTCCTTTTCCTAACCGTACTGCAATAGTATGAGTAGGTCAAATACACAGACTAACTCTGACTAAAGTGCATTAAACTGCAGTGATCATGTACAAATAAATGACAAAATCTTACCCTGGACTGGAAGGAGATCTTTATTTCTTCATTAAGAATAAAATAATAATTTGAAAGTTCAGAAAAGTGCAGATGTTGCACTTTTTTTTTTTTTAGTGATCTGATGCACTACTTCTCTTTCCACTGGCTGGGTTTTTTTTTTTTAGTATTTTGGAAAAATCTTTCATTCTGGGAGAACCAGGAAAATTATCGTTTTGCCTGAGACAGCTAGAGTTGGAATGATAAATTAGTTTGATCACAAGTCAGATTTTTTTTTATAAATCCTCTGACTTCTGTTATCAGATGTTAACACAAGATGTGCAACTTTTTATTTATTGAATAAGTTTTTTGGTCTGGTTCTCTATACCAGATAATAAGATTTCTATTTTTGTGAATATTATAGAAAGATGGTACCATTACACAAAGGAACAAAAATGACAAATTACTATTTGCAAAGGAAATAGGACTGGTGGCAAGTACTGATTAGTCAGCGACAGATGAGTAAGCAGGTTTTCATTGGAAGAATTAGGTTTGGGTTTTTTTTAAATAAAAGGAAGTTGATAGTTCTAAATATGTACAATGCAGAAGAAACTTCCATACTCCTGAAAATTTATTTTCCTTTTAGTACTCTACGAAACCAGTGTATTGCTATCTGAGCTGTTATATTTGTAAACTATAAACTGGAGCTAATTCCTGAAGAATGACAGGTGCCTTTGCAGCAAGGAGGAAAAATACTAGTTCAGTTTTTTCAGAGCTGAGAGGGTCAAAGAAATCTAGCAATAAACTGCGATCCTGCTTTTTTTACTCCACTTATTTTTGATTGAGTTCAGTTATTCAAAACAATGACAGACATGCTATGACACACCTTGTTCAGTACAATGCCATTTGCAATGAGTTTGTCTTCATACAGAATTCACTTTGTTACCCCTGTACCTAGAGCATTTTTGATCATTTATGTTGAATTAAACCAGGCAAAGCCAGTAACTGTACATTGAAAACTCAACCCTAAATTGCACATTATACAATGAGATAGAGGAGCTTTCAGATCCTTTGCCTTCACAAGCATATACTGGCTTAGGTAGCTTCTGGGGATGAAGATTCCTTGAAGACAGACAATATTGTAAATGCTCTTTAAGGGAAGAATGGGAAAAAAATGCCCTGAAAAGGTGTAATTGATATAAAAGATCCCACCTGTAAACGTTAAATGTTAAATGTTAAGCGTTGTTGTTGAAAATTCATTGAGGAGCTTGATACTGAAATAAAATTAAAAAAAAAAGTAGATGACAGCCATGAGTTAAACACTCGTGTATTATGGTATAACTTTATAAATACTCCCTATCTAAATCCTGATTCAAGTAGTCTATGAATTCGAAATTCAAACCTCTATCATAAATATCCAGAGTCCTATTCAGTCCTACTGCTTTTCTCTGTCTATTTCTGGTTCCCAGTCATGTTTGTTTAAAACTTGGCTGTAAACTTTGATGGAAATGCACAACAATCAGGCAGAAAAGCCTCTGCTTTCATTTTAATCAATTGCTATTACATCATGGTATCTAATTCTATGTTTTAGTTGATCATTGGTTGGTGTTCTTTTTTTCTTATATCATGCAGACTTATTACTTGGTAGGCATAAAATGAATCAGTGAAATTTATGCTTTCTTGATCTCTTCAAAATATTTTGACATTTTCAATTATATATGAAATCACCAGATAATTCTTCTTTAATTTAAGGGATTAGAGTCAGTTTAAACAATAATAAAGTTCATACTGTACAAATATTAGCTATATTATGGAAAAGATTAGAATTATTTTCCAATTAAATCTCTCTTTTCCTCATCTTATTATATAGGTGCTTTTATAAACACTGACAGATTTGTCAGTTCATTTTGTTATTTCAGATTATTTTTTGTATTGAGAGCATTAAACTTAGATTTAATTTGGTGCAATTGTTTATTATTCAAAATCTACCCTAGAAGAAGTGATATAATGATGATATTGAGCTCTACACAGGAATTAAATTTTATTTCTTTATTTTTCTGTCAATCAGCTTAACTTTACTGGTTCCAGTAAAATTATGCTAACCTGCACTAGTTGAAGGTATGGCCCATTATGCAAATCTCCTTTTAGTGGCACTCTCCTTTTTCATTATTATCAACCCCCAGTGTTTCACCTTATCTTGTCATATACCCTACACACCTCCTCCTTCCCATCCCCTTTTTTCTACCCAAATAGAAGATACCAGCTTCCCTCATATGTTCTTTTTATTTCCCTTACCCCAAACCAAGTTTCTTCTGCTGTGTTTCCTATTAATTACTGTTTTTATGAGGAACGTTTATTACAGCACTTCAATTTCCAGCTTTTGTGAACTTTGCTCCTTATTTCACTCAGTAACAAGTGTGCATTGGTACAGCCTATTTTTCTGTGACCTATTTGCTTGTTGTCCTGTTTGACAGTGTTTGCTGGTTGTCTCTTGCTGAATTCAGTGTACAGGATGTTGAAACATAAAACCATGGAACTATTTCTTTGTTTGGGGTTCATAGAGCAAGTTAGCATATGAGTTCTCAGATGCTAGGTCATAGTAGACCAACTAAATTAACCCACACTCTACTGAATTTGCTCAGTATGGTAAATTCATAATTCATGACCAGAGTACATCAGACAAAATCTATTTTATGTAGAAATTACATAGAAAAAAATGAATGCTGGTGTTCCTTTACTTTTTCCCCTGTTTTTCTTTTTTGCCTTTCTTTTTTTTCTTGCATTTTAATGAGTTCTGGAATTTCCAAAGAATAATTGTTAAGTATTTCCAGATATGTAGCACTACTTAAAATTTTTTATTTGCAGGTCAGTAAATTCACTATCTTCCAGTAAGAATTTTGGAAAATGTCCATCTTGTTGTCTGAATTTTCCCCAAACTTAGTTTAAGAAAGGAAGGATAGAAAGGAAAGAGTTAATGAAACAGATACCTGTCCAAATATCCTCCTAGGCTTTGGAAATGTGCTCATCTTTATTTCTTCATAACAACACCAGCAGTGCTAAACAGAAATAAAGATGAACACATTTCCAAAGCCTAGGAGGATATTTGGACAGGTATCTGTTTCATTAACTCCTTTCCTTTCTATCCTTCCCTCTCCTTAAACTAAGCTCTGGGAAAATTCAGACAACAAGATGGACATTTTCCAAAATTTTACTAGATATGAATTTACTGACCTGCAAATAAACCCTTTTAAGTAGTGCTACATATCTGGAAATACTTAACAATTATTTTTTGAAATTCCAGAACTCATTAAATGCAAGAAAAAAAAGAAAGGCAAAAAGAAAAACAGGGGGAAAAAGTAAAGGAACACTAGCATTCATTTTTCTATGTAATTTCTACATAAAATAGATTTTGTCTGATGTACTCTGAGTCAAGAATTATGAATTTACCATACTGAGCAAATTCAGTAGAGTGTGGGTTAATTTAGTTGGTCTATGCTGCCTAGCATCTGAGAACTCATATGCTAACTTGCTCTATGAACCCCAAACAAAGAAATAGTTCATGTCATGTTTCAACATCCTGTACACTGAATTCAGCAAGAGACAACCAGCAAACACTGTCAAACAGGACAACAAGCAAATAGGTCACAGAAAAATAGGCTGTACCAATGCACACTTGTTACTGAGTGAAATAAGGAGCAAAGTTCACAAAAGCTGGAAATTGAAGTGCTGTAATAAACGTTCCTCATAAAAACAGTAATTAATAGGAAACACAGCAGAAGAAACTTGGTTTGGGGTAAGGGGAAATAAAAAGAACATAGGAGGGAAGCTGGTATATTATATTTGGGTAGAAAAAAGGGGATGGGAAGGAGGAGGTGTGTAGGGTATATGACAAGATTACGTGAAACACTGCGGGGTTGATAATAATGAAAAAGGAGAGTGCCACTAAAAGGAGATTTGCATAATGGGCCATACCTTCAACTAGTGCAGGTTAGCATAATTTTACTGGAACCAGTAAAGTTAAGCTGATTGACAGAAAAATAAAGAAATAAAATTTAATTCCTGTGTAGAGCTCAATATCATCATTATATCACTTCTTCTAGGGTAGATTTTGAATAATAAACAATTGCACCAAATTAAATCTAAATTTAATGCTCTCAATACAAAAAATAATCTGAAATAACAAAATGAACTGACAAATCTGTCAGTGTTTATAAAAGCACCTATATAATAAGATGAGGAAAAGAGAGATTTAATTGGAAAATAATTCTAATCTTTTCCATAATATAGCTAATATTTGTACAGTATGAACTTTATTATTGTTTAAACTGACTCTAATCCCTTAAATTAAAGAAGAATTATCTGGTGATTTCATATATAATTGAAAATGTCAAAATATTTTGAAGAGATCAAGAAAGCATAAATTTCACTGATTCATTTTATGCCTACCAAGTAATAAGTCTGCATGATATAAGAAAAAAAGAACACCAACCAATGATCAACTAAAACATAGAATTAGATACCATGATGTAATAGCAATTGATTAAAATGAAAGCAGAGGCTTTTCTGCCTGATTGTTGTGCATTTCCATCAAAGTTTACAGCCAAGTTTTAAACAAACATGACTGGGAACCAGAAATAGACAGAGAAAAGCAGTAGGACTGAATAGGACTCTGGATATTTATGATAGAGGTTTGAATTTTCGAATTCATAGACTACTTGAATCAGGATTTAGATAGGGAGTATTTATAAAGTTATACCATAATACACGAGTGTTTAACTCATGGCTGTCATCTACTTTTTTTTTTAATTTTATTTCAAGTATCAAGCTCCTCAATGAATTTTCAACAACAACGCTTAACATTTAACATTTAACGTTTACAGGTGGGATCTTTTATATCCATTACACCTTTTCAGGGCATTTTTTTTCCCATTCTTCCCTTAAAGAGCATTTACAATATTGTCTGTCTTCAAGGAATCTTCATCCCCAGAAGCTACCTAAGCCAGTATATGCTTGTGAAGGCAAAGGATCTGAAAGCTCCCTATCTCATTGTATAATGTGCAATTTAGGGTTGAGTTTTCAATGTACAGTTACTGGCTTTGCCTGGTTTAATTCAACATAAATGATCAAAAATGCTCTAGGTACAGGGGTAAATAAAGTGAATTCTGTATGAAGACAAACTCATTGCAAATGGCATTGTACTGAACAAGGTGTGTCATAGCATGTCTGTCATTGTTTTGAATAACTGAACTCAATCAAAAATATAAGTGGAGTAAAAAAGCAGGATCGCAGTTTATTGCTAGATTTCTTTGACCCCTCTCAGCTCTGAAAAAACTAAACTAGTATTTTTACTCCTTGCTGCAAAGGCACCTGTCATTCTTCAGGAATTAGCTCCAGTTTATAGTTTACAAATATAACAGCTCAGATAGCAATACACTGGTTTCGTAGAGTACTAAAAGGAAAATAAATTTTCAGGAGTATGGAAGTTTCTTCTGCATTGTACATATTTAGAACTATCAACTTCCTTTTATTTAAAAAAAACCCAAACCTAATTCTTCCAATGAAAACCTGCTTACTCATCTGTCGCTGACTAATCAGTACTTGCCACCAGTCCTATTTCCTTTGCAAATAGTAATTTGTCATTTTTGTTCCTTTGTGTAATGGTACCATCTTTCTATAATATTCACAAAAATAGAAATCTTATTATCTGGTATAGAGAACCAGACCAAAAAACTTATTCAATAAATAAAAAGTTGCACATCTTGTGTTAACATCTGATAACAGAAGTCAGAGGATTTATAAAAAAAAATCTGACTTGTGATCAAACTAATTTATCATTCCAACTCTAGCTGTCTCAGGCAAAACGATAATTTTCCTGGTTCTCCCAGAATGAAAGATTTTTCCAAAATACTAAAAAAAAAACCCAGCCAGTGGAAAGAGAAGTAGTGCATCAGATCACTAAAAAAAAAAAAAGTGCAACATCTTCCTAAATGCTTTTCTGAACTTTCAAATTATTATTTTATTCTTAATGAAGAAATAAAGATCTCCTTCCAGTCCAGGGTAAGATTTTGTCATTTATTTGTACATGATCACTGCAGTTTAATGCACTTTAGTCAGAGTTAGTCTGTGTATTTGACCTACTCATACTATTGCAGTACGGTTAGGAAAAGGAGGGTGAAGGCCATTAATTCCTAGCTCATTTAATGTCAAAATGGTTCATTCCCACTGAGATTAAGAACCAGTGATAAGTTTCGCTGATTTAGCATCTGTATGTAGAAACTGTTAATATGTAAAACAAAATGCAAAAGGCCAGATTGTCCAGGGTAAAACATGTTTCACTCTGAAATTTTCAGTGAACCAACAGAAAGAGAGGATAGGTATATCCTTCACTGAAATGAGTTCACAATAAGCCTTTCAAGTACAAGAAATGATACTTAGCCCAAGAGATGTTTGCTTTTCTAAGCAAAACCACACATTAATTTGGTGTTACAATCAGAGAAGTATATTGGACATATATGTTGGATAGGAAAGAATTGAAGCTGTCTGAAGATTTTGAAGTTTCAGAGGAAAAATTGCCTGCAGAAGTAAAATATTAGACCAAGAAAAGTAAACTCTGATGAAGGAATTTCAAAGCGGAGTTGCATTTACTAGGGTAAAACTGATGACATAATTGCACAATCTGGTTCTCTGCCGGACACCATGTTAAGATCATAGCTGAAGGAGAAAGAGGATTTTCTGATTTATAAGTAATTTAAGTGCAATTTTCTTTCAAGTCTTTGCTAGTCTGTTATCGAATTTCAATACACTGTATTGTCAGTTTATGGTGCTATTAATTCTTCTAATTGCACTTTATTTTACCTTCACTGGAGTTTAAATCATCTAATGTGACTGGGCAACTGCAAGGTATTCCTCACCAAAAGTCACAAAATAGGGTAAGAAAGCACTTAGCAAGATGAGATTATTTTTATATACTTCATAGTGTTTGGAGTCTAAATGAAAGGGGGATTTAATACTGAATGAGATACAGGAGGTATAACAGATGCTTTAGGCAAAATAATTTAGAAACACATCTACTTAAAAGAGGAAGTTGCAATAAAACATTTCCACCCCATTAACTGTAGGTTGTGCACATTTTATATAAAGAATTCATGATGAAGAAATGCTTGCCATAATAAAACTGCACATTCCAGATTGCAGTCAGGAAGCGCTGACAGACTGTAGGACTCTTGATACTGAATATACTTCAATATGCTTCAGAGTTATGTTTCAAATTCCTAAAGCTGAATTTAGGAGGTTTCCAAGACAGCAGAAATTACTTTGCAGTAAAACTAATGGTGCGTGCCCATTTTGTACACAAGGGAGAGAAGGAGGCAACACAGCAGAGCTGGAATGACTCATAGCCCAAAAGGCAAGACAACAGGAGTTACAGTTTGCTAATGAGCTTCTCCTGTGAGAAAGGGACTATCATTTGAGAGCTAGACAGAATTTTCCTCAAGAATAGGAATAAGTTTGTGTGCCTTGCATCCTGTTTTGAAATTTACATGAGTAAATTATATAAATGTATAAACAACTGTCAAATGTTTTCAACATAGAGCTTTTGAAGGTGCTGTGTTGATGCCAATGAAAGTGAAGCAGAGCCTCTAATAGCTTTGAAATAACTGTGTCGAGGAATTTAACAATATCTGCAGATCAGTGCTCGTCAAATTAAATTCCAGGCAATTCAAAGAATAAACCCTGCTCAGGAAGTTTTCCTGAGACACAGCTGAGACACAGTTCACTCTTTCAACCAGGAGGGTGGAGGCAGGGAGACGACACACATGCCAAAAAAAAGCAAACAATGCAAATTAAAAAACAGTGATTCAGCTTCATGTGACTGTGCCATACTTTTTGAATGACGGTTCTATTTTACCAACAATACCTAGAAGCACATTTAACAAAGCACCTGCAATCAACTTCCTGTAGTTGACATTGCTTCTCATGCTGTGTTTCTGTCTTGGAATTGTTTTCTTCACACACACTCCCCGTAATTGCAATAATAAAAAGTGTGTGAATGGGAGAATATGGACTTGGCAGAAAGGTGCAAAACACAGGAAGTCCAGGATGTATTCGTCTTTTTAGGACATTTGCAGAGTTATAATTCTGCATTGTTTGTCTTAACTATTTAGGCTATTGTAGCACACATTCTCAATTGAACTACGTCTACACTAGCCCATTAAAATACCAGCTGTGGCCAAAACCGAGTGCTCTCATAAACTCTTTCAACCTCAACACTAAAGTGCTGTTGCTGCTGACTGATCTATGTATTAAAAAAAAATTTAAAAATTGTAATTAACCTTATTAACCTTTACTCAAAAGCCACAAACAAATCCACAAAGCTCAATAATAGTTTTTTTCTGCTGCACAATTATAATTGATTATAATATATATGGTCAATTTGTAGTAGCATTAATTATCCAGAACAGAACTTAAATCAAAGAATTTCTTAAACCCAAAATACTTGTTCTCCTATTGCTTACACATTCCCTGTTTATAATAAGAGGTAAATTGTCAGGAATGCTTTAAAACTGTGCAGGGCAAAGACACTGCTTTGAGTTCTGTTTCTTGAAAAGAGCATAAGAAAAAGAGAAGTGAAACATTTTTACAGAAAAGAAGTTAACAAATCCTAGTTTGGTAGGGTGGCTAGAATCAGTATGGGAATACTGATGTTTCTTTCAGAAAACACTGAAGGAATAAAATTAAGCAATCAGTAACCTGGACTTCTGTAGAGTGAGGACTAACTCCAGTGGGTAGTTTCCAAGACATTTAACATTCATTCCAGAAACTAAGAAAACGGTTATTTTTAAAACAATATTCAAATCTGCCCAAACCTCATGATGTGATGGGTTGACTTGGGAAGAAGAAATTCAGAAGTTCTCTCTAAGGGAGCTTCCTCTGTGGGGGTTGGGACAACTTCAACAGCCAATGGGAGAAAGTTAGTTTGCTCCATGAACACACACTTTGAAGGAGGTAATCCAGAACTGAGGCTCTTTGTCTTTCCAGTGGTTGAGCAGGTAACACCAGCCCGAGCTCCCCCCCACCAATGCAGGGGGGAGGCTCGGTAGGCCACTGGGCCCCATTTGCAAACGGCCCAGAAAGGCTGATTGACACCTCAGCTGCCCCCCACACTGTGGTCTGGGCCTGGCCCAACTCTTGCAGTTGTGTTAAATTTTAACTCTTTAGTGCCCAGATAAGATTTGCAAAACCTCTGGCCTTCCTTTGAATATGAAAGGGAATAAGAAGATTTCTGAAGTCAGTAAAGCAAAAGCTAAGTTTTTTTAGATGGAAGGAGAATGAGGAGATGCTGTCAAGATGGCTGAAAATCCTTTTGTAAGATTGTAGGGATGAACTGATGTACTGAATATTCCTATAAACCATGGAGAAAGACATGGGGGGATGGAGATGTTCCACTTAATGGATGATTTGACCAAAAAGCACCTGTGTTGAAAATCTTTTGCCCCAAAGAAAGGGATTTCAGTTTTCTGAGGATGAAGCATGAACAAAAAGAAAAGAAATGAAGAGAACCTTTGCTGTGGAACATTTCATTCTTAAAAGTAATATCCCATGAGACAGACATGGCCCACATCTACAGCTTTGGGAAGGCTGTGGAGTTGGGAGGAGTGTCACAATTGCAGGTTCCCGGGCATATGCAAATAGTGAAAAATGAAACCACGAGAGGACTGTTTTCTTCCTTCTTGTGGAAAAAATCCCTACAGCTCCAACAAGAGAAGGCTTCTCTCTCCGGAAGTGAACTGAAAAAGACTTTAAGTTAGGAACTGACTGAAGTAGTTGTTGTATGTTTGTTTTGTTGTTATGAAAGTTGGGAGAGAGAAGGAAGGAGTGATCTGAAAGAAATCTTATTCTGAATTTGTTTTTTTTCCCCCTCTTTGCTTGTGTAGTTAATGAATTTCTTTTTTATACTCTCTTCAGTTTTAGGCCTGCCTTGCTTTTTTGCTCCTAGTTCTGTCTCACAACAGAAAAATGAGATTATTTAAATTGGCAAATCAAAACGAAAACACATGGTCAGAAAATTTTTGTTTCTATAAGTTTGATGAATCACAGAAATCTAATGCAAACACTTGATTGCCCTCCCGCAAATAATTATTAAATTTCATCTGTTCTGACCCCTATAAAAGCACTTGAGACTTAAGCCTATGCCAGGTCCATTGAAAGCCACGAACTTCAGAACTTGTCAGAAACGGATAATTTTTCCCCTTACTGTCTTTTACAGTTTCAGGATATTTCTATTAAGTTTTCCTTTATTTATTCTACAGTACAATATGGGAAGGGTTATGTGGAAGACTTTTACCTAGAGTTTAATTAATTGTGCAACGATGAATTATCCTGATTTTAGCGCTTCGTGAAAGAACTTAAATGCACTATCCATGCAACCATTTCGTACTGAGTAAACTTCTGGTTGTATAGATATACTCAGGTTCTCCTGTTTTTCTTTCTTTTTATTCATAGAGACAGCAACTTCACCCAAAGTCTTGTGACTTTTACCTGCCAGTCACGATACTTGTATGATTAGTTAATATGTTTTAATGCCAACATGAGGCTCCTGCTTGTTTGTCTGACTTGTTATATCACTGTGTTGATGTGGTCCTTCTTCTGACCATAGCCTTCATATTTAAGAAACAAATCATAGAAGTTTACCGTATTCATTATTTTTGTTACAATTTTAATGATGGGACCAATAAATTTTAAAAGTAAATGGAAACCAGTAAACCAAAGTATTAATAGTAGTGCATATTCAGTCCTTAGAATTTTTTTCTCTTGTAGCCTATTAGCTAATTGTTGCTTCTTATTTAATGGCTGTACAGCTAAGAAGATGAATAACTTCTTCCTAGCCACATTTTGCCAACATCCTCACTGTGAATGTTCAGTATAAGGATGTTAAAATGTAGCTCTCTTATTCTGAACTTCACTGTAATAGTCAAATATGTGGTCCAAATATATACTATTTTAGAACATCTTGAAATATGTTTTTGTTACTGCTCTAGACATTGTCTGGATATCAATGTGTTTACTGCTCAGAAACAAATACATTTTTACTCCTCGCTTTTCAAATGTCTATTAAGGGCAGTTAATTAAAAAGACTTTGCTAAAGAAAGTAGAGTAGTTCATCTCTCTTCAAAGCAGAACATGTTTTTCTTGAAGAAATAACTTCATTCAACATTTTATTTTATTTGGGAGAAATGAATGCAGGGGTAGATTGACTTTCTAGAGATAATTCTTTCATCCTTTTCATCCTATTCTTTCTTTTAGAGAAAATATAGTTATCTTTTTGCTTTTCTAAAATTTGTCTGGGGCATTTTTTTTGATAAAACCTCAAAGATTAAGTTCGGATTTCATTGTGAAGGTGAGAAAAAATATAAGTCACTTTAAGATTTGGGATGCTTAAGGTAATCTATGGTGAAAATAAACTGCAGGAATTTTGTGTTTCTTTTTCAAAAATACAATTATTTATTCTGAAATGCTAAGGAGGGTCATAGTACAGTTAGGAGGTATTAGCATGAAAAACATTAATGAGACTGACAGATAATCTAGGTACAAGCTACTGGGGGAAAAGAAGAATCAAGGGAGGAAAAATGAACATTTTTGATAAACCACAGTGCAGGGAGTTTCTAGTTTTGTCTACCATGAGTCTGGTAATCTTCAGTCTTATTAGCCTATATATAGATCACATGTGTTCCCTGGTCTCTGCAGTATGTCTTGTTTCCAGTTTTCTTTATGAGATGTAAGGATTATCAGGATATGACCTATGTATATTTCAATCACCATATTTCCTTGCCTGTTGTGTGTAATGGTTCAGTGCATTTAAATATAAGCTAAAACTAAATGTGCGAAGGTCTTCGGTCCTGAGTCTGTAGGATGATATGTAATAGCTAAAAATCAGATTCAGATGTAAACCTGAAATATTCAGAATTAGGGCTTCAAAACATAGATAAAAAAGCAAGAGTGACATCAGGTTAAGGATTCATATAACAGGTATTCTTATAGATCAGACATGGAAATTTTGGAATTAAAATTGCATTAGATATACTTGAATCTCTTATTTCAGAATTCCATAGAAAATCATTACTTCAGTTTCTCTTTATTGGCTCTGCACTTTCTCAGAAAAGTGTACCCAACCAAATTATTAATAAAGATCCTCCTGAATTACATCTGCAGCCCCACACATGCTTTTGGGGGATGTGATCAGGTGCCTACTAGGCTGCTGAGTGATCAAAGGGATGGTCAGCCCATCACTCTCTCTGTTATCTAACACAGTGCAGCACAAGAGGGGATATCGCTACATTTTCCAATACATCAGGGACAGTAAAGAAATAGCATTTGTGCTGAGCATTATGCAAACCTAGAGCTCTGGCTCTGCTCCAGCAGCTTATAGCATGTACCTGCTGCCAGGTTATTTGCAAAACTAACCAAATTCCAACTGTCCAGGAAACCAATCCTCTTGCTTTGCCTTGATTGAGCTGACATCTCTGCATTAGAATCTGGGGTACCCATACATCCTTTGGAGGCATTTCCTTTGCATCATAGACAAAGTGGCTGTTGTGCTCTGGAGAGATACTGCACATTTCCTCAGATATTGAGCATTTAACAGCACTTAGTTAACATGCTGTTATGGTACTTCACAGAGCAATTATTAAATTACTTTGTTCTACTGTAATGACCAATGATTAAACTTTCATAACACTGACATTACACGCTTTATTTATCAGGCTACTATACTTATTAAATTATTGGGAGGGTGAGGAGGGATCTAAATAGAAGTGAATTTGTGCAATTATCTTTCAAGGTCACAAACCACCTCCTGCTGTGAAAGTAGACAAAGCACATAAAAATTACTTAAGAAGTTTTTTATGTTTAATCATTGCATTGTCTACATTATCTAAAAACAAAGCTTGCATAGTTTTCTGAATCATCTGCCTGCCATCCTAAGAGAAACATACACACAGTCCCCTTTCCAGGCACAGAGACAGTATAGCAATAGTGAACTTCAAAATAAAATTACCAATTCAAGATGATATTGTTGGGAGACTGGAGATTATCACATCTATCATAGAGTCATAGAATAGTTAGGTTTGGAAGGGACCTTAAAGATTATCTAGTTCCAAGCACAAGGACACTTTTTACTGGACCAGATTGTTCAGAGCACCATCCAACCTGTCCTTGAACACTACTAGGGGTGGGATACCCGCCATTGTCTGGGAAGCCTGTTCCAGTGCCTCACCAACCTCATAGCAAAGGATTTCTTCCTAATCCTTGGACAGGAATTTTTATACAGGAAATATGCCTGGTATCAACAGTTCTGCTGAGAGATGTAATATTTAACAAATAATCCTAACAATTAAATTCATTTTAAGCCTCCAGCAAATAATTTTGAAGCTTTAGATAACAAATGTACTCAAAATTTCCATTCCTTCCTATATCCAAGAACAGACGTTTACTCAAAATTCCCTGAAGAAAAGAGGAATACAGCATGTAAAATTCTAGAGACCATATTTTCCTCTGTTCCTTCACACATGTGCATTGTTTTAAATATTGCAATGCAGACTAGGCCTCTGCAGATTTTGCATTACATTGAATTGCATGCCTACATTACGGCATTACTTCATGGATAATCTTTCATTTGGAAATTAGTTTGTGTACTCATTATAAAACCATGAGATGACCATTGTTTAGCTTAAGACCACAACACCAAATTAATCAAAGCAGCTCTGTTTCTTACCATACAAACAGCTTCCAGAGCCAAGTAACTCAGGGATCCATTAGTATTAAATCCCAAATTTTTAAACTTTGCTTGTATTTTTCTGCACTTCCATGTATTGTGTAATATACCTTACATTTATAAGCAGATTATATCAATATGTTATGATTAAAAAAAGTAATATGAAGGACCTGGGTTAGTGGGAGCTTTTGATGTTCATCTATATTCTGTGCATCTACTGTGTTTTGAACCAAAAAGCTCACAACTGGGCAAAAAATCTCTGTTCCTGAATATTTGCTACTGAAAACATCCTATTTTTTTTTTTTTTTTGTGCAAAGGGCATTCTTTAAAATTCTGTTTATCTTTTGAAAAAGTACCTGAATATTTGGGGATTTTATTTCTCCTTCTTCTTGCCAATAGCTGCTGTTATCCAGTGCTTCGGCTCTATTCCACTTCACGGGAAAAGAGAGGAAAAAACCAGCCAACTCAAAATCCAATTACAATGCTGATTTCTGGATGGCTTGAGAGATTCATTAAGTAGTTTGCAACCACAGCAAACAGGGGGAGTTTTAGCCTAGTAGCCACTTATCAGAGAAACAACTGAATAGGGATTTAAATTTTTAAAAATGGAAAAAAATTAGTAAAAGTTCTTTAGAAAAAAAAAGGAAGGCAAAAATTACATTAAATTATTTTATAGAATAAATCTCTGAAGGCAATAGCAATTTTCCTGATTTTCAGGCTCTGGATTTGGCAAAGAGGAGGTGAACTGTCAGGAACCCCATAGATATAGAAGGACTTGAAAAGAAGCACAATACAAAGTAGGCCAGATAGCCAAAGTGTAGCTATGAACAGTACAACTAATCCACATCATAGGTCATTACAGTGCAACCTCTCTAGAATGCTCTCATAAACTGTGGAGCTACTGATTCTGCATGCTCATTAGTGCGTATATGCAATATATGTGTATGTGTAATATATGTGTTAAAATAATGACACAGTTAAATAGATTTTGTCCTTAACTGTGATTCACTGTGTAGCTGAGTATGGCATTTTAGAGATGGCAGAATGGTTTTTGCACCATTACACAATTTGACATATTTTCTACAAGCCCAAGCACTTCTTATATAGCATAATATCATGAATATCTGATTAAAGAAAAAAAATTAGAGAGCAAAACCAAGCAAACCAACTTCAAAAGGGTGGTAGTGGAAAGGAGAATAGGTCTTAATTGTAAGGAGCCTGGCAGAAGTCTAAAGGATTTTTAAAACTAGGGAAAAAAAATCCTCCGTGTCATTCGTAGGCTTTTAACTTCCCTTTGATGAAGAGGAACAATTGAAAGACTCCTTGTAGCACCTCTTTTTTAAGAAAATGGAATACTTTTCTCCAGTATGTTCTTGTAGGGCCTTGACTCTCTAATCCCTTCTTTGTTTCCCTGTGCCCCTTCCAGAATATTTCTTGACACTTCCATCTTTGATATCAGCATAAATTAAAAAGATTCAGGGGATGGTAATTACAGTTCAAGTACTCTTCAGGAGAAGCATCAGAGTTTGCTGAAAAAAAGAAATGTACTTTTTTCTAGTATCCCTGAAGCTCTATTAAATACCTCATGATGTAACAGTGTGACTGGTTTTGCAGCGACACCTGTTCTTCAAGCACATTCTTTCTATGTAGCTATGCAGGTGGCCAAGAAAATGTACAAGAATCAGTTGTAAGTTCTGTAATATACTTGATGTTTTTAAATATCTTTTGAACAGAATTGCAGAACAATATCAACAAAGTAGCACGTTCTTCTCAGCCAAACCAAAGAACTAACTATAGCTATTCCTGCTACGTCAGCGGGTAAAAAATCCACCTGTTTTCAATATCAAGATATTCAGATACCAGGTGCCTTAAAATGACTGAGACTCTGCATAGGGGTGAGCAGTGGATATAGAATCATAGAATAGTTTGTGTTGGAAGGGACCTAAAAAGATCTTCTGGTCCAATCCTCATGCAAGGAGCAGGGACATGATAAACATTGGATCAAAGTGTGGTTATAAATATTATCTATCAAAAGAATATAGTGCTCCATAGTATTTTACATCTCCATCAGTGACCTGGATATCAGGAGACTTGGAAGCAAGTTTTGGATGTCACCCAGTTTAGCAGAGTTGTTCACACACCAAAGAGTTTCATGTGCCATTCAGAAAGATGCCAATATACTGAAAAAATGTGCTAGCAGGAACTTCACGAAGTCTGACAAGTGCAAATGCACGCTTGGCACCTGTGATAGAAATAAACCTATGACCCAGTATAGAATGTAGACTGGTTGGGTGGGTAGCAGCTATGCAGAAAAGGGCCTGGGGGATTCTCGGCTGAGGGTGAGCAGTGTGTCCTTGCAAGTCATAAAGACTAACTACATTTTGGACTGCATCAGCAAAAGCATAGTGAGTAACTCGATAGAGGGTTATTAATTCCCTTTATTTAGCATCTACAAGGCTGCATCTCAAACTCTTTATCCAATTTCAAGTCTCCTAGCTCATCAAGAAACTGCAGAGTCCAGTGGAGCATATATAAAATGGTTAAGGACAGGAGCATATGGTAGTTGAACAGCGACAAAGATAATTTGTTTTGTTTACCCTAAAGAAAGCTGAGGGAGAGATCCAATTGCAGCCTTCATCTACCTAAAGAGTGGATGTAGAGAAGACAGAGCAGTACAATGAAAGCATTAGTAGTAACAGTAAGTTGCTGCTTGAAAATAAGAAAATAATAGCAACAATTAGAGGAACACTGGAACGAAGTGCTCAGAGAGTTTGTGGAAAGTCCATCTATGGAAATTTTCAAATTTCAGAGAAGAAACCTTGTCCAAAGCATTCTAGCTTGGAAGCTCTTCTGGCACTGAGTGGGAGTTTGGGCTACGACCCCCAGAGGCCCTTACCAACCCATATATTTTTGATTCTAAAATTCTATTGCAATTTTGTAGGAAAAATATCTACCAGTTTATAGCTCCCGTTCCTCCTGGAAGCAGGCTTAATGGACTTCTAAGTGTTAAGTCAGACTAAAAAAACATAAATACAACAATTGGCCCTCATGAGGATCCCTGTCTGATATTAAAATATGCAACTGGTGAGTTCAGTGTACCTGCATACACAGTTTGCACACTGAAAGTAGGAGAATTGATCAGGAAAGAAAAGAAACTAATAGAGTTTATGATGATTAGCTGAATGCCTAATCTGTTGAGGAAGAGAGATCAGTTAAAATTAATTGTTGCAAAAGTCCCTCTCAGCTGAACAATAGGAAGACAAAACCTTTGGAAGAGGAAGAGACTTCCTCTTGCAGTCCCTGCGATTCCTTCTGTCTTTTCCACTTGCAACTTCAGCAACAGTCCATAGATCTTTCACCTCACGAGACAAAGTGTGGACATGCTTTGAGGCAGCCTTTTCTTTCAAGCTAGAAGGGAAAAAATGACGGATTTGGAAAGATTTAGCAGTCCATCATCACTAGTTCCCATCTATATTAGGACAGATAATGAATGGAAATGAAATAGACTCTAACGAAGCCTTTGCTTTCTTCTGTTTTAGAGCTGCCTGCCCAAAGGACGATCCTTTGGCCTATGAAGTCCCAGGTTTCTGTGCTCACTTTCTTCTCTGCAAGGGCCATTACACTCATCTGAGTGGTTCATTTGTTTTTCTTGTCACTTAAAGACTTATATAATGTGGGTTATCATTACAAAAGGGGGTCACTAATGTCCTAAATTAATATGTCAGTTTAAGGATTGCAAAAGTAGTTAAGACTTTAGTGGTTCTTTTTTTTCCCTTCCATAAATGTTGTTACCCAAGTAGCCTAGACAAGAAATTTAATTGTCCAAGAAGGTGGCTATATTGGCTTAAATACACAGGTTCTTCAAGTGTGAAAATGAGCTTATCTTCAGGGAATACATTTAAACCACATGATTTCAGTATCTGTAGTAGTTATACCTCCTGGGGAAACTATATACAAGAGTCCTTTACAAATAAAACAGTAATGTGATAATAACCCTATTTTTGCATTAAGTGACATATATTATTGAAAACCAGGCAATATTGACAGATAATAATATTTTGATAAATGTGGAAAAGATCCAAGAAGTTCTTTTGACAAAGACCATGTTCTCTTCTAACCACACATTTCCTTTTTGGTTTTCTTCTTATCATGAATACAGCTTTGTTTCCATATCTGAAAGCAAAACTATATTTGGAAAATTCCAGGCAGACTTTTAGTTCGTACGTTTGCTTCAGGCTTAACAGATGAAAAACTTGTCTAATACTCAGTAGGTGGAAATCTGTTTTCATTGAAAATGTTTATTTGGATATGTACAACTGAGCCAAAGTAAAGTAAAATGGCAACAACGTTCAACAACTACACATTTTTGATGTGCTTAGAAGGAAACTGGTGAGTCACTGTCATGGATGAAAACCTGACACAGGAAATTGCTGTGAGCAAACAATGCAACAAATATTTAAAAATTTAAAGATGTCATTGACAGTAGCTTTGTAGGTACATCTATGCTTCTAGGGTAAGTTATAAAATCCTTGTGAAAATACTACTCATTTCAAAAAACCAGGAAAATTAATTTTGAATAAATGTTTCAAAATAAGAACAAGGGTGAGCATTTGTCTTTGGTTTTGGTAGTCCTGTGTATCCGACAATCTCTCTCAAGAGTTAATTTGAGAATCCAGTTACCCAGAGTGTGTGTCCTGTACCATTTCATACCCTTTTAGTTCCAGGTGGCTTTCTAAAAACATGTGGATGTACTATGACCCATTGTTGGGCCCATCCATATGGACTAGAAACATTTCTACCTGTCATACCAAGCACTCCAACCATATCCCAGGTGTGCAACACAAAATAAACTTTGGGGAAAACGTTTCTACCTTTTAGCCTAAAGAAAAGTCTAAAACCACTTTCTTTCACATAAAATCCTAGGAACAGTCCTACAAAAGCTACGTGTGTAGCTTGTTTCAACTTCAAAACAATTATGTACACAGATAAAATCTTTCTTATACTACAGGATTTGTGAAATTGAGACTTAAAGAAAATTTTTTATATTTGTCTTCATTGCATATTTCATATGAGATGTTGAAACTAAACCATCAGTTTCATCTGTGATTCTAGCCAATTTTTTTTCTTTTTTTGGCCATTGCAATATTAGCTTAGCAATAAGTATCTCAAGATTGCAGAAAAAGGAGGTTCACACTGTTTTTCATGCATCCTTCTTTAAGCCTACAGAATACCTTTAAGGTTTTCAATCACTGATTGCAGGAGTGATATATCAGGATTAATGGTGCATAACTCAGATGACATGCTTCAGAGAAAAGCAGAATAAATATAAAATCACATGCGATTCAGAATCATTACCACCACTAGATTTTGCCATAGATTGGGCAACGTAGGATCTCTACAAACACTAGGAATGAATCCTATGTGTTCAAATCCAGACTTGTATCAAGAATTAGTTATGGTGTGCCAGTTTTATATCACTATTAAGCTAATTTTGAAAAGTATATTTTTTGTGTTATTCCAGATTTAATTAGGAAAGATCATTGTCTGATATAACCTGAAACAGGAATTTTGAGATAAAATTTGATTGTTCAAATAAGATCTAATCTGAAGCTTGAGAAGTTCTCTGCTTCTCTGCTGAGTTTTGCTAAACTAAAGCAGCTTTGCCCAGTTATGAGCTTCACCCTTTAATGCATTTTTAATTCTGTTTAATAATTGCAGTACTGAAGTATAGTAAAAAAAACCCCAAAACTACAATACGTGTTCCATTTAATCACTGAATGGGAAAACAAACTTCTTCATTGCCCTTCTCTTCTGGGGCTTGGAGTACTTCCCAACGTCTTAAAAAACATTCATGAGAACATGAAAACAGTACATGTATGAACAAAATCTTTAAGAATGAATCATGTATTTCACTCCATTTCATATGCCAAAGGAGTTTAACAGAATCTTCTAGATATCTGATTTGTCTCCCCCTCAGAGCCATTATGGGCCTGCTACCTAAATGTCCCTCACAGCCAGCCAGTCCCAGCCTCTTCATTTACTCTGCTGTTCTTCAAAAATTTACACCTAAAAGAAGTAGGGCATCCTCACTATGATCACACTTGAGAGGGAAGCATTGGAGGCCTCCATATCAGGCTCAAAGGCTGGCCAGGAGGCAGAAGTTGTGTGCTTGAAGCTACATAGAAAGAATTGTATCTGCAGCCTGGAGATCTGTCCCTGTACTGCAAAGGCTTCTCAGTCATACGAGAAGACAGCAATGTGACATTTCTATTCATTATAGCCTGTCTGTACAAGGACATGTTAAGATATGCTAGCGACCCCACACCAGCTGCGTGTGGCACCATTCCCCACCTCTCTCTGGACAGAGCCATCCTGACAGCTCTTAACCCAGCAAAGAGTGCCGCTGCCCAAGCCCTGGGCTGACGGCTTACCCAAGACTGTGCTGTCAAAGAGAGATGGAGTCAAAGGCAAAGTCTCAAGTCCAGGGAGACTCCAACCACTGCTTTTGCCTCAAACCTGAAGTGGGTTACCCACACCTCAAAGGGCATCGCTTTGATCAGGCTTTTCCTAAACCCACATTTCTCGGGAAATCAAATTCACAAGAGATGGGGCAACTGAAGGACTGTTTAAAAGATGGTTTATTGCTTCATGGCATTAGTCTCACAGAAGGGTGAGACATTAAAGGTATTCCATTTAATCCCCTAAAATCAGAAGCAGCCTAATTCTTTGTTACAATGCCTTTTGTTAAATTTTTAACCAATCACATACTTCTGTAACTTGGTAACATGTTTTTATATCAACCATTAATTGCTTTACTTAAAAGCATGTGTCATTTACTTAAAAATACGTCATTTTTAACCAATCATATAACACTTCACAGACGTACACTGATACATCTTAAGCTTCTCATGAACTTTATAACAGATTTTCATGCTTAACCTTAAAATCTTTTACTCTCTTACTTAACATATTGCTTTGCTTTCCTACTGCATATTTCTGTTTGTCTAAAACATATTTTTACTTAAACTATGAACTCATGTTCGTTACATTTTCACTGTCCTAATTCTCCAAGCTTTCTCCTAGGCCTTAGGTGAAATACTGTATCCATCTCTACCTGCATGCACAAGGCCCTGAGAGTTCTCTGTACTTGCAATTCCCACTCACATTGGCTGGGTCTGATCCCTCGGATGTCCTCTAGGCCGTGTGTTCTCCCTCCTGATGATCTGCTCCAGAGCCTTGCTGGGCCCCGAGGTCAGGCTGACAGGCCTGCCATTCCCCTCATTGTCCCCGCAGCCCTTCTTGGCCATGGAAGTCACACTGGCACCTCCAGCCATCTGGGGCCGCCCTGACTGGCCAGGAATGATGACAATCATGAATGGGACAGCAGCTTAGCGAGCTCTTCCATGGCCTCCCTCTGCACCCCTGGGGAACTCCAGGCCAGGCCCACAGACTTAGCAGTGTTTAAAGTGGCTCCAGAGGTCACTGATGACTTCCTCCTGGATTGCAGGGGCTCTGGTCTGTCCCCCTCCCTGTGTGCCAGCTCAGGGGACTGCTTGTCCTCCAGATAACCCACCTGACTGTTGAAGACTGAGGCAAAGAAGGCATTCTGTACTTCAGCCTTTTCCTCCTCTCATGTGAACATATTCCCCCCATCCCCACATCCATTAAAGAAGGGTGATTTTCCTTGGAACTGCAGTGTTCCTAATCTTTTAAAACAAATTCTTTTTATTCTCTTTACAGTAGGGGCCACTTTAAATTGAAACAGTTTTTTTGCCATTCTGATGATCTTTCTACGGTGGGTTGGGGCCAAGGACTTTTTTACATGGTGGGTGGGTGGGAAAAACACTTTGACACAGCACAGGGCTTCTTACAGGATTTTTAGGGAAGGAACACACAAAGGTAGGACAAGAGAGACACGCAGGTCATAGGGAGAAGAACAAGCTTAGGTAAAGTCGAGAGCCAAAGAAGGAAAGAAGGCCTTTGTGACCAGGGACATCTCCATGGAAATCACCTGTTCTTTGGGACATGGGGTGGCCATGCCCACCAGGTGTTTGTGACCCTCGGTGGCATCATGGCCGGAGGCCATTGTGACACAGGTCAATGCTGTGACTGTTGGGGCTATAAAAGCCAGCAGTGCCCACTACCAGGAGAGCATCTGTCTGAAGAAGCAGCAGCTTCTCAGGAGGCAGCAGCTTTCCTGCGTACTCTTGGCCAGTGTCTGCCAAGAAAACTTCAAAATGTCAAATCAGCTGAAGGCAAAGGCCCACGGCCAGCCCCGTGAGTGGCAGTTACTGCTATACAAATGGCATGGGCCAGCAGAAAGGCAGGGCCATCGCCTGCCACCTGTGCAAGCTGCACGTGGTGTGCCGCTCTGCACTGAGACCCAGCCGGCTTGGAAGCACTTGGAGCACTCTGAGACAGGGCAGCTCATCAAGGTGCAGGAAGGACATGGCAGCTACAGATGCAGTGACATGTTTAAAGGCCTGAGCCCATATCTGCGTGAGAACAGGTCTGACAACTCCACCTGGAGAACCTCCAAATGGTTCAGTGCCCGCCGAGAGGCAGAGGGAATTCGTCGGCCAGGCCAGAAAGCTGCGTGTCACAAGCAGCAGTGCCCAGATGATGAGGAGGCCATGATTAATCGTCTGCGAAAAATGAGAGAGGAGCTGGAGGAGCTACGAGACAACTTCTATGACGTGAGGTTTAGAGCCATCTTCTCCTCCCTAGACAACAAAGAAAGCCCCATGAAGTCCAGGTGCAACCTCCAGGATCCACCAAGCCCTACCCTGGAGGCAGCTGCCGGTCCCTCAAAGCAGCACAGCGCTTGCAGTGTGACCAAAGACACTGCAGAAGAGACACCAAATCACTCTGAGCTTGTGTCTCTTGACCAGTTGGTGGCCGAGCTGTGCCCTGCCTCTGATGCGGACTTGCCGTCCTGTGACGCTCTCGTCAAGGAGCTGCTGGACAAACTGGGACCCACGAAGAGCTCCCTGACAGAGAAGCATCAGGGAGTGAGCCACAGAGTACCTTCCCTCGCCTACTGCAAGACAAAGAAGAATGTGTCCTCAAAGATGGGTCAAGTGTCACCCCAGAACTTGCTGTAGGCTCTCAGGGGCCACACAGCACAGCAGAGGTGACCAAAGTCTCATCGGGAGAGGCGGAAAACAATGCAGACCTGCTGGCACACCTGTGCTTTGCCTCTGGTGACTCGCCAGTCTGCGATGCTCTTCTAAACGAGCTCCTGGAAACACGGGAGGAAGAAGAGCTCCAGGACAGAGCAGTGGCAGGACTGAGGGAGAGCGAGCCAGAGAGCGTGTTGTCTCTCCCACCACGTGAAGAGGAGGAAGAGACAGCACCTTCTCTGGACAGCAGTCCCTGTGACGAGGGGCACAGTGAGCCTCACCCCACGGCTGCGCTCCAAGATGTCAAGATGTTTGGGGTTTGTGCCTCGCCTGCAGATGCCGCAGACGAGCCAGAGACAGCATGGATGCAGGCTGTCTGTGCCCAGGCCGTCCCTCCCCAGGAAAAGCCGTGCCGGGATGGGGCGCCGGCAGGTGCTTGCCCGGTGCCCGCCCAGGCCCTGGCGCACAGTGTTCCTGCTCGCCCCGCTGCCATGGCCCCTGTCCCGCAGTCCCCGGCCCCACGGCGATGGCGCTCCCTGGCCAAGACGGCCCGGCGGGCTCTGCGCCGGCTTTTCCCCTTCAGCTGCCTCAGGGGACAGCCAGAGGAGTGAGCCCGGCTGCCGGCACCAGGACGGTGCCCTAAGATGCCGGCTCACCCTGAGGACTCCAGCTCTTGCTTTTTCCCCTCTTTCCTTCTCACCCTCATCTTTTCCCATCCATATCTCTCTACCCCACATTTACTGTTCAATAAAATCCTCCCTGTTAACTTTGCTAGATGGTCTCCTTGGCACCTTAATTCAGGCAGAGGCATCTCTCACTAATTGCAGCTCAACATGGGCACGCATCTGCACACAGCACTGGAGGTTTGACCTCCCCAGTGCCGAGCACACAGGGATAGATATTGCCCTGGTCCTGCTGGCCACGCTAGTGCTGACACAGAAGGCCAGGAGGCCACTGGCCTCCTCGCCCATCTGGGCACATGCCAGCTCAAGTTCTGCCACTGTCGGCCAGCAGCACTGGGGTCTTTCCTGCTGGGCAGCCTTCCAGCCACTCTGCCTCTAGCCTGGAGCACTGTAGGGGCTTGTTGGGACACAAGGGCAGCACCATGCCTTGTTCTTCTTGTATCTCCTCCTGCTGGCCTCACACCATCGATCCTGCCTGTCCACATCCCCCTGCAGGTGATAGCCCCACAAAGTCCAGGTGCATCGTCAGGGATCCACCAAGCCCCACCCTCAAGCCAGCTGCAGCCCCTCGGAGCCACTTAGCACTTGCAGAGTGACCAAAAACTCCACAGGAGAGGTACCAAAGCAGTCTGAGCTTGTATCTCTTGACCAATTGTTGGTCGAGCTGTTGTCTCTGATGACTTACTGTCCTGCGACACTCTCGTTAAGGAGCTACTGAAAATTGGGACCAAGAAGAGCTCCCTGACAGAGAAGGAGCAGGAGAGGGTCAGGAAGCCATAGAGCACCTTCGTTTGCCCACTGCAAGACAAAGAAGGATGTGTCCTCAGGAATGAGTCACATCATAGACATAGCTTCATATTTTACAGTTTTATTGGGTTATTTTGTCGTAATCCTTCAAACTGATTTTGTAGGAAACTATTTAAATTTAAGAGAAGTTGCTCACCAGTCTATTTCACTCCTAAAGAAGGCCTTCAATATAATTTTGGGTTATTAATAGACTTCTTTCTCATAGCCAGAGACAATTGTCAAAAAGACTGGCTGAAGCCCAAGGGCTGTCACGTGCAATGTGCAATTGATTGTGCGATTCAGTTTAGCAGTGAGAGACAAGGCAAGTGTTAGTGAGAGATAACATATGCTTTATGAGTGCTGTCAGAAAGGTGAAGCCCTGTGCTTCTAACATGTGGTGTGTGTTATCGCATATTAACGTGCCTCGATATATCTTAGATTGACTAAAAAGCATGTAAATTTAAAAAACGACCTATATATTAGTGGATAATTCACTACTGAAAAACTGACATTCTCAAGCACTTTCAAGAAGCATTTTCCCTTGAGATGTGGGAGAAACTGAGAAACAGGCTCCTCATGTTCATGTCACATGTGTTCATTTTTTTTCTTCTACATGCTTTAAGTTTTTATTCTGCTGCATTTATGGTTTTGAAATGAGAAAAGAGCTGTGCATTAGTTTAAATGCAGAGAAGTTTAAAATTCTACTTTCATGTTCCAATACAGAATAAATATTATATTCAGTTTAATGAATATTTAAGTAATTTTAAAATAGTTTGTATAATCGCAGCTGAGTTATTTTTAAGAGAGCTTGTATGAAGAAAATTTCAGCCTTTAGCTATGCAAATATTTTTCCTTAAGCCTTCTTGCGCTGAAAAGAGAAAATTTTGAAGACTAACAACTGTAACTGTCCTTTATTTTCACCTACTTACATGAGCGTGCTTCTACCTTGAAGGTTTGGCAATGAGGATGCAATGCCAAGACATTATTCTAATGTTCATGTATTTATTTATTCATCTCAGTTCAGCATTTGTGTAATACTTCCTTATGTCTAAATTAATGTATTTTAAATACTTTACACATAAGGAATCAAGATTACCTATGGGAAATGGCTTTTCCACCCCCTAAACTGTGAGTCTCAGCATGTTCTCACAAAACCACTGTCATATTTTCAGTATTCTCAGTGAGGAAGGTATGTGAGAGATCATGCAATGAGCATATGTACAGGGAAACAGCTTCTATTAAATCCCTGAGCTAAGTTCAGCAGCTTACCACGAGTTGTTCAAAACCAGTAGTTAATGACAAGTCCCAGAGACAGATTCCCAAAAAGATTCTCTATGAAATGCCACAATCATTGCAAACAAAATGTAACAAGTAAAAAAGAAAATGTGATTGCAAACTCAAGTCATAAGGCAACTGTCTTGGAACAGTAAGATGAAGAGATATTTGGAAAAAAAAAAATTCTGTCCTGTCATAAATCACATTGTCTAGTCACATCGTTCTCATGACAATATAGGTTCATCTTAGACCTGACTGAAAAAGCAGCTTCCTTCAGCGACATGAGTAAAAGTTGCAATTGCCAATATCAGAGACATATTTTCCACCAAATCCTAAAAGTTATAGTTTTTCACCATCTCCAACTTTTCTCATCTGAACTTGTTTTTCCAATAAATTATTTGGAAATTAAACCTACAAAGAATGTCCTCCTCAATGTATGCACATCCATTAGTGTGACAGCTGGCTCAGAGAACAAAAAGCAAATCTATATTGACCTACTTTTTACTGGCAATACATTAATGAAGCCAAACAGTTGTGGTTGTTTATAACATTAGAATATACAAATTAGTTTTTCTCATACCTACAAATGTGCTTGATATTTTACATAATGCCCAGAACATGCATTTTTAAGACTTCATACCTGGTTCTCAATGCAAAAATCAGTAATACACACCTCATGCAGTCTTAGGTTTCCTGAGCCAGGGAAGAAGGATTGGGGATTTTGTTTTTTTTTTTTTTCTTTCTAGATACATGCAAATAAGGCATTTCTTTTACAAGAATCAACTAAACACACTGCACTTCTTCATAGATTTGTACATCTGGAGATGCAGTTTCTTCTTCACACAGAAATTCATTATGAGGAGGAATACTAGGCATCTGTTTCTAGGTGAGATGTTGCTCCACCTCAATGCAGTGCTCAGACTCTGCATTTCTGAATTATGGCCAAGCATGACAGTTCTTCTAACTTACAACTCTTTGTCTTGCCTTTTCATTCTTGAAATCACAGAGGCATTGAAAAGCCTCTCATTTTATTAGGATTCACACTTTTCATGCTGTTGTGCTGTTCTAAACACTGCTTAACAGCTCATCAGTAACAGAAAGATGAGATCTTCCTTATCCTTCATCCTTATCCCTTTGTAATTCAAAGGGAGTACGGAAAAAAAATCCAGCTGGCATTGGAGCTATGAAACCTGGGAGTCTGTTTGACATCAGGTGATGTCTTCTTCATGTTTCAACACTATCAGGCTTGAAAACAAGGCCTACAATGAGAGTTTCTCCCTGGAAGCATACATCTGTGTTATGGAATCCGAGTGTTCAAAGTTCCAGGGGTTAAAGTTTGCATGTGATTTATTATCAGATAGGTGTCCTATTCTAAAGTATAGAAAGTTGTATAGAAATAGTGCATTTAATCATCCCAACCACTCCTCAAAACCTCAGTGTATTTCATGACTGTATTTATGTGTGACCGTAAACCACCACATTTCTATTTATCTATTTAGGTATTTTAGTTATTTTTCATACAGTATTGTGTTGGAAATTCTCCTACTTACAACACGTCCAAACAAATTTCTGGGCAAGTGGTTTTATTCTATGATTTTTTAAAAAAGTAATCAAATGTATCCAGAAAAATTGTATGGACCCAAGAATATTTATGTCTCAATTAAGTTTTTGTTTGTTTAAGCAGTTATTTGTAACTGCTGTAATCTGTCCGACCAATTACAGTGTTCCTTATAGCTCCTAGTATGATGCAACATTAATACTTTTGAAAGAAGTAATTTTCTCTCACCCCTAAAAATTATTCAAAATAAGAAAACAAAATTTATCCACTGACACAGCACCTTTTCCTTCAAGAAACTATGTAGTATATCCCAAAAGCTCTACACAGACTTAAGCTGACAAAATGTCACCATTTGTCCAAGTTGCACCTAGTTGTTTCCTCAGTCTTTCATGGGTTCTGAATCTGCAATGCTTTGTTAATTCTGTAACATTTTTACAAGTGTGTTTAAAAATCCTTTTCAACTGGCACAACTATACAACATGCCCAAAATGAAAAGAAGCAGTCTAGGAAATGCAGAAGTCTCCAATTAGTTGTTATAGTATTCAGATCCCAAGGGTCTTCCAATTTTATCTGTAAAGTGGTTCTTAGAGAAAAATTCAAATTAATGTATTTTAGCCTACTATACTTAGAGCTATACACAGTATTACCTTTCACACTGTTAAGAAATCCCACATGCATGAATTGCTTTTGATCCTTTCTCCTCTTTAGTTCCAATAGCACCACTTTTTCTTTCTTTTCTTTTTCTTTCTTTTCTTTCTTTCTTTCTTTCTTTCTTTCTTTCTTTCTTTCTTTCTTTCTTTCTTTCTTTCTTTCTTTCTTTCTTTCTTTCTTTCTTTCTTTCTTTCTTTCTTTCTTTCTTTCTTTCTTTCTTTCTTTCTTTCTTTCTTTCTTCTTTCTTTCTTTCTTTTTTTTTCTTTCTTTCTTTCTTTCTTTTCTTTTTTTTTTCTTTTTTTTCTTTCTTTTCTTTCTTTCTTTCTTTCTTTCTTTCTTTCTTTCTTTCTTTCTTTCTTTCTTTCTTTCTTTCTTTCTTTCTTTCTTTCTTTCTTTCTTTTCTTTCTTTCTTTCTTTCTTTCTTTCTTTCTTTCTTTCTTTCTTTCTTTCTTTCTTTCTTTCTTTCTCCTTCCTTCCTTCCTTCCTTCCTTCCTTCCTTCCTTTCCTTCCCTTCCTTCCTTCCCCTTTCCTTCCTTCCTTCCTTCCTTCCTTCCTTCCTTCCTTCCTTCCTTCCTTCCTTCCTTCCTTCCTTCCTTCCTTCCTTCCTACAAAGGGAGCTCAAGAACTCTCTGATCTGCAATTGATCAATGTTCAGGACAACAGCATTTCTTTTAGACAGATTGTTTTTACAATGACCTCTGTGACTGTGATATAATAGGATCATCATCCCAGGTAATACTTTGTGGAGAATGGAATGGGTGAAGATATGGAGAATGTATTTTTCCTTACATAAGGGTATAGGTGCAGAACAACCCCCCACAGAGAGTTTTTAAAAAGAACTACAAAAAGCAGAATAATGTACACTACTGAAATTATTTGAAAATAAGAAAGCCTATAGATCAACTGAAAGGCATATTGAAAATGGGTGAAAAAATACTGTAGAGGAGGAGCAAGCTACACCTCTATTCTGTCTCTTGCAAGTCAGCCTTTTAAATATCCAAGTGGTTTTAGAAAAGGACACAAGTCCAGAGGTCTAATAACATAAAAACTCTTTAAATCTAAATTTTATTAGTCCAGAGGTCTAATAAAATAAGAACACCCTAACATAAATTATGCAGAAATGGACAACAATGAAAAAGAAACAGATTTATGCTCAACTACTTCGATGGATGACCTTTGAACAGTTCATGTTATAGTGTTCTCCTTTTCAGTACCTAGCAAGCAATTTCAATGGAGAAATGCTGTTGTAAGATTTTTTCTCCCACACACCAATTATTGTTAAACAGAAACAATTCTGTGGGAGAAAGCATAGGAAAATAAGTCACAATGCACTTAAATTTACTTTTAGATGTGGGTGTTTTGTCAATGCATGCATATAACAGCCTACAAAGTCTATTGCTCTGTGACTAAAAAAACCCTGAAGTTTCTGAAAAGACGTGAAAAGATTTTTTATCATTGTCATCACTATTTCAGACATTTATATGTATTTGTCCTTGATACTCCTCTAAAACTTCAGTAATTGGCAGCTTTATTTTACAGACATTGAATAAGTTAAAGTGTGACCTCGCCAAAACAAAGGCCTTTATGTGTCACAGACTCTAAACAGATCTCAAAAATCATCTTCCACTGGTTGCTGGACCTACAGTTTCTTTCCTACTAAACTTGGCTATCTCTTACCCAAAGGCAATTCAAAATATCCACATTAGTGTGTGGGCATGCTAAAAGAGCATGTTGCTCATTTGTCCCTGAGGAGCTGGGAAAATGCCTGTATGAGCAACAAAAATTCACCAGGGACTACTCTCTTGCATTGAGGCCACTGCACAGCACATCTGATGTCTACACACTTGAGGCACTTTACTCTTCAAAATACTTTGGTGGCCTCCAGTCTTCTTGCTGGCAGTGCTGGGTGGCCCATGCCTATGGCCACACCGATGATTAAGAAGTGTGGACAATCAGATGCCCTGACCTGTGAGCTTGTTGATATTGATGCTGCCTGTGACATACATCCAAGCAGACAAGCACAGAAGATCTTGGTGAACGCTCACCACTAATAATGTTAACGATACACTGTGTTTAGACAGATAATTGATTCTACTTAGGACTGTAGGGTTGCATAATCACTTCAGCAGATAAATTAAATTAGATTTGATTGACTCAACTTGACATAAGTGACATTGCTAAAAAAGATAAAATAATAGAAAGATAAAGAGGCAACAAAACAAGCATAAGCAACTTTGAAGTGCTTATTAATAACTTAGCTATATAGATTTAAACTGAGGAAAACTACTTGTCCTTGTGACAGAGATGAATTATTAATTCTGTATATATGCGGCTCAGCCACTACAAAGGAGGAAGATCACTTGCTGAACAGCAACTGAAAAGATAAATTGTTCCAGTAGCTCTTTTTCTTTCATTTAATATCATATTTCCAGGTATTCAACAGATTTAAAAACCTCTTCTGGGCTCTTAGCCTCAGTGCTATCTTGGGACAGAAAGCTCCATAAATCTCCTATGTTGGATGATTAGTTCTTTACCTCAGCTTTAAAATGTACTGGCTTTCAATTTCTGTGATTATTTCCTTGTCCTTATGCGATCAGTAGTAAATAGGGGCCACCATTTATCTTGTCAGTGGAGTTCATTATTGTGCACGTGCCTTCTACTTCTCTTCTTTTTCAAAATACAACTGTTTAGTCCAATCTCTCTTCCCACAAAGCTATCACTGTCATTTGCCATTCTGGCACCTTCCATGAAACCCACACTACTGCTAGCTTTTCTTCAATCAGTCTCTTTTTGTCTTTAATTTACAATATAATCTATGCAGTGATTTATGTAAAGGCATTATAAGGCCTAAAATAACACTTAGGTGTAAGTTCTGTATTAATCTCAAATCTGGCATTTTGCAAGAACCATCATACCATTCCTTCCTAATTACATCCTCTTGCACATTCAACTTATTCAAGATACTTAATATTAACAGATGTGATAAAAGTGTAGTACTGTATTAAATCATTGCCCATCAGGAAGTTAATATCGTTGCAGCATCAGCATCGGTCCCTCCCTGGTAAACTAAAGCAAATTGAACAGTTTCATTTCCAGATAATTATCCTATTGCCAGATAGATTTATTCTATGGCACTTCAATGTGATTAACTGCAATTGCATAGTTTTGCCAAAGCAGGATAACAGCACTTTTAGTCATGACCATAGATGCACACATACTAAGATAGCAGATCTAAAACAACCATGGCTGCTCTTTTGTGCCAAACATGAGCTCATATTCGGCTAGTGCACTGGACCCTCCCACTGAAATGGACATGCCCATGTTCTTGTATCTCTGACAAGGAAGAAATTTAATAATGCCTTTTCCAGCCCTAGACTTTTCATATTTCATTTCTATTCCAAAACTCACAGACCCACAGTCATTTACAAGGGCAGGTGTCTGCTTATGCAGTCCAGATGCTAGATTTATTTTTTCGCCTCAAATGAAGGCAGCTGGGTGCCAGCTAAATATAAGACCCATTTGGCATCTTCATCCAATAACCCACATCAGGTCAGCTGGAGTTTAACCTCAGGTATGCTCAAAAGCATTTCTGAAAACTGTGTGCAACACCACAGGGCACCGAGTTGCCAAGGATGCAGATTAAAACACCTGAGAGCTAATTTAGCACATTATATTAAGATGCTACTCATACCTACAGGAACTCTTACTTGGTGAGTATATTCTTCATTCACCATCATATTTCTCCTTCAACTAACCTGGCCTAATACAGGATTAACCAGTTTTTACTTATCTGAAAGCTTTCCATTGTAAAGTGCCATTTCAGGTAATAATAGGGGAAGAAAATAATGCAGCAAAGCATTCAAGATACTAATCACAATGAAGCTGTTCAAAAGAAGTCAAAATTTTTATTTCTAAAGAAGCTTCTTATAATTTGTTCCTTAAGGAACATGAAAACCAAAGTTTAAAATTGTGTACACATGTACACACATGTGTGAGTGCAGACTCATAAATATTTCATTTTTATTTGTCATGTTAATAATAAATTGTGACCATTGAATTTGCAATTCAACACCTTTTTGGTGCTCATTCAATTTTATTGAAGTATTGTATTATACTTTCTCAATTTTTGTTACATGGAATTTTCTCACAGCAACTACTGATACACTCATTTACATTGCTTAAGAACACACATGATCACAAAAGAAAGCTTTCAAAGGCTGTACACCACTCACAATTACTTTTGTGGATACTTGTAAACTCATGTACCTTGTCACCTTTTGTTACGTAAGAAAACTTACTATTTAAAGCATGTTAGTTATTTTGGAAAACCTGTTCAACAAATACTTGCAAATGCACAAAGAGCTGCTCTTTATTATTAAACTTTGACTTTGACATTGCAAAACACTTATAAAAAGGACACATATCCACATGGACAACTTGGAAGGTGGACAGCTCTTGCACCTCACTAAAGAAAAAGGATGTGAATAGGAGACATTTCTTGTTAGGTTTTAAAATTGCTGAGTAAATCAGTATTAAGAATCTTCTTATTAAATTAAATAAAATACCACCTAAGGAATTTGTACAATAAGTGTTTCAACCACTCTCTCTCTATACACTCATATCTAATTTTATATTTTAAATAGCTATCAATAATTTTATTCTCTGCAATAAAATCTAAGGCACATTTTCTCTCTAGTGTGGCTTTTTCAAATGCAAATATTATCACTCATCATCAGCTTCAAACAAGAAATCAAAACCCAGTAATACTGGAGTCCCTGTCATTGACTGTCATGAACATAAAACTCTTTTTTTGCTGTAGGTTTCCACAGAAGATTCCTTGATGGCATTGAGCAAGTTGTACTTGTCAGTGTTATTTTATGTACTGCCAGTCTGAGAGGAGGAATGGGAACCACTTCTGACTTGCAGAGCTATGGGCCACTTACCAAATCCGCACAGTTTCTTCCAGCTACACTAGTTCTGAATGTCTAAGTGGCAAACATTTATTCTGCAAGAAACGTATCCCATGACAATAACTGAATACAGATTTGTTGGGGTTGAATTGTTCCCTTTTCTTTCTGTGGAATTTCTCCCATTGTTATGCTAAGTATTTGTGGCTACACCTTAGAAACTATAATGTTCTCTCGCAGGGGGGTGGGTGGAGATGGGGAGAGACTGGAAAAGGAAAGTGGGGAGAGGGGTCTGGAGCCTTACAGCCTCTGATTTGAAACTAAAATAATTAAAAGGGAGGGGGTTGCACTCTGCATCTCAGGAAAGGGGTTCTCGCCTTTCCTTAGCAAATACCTGTCTTTCAAACCGAGATAAGATTATTCAGCATGACTGCATTGCTGACATTTAGCTACTGTCCTCCAAAGGTGTGAAGCTTACCTTAGGTTCCTACAGAAAATTCTCATTAGTAGAGCTGCTAGCAGAGTTACCTATCTACATGCCCTTCCTACATCCATTAGCAACACTTAAATTGTGTTACAGGAATTTTAGATCTCTACAGTCAGGTTTTTTCTTTATTCCCTTTCCCTTCCCTTGTATATACTCTCTTTTTGTTTTCACCCTGGGCACTAGAAAGCATTTGGTGTTTACCTATCTCTTTCCATAACAACAGTCCTTTGAAATCCATTCTATAATTATGCTACCTGCATCTTTTTTTAAGATCACAGGCTTCAGTTAAATGTTTGAAGGCAAACATAGTATGTTAGTGTGCACTCCAGAACACATCACAAAGGCTGTGATTTCCCTGGGGCCTGTACATACCAGTGCTGAATAATCATACGTTCTGTCTAGAAAATAATTTTGTAGACAATGTAAGCAGTGATTATCACAGGTATGCTCATGACTTCAAGGTATCTAGAAATGTAAACAACAAAAAGTAGCTAAAAGAACAGAAGAGGAATGACAGACAGGCATGAGACCTGAGTATAGGTTGAGAGAAAAAAAAAAAATTCTTACACATGCTTCCACTAATGCAGAAATAACTGGAAGAATTTGGGAAACCTATTTCCTGCCCTATAAAGGAGAAGAAACAAAATTTCACTTTGCTTAATATGAGACATGACATATTAACAACTAGTTTTTGGAAAGTCAAAATGAGAAACTGCTAGAAAAATCCCACTAGGGTTTCAGAAGTGCAATTTATTTCTTTAATTCTGGTTTACTGGTACAATGTTGATCTCTAGAACAGGCCTTTCTCCTTGTCAGTGGGCAAGAAGACAGGGAAATGTGGCAGTTTAGCAATCCCACACAATCAGAGGAAGGCTATTGGAAAGACAGCAGTACAGACTTCCTTGTGACTGCCACATCATCCTGGGTCACAAAATACATTCGGTATATCTCCCCAGAAGAATGGGAAAGAAAAATCTGAAGGGACTTCACTTCTTTTGCCCAGCAACTATAGTGTTCATATAGCTTATGTTATCTAATCCTGATTAACTAGAAACTCTCATGGCTACCGTTTAAAATAAACCAGATGGTTGCTTTCCATGTATTGCACGCTTTCGAATTTGCAGGAAAGATTGTGGCTTTTAAACGCTGTTTCAAACTTATGGAAGAACACCTCTTAAAGACATATTTAAAAATACATAATCCTATAAAGAGAGCTGCTGAAAGAATACTGTGATTTGGCTGATTTCCTTTTCGTTATAATAGGCAGTTTCTGCATTAGTTTTACGCATTATGTAGACAGGTTATCATCATCATCATTCAGAGATATTTAGCCTGTTTCCTGTGATGTGTTTCAAAGATGTTCAATTCCCAAGAGCAGGATGATTAAATCATGCAAAAGGATGTAAAACATGATATTCTGAAATATTTCATAGATCTAAATTGAAGCTTTATCTACAAGTTTGACTCTCTAATACCTGAGCCTCATGCTGCTAAACATTTCTTTCTACTGTCTGGCTCTATTATATTACCTCCTCCTGCTCTGCTAATTAGACTTAACTCTATTAAACAAAGCTATTTTGTTACATAGTCTATGATGCTTAAAGGAAGAAGCTAATCTGTTTAATATACATTTTTTTCTTTCCATGTTAATAATTTTTTTTATGATATAAACATTTATCTTCCTACAATTTAAAATTGTATGTCAAAAGAAGTATTCCTGAAAGTTTCCTTTTAATTTCTAAGTGCAAACTGAAATGCAAGGAAATCAAGACCCTAATTCTCATCACCATATTCAGATTTATTCCTATTAGGTTGGACTGAGCATTGACTCTTTTTTACCTTATAATAAAGCTCACAGAAGGCTGAAGAAATCATGCATTATTCTATACTGCACTGGTAATCAAAGCCAGCAGATCCTTCCCCACTTTTGTTTCAATATCCATAACCACAAACTGTTTTAGAAGCCCATCTTCACAGCACTTAGTGCTGACCTAGTTAAACAGGGCTACATTTTTTGCTTATTTTGATCTGCTTTTCTCTGAATTGATAAAATATTTCCAGTGATATCCCCCGTGTGCCTGAACATTTTGATGATCACAGACCTCATTTCCTGCCAGAAAGCACATAAACTTTGCTGGCCTGTTTGCACTACAAGAAATAGGATTTACCATGGCAGGCTGTGCATAGCTCTGGGAATCAGATGGCTTTGCCTTAACAAAAGAAATAGATAACAGCCCTCTGACCAGCTGCTGCAGTACATGTAGCACCTGTCCCCAAATCCCATAGGTCCAGAAAACATTAGCAAGTACACAGGTACGTATTCTATAAACATCCTAATTTTGAATTCAATGGATGTATGCCTGCATGTTTAATGTCCATCTATCAGCAAGACTTTCCAGGGCCTGCTTCCAAATTTCATCCCTACTCAGGAAACACTTAAAACGTGGGCTATTTCCCTGCAACACTGCACACAGGTATCAAGAGTGCTTGCGCTCTGCTGCATTACATGACACCCAGAAGACTCAGCGTGGAAGATGATAGCAGAGCTAAAATCAGCATTTTGGCTTTTCCTACAATGGCAAGATGATTTGAGTTACAATATCTTTAGAGAGGGTACTTTATCTGTTTGCTTTTTTATTTATCAAATTTATTTATTTTTTAAGTCAGGTTTTTGATTAATGTCCACCATTATTTTGTCTGCTTCCAGTATCTAGGAATCAGAGTGATGCCTAGATAGATCAGAGTGACAGCATATAGGTCACATGCAGGACACAGCAAAGTGTCTGCCTCATGAACATTACTAGCATGTATTAGGGGATATGTAGATATTCATGGGATAGGAATACTTTGCTGGTAGTGAAAAGCTGGAAGGAATCTGGACAAAATATATATGAATTTTCAGACTCTGATTTTTGCTTTACAGATTAAACAATAGAGTATATTAACGTGACACTGTACACGTCAAGTCTAAGGAATTTCAGTGGCATAGAAATAAGTATAATCATATTGGAGAATTTTTCAGTATTTTACACGTGCTACCACAAACCAAGTATTTACCATCATTTGAAACTAAAAACTGTTATATGCAGCTTAAAGATGAGAGACTGGGGCATGTGAGTCACACTCTCCTTTTTGTTCTAGGTGATAAAATAACTTCCCCCTTGTTTTCCTCTCAGTCTTGCACTTTTAATAAGACTGATATAAATCATCTGGTTAAAAGTAAAAGCTAACTATTACAGGGAGGGGGTTGCGTTTCTTTTCTTATTTTTATGAACTGATGAGAGAACAACTTTGCCAAAACAAGTAAAGGAAGCCAAAAAGCACAAATATTATTCAGTTTTCCTACCAACACTAGGAAAATTTTGTGAGATACTAATAGCTACTGGTTAATTGACTATAATTTATTGTTGAATCAAATCTGCAATAGTCCTGCTGCCCAGAGTATCTTGACAGCTAATGTAGGCAAAACTGTACAACTCCCATCAGCAGGTGTTTAATAAACGATCAGATTATCTCTATTCTTCCAGGTTCTGGGATGTCAGGCTCTTCAACCTCTGGCCTCAAAGGTATTGTGGTAACAATTTTAATTACTGATAATTTACTGGAGCTGAACTGAAAGAATGTCTCTTGGACTATTGGTTCAATTAAAATAAAACCAACCTCACTTACAAACCCATGTAATAGAGAATTTCTCTTCAGGGGAACCCTCCTTGTCTAAACTCCACAGTTCTAAATCTCCCTTGAAGGAAATTCTAAATGCACTTGCCTACAGGGATAACTGACCTGCATAACCCAGACAGCAAAGATTTTAGGTCACCCTTCTTTGTTGAAGATGACCACATCTGTTTTTTTGTCATTAATTCTGAAAATGTTGCACTTATTAGCTTTTCATTCTGTGTGGAATAACCTCTGTCACTTATTAAGCTATTTCGAAAGCTCAGAATAGAGATGGGTGGGATATTTGTACAGGTATTTGCAAAATCTGGGACAATCAAATTTATCAAAAATTTTAGCCAAATTGAATAAATAATTGTCACCATAAATGGAAAAAAACCCTCAAAATTCCACAACATTTCAGTTTTTGACTGATTCAATATTTACAGAAATTTATTCTGCATATCTTTCAAAAGTGACTTTACCCTGCTGATGCAAACCAGATAAGAAACTCATGCCTTCTTAAATTCCTGAGTCAGAGTATACTGGGAGATAGGAGAAGAAGGAGAGAGAGAAAGAGATAAATTAAATGCAGATTGTTTTTTCTGGCTTGCAATTTAAATCGCTTGAAACTGGGAGAAATCAATCCCCTTCCTCCTTGAATAAATATCTAATTATTTTTAAAAATGCAACAACTTCAGCAGGACAGTTTTTTAGAAATTCCTAAGTGCATACTCTGTAGAAAACTCATTAGTCTCCGAAGTCTCAAAAGTCTCATAAGATAAGTCTCCAATGAAACATTGATGCAGTCTTGAGCTTGTTTCTAGAGCAGGAAAAGGTGGATTTTAAACTTGTTTTCTATATCCCTCTTGAACATTCAAATCACTGGACAAAGCACATGAAGGGAAGACAATCCCCTCTCCCGTAAAAGACATCTGGGCTCAAAGTATGGTTCAGCTGAACTAAAAATAACAGTAATGTGTCACATAGCACTGTTTGGGAGTCTTTGCTGTATAGTGGGTATGCTGGACCTGATTTTAATTTTTCTGTAAGTCCATACAAGGCTTAGGATTCCAGGTAAAATGTTTCTATTGAAGTATTCCAGATGAATATGTCTGTGGGGAATACTGACATCCTGTATACCTGTTTCTTCTCTAAAAGAGGGAACCAGTACAGATGGCAAACAGAGTGGGAGGAAACAAAGTGATGAAATCTCGTTGACACATCAATGTTGCAAAGTGCTCTTAGGAAAAAAAAATAGTGTAAACAAAATATGAGTTAGAGTTATTTTGTAAGTGATACCGTCTTCTGTGATATTTGACACCTAGAATTTTCTAAAGGCCAATAAAGGTAAATATCAGCATGGACTAATTTTAGCATGCTGTGGTCCCCTGTTACACTTATTTGATGCATGAGATAAAAATGGATAGAATAGAATATGTTGGGATGCCCAATATTCTCCCACATGTAATTAAATCATGTCTTTGTGAAAGCCAAAACTGATCATTTATGTAAGGCTAGATTTAATTAGATTTCAGCATCTTTTAATAAAGTCTACAACTAGGAGGATGGGGTAAAAGCTAGTTCAGTTTAACCACAGACAAATTCCCTGTGAAGCACAGAATCTTAGGAGCACTCTACAATTACTACACAAACTTAATTAAGCTCCTACCAGAAGTGGTCTCTTTAGCTTGATACTCCATTTTCAAAATATGTCATGCTCTATTATTCAAAGAATTACAGGAAATAAGAATAAATTATCAATAAAGAAGCATATAGAAAAGATTGCATTTTGACAATATTAAAGCTCCAGAAAATGCATGAGATTAATAAATAAATAAACAAATAAATAAAACCTGATTTATTTAATGTATTAATGAGATACCATTTGCTTGATCAATCTTAGTGTAGTTTAGATCTTCTCATTGGCACTATAAGGAATAGAATAGAATAGAATAGAATAGAATAGAATAGAATAGAATAGAATAGAATAGAATAGAATCTTTTCCCCTGTATAATAGAATTATTAACCCCATCTTCAGGAAATTTGTTTATGGTTTGACCATTGTCTTGGTCAGCACTGCTGAGTTCTCTTGAGTTTCCTGTCAACCAGTACCCCCAACCCTTTTTACAGAGCTGCTCTCCAGCCACTCTTTTCCCAACTTAGATTTTTGTCCATCATTACTTCATCCCAGATATAGAATTCTGTTGCATCTCCCTAGATGTATTGGAAATGGTAGATTCCGTGACCCCTGCAATGTCCTGTGCTCTGGTCCCTCTCCCTCCTGGCCATACCTGGCTGGCCGAGATCCAATTTCTTCCCGCCCCCCCTTTCAGACCCTAGAAGAGATCTGTGCCCCCTGACCTCTCCCTCTTTCCCTTTCTTTTTCTCTTTCTATCTCCTGTTGCTCCCGGGGAACCACAAGAAATAAACCCTGTAACTTGCTCAGGGGAAAGAGCCTCTTTTGTTATCTTTTATTTACGTCCATGTGGCAGGGCCCGGGAGGCTTCACCTTAACATCTGAGCTAGTTCGGAGGAAAGGGTGAAGACCCCATAAAGACCATAGAAAGCCACAGAATCTGACATTTGATCATCCTCAATTTCATGGCACTGATGATTTTCTCATATTTCAGTCTATTCAGATCCATTTGTGAGAGCCAAGTATTTTTCTCTTTTATTAGAGGGCTAGCTACAGAACCTTCACAGGCATAATCTCAGTAATTTTAGCTAGAATTCTGAAACTAATACTTTGTCATAAACTCTATTCTGCAAAAATCTAGCAACAACAAATATTAAACATTCTTTTTTATTTACCTCGTTCAAACAACAATTTCAGAAACGTACATTGCATAAGCTGCTGCAAGTTAGCAGAAAAAGGTTGATTTAGAGGAAGAAACATTCTTCCTCTAGAATATTATTAATCACACACCCCTCAGAAGGTCTTAGTTGCTGAAAAATCACTGTAGTCTAGCTGCTGTCATGTTCTTTTACTGGGAAATAAGGGAGTTAAATGATCATACTGCAGAAAAAGTGTCCCAGCGAACACCCAAGTCATTTTAATAGCACAGCAACTTTGGAAGGGAAAAAAAACACCTCCACATCATAACCACATTTCAGGTCCAAATAATAAACCAGATCAATAACATAATTAGAAAAAATTACAAAAAGCTCTTTTATTTGTATCTGAAAATCAAAAATTAAGCATGAAATTTGCCTCAAAATATTTAAGTCAAACTATGGGAAGAGTTACTATAAACAATTTCTGTGGGGAAAGAAACAAGTTGTTTTAATTAGATCACAATTTAGCCTATTTTCTAAGTAGTGTGGGATCCTTTCTGACACAAAAATTTAAATAAATTAATCTTGAGTTCTACATTAAAAAAAATGGTTTTGGGAAAGATACAGTTTATATTCTGTAAGGAGAGTGTTATAATTTTTGTGACAATTTTTTGAAACTTATGAAGATCAAACAAAATGAGAACATTTAAAACGTTTAATTTTATAAAAATTATCACTGTTTGAAGAACAGTGCAAGCAAGCATAAAAGTAGTGTGCATTGAAGTTCATTCCAATCAATGAAGATAGCTAAGCCTAGCTATGGTGATGACTGCCGCTTTTGGAGACATTACCAATATTCAGTCATTTTAAAAGACTTCAACATAATTTACCGTCAATATTAGGCAATCTAGTATCTCATTTGTCATATCTATGAGTACAGGAACAGGCATGTAGTTTACAAAATGATTCTGTAATTTCTGCCACATTTCTTCTCAAAATTTTTAGAATCCTATATCGTTCTACATGTTTCCCAGGTAATGACGAGAGAAGTTTTCTTTGCCAGGACAGGAATTGTCACCCAACACAATTTATTTTTATAAATCTTCTTTAACACTTGACACCAGTGATATTAATCAAAAGCATTTCGCAATGAATGCTGCTTCGGAAATTACCTCTGTGAGATAATTACAGGATCTACCTAATAGTTATGTTTCACAAATATCTTTTCATAACAACACAGATTGTCTTTTAGGTACATCAAACCTAGCTTACACAAAATGATCCAGAACTACAGGTTTTATTCAGAAAAACATCAAAATATAAGTAGAATTCATCCTCTATTAGGAATCTTGTTTCCCTGTGCATGGCTGATGTTCACGTTCCCACAAATGCATGGATTGGTATTTTTACGTGTTTACAGACATTTCTAGATATTGTCATGTCACAACAACGCTTGGCACCTGCACTTTAGAAAGTTAGCAAATGGTTTATAGGCTCATTATCATTGACATGAGAAATGCATCTCATTTGGAATTATGTCTAGATAAAAAGTAACCTAAACAAAACCATAAGTTATCATCAGTCTTTCTAATTCTTGATTAAACATTTCTGTGAGCTAACAAAGTGAATGCAGATGGAAAAGTTTCAGCTTAATGAGTCAGATGCATAAAGGCCTTCTTTCAAATTTCTTACTTCTGGCAATTGTCTGATGCATTCATTCCTTTAATGGAAAGGAGAAAAAAGAACCAAAAAAGAAATCTTACTAACCACCTGCTAAAAATATTCACTTAGAAGAAAAAAATATTTGTTAAATTTTAACTATACATATATGAAAAATTAGGTTTACAAAGCTACTAAATATTTTGCCATGAGAGTGAGCTTGTTTTGTCATTGTGGACTATTGAGAGAATTTTTTAAAGTGTTGTAAAAAAAATTTAATATTAATGCCACAATAGCATCCATTTCCTATGCTTCATTACTGTTGTGGTGCATCCCCCCACTCCTTGAGCCACATTATGAACTGAGAAACTCTCATTAGGCCTCAGCTTTAATGAACAGCACCTGGACTAAGGTCTTTTTGAGCTTAACAGAAACACTGCTCCCAGGAACTAGTGCTGTCTGCCAAGCTCCTGTTTTTAGTGAACAGCCTTGGAAACTTATTTTTCTTCTCTGAATAACAACCCAAGTGGAATAGCATTTTTGTTATCAAACTTTCAGAGACAGTTACTGTCCTGAATAGTGGCCAGGATGAAAAATTACTGTGATTAAAGCCTACTCTCTTGAAAGCCTATAAACAGTGGTCCAAAGTGAGACCCTTTGAGATTTCCTGGACCTCAGCAGGCTGCAACCAACAACCTCGCTCTGAGTGGGACACCTCCCACAGACAGGGAAGTATCGAGTTTGCTGTACTTAGAGGACTGGTGAATGACAACAGTAGATCCTGAGCTGATACCCCACTCCTTTAGGCTCAACCTTTTGTCCACTGAGAATATGCAAAGCCCTCTGAAATGATTATTTCACTGAATTTCAGGGGAATTTTTCACAGGTGCACCTTAACATACTCCTTCAGGTCTGTGTGCTATAGCAAATGTAATATAAATATTGCTTTCTTGGATTCTAAGTACTTTCAATTTGTAAGCAAGCTAGGTGCCAGTGAATGAGTTAGTTGTACTATAGTAAATTCTATATTAATCCTTTGTTAAAACATTTAACTCAGGCAATCAATTAAATGCTGTTAAATCTTTAGGCCTAACCTGTCAGTCAAGTCTGGCACTCAGTTTAGCAAAGGGGTCAACCCTGAACCTTGAACTCGACAGGAGGGTCATTCTTATTCCTTTTTATTCTTACCCTTTCCTATTCTCTCCCTTCCCTGCTCCCAGACTCTACATAGGCAATATGTGAGTTGATTTTGGTTTGCTTTTTTTCTTTCCTTCCCGTGCTTTAACCACTTAATAAGTAGTAGAGGTAATCTTGCCAACAGAGTTGTGGTTTTGATTTTATATTATACCTGCTTTTGCCAATACCTTTGCTGGTAGTTCTTTAAATGACCTTAAAAATTCATTTTTGGAACTTACACCTTTAGATTTCATTTCCCTTGAGATATGAATTGCTGTAACAGCTGTAATTTGACAAATCTCAGCTACATTTATTTGATTAGAACATATTAAAAAATATTGATTACCAGAATTTTGATGTGCTTTCTTCTTATTTCTCATCAATATAGGAACTCAAGGACTATGAATAAGAATTGCATTTTTTTTTACTTTCTACTGAAAAAAAGAGAAAAAAATTAGTTACTGCATGGCCTTAAGCACATAAGATACAGGTGACAAGTCACCTTTAAGATAATAATTTGTCTCTCCTTATGCAAACTACTACATGAGTTTGGATTGTTATCATACTAAATTCGGCATTCTTAGTTTAAATTTTATAAGGTAGTGTTTCTTCAGTCTTTCATCTATAAAACTCACCAGGAAAAGAAGGCAGTTACCACAATTTTGTCCTCAAGTAAGTCTAAAATGTCTATTTTTCCCTATCTAAAATTACACTGACACTGTGATTCAAAACCACCATCAAATTTCTAGCATATCTCTCTTTTTCATTAAAGACCAAAAAAAACCCAAACCCCACAACAAAGTACACAATTTAACTTAGTTTATTGAGGGGAAAGATATAATCCTAAACTGATATTTTTTATCTGAATTATCCTCCACGTCTTTAAACTGGAGATCGTTCATACTTTGTACAGGCAACTTCTTGAGTGTGCTGCTGTGTTAATCTCCTCTGACTCCAGAGTTGTCTGATGCCTGGAAAACCTGGTCCTTAGCCAAACTCTCTCCTACATGATCACCTTGTCACCATATTATAAGCCCACATCACCTCAGGGCAAATCAGGTGTTACATTGAATGACAACCCTCAGTTTTTCCTACACACACATATATCTTTAGCCAAATAATTATTGACCAAAAATATTCATCAAACCATTAGATAAAGTGTACAGAAAAAGATGGCTTAAGTGAGGAATCCTTATTCTTTGTCCACTCAGTCATAAAAGGTCTTATTATAAAGACTCCACTCTGTCACCTTTCACTGAGACAATAAACATAAACATAAACCCATAAATATTGAGAGAATATCAGGTGAATTTATATTCACCTGATCAGATCGCTCACAAGGGTGACCAACTGAAAATGTGTTTTCTAAACAATGGGAATTGCTTGATTCCCCATTTAACAGAGCAAGCCTGCTGTAGAAGATACATGAGCTACGTGGAGGAGGTTGCTTTGTGGGAAGAAAAGAGTGACACTTAATTCAAGAGTCATCTCTGTTTAACAGTCTCTCCATGCACAGTCTCTCCTATAGTTTAATACCCAAAGCAGTACCAATTAAGGATTATTAGACTTTTCTCGGCTTAATCCAGTTTCAGTTAACAACACACAGTTATGATCTATGTGTCTTTTTTGATGTGCATTCCTATAGACAAACCGGCATGTTTCAGGAAAAAGTTAGCATTATCCAGGTTATACAATAGGTCTTTAAGTCATCGATGTATGAATGACTTTCATTACTACTTCCACCTTTAGTTTGTATTAAATAACATGAAAATTTGTATTTCAGGGTTTGCATTTCAAGGCCATTAACTTTGGTAAAGCTGAAAGTTCCCAGGAATCTGCATATTAATGGGAAGACAGTTAAAATAAAATGTTATTCAGTTTCATGTATCTTCTGGAATATTTTAAATCAGTATAAAAGGTGTCAGATATGTCTACTAATAATTGACTAGGTTTTTTTAACAGTTGGCTTTAGTTATCTTCCATAACACTGATCTATTCCTGGTACAAAGATAAAAGGATGACACTGAACTTCATTCATGGCAGGGTATATACATTTCCACAAATTGTCTGGAAATTTTCCAGTATCACAAAGCATTGTTTTGTAGGACATGTAATGGGAATCATTGTTTTTTATCTAAAATTATCCACTACCAGACTTGGAAGAAAGCAAGTCTGCTTGGTTATCTTGGCAGCAAATAAAACAGACAAGTAATATCAAGGAGAGGAAAAAGTAATATCAAGGAGAGGAAATGCTGGTAAAATTTTTTTGAGACTTTACAGGAGGATATACATGGAACAGATAGTTCCTCTTTGGGTAATTTTAGGTAATGTTAGGTAATTAGGAAATGTTACCTGTAATTTTTTTAAGAAAAAACCGGGTAATGAGAACACTGATCACAACAGCCTTTTTCAGAGCTTATGGAATGGGCATTCACCTCTGGGAAAGAAACCAGTAAATGGATCATGCATTCATATTGAAAAAGACAAGAGAAATGTAGCTTGTTGGGGTTTATGCAAGCATAAAATCTGACCTTCTGAAAGCAAAGCCTGCTTACAGCCTCATCATTAGTTGGCAAGGAATAGAGTGAATAGACTACATATTACATGGTTTATAACTGACCCACAGACAGAAGGGGCCTTTTGTCTATTTAGATTTTTGGTGACCTTGTAGGTAACATAATTGCAAAGATGTTCTTAAGGAAAAAATTACAGCTCCTGAATATGGCATCAATAATTCTCTACATTTCCATAATGACATAAGATAATTCTCATTAGTACAGCTCTGGAAAAAAAAAATATGTATATATATTGTTGTCATAACTATTTAGCTTACAAGAAAAACATATGTAAAAGAAGGTATGTGAGCTGATCATACCTCATAACTTCAGAAGTTTTCATTGTGCATTCAAAAAAGTTATATGCTAAAAGAAACAGGTGGTCCAGGAGATTTGTAAAAGAGTGTATAGATTTCTACCAGTAGCTTAACATCAAATTCACCGTTAAATACATATGGCAAATCATTACTAATTGACAGCTGCTAGTTTGTCCAACATTAGATCATTTAATCCTATATTCTAACGGGCAGATATTGTCAGGACAAAGACCACTAAAATCAGTACTAAATACTATCCTTTTGCAATCTTAACAAGAAAGAAAATAAGAACAGAAAGGAAGTTTTAGTCCTTTCATTCTCATTGCTGCCAAATAGAAAACAGAAGTAAAACAGTTTTTGAAGTGGAATGGAGAAATTCATATGTACTGAACTAAAGATATATATCGTTATCATATCATACAGGATACGCGATTTGCATCTTCAAGACTATTAAGCACCTTTTGTCATAAGCAATCAAATAATATGAAGTACTTAAAATCTGGCATACTGTATTCCAATTTATTACATCCATAGTATTTGTTATATATTGTGTCTGCTGTATAGATTTCCCTCAGGATTTTACATCATTTCCAGAAATAGAACTCATGGCAGCAAATACTCCAGATATTAGAAGAATAAATTTTGCAGCTAACAAGTTAAAAATTCATTTGATTATTTTCTGGACACTGACATTTTCACTCAGAAGGTATGTGGCCAAGTAACATCACTACTATTAGCAGAGCTGCTCATTCTCTGACACTTTTTTCATCATTCTAGCTTCAAACTCTGTGACAAACATTTGACTTGTACGCATACATGATGCTGTTTCTTTACCAAAAGTGCTGTGTCAAGGAGTTATGCATAACACTATACATTTCTTACTAAATATTGAATGCTCTCCATTAGCAACCAAAAGCAAAGCTTTGAGAGGCACACTTCTTTTATGTTATGTTTGGCTATTCTTACATGGCTTGAGAGTTATTGCAATGAATTTGCTATCTCTGCGTGCCATCCAAGAGCAAGCAGCAGATTCATTGCAATCCTGGATGAAAAAAGACTGCAGAGAAAAATATAAACACCACCAAAACAAAGGCTTGTTGCACTAACAGCAAAAGTATTTAAAAACAGTTGGAGAAAAACAAAAAACAAAACCCCACCTCTTAAGGTATGTAGTCTTTTGATGCTTTTATAGCTTGCTTATAGTTATGCCTTGTAACTACACCACAGAATATTTGCACAAAAATAACATTTTGAATAAGTACATTTTCAGATAAACCTCTGAATTACAAAGCAGTCACAAGCAAATTTTTTATTCCACACTTTTTCAGATTAGAGATGTGTATGCAAACCATACCAAACCATACTAAAATATTTGGTATTGTTGTAATCAATTGGCTCTACAGCCATTGTGCTTGGACTACTACATAGCTTTCCAGTTCTAACACCTTTGGATTTATACGTCCTTTCTCTTATTTAGCATCTATGCAGTCATTCAAGAAAATGAGATGCTAATAACATTATTTACAAAGAAATTCTTATGTTGTTATTCACATGCTGTTAATAAGGCCAACTGCATATGAAAGGAGAATCCAGAATAGCAGCCTCAACCTCTGGTTCCATAGCCTCTAATGTACCATGTAACTATTGCTTCACTGTTACATGTTGTCTTGGTTTAATTTCATTTTCTGGCCAATGCACTAAATAATGTTTCAGTTTTCATTTGCCAATTTAAATATATACTCATTTTTTTGTTGTGAGACAGAACTAGGAGCAAAAGCAAGACAGGCTTAAAACATAAGAGAGTATAAAAAGAAATTTATTAACTACACAAACAACGGAGAAAAAAACCCAACAAATTTAGAATAAGATTTTTCAGACTACTTCTTCCTTCTCTCTCCCAACTTTTATAACAACAAAACAAACATGCAACAACTACTTCAGTCAATTCCCAACTCAGTCTTTTTCAGTTCACTTTTGGAGAGAGAAGCCTTCTCTTGTTGAAGCTGTAGGAATTTTTCCACAAGAAGGAAGAAAACAGTCCTCTTGTGGTTTTATTTTCACGATTTGCATCCGCCCGGGAACCTGCAATCGTGACACTCCTCCCAACTCCACAGCCTTCCCAAAGTTGTAGATGTGGGCCGTGTCTGTCTCATGGGGTATTACTTTTAAGAATGAAATGTTCCACAGGTTCTCTTCATTTCTTTTCTCTCTCTTCAGGCTTCATCCTCAGAAAACTGAGATCCCCTTCTTTCTTCAGGGCAAAGATTCTCAACACAGGTGCTTTTTGGTCAAATGATCTATCAAATGGAACATCTCCAACTCCTTATGTCTTTCTCCATGATTTATAGGAATATTCAGTACATCAGTTCATCCTAACAATTTTACAAAAGGATTTTCAGCCATCTTGACAGCATCTCCTTATTTTCCTTCTATTTAAAAAAACTTAGCTCTTGCTTTACTGACTCCAGAACATCTCTTTATTCCTTTTCATATTCAAAGGAAGGCCGGAGGTTGTGCAAATCTTATCTGAGCACTGAAGGGTAAAGTTTAACACAACTACAAGAGTTGGGCCAGGCTCAGGCTGAGCTGTGGGGGTGGCTGAGGTGTCAATCAGCCTTTCTGGGGCTGGGCTGAAGCCCCACACTGCCCATGGCCACCCCTGCTCCCAAACGGGGCCCGGCTGCCTCCCCCAGGCCGCGTGGGGGCTGGGCAGGCCTGGCCCTTCCAACAGCAGCGGGAACCGGGCCCCCCACCCCAGAGCCACAGCCCGTGGAGGAGGAAGCCGTGAAGGTCTCATCAAGGAGCCTCTCCTCCTCCCGGCCATCGGGTCTCCTCGTTTGCAAACGGGGCCCAAGCGGCCTCCCGAGCCTCCCCCATACCACATGGAGGGGGAAGCTCGGGCTGGTGTTACCTGCTCAGCTGCCGGAAAGACAAAGAGCCTCAGTTCTGGATTACCTCCTTCAAAATGTGTGTTCACAGAGCAAACTAACTTTTTCCAATTGGCTGTTGAACGTGTCCCAACCCCCCACAGAGGAAGCCCCCTTAAAAAGAACTTTTTTCTGACTTTCTTCTTCCCAAGTCAAACCAGCGCATGTGTAATATAAGGCTGTTCAAAGGGCCTACAAAAACTGTAAAAGTTGTTTCCCACTGTTTAGCATTTGCAGGTGTTAAATAGTAACTGACCTTTACTTGTGTTGTTATTAATCATATCAAAATTAAAAACCAGCAAACAGCTCACTGCCCATATTTAGGTTAAGATTTTGTCCTGTGTTTTTGTAATCTTTATCCCTTTCCTGTCTAATTTAGCCAACTGTCTGATGTTTTCATTTCAAATCTCCAAATGCTGCAAGGATGACAAAGTCAAGTGGGCTGGATTATTCTATGCCTATAAAAATTATTAGGATATAGAATATGAATTGGGTATGAAGGTTTCACAAACCCTGCTCACAAAAACAATCATGTACTTCTCACTGCTAACTTTGAAAGATCCTCATATCTGAAAAAACTCTTCTTAATTCTTCAATGACTTGAAAATTGAAATATTTGCATGGAAATTACAGTCACTTGTCCTTGTGACTAGGTTTCTGATAAGGCAAAATCCAATGTTTCTTGAACCCAAGCCGTAGCAAAGAAGTCAATTAATTTTCTAATTCGGTATAAAAATGGAATATAGTAACATCTGTGCCCCTTCAGAGCCTTTGTGTCAAGCAGGAAGTTAATTTATGAGATTGGGAAAAAGATATATGTTCATATATATGTTCATATATATAAATATGCAGAAAGCCACATATTATGAAAAACATATTTAACACAAAAATGGTAGTTCTTTAAAAATAATTTTTAAAAACACACCCCTTTTTCATGTGTTTGTATTTCTAAAGAATTAAATCTTTCATCCACCAATTTCTTATCATGGATTCTTTAGCAAAAATACATGTCCCATTTTATTTCACAAGTTATAGGAGAAAGAAAAGAATAAATTTTCACCAAACTATTTTTAGAACTTATGTAACACTGAGTGCTGGAGACTGCTAAAAGTGTCTATGTGAGATATTAACTAGATTAATTTATTAGCATTGCATAATAAATTTGTACTAAAATACACAGAAGGTCTGTTGCAACACAGAAATTTAGAACTAAAAAATTCGATTAAATTTGGTCTCAAAGATTGATTTACAACATCAAAGTGAAAATTAATATTCAGATTTCCTCTCCAATTAGGGAGAAGTAAGGTTGCTTGGAGGAAGAAAATTCCTTGATACTACTTTAATCATAGTATCTCAGGTCAAGGCAGAAGAGCATGCACATAAGTCTTTCAGAATTACACTCACTTAAAATCTGGCCGTGTATTTAATATATTTGCTGTGTACAAGGCAGCCAAAAGCTCTCCGTATGGTGCTGGAATGATCAAGCTTCACTATAGTGCATTATCTAAGGTTTTTTTGCTAATTGCACTTCACTACTTAGGTAAGCTTGTAAAGGAGAAAAGATGTCCTTTTAACAGAAAAAATTAATGAGTAATCACACATTCCTCTACTTAGCCAGGGAGATTTTGCTATGTATAACTAAATCTTGGGAAAAAATGGCTTCAGACAAGATAGGAGAGACATTTCTTCAAAACAAGACTAAACAAAGCAAAACAAAATAAAACAAAACAAAATGAAACAAAAGACCATTCCCCAAAAGAGGGAAGTGAGCAAAAGACCAAGAGAGTTTTGATTCGTGGCGGAGTTAAGACTATCATGCCTTTCTTCTTTTCTATAATACTTTTTTTTTTAAGCTAGGACCAATTTAGCAATGCATTTACATCTGAGATCACCTCTAATTTATGTTTGTGCACCACAATAAACACCATGGGAACAGACGACCTCTTACCTTCTTTCATACAACAAGAAAAATGGTGTACACAATAAAGAACATTTCCACAAGAAAATTATTGTAGGAAAAGCCCCACCCATCCCAGACTAGCAAAATTAAACTCTATTTTCTCCTTCATTCCTGATGAGATTTATTCTGTAATTAAAATGTTTCAATTTCCTTATTATACACAGGAAAAGATTAAATGGCAAAACTCATAGAATCATAGACTACTCTGGGCTGGAAGGCACCTTAAAATCATCTAGTTCCAGCTCCTTGCCAGAGGCAAGAAGACCTTCCCACCAGACCAGGTTGCTCAGAGTCCTGTCCAGCCTGGCATTGAACATTGCCAGGGATCGGGCATCCACAACTTCTGTGGGCAACCTGTTACCCAGATGCTTCAACACTCTCTTAGTAAAGAATTCCTAATATCCAATCTAAACTAGTCTTCTTCAATTTAGGTTGGCATATGGTTTTAAATTTAAAAATTATATAAGCCATTGGCTTTTTATTTCTTTCTGTTTAATCTTAATTATTTTTTAAATGCTAGCTGTTTGTTTTGGGGAAATCAGCAAATGAAGACAGGAAAATGTGCATATGCTCCCTTTTTAGAATAAGATGAGTTAGACATTGTGATCATTGTTTTAATATTTAAGTTAGTCTAATGAATAACCTGACAGTAAAAACTTATTTCCCTCGTAGTGAACAAGGTTTAGAACTGAGATCCAGATTATTAAATCCAGTGAACAGAGGTACACTGCCACAGGCAGGCAAAATACTCATTGGAAAAGATCGATTTCGTACACGTTACACTGCAGTGGTAGGATCTGGTGCTCTGTAGAGATGAGAAGATTTTCTTCCACTCCTGCCCTCCCTTTCCACTTGTTTGTAAAACTTCCCTTCAACACTCTGTAAAAGGAAGCTGTTTGCTAAATCTTACAAAGGCTTTTTGAACTTAAATGTAAATAGGTACTTGAAGGATCTTAGAAATACTATCATATTCCCAAAAGACTCTTGAAGAAATAAATTTTTAGTCCTAGAGAGCAAGATGTATTTAGGGCCTTTTTAACTGAATATAATTTTCTTGGGGGAGATATATCATGGAGAAATTATTCATGCTTTCTGTCTTGAATAGTTTAACTCAAAACTGGAAAATATGGCTATGAGACACATTAACATTTTCCACGGGCCCCATACTGACCCAGGGGAATCCTCACTGGACTGCTGCTTGAGTGCAGCTAGAGCTCATCTGGACAGGTTTTTCTGAAGCACTCAGAGACACAACATGAAGTCAAAGCTTTCCCTCCATCCACTCAGGAATAGTGCCATATTCATTAGCACACAGAAATACCTTCTTCCTTCTGAACTCCCCAGTAATCACTTCTTGGAAAGTTAAAACATGAAATGTTTTAGACTGTGAATGTTTCTTCCAAAGAGGTACATTCTTACCTTTTCTTTGTGAAAAATATCGTGCTTCTCCCTTATTTTTGTTTAGGCAAATAAAAGCTATTGTGCATATGCTGAAGAATTAATTACAAGGGAATTAAAGAGAACAGATACTTGAGCCGTGAAGAGTGAAAGGCAGAAATCTGTAGAATAGTTTCTTCCTTTTTAAAGTTACATTTTGTTTCCAAATGCTGGAAACAAATGTTTAAGTTTTATTTTGCTTCCTTTTCTTAAGATAGCCTTCTGATTAGTCTTTGTAAATAATTTCTAAGAGACAAATGAAATGTTGTCATTACTGCAAACACCATTTCCAATTACAGATTTTTTTTTTTTTGAGGACTGAAATAAAATGCTTCAATATGAGCATAATTTTGCCTAAATTTCTTGCATTATATATTTATACCCAACAAAGACTTGAATTACTTAACACTATTGAAACAAATTAGGTCTCTTTCTCAAGAAACAGCAATACCAATGCTCAGGTCCTTGTCCAGTTCATGCTTGAGAAATATATTCTACTCTAAGTAAAAGATCTGCTTTCCTTTCGTAACTGATTAATGTCTTGTACTTCTGAGTCTTCTGGCTATTCACTGAATAATATATGAGTTCATCTAAGGCATGGCCATGTACATTCTTCTATGTTTGTCTGAAATGAAGGCAGAGTGCTGAAGAGTTGAGCCCTTAAGGGACTGTCTGAACAGTAACAGGCAGAAACTCCATTTGTGTTGGTTTACCTAACCCCTAAATTAGCATATGCTAGCATTAAAGGAATGATATCTGTTCCTGTCAAGAAATATTTGACTCGGCTATTAACAGTTCCTTCTATGTGCAGTATAATAGGAAAGGTTGCATGCTTTTAAGGTGTACGGTTGGGTTCAGGATTTTCATATACTGGGGACAGTACAGGCCTTACAGGCTAAACCAGAAAAATCTCCTCAAGGCAGAACAAACACTTTAAGAATGAAAAAAACCAATTATTTAACAGAGACAATTTCTAGACAAAGTTAAAAATATTGACTGAAATTCAACTGTTACATTGGCACAGCAAAATCCAGGATTAACCTCCTAGCAACCAGACTGCGACCTCCAGCTGAGCTGAATGAGAGCACAGGAACAGCACTGGAGAAACAGCTTCCCTCAGCTGAGATTTTAAATACCCTGGGTAATTTTAGTCAATGAAAATACCTCGAAGTATCTCCATGGTGTATTTCAAAGCTTGAGCTCTATCACTACAGGTCGTATAGATATCTTTACATTTGAAGTAGGGAATACCTGTCCAAAGTTCTCCCAGAAAGAAAATGAATATTAAATGTTTGAACTGCCCATTTTTCCAAATAAGAGGCTGCTAAAGCTGCATAGCATCAGCAATTCTCTGCATTGGTACTATCTGTGCAAGTAGCAATACTCTGGAGCAGAAAGAGCTTTCAGTTTGTCTTCAAGGATTCCTAATTCAGAGGGTACAACAAGCAAATAAGTAAGATTAAGATGACATTATATTGTAATTCACAAAATCTTATAATTAAAGAATATTGCAATAGAAGCAAGCTTGTCAAAGGAAGAAAAATGCAATTGAAATATTTTTGAACCAACCATTTTAGATAAGCAATATATTAGCAATAAAGGTCTCCCTCCTGAGGAAAAATACCTCACAAAAACATGTGAAATAGTCATAAGGCTGCCTTGAAACATGGTATTTACATGAAGAGTTGCAGAATATAAATGTTGCATTAATGATCCTAGGTAGTGCTACGTACTCTGCAAATACCACAGTTGCAAATTGAAGAAAAATAAAGCTACACATAAATATGCTACCAAAATGCTAATATACAACTCTGTGGAGGAAAACATAACAGTAAAGAGCTTTTTATTTCCATATGGAAGCTTTTAAATCATATTTTGCCTCTGAATTTTGGCTTTTTTAAACATATCACTTACTAAACGGTTGTCTAGGTTTTGGATAAGCATTTGAGCAATAAGCAATGTTAAGCTTCAGTGTTCTACAGTTTATCTTGATGCATTATTACCAAGAATATGCCAATTAAATGTTCTTACTTGCTTGTCTTTTCTGTGCTTGCAGTTTAAGCATATAATTGCCAATTCATCTGTGCTTGTATTTGATGTTTAATGTTAAAGCAATTCTAGCTGTGGCTTCCATAAAAATTGGAAGATTTGCCTATACATCTCTCACCCTTCATTTATATATTATGGGCTACTATTTTTCTGTCCATAACCCAAAGTCATCCTTCTTTCAACTTTTAGAAAAAATTTCCCGCTTCAATCTGATTGGCAGGTTTAGTGCATTAATTAGTTACACATAGTTTATCATTAATTTTCTTTTTTGTTTTTTATATTGGGTTTCTCAACAGTCAAAAAACCCTCCAGATGTCAGAATTATCCAACAGCTAGGTTACCAAAATAAGCACATCTTAAATTTCCCACCCCTGTAAAATAAAGAATTCTACCACTTCCTTGCTCAACCCAGGCAATTAAAGGTCCTTGGTTTATGTGCTTCAAAACCTAGTTAGCTATTCACTGGGTTTTTATAGAATTAAAATATTAGTTTCATGTTGTTACTTCAGTTACTGGAAATGCAGTAAGAATTACTATTTTTCATCAATTAGTCTCTTTCTTTAAAGAGAATTCACTTGATTGTGATGCAACACACCTAGCCAATGTGACAGCTCATCTACATTCATGTCACCTCCAAATAAATTCTAAATATATTGTTATACTAATGATTTAAGTGAATATATGCTGTAACTCACTACACAGCCATGCAGGATTTGACTGCTGTAGCCTGCAGGATTTCATCCTAATTGGTGAGGCAATGCTAAGTGAGAAAAACATTGTTGGTGCCCTGTCCTGAGGAGAGCCATATTTGCTGCAAAATATATACTAAAGCTGTGGAAAATGATTCCTTCTTTTGCCAGTCTACTGCTGAAGTAGGAATAAGTCTTAGCCCTCTCTCCCTCTCTCTGAAGATGTCTCCCAGTGGCTGCCTGTACTGTAGCCCTTACCCTCGAGCCCAAGCTGCAGGCATGTGCTGTTCCTTCCTCTTGCTCTGTCCAACTGCCCGCAGAATTTGGCTAACAAATGCACACTCCATCTCTAAAATATAAGGCAGGTATTTATCTATAGATTAGGAGAGAAAAAAGGTCATAAATATTGTCCTGACTTTGTTTCGTGGTTTGGTCCTAGTCTTACATCAGAAGTTTCAGACTTGCCTGTCAATCTGGGCTTTTGGCTGAAGCTGACTGCCGTCATTTGCTCTGTTTGTGGGACTGCCCCTTAACCTTGGATCACTGTCCTTGCTTGCCTTGGTGTCACAAGTGGGTCTCAGTTTTCCTTCCCTTATGGAGCAGTGCCCACCAATGTTGCTCCCCGATATTACCAAGGCTAATACCCATAGCACATGGTCAAAAGACAGTGCATTAATGTAGAGGTCCAAGGAAAATTTAAAAGTAGCCTGAGCAGAATATTTTTAGGGGTGAGAAACTCACTGTATCTTCTTTCCTTGAAAGCAAGAGCCCTTATTAAACAGCCCCAATGATCTGCTAACTGCTTCACAGTAATTCTAGGAAATGCATGTAAAGGATCAGGAACAGTGGGAGATCCCCAATTAGCAGATGGATCCAGGTGGGAAGTGGCAGGACATTGTGGAGCAGCTGTTTTGGAAGTGGAACAGCTGACTGTGCACTCTTAGATTGACACAACCATCACTCTTAACCAGACCTCTAAACTTAGACCCTGTATGGAATTAAAAAGCCTATCAGATTATTTTGCTCTTTGAAAAATTTGTGATAGTCATAGACATAACCCCTTTATCACCTCCCTCCCTCAGTTATTTCTGTTGCTTCAAAAAAAAGAGTACGGTACATTTGACAAATGCTGCTTCTAAGTCATCTTACAGTATTATGCTGTATTTTAATAGTGTACAGAATAAAACTATTAATACACAAAATTCTTGCTGCATTAAATGATTATCTTTTCATCTAATGCACAGGGAATTAATCTAACCACCCTGATAAAAATTCTACCAGCAAGAGTCCTTCAGCCATCCTGCCAGCTTCTGTGATGAGCAGCCATAATGAAAAGAACAAAATATAAATGGAGAACAGTGGAAAGAAGAAAATGCTATCTGAACATGGTCCCTGCCTTTTCCAAGAAGACTGAAATATCTTTTTCTGTAGGTATTTAATATTGCAGATTGCTCTTGCTGCTACTTAAGGAGTACAGAAAGAAACAATTCAAGTCATGCTAGCTTACTGATGCAAATGCAAACTTAGTCTAATAAGGTATTAGAATAGTATAAACATAAATAATAGCTTCTGTGTAGCCCATAACAATGGTAGATAATTTCATTTTAATTAAATGTCTGTGTGAAAACTATCTCTGAATTTATCATAATAACTATTCTGACCATAAGGGAAAAAACCGGAAGAAATTGGTTGAACAGTTATTTTAACATTCTATTGTCATGAAAGATGTCAAACCTGCTGGCTTTCTGATTTGCACTGACTTCTTTTGGCATTAAAAACAAGGTCGATTCTTCTCACAGAAAAGAGCGTTATCAGCATTGTGTAACACTGAGCATATAAAACACAGAGCCACTGACTTCAGTCCCTCTTATTTCTCCTACAGAAAGAGATGGAGATACAGACTTGGATATCACCAGCACCCTAAAAAGAACTGAGTCCATATCTTCTCACTAGGCTTTTTAGCAGCCTTGTTTACATTTTCATTAAAAAAATGAGAGAGAAGCACCCAATTGCACTGAGATGGGAAGTCAATGAGGATGAAAATGTCTCAACACAAGTCTGTGAGTAGAACAAAGCCCAGATTAACACAGAGCCAATCTGTAGCTCCAGTCTTGGTCTGCTCTACAGCGTTTCCAGGGAGATGCTTTTTTCCACTCCAAATACTGCAGATGCTGGACATCACCAAAGAAGTCTGCCAGACATTCCTTTAGCCCTCCCTTTCTTGCAGATATTTAAAAACATGGATTTCACAAGACAACAAATCCAGGAAAAATGAAAGCAAGAGGCTACAGAAAACTAGTAAAAATGCAAGCAAAACAAAGCAACAAGAAATCCTCATTTTTCCATCGAAAGCCTTTAAAGTATTCTGCTTTCTGCATGAGGTTTCTCTCACAATGTTTCTCCATAACAGTAAATAACTTGTGGTAGGAGAGTAATGCAACTTCAAAGTACAAGAAATAGGGACCAGGCTATAAAACAGGTATAACACATAAAAAGGTATAGCAGTTGGCAATCTGACCTCAGGATCACGGGATCCTGAGAAAGGATTTTAAAGCCTTTCTTGGTGTACTAACCATTTCAAAGACAGTGTGAATTTTTTAGAGCTATCTTCTAGGATTATTTAAACTCCCTAGTTTAATTATAAAATAAAAACACAATAACACATTCGAAAACAAAACCAAAACCAAAAACAGACTATGCCCCAAAACCTTTCCTCTCTTAGCAAACATTACTTTTTCAAGAACAGAAATGCATCAAAATGTATAACTTGCTGTTCAACAAAATGTTGATTTGATAATGTAGTTTCAAAGGAGTATTGCATTTTCTGAAGTTATGCATTTTTCATTAAAACAGTTGTCTGAAATAATAGTGTTGATCAGAGGACTGCCTCCATAGTACTCATAGGGTTTTAAATTGCTAATGATAAGACAAACAGCTTTTAAAAATAAAATAAACACTTAATATTATTTGGTTTCTAGTTTGTAAATACCTAGAAGATGACAATCCTAATTTTGTCATTCAGTTGACTTCTACAAAAAACGTATAAAAGGCATTTTTTTCTATGAAGAAACACACCATTAAATTTAAACTTACCAATTTTTAAAGAAAATCACTTTCAAAAAAAGAATATAAAAAATTTAATTAAAAACATTCTTTGAAAGTGTCTAGGAATTACACATACGCTTTATGCCTTAAGCAAAAATTAAAGCTAGAACTTATATGGATTATATGAAGAATTAAAGTTATGAATGCATTAGGGGGTAATACATTAGTAATGTGTAGTCTGAGTTAGAAAGAAATATGTTTTGCATATGTAAGACCACCTGCACAAAGTCACACCAAAGGCCATGTAGCCTTGTTATTTCCCATGCCACTAGTTAAAATTATCACATTAGGGAAGGACTGTAAAATAAAGGTGAAGAATAAAGTGATCTTTTCCCCAAATGCCAGTGCATTCTGATGTCTAATCTCATGTCCATGTCTAAAAGTTTCTCATGATAGTAAAATTGAAACTAAATGAAAACAGTCTAAACTACCTATAGGAACTTTCTCTTTTCAGTGCATAAAATAGACTGTTTAAGATGCAGGCTGCCATCCTAAATTTTTCATTAGTGTATTTCATCTGAAAAAGCCTTTGTTCTTTATTCAAAGAAGGTACTACTTGAAATATAAACTATTTATGCTGTATATATGTGTAGCAAGATGACTACACATATATATATTGTGAGCACACTTAAAACAAAATCAAAACTAAAGAAAGTTTTATAGTATTCAGAAAGCATTTCTGAATGAAAAAAAGCCATCACAAAGACATAGGAAAAAACCCATTGTTGCAGATGAGCTGGTCATGTTGCCTGCATTATTTCCCTTTAAGACCTTATTTTTAGATTCTCACTGATGAACCAACACTAAAATGCTATCATTGGTAGACTAACTGCATTGAGGGTAAAGCTAATGAATGGTGTCTGTGTTTGGCTCTCCAGGTTGTTCACACAGACCGCTGAAACTTATAATAGATAGTTCTCTGAGTGTAATGTTTCAACCCATTAGTTTTTGAATTCTATTTTCTGTTTAGGAAGGCTCAGCTAAAATAAAGTCAGATCTTTCTTCAGAAAATATTTGTTGTTTTCACAAATCTTTTAAAATGCACTATCTTACAACTAGTGATTGCTGGACCTTGCATTTTTAACACTACTTTTAACCTACCATTTTAGATATTAGTATTATACAATATAGACTTTGCTTGAGCATTTTTATCCTTGCCTTCAATGAAACGTACTTCTATTTAATTAAAAGAGGAGTGTATCTTCTACCATAGTATTTGGCGGGGGGGGAAGTCGATCTTATTTGACTTCATTTGAAAAACAAAATCATATATTAAATCATATGTACTTCACTTCTGTTTAAAGGACAGACAAAGGTTTGCTCAAAGTAGCTCAAAACACTCTTCACCTTTACTCTCCCAGGCATTAGCCTGCATTGTTAATGATAGCTCTGGCTTACTCTGGAAATTCTAGCACAGCTAGGTAGGTATTTTCAAGAAAAGCCTTTTTCTGCCCTTTTCAACCCAGCTGGACAAGCAGCCAACAGCAGGAATACAAATTTCCTTAATCAGGTAAATCAGAATGTTCTGGTGAGACTGATAACTGCAGCACTCAAAATTACACGTCCATGTACTGTACATGTACACCACGTTCAGTCACATCAAAGCTGTATCCTTCTTCACTCAAACTACCAAATACCTTTTCTGGGTGTCCTCAGAACATGGAGTGACCCTTGAAACAGCTGACAACATAACTACATCCTGAACTCCAGCACAATCCCCCAGATAGAACCATACACACCTCTGTGTGAAAATGGTGAGAAGTCAAACAGTTTTCACCTTCTGAAAAGGGATAGACTTTGGAAGCACTGACACTGATATTGCTACTGTTTGTATGCAGAGGCAAACTTCCATGTACACAACTACCCTACAGTAGCAAACCACTTCAGTGATCCCAACTGGTCTACAAGTTTCCAGTGAAAAATCACCTCAAAGAGGAAGTGGTTGAGCACAAAGCTCAGCCTTCAGATAAAAAACAAGCAGCATAATGAAGTTCTGGAGATTCTCTCTGCCATGGAGAACATAATCCTTTTAGAGCTGCAGATGTTTCCAGAATCTCACAGTATCAGACCCAGGCTGGTATTCTTAGCAATTACACTATACCCAGTGTTTATAATTTTAAAATTTCTTTGATATAGAAATTTCCTGACTAGTGAGATACAAAACAAGATCTGAGATTGGAATGTCAACATCTTAAGCAAACCCTGGGAAAAGATTAAAGTGTTTGAATGTACTTTATATTGTTTTTGCAGAAGTGATCTTTACTCTATAGTGCATATGTATATAAATATATAGGAACATAATAAATATATACACATGCATAAATGTATCGATACATGGATACAAAATGTCATCCTATCTTTAAAGTCTAGCTCATTTGTAGCTTATACAAAACTTATTTTTCTAACAGAACACATACAATTAAAGGACAGTGCAGATTTTTTTAACAGTAATAAATAGATTATTAAAATTTTTAAATAAAAGTACAGGAGTTTTATTTAGCTAGTTACTTTTACCTCAATTTCTGTCATGCTCCAGCACATAGTACCAGCCTTATCTGCCATCACATCTGAAAGAGTCATGAGTTTGTCAGCTGCACATTTTCACATGTCAGCAGCAGTCATATGCACTTCGAAACTCTGGTGCCATATGACAGACAATGGGCTCAGACCTGCTCATAGCTCTTAATGAGGGCAACCTCATTACTTCCTGTGAGAAGCAATTTTCAAATTTTGCAGCATTGTACAAATACATTTTACAAAGCACCAGAAAGGTCATGCCCCAGATCTTAGCTGGAATAACTAAGCCTCACAAATGCTGGGTGAGACATCATTTTGCTGCTGTGTTTCATTCGATAACATCTGCAAGCTCTGTCTTAAAGATGGCCAAAACAACAACAGTAGCACCTGGGCAATATATTTTTGAGAGGCTTCAGTCTAGTTGCCAAATAGGAAATAATGACTCAGGATGGAATGACTGAGCAACTTCATTTTCCTGCAGTTGTCTAAAGACCTAACACGAGCCTGGAGGTAATACAAAGGCTCTGAGGCAAACAGTGAAGAAACTCTAGGGCTGATAAAGCCCACACTGTTTACAGACTACTTTTAAGTTGAGCTATTTCCTCAAGTGAGAAGCTATTTTAATGCAAATATACTTCCAGTACTTGAGCTAACTCAGTAACCTTTCCATGGTACTGTTCTCTCCCATGCTGATATGCACCAATGCTCAAAAATTTCTTCTGTTAGATGGAACTGTTTGGAAAATGAAGATAGTAAGCATTTGAAACATTCAGCTACACTAATGCAAGATCAATATAAATAACACAGGGTATCTAAAACCACAGGGCCTTTGTGTTTGCTTCAAAACTCCAAAGATTAATTCCTTAAGAAGTAATAAATGAAAATTGCAACTGGTCAAAAATTGTTTCCCAGCAATTTTTCTTAATATTTTTTGATCTAGGAGGACTACTTGAAAAACATCCATAAATATTCATGAAAGCATCTTAATAATCTACATTCTCAGGATACAGTGGGATTCTAACATGAATAGTTTAAGCTACTTTTTACTCAAACACTGAGAAGATTATGCAATCCTTCTTTTGAGTTACTAGTGAAGTGTAGATGTAAAGAAAGAACTCATTTTTTGTGGATGTCTTAAATTATTAACAAAGAAACTATTGAATGAGTAAAATATACAACACCAGTAGAGTCTCGAGATTAACCATTCATTATCTTAAATAAAGTATTGACTTCCAAAATTAATTCAGAGACAGCCTATCCTTCAATGTATTCCAAATTATTTCTTAGTCTTTTTAAGTAGATGCAAAATTTACAGATATCAGTAATTAACACTAAAACAGGTAATAGACTATGAAATAAAAGCATATTGGAGGCTTAGTTGCTGTATTCTATTTATACATTCTAAGTTTGAGGTGAAGAGTTTTCTCACGGGCCAGATGGACACAACAATACTGGAGTTTTGATTTTTCTCTGTCCTGTGAGGTACAGCTCACTTCCAAGGACTATTGGGGTGTATTCCCCTATGCAGCTTAATACAGTCAGAAGTATATCTTCCTCTGACAACATCCCTGATTTCATTTGTGTCATGATTTTTGGTTTTTCCAACTAAAAGTTGCATTTTTTCTCAGGGCATTGAGGGTGTGTGGTTTTCATAAATGAAACCAACTCTTCTGACTATCATGATTATTGGAAAATTACCTGCAGCTGGAGAAGGAAAGAGGCCACAGATCCAAATAGTACTTTGTGAACCTAGGCTTTACATACCTTGTTAGTAAAACTGAACTTGTCTCATGTGTTCCACACATCTGAATTGACCAAGGAAACTGAGACAGTAACTCAACCCAAGGATTCTTAATGGACTACACTGATGATTAGGTTGGAAGTGAAAAAGGATCAGCACTCTCACTCATACTACTGTGCAGTGAGAGCTTTACAAATTGGTGGTAGCTCTGCTAAATTAGATTTAGTAGTGTTATCTCATTTGACAACAAAAAAAGGTCATGGGTAAAGGGAGCCTTTAAAATGCATTGTAACAACTTCTTCTGCCAGTTTCTTATTGTAGGGGTTTTACTTTGCCAATTTGAGGTTTCCCAGTCAATGCACCAATTTATGTGGTGGATTTAGTGCTTCCCAAATTGCGAGTGCACCCACTAGAATTATTTACTCATTTCATGCTGTGTGATAGGGTTAGGAGAGAAGGCAAAGCAGGCTTGAACTCTGAAGGGTATAAAGAAAAACATTATTAACAGAAACTAAAAGAAAAAATAATAAGAATCAGAGCAAAATGTTCAGAACCCTTCTCCTCCCCACACATCCTCTTTTCTTTCACACTGACAATGTACAGAAACAAATCAGCCAGTTTACCATCTCTAAAATAGTCTTCCTCAGTTCAGTTAGGGAGAGGAGTCTCTCTCATCAGTCTATGGAGACTTATCCCCAGGGAAACAGTTCTCTCATGGCTTCATTGTCACAGTAAATCAGACACCTGGAAGAATGGAAATCTGATCACTGTGTAAAAGTCCCTTTCCGTGACTTACAGTTTTCCCCACAACTTTTTGAGGACCATGTCAACTTTTGGGGTACTATTCTTAAGGATCTGAGCATTTCAAAAGCAGAAGTTCTCTTCATCTAACTCTGAGATCAATTTCAGCTCTGGGAAAAGAGGTCTTCTTCCCTGGGGCAAAGGGTCTTCATCAGTCTTCTCGCTCTCTGTTCAAACTTCTCATGAGATCACAGTTACTTCAGCATCTGCTTGTTCAATAGGGATGCCTTTACTCATGTCTACAATGTGAATGTTCCACCCCATACTTCTTCTGAGTTACAGGAAAAAAAGAGTCTGATGTATCAATCATATCTTCTCCATAGCCTTATGAGATAATTTCAGTCCAAGACATGCTCTCATCCCCTCCCATCTGGGACCTGACTCTTTCTTCTTGTCTGACCTCGATATCTCCATGGTGTTTCTCTATGTGTCTTCATCTCTGTCCTTTGCTTTCTCGAGAGAGAGGATGGAAGGTTTGCAGGTCTCATCTGTGCACTGAAAGAATTAATATCTTGCCTGAGGCCTGTAGATGGTCATGGGATCCCTGCCGGGTTGTGGCCGGAGATGTTTACACTGAGAGCTTTTCAGAGGCTGCGCTGGGGGCCTGGGCCAGGATAGCAGGGGCCCAGCAAGAAATGGCGGTGGCTGCTCTGGCTGCATGGCTGTTTTCTGGCTTTTGCTGCATTCAGTTCCAGCTGTGGGTTGATGGTCTTCCCTGCCCCTGCCTGGCAGGCGAGGAGGGACGGCCCCGGCCTGCCCCCCGCCAGGCCATGCGGGCGCAGTGGAGAGGGCCCGGCCGAGGCCAGAGCTGCTCCCAGGGCCCAGCGGAGCCCGGGCTCAGCCTGGGCCGGCGGCAGGGCAGTGGAGCAATGTTGGCTCGATGTTAGCAGCCACAGCCTGGCCCAGCCTTGGCCAAGGCCCGCCGCCTCCCTTCCCCTGCCCGGCCACAGGGCCAGGAGGGGAAAGAACTTCTCTCTCCAAAGGCCGGAAAGTAAGAGAGCTTTCATACACTTGTTAGTTTTTAACATGTGTGTTCACAGAGGTGTGTTCAGCTTTCTCAATGAGTTAGCAGATTGTCAGTACTCAAAACTAATCCCTGATTGGTTTTTGTCAGACATAGAGGAAGCTCTCAGCAGCTCCCCTCAGAAAAGGACACTTCTGTGGGTTGGCTTCAATGTAAAACCAACACACTATGTAATTAGACCTCTTGATAGAAGCAACCAAGCAGAACTGGGCTTACCTGAGGTGTAACATACCCACCTGCTTTTTCTGTATATGTATGCGAGTTCATACAAAGGGAGCTTGGATCCCATTTTCTCCTACATAGTCTATTTCCAAACTATTGGTATTAGGCTTTTTAGATACTTATTCCATTGACAAATGGACAGAAATAAGAGTCAGTCCTCTTTTGCACTGTACTTGGTATAATTACATGCTTAGGTGAACACAGAACAAATCCTCACCAGGACAGAGCAATGAACCACTTTCCTTAAAACCACTTAGAGAAAATGCTTGAAACTAGGTTCAATAGGTGATATGATTGAAAGTCTGCTTCTATAAGACCTCATGAACTGCTCTCACCTTCCAAAAGTGAACAAGTATCCTTTTATACAATCAATTGTGCCTAAAACACAAGTCGGAGTATTTAAGATCATTAGGAATGCCAGTAAAAAGGCTTCTTAGTATTGCTAATGCTCACTTTAAAAATTGCCTTCATTGAAATTTACATTCACATTACTATGGTTAAACTGTTAGTTTCTGCTGGTTGAGACAATCAGATAATGCAGACATATAAATAACCAGAAATAAAATTTTTTATGCATCAAAACACATCCAGCATCCCAACTTATGACCGCTTATCTGAAGAAATTCTCCAGGAACAAGAAGATCAGGACTTTTAATCACTTTAGGTAAGTGCAGTACTATGCTCTGTCTATAAAGTCAAATATATTCAACGTTCAAAAAATGTATTTTTTAGAGAGGCTACGTTACTTACTATGTGAATCTACAAAGCTATTATAAATCTCAGTCCCCACTGTCTCAAAATGACATTGAGAGGTACCAGTAACTTGCAGAAACCTCTCCAGGTGATTTTCACAAATGGAGGTTTGCTCAACTTACCTTTCTTATTTACAGACCTGCCTATGAAACTGTAAAGAAAACCAAGATGACCATTTCTAATCCACACAAAAATGATACAACACAAGCCCTTTAAAAAACCTGCTGACTTCAAGCATAAATCTGCTGTCAGTGAACATTTCAATTTACAGAATATGCCTCCGCAGAGAATCAGTCTGCTAGATTGTTTCATTCCACAAAAAGTTTCTCATTTCCACTGCTTTGGCACTTCACGATGAAGCAATTACTGCAGGTGTAAAATATGCTGCCCTGCTGTCTAGGTCCATGTTTTAATGGGAAGAGATGAATTAAATATTTTGAAACACATTTATTTCCCAAATGTGGCACAACACTTCAAGAAGAAATAAATTCTTAGATGTGCTCCAGTTCTCTAGTTAGTCATGTCATCCTTTTCTATTATCAATGTTACCCTTGTAATTCTGTTTGTCAAACTTTTGATGAAAGTCAAAACACCCTACTATATATAGAATCATCAAGGTTAGAAAGCAGATATTCACACACTATGTATTGGTTTGATTATTTTTGTCAGTGGTTTAATTTTCTAACTAAGTTAAAATAATTGAAGCTAAAGCAGACATCAAAATATGATCCATTGCTAACTAAGGAGATGCACATACATTCTGAAATCAAATATCTCTTAAGTAACAATATTATTCAGTTCTGGAAACAGTAGGATTTAATTAAATTTCAGTCCTAAACAGTTTGATTTAACGAAATGCCATTTAGAATTACTAGTTTGTATTATTATATCTGAAACTTACTACTGAAGTACTACAGTACTTACTACTACTACTGAAAAAATAAAGTTTCTTGTTTGGGTTTGGCTTTTTGTTAGTGAGACAGACTTAACAGATAGATGTCTGGCAATAAAATGAGAAATATTAACAACTTTAACTCCTCTTTCTGGATTTCTTGAAAAATAAATTCCAAAATAAAAAAGTAGACACCACCTATTATAAGTTTCTTTACTTCCCTGGCAAAACTAAAATTCATATCATATGCTAAGCCAGGCCTTGTAATACAATAGTGTGTGGGTTTTTAAAGGAGCTCCAGTCCAAGTTCAATAGTACACTTCAGGTGGAGGGCCTGGGGTACTCTTATAACATCATTCTATAAAATACCCTTCATTTTGATGCTTTTAAAGTCAGGAGTGGTGTAGGCCTTCAGACAATGTGAAGGAAGCCCAAACCTGTCATGCTTCAGGCTTGGAGCCTTCTGCTGACAAAGTCTCTTTATGACTCCTGGTCCTCTTCCCAGTCCTGACAAGCACAAGCAATGGAGCAACAAGCTGCTTTTGCAAAGGAGGGACTAAAGTTAAGTAGGACAACATAGGAAGCCATTTCTCTCCCCAGGACAGCTGTCACTGTTGCTTTTATGTCATTGTGAAATTTGGAATAAAGAGACAGGTGAAGCTAATGACAAGAAAGACTGTACCAATCCAAAGATTAATATCCTGCAGTCAGGGGCAAGGGCTACAATAGTCCAGTACTGCCTAAAAGACCACCTGCAAAACAATCTAGATACAACAAGAGGGAAGAAAGACTGCCTTTGTCAAGAGCATTTGTTTCCTCCTTTCCCCCTCCATTTTAACCAAACTTTGAACAGATGACTAAGCTTAGAGAGTATCTGGCACCTGAAGCATTGTATATGATTTCCCCTTGATCCTCAAGAAAAGGCAGTCTTTTATGTGAATATTAAAGTCAAATTGAGAGTGGTTTTACCCACCCTTCTCTTGCCCTTTTCTCACCACTTAAGAGACGGATTATTAAGCCTGTGATTCCTGCCTGTGGATGACAGGGCTGAATCACTTTTCCAAGCTATTCTCTGAGATTAATTCAAAGCAATTATGCAAATTCCAACAGAATACTGAACATATTTGAGTTGGTTTTATGAGCCCCACCTTGGGAAGAGCCAGGAGCTGTCTCAGACCAGTCTGAATTCTTTATCTTCCTGTAAAAGAAGAAGCTGCAAACATTCAATACAGTCAGTTTTGTTTTCTATTCAGTTATTTTTGGGGAGGATGAGAATTTAAAGGAGTTTTGCAGATATACAGAAGGTTCTATAGGAATGAAAGCAAATTTTGATATAGAAGAAAAGAATTGCTGAGCCAGTCTTACTGGGCAACTAGAAGGCAAGTGCAAGTGAGTTGGAAGGGGCTTTTATGGCTTAGAGCAAAGGATAAATCCACCTCAAACAAAAGACGTTTCGACCAAACAAAAGGATTTTCACAGGCAAACAAGAAAGCCAATGTTGCAAGTAGAGAAAAGATCTCAGAAATTTCCATTGCAGAGCAAGTCCCAAAGTTTAATATGAACTAGTAACTCTAATGATTGGCTAGTCACTAACATAATATGGCAATTTTAGCAGTTTTGATAGGTTACATGTAAATATAAAAGGTATTGTGTATGATGTTGATTGGTAGCCATGTATTAAGATGCTCTGTAATGAAAAGTATATAATGCATTGTAACCAGAACTAGAGGGTCTTCAGGACACACAGCTTGCCTATGGCCAGGAGCTATGGGCTCACCCACGACCCTCAACTGCTGTAACCTCGTCTATGCAATAAACAGCATTTTAAGAGCCCTCTGAAAGCCTTTGTCTCTCCGTCAGGCTCTTAAAAGTTATTTGTGGCTAACAATTGTGGAAGTTTCTGTAAAGATCTGATTTAATTAATCCAATTAATTAGATGTAAATGCACTTCCTGAGATCTAGAGAGTGACATCATCCTGACTAAATGTTGCTTCCTAGATACCCATTATGAAAAGCTGTGACTGTACTAAGAGTGAATATTAACTGCAAAATGTATTGTTAAAGATATATAATATAATTAAAAAGAAGAGCACATTTTAAAGAATACATTCTTCTTTATACTGATTGACTATTGAAGGGAAGGAATCCATTTAAAAAGCCATTTTTGTAAGGGTTTTTTTAAGTCTTACCTTTTGAAATTGTTCAATGGTGAAATGCAATGAAAGAAAAATAGCAGAATTGAAGTGTACCAAGAGCAAAACTATCATCAGTTGAATTTTTTGCAAAATTGTGACTATGAAGCAAATATTCTTACTCTGGAGCTTGCTTTGTACAGTATTCAGTAGATGCTTTACAATAAATAAAACTGAAATTTCTATCTAACATTCTCCATGAAGCTATTTAATTGCTAATTCAAATCTGTGATAACTCAAATACTCCTTCACATGGGCCTGCGATTTTTAAATCAAAATTTATAAAGTAATATTTATTTTAACAGCTACCAAAAGGAAAATGAAAGCCAGCTGACCATGAAAAAACAAGTTTTGCATGTTTAGATTAAATTTAATTCCTGGACTTCTCAAAAAAAGTTGTCTAATTTTGTGCATATTGAAACCATGAAAATTTCAGTCTGTCTCGTCTAAAATAAAAGTTTAATTTGTCTCTTGATAGAAATCTTTTGGAAACATAAATCTTTTTTACAGTTATAACATTAGAGAGCATTCTTTCTGGAAATGGTGAATAAAAGAAATAGAAAAACCACTGCACATTGAGAATCAGTTTTAATGGAATTTTGTTAATTATAGGATCATTGCCAGTAAACATCTCTGCAGGCATTGAGGCAGACTCCAAAAAAGCAGTCACAAATAGAATGTGCCAGACAGTTGCTAATACACTCCAGCAACAGACCATAAAATTGCATAAAATTGTATAAGATAGGTTTAGACAGAATTTCATGAGATGGATAAAGACAGTTATCTGGAAAAAATGAATATGCATTAGTCAGTGTAGATGATACCCAGAAGTGCTTGCACCAAATCTTGGTTTTGTTCTATTATCTGGTGAGAAAAGTTAACTTGGTCAGCAGCTTTAATTTCTGTGGTGGTGTTAGTAAACAGTGCTCAAGAAATTAATTTCTCATCTATTTGTTTTCAAGTAAATTGATTCAAAATAATCAGAACTGAAGTTGCCAGACAAGACAGAAAATTAAGGCATGTTGCCTGAGTCAAAATACACAGTCATGTCTTTCTCTCAGTGGAAATTCACTGATTTTTTTTTTTTAAATAGGGCGTAATGAAAATTGAGCACAAAATGTGGTTTTGCTGCCTTATTTAACACCATCTAAAAGTTTCTATTTTAGTCTGAGAAAATTTTGTAGGACTTTTCTTAAATAAATTGTGCTTCAAAGTTCTCTACAGCCCTGCAGCAGAATGCTAAAAAATTACAGTTCTTGGAGTAAGCAGATTGATGCAATATTTTCAATACTCAAGAGATCTCTCCTTTTCAAAGACTTCTGTTCAAGGTTAATCCAATATATCAGAAAAATAATAAAGACAAATGCTAGTATGGACTCATGACTGGAAATAATAATGACAAAGAATGCAAAACACTGAATTTTTCCTGACCCCATTAATCATGTTATTCAGTGCATTATACTTTAAATTATGTCAGTGGGGTGAAATTGTACATTCCATTGAGGTATGGCTAAAAAATAATTCATAAGTTATTTTTTATTTCTTTCCCAATACGCAGAAGGAAAACATATATATATAAATCAAAAATATCTTCCTAGTCTTTAAAACTTTCAAGAGCAATGGGTGTTTCTAAGGCAATGTAAATTCCAGAAAAAATACTAAGTATGTAAACAAAGGGTTACAATATTCACCACTCTTGCTCACCTAGCCCTGCGCATTTCTTAGTGTGCTTCAACAAGAATGAATCTAGAGGAATTACGCTAGAGAAGACAAAGGTGGCAGAATGATAGGCATCCTGTCTAAAGAGAAAACAGTTTTAACTGACTTTGTCTCTTGCTTTCTTCCTGAATTTTGATATTTTGATATGCCATTTCACAGTGTTCACAGCCACTACATTCTAGGATACACCCAGCAATAGGATGCAGGTTACACACATCCATAAGCCTAAATTCTCTTTGCCTGCAAAAAGAGATGGCTGCAGCAAATTTTCCTGTTTTCTTAATAGTGTCTGGGCGCTGTCCAAGAAATTGGTAGCAGATCGGAATCAAGACCATGCTGGGAAACAGGCTAACAAATAAGCAGTGTGGATGGTCACAGGCCAGTGCATTAACAACTTCCCCAGCACTATTTTAATTAGTAAAATATATGCAGTTTATTTTATAAGCTCTTTATTTGCGTTGTGTTGAAATTTCAACAACTTTGATCATGGGGCATCCCAGTCCTGAAATTACTGAATGGTGATGGTAAAGAGAAAACAGATACCAATCCAATTTAAAGAAAGAATAGATATAAAACATTACTGAATAGATATTGGCTGGATACCTGCACTGATTTGGCTTTCAACCATTTTTTTTCTTCCTTTTGAAAGTCAGTTTGTCAATTTTCTACAATTCCACTTGCACTTTCCCAACAGCCAAACATGTTGGCTTTCAGGCTTTTGCAAAAGGAGTGAGACACAAAGGGCTTATACTACAGGTTTAGTTTGCTTAAAGGATGTTTCATTTGAAATCCTCTCCATTTCATAAAAATTTGTATTAAAAATTGTGCTTATTATGTAGGAAGATGTAATAGTAAAAAAATACTTAGAAAAATATACTATTTGCTAATCTGTGCAGAAAAGGAAAAAAGGAAACCTTTTATTTTTGAAGTATAATGTATAATGGTAATGTAAGTATCACAGCTAACAGGATTCATGAAAGATTGGACTACTAGTCAAAACCCAGAAACTTAATTTTGTTTTATTCCTGAATCAGAATAAGAATACAGATGTTCTTGATATATTGATGAAAAACAAATACACGTAGGAAAACATGTATTTGCAGTTCAGTTTTCCCTTCATAGAAGATCTTTTAACGATGGCTAAAAGTGACCTAGCTCCTAACTGACTTCCTGTCAAAATTTCACAGAATAGCTTGTGTTGGTAGAGACTGTTAGAGGTCATCTATTTCCAACCCCTCTGCCATGGGCAGGGACATGTTCCAATGCATCAGATTTCACTGATTATTCTACAACTTCTCAAGGCAACCCAGTCCAGTGCCTCACCCTCATAGTATAATTTCTTCCTAACATTTAATCTAAATCTACTTTCTACCAGTTGAAGATGGTTGTCACTTTTCCTGTCAGCACAGGTCTTGGGGGAAAAAAGTCTTTCTGCATCTTTCTTATAAGCATCTCTTTCCTTCCACAAGTATCTCTTCTTCAAAATAAAAAGATCTACTGACTGCAAAAAATATTCACTGCTCTTATTAATCTAGAATGTCCATATCTGAAATGTTAGTATTTAAAAATATAATTTTTGTATATAGTGCCTAGAGGGAGGAGATGAGAGGTTGGATAAGAGAGATACTGGCCAGAGCACCTGCTGTGCCTTACACCTGCCAAAAGACAGCAGAACTTCATAAGACTGTGCAGCAACAATTAGAATAATTAGCTGTGATAAGACGTGCAAGTGTAAAATAGAGTGAAAAAGGCAGAGATTTTCTGCAACAACCTTCACAAGAAAAAAGATAATTACCCTCATCAGATATATCACAGTGCTCTAAAGATAAAGCAAATTTACTCAAAAAAATGAAATTCACATTAATTCACTTTAAGGGCTCCTTTAGTTTTATTAATCACAGATGAGCTATGATTTTTTTTTTATTTTTGTAAAGTTAATGTTTTTTTATTTGAAGACTTTATCTGTTATTCACAAGAGAGGACCAAAAATGTTTAGAACTCTTGTGCCCATGTTCTGAACCTCTGCATTTTTGATAGTAGTGTCTGTCAGTTTAAATGTTTCTTGAAGAAGAAGACATGCACAAAAAATTCACTCCTTTGCATAAATGTGAAAGCTTAAAATCTGGGGAAAATATGAGGGAGAGAAGAGAAATTTTATTTGTGACTTAGTAAGGTCTGATTTTAATCTTCTAGACTTGCTTATTAACATCCCAGAAATACATTGATTTCTCCCTCATGGCAGGCTTAACAGCAGCTCTTAATGTATATTTAATGTTGAAACTCAACAGCCAAGTTTCAAGAGTTTCAAGCTAAGACAATATGTCTTATTTTCTCCTGTAATAAATAATCAGTGACACCTATAAGGTGAATACCTAGTCAATTAAAATAATATTTTTGAAGAAAATATAGACCACCACTTTTTAAAAACTCATTAATTAATGTAATTAGTCCATCTAGATGTTGTAGTCAGAATTCCATTTTTATTAGCAAAAGCTTTTCTGCAATTTTTTTTCTAATTTGCTTCATTAATTGTGCAAGATCAGTGGTCTCAACAGTGAATACTGTAATGCAGAAGGATTAATGGCACTCCCTAGTTACCTAGGGCATTTGTAACTGGGATTTCGTCTTGCTGAAGTCAGGAGACAATTTTTTGTAATCATATGTTAGATATGCAAGCAAGTGGAACAGCAAGAGAACATGTATTAGAAATGAGTAACACTCACACAATACATGTAGCAACCAGAGAAAGCAAAGAAACTAATCTTTTAAGACAGAAGAGCCCATGAAAAAGTCAAGTGGAAATACTCTATTATATTTATTTAATTTTTAGTCTTGCTATCATATAAATATTACTGTATTAAATTATTTTCACTCAGATAGAGATTTACATGTATTCTTTGCTCGGTTCTGCAATTTGTAGCACATAACATCTCTTCTACAATAGTCCCAGAGGAAAATAAAACTGTCCATGCATTTTAAATGTAGGTAGGAATGGCAGCTAACTGTTTCTCCAAAGAGACTATTCTCTAATATTTGTCTCAAGATGCTCCTCTACAGAGAAAACCTTATTCAGTATGTTGTCTTCTAAAATTGCAGGTTTCTAGGAGCAAGATATTTTTTCTTATTTGAAATAAGTAAATTATTTTTCATCTAGTTTATTTTCAATGCAATCCACTAAGATTCACTGTTCAGACACTCTGCTCTGAATTTAATGACCTAGGTGGCAAGAAAGAGAAGAAAGAAGGGCTCCCTCTTCCAGGATCCCAGGCTGGGTCAGTTTACCCAGAGCTGCCATATGTCCCCAGCACAGCAAAAGAAACCACTGCCCTGAACAGGGTGTATCTGAACCATAATTATAATCAGCCACTCCAGCTTTTGGAAAATCACTGCACATTTTCAGTAATTGGCCTTGTTCATGGCTTGTTGAAGGGTTGCTTGAAGGAATGCAGAGTTTGTCTGTGTCCTCCAAAAGGATAAAAAATGTAGTTCTTATAAGCAGTTTCAGCATAGCTGAGAGGGATTTTCTAAATCTAACATGTACATAAATGAATTCAAGTGCATTTTAACACTGACATAAAGTCAGTCTGGAATGAACCAAAGACAGAACATGATCTACAACCTTCAAGACACATGAGAAACTGATACAAAAGTACAAATTTTTTAAATCTTATCTTTCTCTAATTCCTAGTTCTTTCAAGCAAGCTGTGTCTTCATCAAATAGATTGTGCTTTCTGTCATTTGAAATGTTTCTTGAAGAAGAGTGATGTGATTTCTATGAATGCTTAGTCTAAAGCATAATTAATAGTATTTTCACGAGTTTTATTTCTTCAGTCAGTAAAAAGTTGACAGTTGCAGAGGGTTACTAAGAAGAGTAATATTGAATGCATTCCTACTGCATTCCACTTCCACGGAAATGTATATCTGAAATCAAGAACACACTTCCCACTCCTTCTCTTTCATCTTGGATGACATTGTTCCTGATTTACACTTGTTAGCAAAAAGAAAGAAGGCTTTGTATAAACAGCACTGCCAAATTCATCACATGAATTGATTTAATTCAGGATGATTTAGGGCAATAAATAAGACAGATTGTGTGTTAACAGTGAACCATTCTTGTTTAAAAAGAATGGATTGCATTGCATCTTCAAATAAATTAAGGAATATAAAATAACAGCAGTGTTCTCTTTTTATTTAAACACAGAAATGAGGAAGTAAAGTTATACCCATACTGTGTAAAAAACAAAAATCAACAGCCTTTGGAAGTGGGTTTTTTTAGGATTTCCATAATTATAATTAATTTTCTATGACCAGAGAGTAGTCTCACAATGCAATCTGGACTCCAAAACATTTCTTCTTTCTTTTTTCTATTTTTTCTTTTCTCTTTTCTCTTTTTTCTTTTCTCTTCTCTCACTTAAAACAATTTAATTCATTCTTTTTCTATTTCCTTTAGCAAATTAAGGGAAAGATTGCAAAATATGGAAGAAGAGCCAAAAAAGACCATAATAAAATGTTCAGACTTGCTACACTAGGTTTCATTTCTCAAATGGCTCCATAAAATATGGAAATGCTATCCTTTTGATAGCACTGTTTATTATGTTTCTTTGAATCAAAAAAAATTGTGCATAAATGTCAGACACACTTAATATGAAAGAACCCCATACAATTGCTTAGTGCCTGTAAAACTCATGATGCTTTATCTGTCAAATAAACTCATTTGCTTTTACTGATGTTTTGGCACTGACTAGGTATATACTATGTTAAAGTACAACTCCAAGAATAAACGCAACCAACCCTTCAAGTGGGAGACTATTTTTTTTTCAAATTAGGGAATATTTATATGAAAGGTATTGATTAAATCCTGATATTGGATAATTCTAGGTATTGGTAGGCTCTGACTTCCATTTCGTCCTCTCACTTTTCTCCTACCTATCAGAAGCAACTTAAAGAGGAATTGACTTCAAGTTTCAAATTGCTACCCTAGAGATAGGTATTTGAAATCTGGTAAAAGGACTGATGTCCTTTATAGAGAAGGTCAATATTTTATATCTGTACTTAGAAGCTCATAATAATTAAATGAGCCTTATTAAAAGCTGCTGGTTAATGAGAATGTGCAAATTAACTGTGAATTAGAGTGACATTCTCTCAGTGTTTTTATTACATCTACTCTTTACTGCTTGATATTTCTGTTGTAAATTAACACTGAAGGTATTTTTTTCAGCAGATGATTATACACGTCAATTTTCTAAAATTCAGGTTGAAGATCTTTTGGTAAAAATGCAACTAGATTATATTAGTTTTATACTTCAGTCCTTTAGGGAGCATCTTTATTCTCATAATGGTCCACCATTCTCATAATGGCTACACCTTCTTTAGATATGTTCCCAGATCTTCAGCTGGGTAAGATCCATGTAATTCCTTTATCTGAACGGATACAGGTGAGTGTAAAGTAATTCAGAAGGCTCAGGAGAAATAGGGTTTGCTGTACATTATATGGAGGCCAACTTGAAGCAGTCATCCTAATGCACAGTATTTAAAAGGCTCTTTTCCAATACACTAAAAATACTCTCCAGAATCCAAAATTCACATTGGTTTCTCCTATTTAGACTTATCTTGTAGAAATTCGGAGAGAGTTTTAAAAATATCAGGGAATATTAGAGGACACAGGTTCCATTTTAATCAGGCTCAAAATTTCATCCTTTAAAATCATGCTCACTTGAATATACACAAAACATACTTCAACGTTTTGTAACAGACTTGTTTGTAATGACAAAACAGCTAATGTTATTAGAATTTTTTTAAAATTATTTTTATATATTTAATATTGGTGCAATTAGGTTTAGCAATTCTCCAATTTAACTTAGCTTTTGGATTGCTTGAAAAATTTTAAATCATAATTTGTGAGACCAATATTTCAATGGAATAGCACCTTCCAAAGCATGGTACTTCTCAATTTATCCTGCATGTTTTATTCATGTTTATTTGATAAGGGGAAACGTTAAATAAAAATCTCTTGATCTGAACCAAAAGCAGTAACAGTAAAAGAAAAAAGAAACTATGGCTTATATAGAACTAATATCTTTAACAGCCTGATGATAAATACCACAATAAATTATGATACAGAGCAAAAGAAAATGGAATTTTCCAAGGCTAACTACAAAGGAATGCCTGTACTATAGTTACAGCATCAAAAGTATTTCCTTAATTCTTGGTTGTTTAATGTTATTCACAGCAATTCAACTCTAAAATGCAATTAAAACATTTGTATTTGTGAACTACAAATATATAGATTTTCTACTCAAATGCCTCAGACTCAAAGCACCTCAATCACCTTAACAGCCTAAATTAATATTTCTCATTCTCTCATTGTCTTTTCTTCAGAAAAGCAAAGTGCATCATGCCTTTTAATAAAAAAAAATAGATTCTAAATATTTCGTGGAATTTCTAATCTAGTGAAAGGACAAAGAAATAAATTGTCATATTTCTTGTCATTTTTTGCAACGCCTTTGAAATAAACTTGTTTGGGGTAGAGAGAGTAATGATGAAAAGCATATAACGAAAACCTCAGCTCTTTGACAGCTTTTCAAATACTTGTGTGGAAGAAAGGCAACTTAAGCTGTGACAGTGCTGGGAAGATCAAAAGACCCATTAGCAGTTAACAGAGCAGCATTACAAAAAAGCAGAGACAGAAGGTTAGGAAATAACAGAGAAGGCTGTTGTTCTGATCTGTGCCATGCACGCAGAGACAGATTGCCAACCATGTAATCAAACCTGCAGCACATTCTGAATAAAAATTCCAAAGATTATAGAAATATGCTTCACATAGTATTCAGGTGGGCCAGATTATTTACTGCAGATGGCACACTGATTTAGAACAGAAGTCATAAAACAATATCTTTTTTTCATTTTTCCTTTCCAATAAGAAAAGGTACCAAGTGAAATGTATGTTCACTGGTGAGCAAATGCCTCTCGTCTGGATAGTAGCTATACTAGAGACATAAATCAATGCTGCAAAATTCGTGATCTATAGGACAGTTTGACATCATCCAGGGGGAAAAGAATAATCCTAATTTGAATAAATCTGATTTCTGTTTCCTGTGCCCTCTCACTGCCCAAAAAAACCCAGCATATATCATGTGGTTTTTAAAATCCAAATAAAACAGAAACACAATAAAATGTAAAGATTTGTAACTGAAAAAATAAGGAAAATTAACTGGAATATCTTAATGGAAGTGGGAACAAACTGCATTGTTGATCAAATGTTTGTTACTTAGTTTTATGTAGATATCATACAAAATAGTCAGAGAACAAGAGTCAATAGTCACTAGCTGCTAGAAGACAAATTCTCCTTGGGCATAGAGAAAAAATATTTCACAATGAAAGTGAAGAAACTGGAACTGTTTTCCCAGAAAGATGTAACAGAGGGAATCTGTGTTCAGACAAATTTTGAAAAGTTAGTCTGAATATTGAATATTTCAAAATTTAATGGAACAAGACTTTGAGCAATCTTCTTTGACTTTGATGTTATCTCTATCTGAAGCAGGAGATTGGAAGAGATGATTGGAGGTCCCTTCTAATCTGAATTGTGAGATTTTTGTGATTCTGTGACTCCATTTTTCAGTTCAGCTGTAATACTGACTAAATCTCAATTATTTTGTTCTATCTGACATTTTCAACTAAAGCATCTTTTTTTTTTCTAAACCTCAAATCAAAGCTGTATTAATTTGTCAATGGCGTGTGATTGCGATTTCTCTATTTCATCTTTCACTTTTTGGCCAAAACATCAAAAATGTCCTTGTACCTTCTTAACCACTGAATTATAGTCTTCTTTCAGTCCATTAGTCTGTTACCATTCACATATGTTATTCTTCACTGCTGCATCTATTTATTTATATTTTTCTTTAAAGTGCTCATATAGTTATAATTCAATTCATTTTACAGTATTTTTATAATGCTTTTAATGACATCCCTTGTGAATGCATAATTGTTCTACTGGTCTACAGTTTCACATAATATATTAATTACTAATATAGAATATTACAATTTTCTATAGACAAGGTATTAATTTTCATTTTCTCATGTTTTGAACTTATAGCAATGCTTAAGAAAAAAGGCAAATATACTTGAACACCATTTAACTCTTGCATGTTTGAGAAAATGCACCCTAAGTAATATCCTGGACTCAGTGACATCAACAGATTTCCTGCAGTATTTCATCCTTGCAATGAGACTGTCATATCTAACACAGCAGTAAAGCAACTGTATTTTTTCTTTGGGCTGCATCATAAAAAAACCAGGAAGGCTAAACTGTCTACAGTAAAATCCTTCCATGCAGAAATGTTTTTCTGTGTATCCACCTTGAATTGACATATGTAATGTCCCTCCTAGCTCCTTTCTCAGCTTTGTGAAGCCAGTGCTCTTCAGAAAACTCTTCAGCTTAAAAGGGAAGCCGTGGATCAGTGGGAAGCAGTTTTCTGGGGTCTTTAAAATGGAGTTATTTATTTCCTTTGGCAATCTGAGAAACATTATTTTAAATGAAGACATTCCAATAAAAGCAATGCAATTTGGACTTTGAGATTTCCATGGCTTAAACATATTTCTGCATTCATTTGATCATTTCTGAAATTGCTAAGTAAGATTTTTATGTCCTTTTAGACATTAAATTCTAGGAAAGCAGTTCATCCAGGCATCATGCTCTCTTCTGCTTTCCTGTATGATTTTTTTCTCAACTCTGCTTTTATGTGGATTTATTTAACTTGCATTTATTTTCCTATCAACATATTAAGTGCTGTTACTTAGGAGATTTGGAAACAAGAAAGTATTAATTTGCAGCTTTTATAAACACTGAAACATTTATTATCCTGAAATAAAACTTAAAAAGAGATCCCTATGAGGCAATTTATTTTGTTGGAAGTAAGAGTGTCAATTACTGAAAAAGGTAAAAATTAATCTAAATAAATTAATTTTTATATTACTATAGCTTCCCTGAAAAATTTGGAAATGGAATCCTGCTCACATACATTGTGGTAAACTCATTGTGGTAAACTCTGTTACTTAAACTCTTTCTTCCTCGGCATTAAAAACTAATACATGTTATCTAAAAAACCAAGAAATTGTCTTTTTCGCAAAACTCAAATTCAACATTCCTTAGAAATGCAGGGCCCAATCTTAAATTCTCATAATTTTCTATAAAGTATTAAATAATCAAAACTTCAGCTTAGCCTGATTTGGGGGAAAATGTTCTCTGTTTAATTCCTTCATTATGATACTGACAATAGAAGGATTTAATATCCTACAATTAGACATGTGAGAAAAAAATGGAGACTACCTTGCTCTGGTAGTAAAGCAGCTTCAGAAGATAAAAGAAAAACAAAGGTATAAGACATTGTAAAATCAATATGGTGGGAACTCAAAAGACCTTCCTACCTTGAAAAGAAAGCTTTTAAATTTTATGCATAAACTAAGACCACATTCCATGATTGAAAGTAGTGCAGTTGTTTTATTCTTCACACCTATATTGAATTGGTTTGGATTAACTATTCATTTTTTAATCCCAGACTCCTTTGAAAGCTATGCAAACACCAGTGGATTCATACCCCATTGTTACTACACATAACATTATTATTATTGTTATTTCTAACAGCTGACTTTTGAACTAATTTTTTTTCACTGCAGCTTAAATCCATAACAAACAGTTGGGAAATTTAGCAGACATTACATAGGTAAGAATGTCCATACCACCACTGGGGGAAAGAAATCTCAGCTTTTGCTTTCCAATTAATATTTCATTGGCAACTTCAGTGCTTTGTTACCAATTTGCACATGAATATATGTCATTCATAATTTAAAAGAAAAAAACCTAACACAATCCTACAAAAAATTGTGTGGCAAGAACTTTATTCAAAGAATTACATGCAAATGTCAAAGGGTGACACACTGTACGTACTAAGACAAGACAAGTTTGTTAAGCCTTGAAAGCCCTACCTGTCCTATTTTTTGAACTAAATTACACAGGGAGGATGTGATTGATATCTGACCTTCATTCAGAGTAAAAGTAGTCTGCTGTGTTTGTCAAGGGAAGGAAAAGTAGAAAAAAGCTTCTAAATAAGGTATCCAAAAGGCAAGTTTTAAATATCTCCAATACTTACCTGAAGACTAGGGCTCAATATAGGAAGTTATTTACCTTGATCATGAATTAAAAACATGTTTTTTGTTACAATGAAAGAAATTTGGCAAGACTAATTCCATTAACTGCTAAAATCTCTGATTTCTTCACAGAGGCCCTGGGCCACGTTTGCTGAATTTGAGCATTGGCACTGCTTTGTTACTGAAAGTAGCCCTGTAGGATCTTGAGCTGCTTTGACTTGTGTGTGCTAAACACATTTCCAGAAAATGGATTAAGAAGTAATATCTGTGATTCATCTCTAGTGTTTATTTGCATAATAGCATGAAAATGAGACACAGCTTTGCAAGAGGCTATTTGGTTTCAATTCAAATGAGAGTGCTTTAACACAAGAGTTAAAATGAATTGTTTCCATTTTTCCAGTTGATTATTTTGAAGACAGAGCATGCATGTGTAAAAAAAAAAACAAACGAGCAAAAAAAAGATGAGTAAGCCTGCTTCTTTATGTCAAATGTAAATTAATACTACAAGTAGAAAGGATACATCCCTGCTCTCTAAGAGGTTTTCTTTCTCATCTAGGAATTTTTACCAAAACACCAAGGTCTACTTTTGACGCTTGTGAGATTTGCTACAAAATAAAATTATTTCTTAATTATTAACTCAAAGCTAGGAAACATTGAACCTTTGTGCAATGTTTTTTCCAGACTGATTTGCCAGAAAAGGTAGCATCTTATTTTCAGCTTCAGGAAACCGAGGCTTTGCTTCATAAAGCAGTGCCCTGAGACATCCTCCAAGGACTTGAATGCTTAGATTCAGGGGGTGTTTATATGGATTTTTGTTCCATATTGAAACAAACAAGCAAAAAGTCTAAGGTAAATTTGGCAGCCTAGATTTGGTAGTTTGAAGTTTCATATATTAGTTGCCTCATCCAGAATTTTAAAGAAGACTGTAGTAAGGTCCATATTCCTGTCAGGTTGTTTCCAGAGGCAAAATGAGCTCATTTCCATTTACTTCAGCTAACTCTATGGACAATAAGCACAGTGTAGCTGATTCTGTGCCACAGCAGCTCTCTGCCAATCTTCTATCCCCACTTCATATAAGGCTTTGTGATTCCTAGGGCAACTGAATCAGAATCTAGCTGAAAACTGAATTCTAGACCTGGATGTAGCCAAAAACTTTCCAAATGCATAACAAGAAATTATGTCAGTATCTGAAGATCTCTAATACAACCATTTCTAATTTCATTAAGCCATGGTATTTCTACAGAGTTCTAACTACGGAATTTTGGCATCAACTAGGCACCTTTTTGTTTTAAACAATAACTACTGATGTGAGCTGATGTTAATTTGGCAAAGGTTTTACAACTCTTTACCATATTCCCAGGCTTCTCTCTTGTCGACCGTTTTGCTTGCCTTCAGCATTCTTGCTTACATCTTTTCCCCAGAGAAGTTAAGGAGAGTTCTGCCTTCCTGGGAATCATGAGTTCCTCCAAGATCGCTACTAACTGTTTTTTAATTTGCCTTTTCTTTCTACCTTCACAATAAGATTCAGATTTCTTTAGAGGTGGATAAAGAAAATGCAAAGACTGGGGCATTTAATGATCATATTTTCATACATAAAACAAATATTTCATTCAATAGAGGAGGAAGAAACTTCCACAGGATAAAAGAGACCACTCTCTTCTTGTCTACAATGATCACATGAGTAAATAGTGAGTTGTATTTCAGTTGCTCATTCATTTCCTTTATTTTCAGAAAGATCTCAAAAAGCTAGGACATAAGTTCTATGTGTATCCCATAAAGAACAAAAAATTCCATAATAATTCTTATTTAGGCACATAGAAGCTTATCTAATATTGATCTTGTTGCTTTAACTAGATGAGTCAAACAACTAAATATGCTATGAAATTTCTGCAAGACTAACAATTTAGCTAGATTCATACAGAAAACATGTATAACTATTTCCTATGCTGGCTCTCCCAGAAGGTTTATTTTTATTTAACAGTTATATTCTCTGAAGGACTTCTCTCTATGAAATATAATTCCCATTTTCTACATTATAACCGTCCTGTGGTCCCATAAAGGATGACTGCATGACCTAACAGGTCTTTCTGATTGACAGCACACTTGAGGGTCTGTCAAAAAATGGTACAGACCATTTTCCTTCACTGGTTTTCAGTATAAATGCCAGAAGTCAGGCAACTCTTTTCTACAACAAATATCACAGATGTTCTATTTATTTTTAAATAAAAACCACCCAAAAGTTTCAGCAAAAAATGTCCCCAAACCCATTTAGCAGCATTATTTTTTAAAAAGCATTTTCAAATTGGAAGATGAGCTTTCACCTTTTCAATATAAGCAGAAGTTTAGGATAGTGCCCAGGGCTATAGGAGCACAAGATCAAGTCTGTATTCCTCATGGGATCAGGTAGACCTGGTAATCTCATGCTGTTTATTCCTAAAAACATATCTTTCTCAGCCCAGGCCTAATCACCAAGCAGTAGAGTCTGTTGCCCATTAAATACAACAGAGTTTTGAAGCATTTTTGGCACAAGAGAAGAAAGCACCACCAAAAAAACTCAGTAAGCTACACACTGATTGTTTGCAAAAGCTATGATTAAACTTTGAAAAGTAAAATCTATCATTTCTCCAAACACAGAGAAGATACTGTTCAGACTTTGAAAAAGGGCTTTTGCAAATTTCTATTTTGTTTTAAACTCGGTCAACAAAGCATGCTTACAATGACTCATAGCCATCTGAAGAAGGAAAATAAACAGCCCACTGGAAATCTATCTAAATTAAAATTCCCAATCAACAGAAAATGTTCTTGTATCAAAATACTGAAGAAACATTTAAATTCAGTGCTTAAACTTCTGGTGTTGAAATCTTCTGTATTCCCTATATATTTTGGTTTTATTTTATTGCTGTTGTTTTAAAACATGCCTTCTTGGAGCAAGTCTCAATAAGGAGGAAAAGCTGAAGAAAATTTCAAATAGTAAATATACTATTTGTAAATAGGGAAAGCAGACACTCATCTATTGCCTCAAGTAACACTTTCAACACCAACAATAATAAAATTAAAAATAAATTCCAAACATTTATTTCCTTTGCTTTATTTCTTAGTTCTCATTGTTAAAAATTTTTTTCACAATATTCCTGTAAGTAGAAGAAAAGCTTTTGCAAGCACAAGAAGGAAAAATAACCCATGAACTGTGGAGGGAGCAGAAAGCATTCCCAAAGCAGAAAACCCTTTTGTGTCCCTAGAACAGGGCCCATGGAAGATGATATCTTAAGGATAAGAAACTGCTTGCTTAGTGATGAATTCCAAAAGGAATTCAGCTCCCCTTTTTGTAGAACCCTCTGTTATCTTTCTGTAATATTAGTGGTTCATTTTCCTTTTATATCTATGGGCTAGTTTGGAATATAAAATCCCTCAGGGATTGGTTAGAATTTAGAATTCCCTTAGTAATTGGTGCAAAATGTAAGACCCCCCAAAAGATATAAAAACCTCTGAAAAACCCCAGCCGTTGAATGTGCTAGACTGGATGCCTTCATAGAATAAACTATGGATTTGTGCCTTTCTTCATATTCTGATCTCTTCACTTTGCTGTTTTGAGGGCGAGCTGCAAGGCAGATTCTATCTGGGCAGGACTTGCAAGCGTGCCCTGTCGCTGAGGACTGCTTTGACAGTCTCAGGAGTATTACAGAGACCCCAAAAACCACCCCTGACAATGAACGAATCCATGTAAAGTCAGTGGGGGACAACAGATGCAGAGAGCAGCCCTGTTTATCATCCTGCAGAATCAGGACAATTCCTCCTTCTCTTCTTGTATTCTAATTGACAGAAATATTTTATCAGAAGGATCCATTCTATTAGTGATTTGGAGACAGACAACATAACTGTTCTGCCTATTTATGTACTCTGCCATCTGACCATCTGAAGAATAGGATTCTAAATTTCTTCCATTACTTTACACGTAGGTGCCATGAATAGAATGCTCTTCAGTCACCATATGACTGGATCTCTTAATTTAGTTAGTTTATGTAGTTTCTTTTTTTATTTTTTTTACACATTTAAATAAATAAATTAAAATATATGCAGTATTTATGCACCTTAGTTCAATAATTATTTTTAAAGTGTCTAGATTTAAAAAAAAAAGTCCAGTGAAAGCTAAAGTTTTTTTAAGTATTTACCAACACATGGTTCCACATTGTACCTGATATAACTCAAGTATGGCATTTCATTCTTTTTGCACTTCTTTTAAACCCACATAACTCAGAAGTTCTTACAATTTGGTATCTAAAGTCATTTTTCTTGATCAGTTAACATTCACCTTGTCAGGAACTCAGCAACCTTTACAACACAAAAATGATGATCCAAACCCAATTTTTTACTTCTTTAATTCCTTTTCCTTTAAGCACGTGAGGCAGAATTGCAGAGCCTATTTTCTCCTTTTAGAATCATGCTTTTTTTCCTTATAATTTGTAGGTACTGGAAGAACTTCTTAACTTTTATTTGGAATTACACATAGATGACTTGAAAGGCCTTCTCAGAAAACTTCCCACATACCCTCAACTGTAGGCATGCAAATCTGTTATACTGAGGTCCTTACAGCTCCCATAAAGACCAGAAGATACTTTTGCACATGAACAGAAAATCAAATTACACAAACAAAATACTTTTGCATTCAACTAGTTCAGCTGCTTTTCCTACAAAATTGTACAAGTACTTCAAAAGAGGAAATCATGTGAAGAATACAATATGAATAAGAGCTAAATATAAAAACAGAAGATTAATATTAAATAAAACTAGTTAAAAAGAGCAGAATCAGGAATTACATGGGTAATATTCCTTGGTTCAAATTAATGCAAACAAAAAGTACATTCTGAAGTAGAACAGTTATGTCAATGTTGGCTGTTATGAGCAAGTTTTTCTATTCATAATGGAAACACAAAGATAACAAGAACCAGGGAGAGAGAAAGGAGTCCTACATTACATTCTCAACACTAAAATAGAAAATTAAAGAGATCAATTGTCACTTTTGATTAATGTCTTAAAATGTTTTAATGAATCTGGGTTAGAATTTGGTGTTAACCAAGTTTTTACACTGCTATAACTTTCATACAAGACACTCTTGTGTTGCTCCAAGATAGCAATAAATAAAAAGTCAGGAAAATGTACCAACATACATTATATTTATTATATTGCTTTTCCTCCTCTCCTCTGATTTTTTTGAGCAGTGAATTCTGCATGTGTGCCACTTACCACTCCCACCACTAAGATAAAACCAAAAGGCTGCAGCAAGTCTCTCCACAGGCCATAACAGTCCTTTGAGTTGTAACAAGTCTATTGTATTTTTGGACTCAGTATCAGAGGCTTTGATGTAAATCTAGACAAGCTAGATAGACTATAGCAGATTGTGGTAGACTTTGGAGGATTCTTGATAATTTACTGAGCATTTACTTACAGCCATTTTGTCCCACTGCATTCACATGTGCAATCCGATTACTGATTGTAATGAAGGAAAAATTTCTTTTTAATGTTTAACAGGTGTTTTGTGGTTTTATCATCATTAGTACCCCCAGGCTATCTTAAATTATAGAGATCTCTGTTGCAGTCTAAGACTGAAACATACTTAATGCTCTTTACAACCTCATCACTTTATTTAGCAACAGGTTAGATCTTGAAGTTGGGATTTCTGTGCTGAGTAATATTTACAACCACAAATACCAACAATGTTGTTTTTCTCATTGAGAAGTTCTGTTTCCATATAGAAGTGCTCAAATTGTCATTTAATACATATACCACATTGTTGCATCTAGTGAAGTTATTTTCTACCTCCTCTATTATACATTTATAAGAACAGCAATCTATCAAATTTTTGTTTCCTTTTTGCAGGAACCGATGCACAAAGATAAATAATTCACACTTGCTAGCCAGTGGCACTGCATGGCAAATCTCCCTCCATCCTCTCACAGCCACAATATAGACATAACCTATTACTAGAACATAATATTTGACAAATAATTTCCATAGCAAAACTTATAAAAAATTAACGAAGACCTTCAGTCTGTAAAGTTTAAACCAGATCTAAGGTCCAACACTATGAGAAAATGAAGGATGAGTAGAAAAGTGTTGCTTCACTCTATCTGTAGTGACAGCTATTTTCCAAAACTGATTTTATCTATGAAGGATAAAACCAGAACAAGATAACTTTTTGCACATGGCACTGCTCTCAAAGACTATTAGTGGCAGCAGAACACGAGGGTATCTTAAAGTGGAAATGGTTAACCAGGTAATCAAGAAATCATACCAATGGAATCCCTTTAACTTGCAGCTACTTTATCTTCTTTTCCTAAAAAATTCTACCAGCACTTTGGAAAGGAACATAATAATCAATTGTGAATGAGCACTAAAACTAAGAAAATAGAAATAAATTTTAAACCCAAAAATTTTTAAAAATAGCATCAAGGAGTTATAGGATTTTACTACCATCAATATTGAAAAACCCACCAGTGCTCCTAATAAGTTGTCTGGTTTGTCACAAGATTAGTTAATGCAAATTTCACGGACAGGAATTTCAAGTTAAAAAATAAAAATCCTGTATAACAGTCAGTTCTTCTGTATTTTCACTGCTGAATGAGAAGCATCAGGAATAATATAAAATCATCAACTAATTAAGACTGAAGAAAATAAGAATAGAAACATCAGTCTATACAGGAGTCCAAGACATTATGGGGAAGGTCTCCAATTCCATACAGAAATACAAAAAGAGCACCAGTAATCAACCTAAGAGCAAATCTCAGTTTGATTTTTGCACTTAGTACATCTGTTATTTTAGAGTGGGTTTTTCTTTTGGATTTGACGGGAATTTTCTTGCTATTGGCTTATGCTAAAGGTCTCCATTGCTCCTAGATCCTGCAGGAACAATATTTCAGCCTTCTTCATTGCAGACTAGATTTGCATAAGAATTGAAAAACTGTTCTCTAACCTGTGTGAAAAAGGACTGGAAAATCTGAAAAGCAAACAGACAAAGTGGTTTGGACATTTCAATGAATCTGCAGCTCCATATGGAAAATTTTAATTACTGTAAAGCCTGGCAAAATGTGTTTCCAGGAAAGGCGATGTTGCAAAGTTGCACCTGTCAACATTTATTATATTTGGCATATTCAAAAGAAAACAGGCACAACTTGGATAAGCAGTTTGTCAAAGTTTATATGTGAAAAGACATATTGTTTGCTAGAATAATTTATTCAATAATTAATGTCTATAGTTCCTGAGGTAAATAAGGTCTCTTTGATGAAATTCCAATATTTGGAATTACCATGGGGCTGAATTTTTCTTTTATCCCTACTTTCACATTGGTGAAAAACTGTGGGTTGTCTCTTGAACTATCCCTCAAATGTAGACAAATACACTTGACTTACAAAATTAGTTCTAAACATAGCTTACATCAGAAGCAGACAGTAAATCTATGATACTATTAAGTTACAACTATTGTAATTAGGTGGATGGGGGTTTTTTTAACCAACTTAGCCCTAACACCAGAAATCCATAATGGAATCAGTTTTCATTGCATTTTTGAAGGTTTGGGTAAAAATTAGCCCTTCTGTTATAAATACCATATGATTATATCATTGCTAATAGTATTAGAGGGTCAGATTTTCAATAGAGGTGGTCTATTATCGTAAACACAGTTGAGCTGCAAATGCACACATTGTACTGACTTCAGGGGAACTTTTCTCAAGAACATGCACGTGCCTTTGCAAAGTATTTTACATTTACGAGAAATTCATGCATTTTGTGAAGGTGACCTGAGGAACACCATCAACAGTATCTGTGCTTTCTTGTCACTGTATCTTCTCTCAGGTGACAAGAGACAGCAACATGGGAGCTCTGATTGTTCTAGGAGCACCAGTAGGTGCTTAAAAAATCCTTAAAAATCCTATAGTACCAGTAGAATTTCAGTAGCACTTGGAGAGCACTAGTCCCAGAAGTGGCATGAAACTAAAAAGAAAAGGGGGAAAGCTCAGCCTCTTCACAGCTAATGTTTTCAGGTGTGTGCAGTCTGATTACTACCTTACCATTTTCTCATGCATTTTTCATACTACCTTATACTTGTTTCATATTCTAAAAATGTTCTGGTAATGAGAAAGAAAATATGTTTTTCATGTATGCCTAAATTTAAATGGACTTATTTGAATTACATTTTTCTTTCCTCCCACCCTCCTCCTCTGCCCTTACCACTTTTTCTTTTCATTCTTTCCAAAGTAATTTTTAAAATTAGTCACAACCAAGAATTTTACCTACGCCACATTTCTAGGCTTAGATGTAGATACAGCAGATCACCAGAAAAGGAGGCAAAGAACTGGATTTTAAAATTGCCTTAATAGATTTTGGATCCATTTATGTGAACTTTTACTTCAATCATTTGTACAAAGCATTCAGAATATTATTTGTAATAGTACCACACTTTTTATGGAAAATGTGTTCTGCAAATATATCCAACAATGCTTTTTAGAAGACAACGCTGCCTCATATTAAAGCACATGAATGTGAGAAACAAGGGGCTTTAACAGTACACTACAATGTCATTATTGTGAATTTCCCTGTGATAATATGGCCACTCTTCTCAGTCTGCTGAACCCACTTTTAAATTTGCCCAGCTCTTCAAGATGCATTCTGCTTTGAAACATGAGTAGAACACACTTAATTCATAATGCAAATCTTAATCTGTCACTTCTTAATGCTCCTTATGATTATTTTTCCTTCCTGTTTAAATTGTAGAGAAAGGCATTTTGTCTTATTTTTCCCTGCAACTTCTCCATACTTCCATTTGGTGTATATTAAATATTTATGAAGCAATGTCATACATGATTTGAGTCAGTGTATGCTGAACTGTTATATGGCTCACTGACATTATCAAACGGAGCAGACTTTCTGTTATCCTGAAACACACAGACACAGGAGACAATATTTGTGTTTATAAATGCCAAATCTGGCTGTAGGGGCCATGCGAGGGCAACCAGACATTCAAAGAAACTGTAAAATAAAATTATTTTAAGAGGGTTAGTTTAAAATGTTACACTGGATAATAAAAATAAACAGAAGGAAAACCATATTTTATCAGCCTAATGTAATCTGTGGAAGAGCTGCTTCTGTATTAATTTTTCCTTAGAGAATTTATAATCCACTTCAGTATTTATGTAGTTGAATTTTTCAAATATGAAATCATGTAAAGCAAAGATTTCTTCTGTTTTGGATATTACATTTAATTGCAAATTTGCTTTTTCTAATGTTGTTCTGTTGTTACATGACTGTGAATAGTTGCAAAACCTTGGTGCTGTATTAAATTGCTATTCTCAAGCTGTACTAATGTTTCTGGTAGTTTTCAAGATTTTCAATGGTGCCTGGTGATTTTGCTTCCCCAGGTTGCAGCTCTTGAGGTGACACAACTTGTCTTTCACAGCATATCAAGACATTTCTTAAAATTTGCTTCGAATGTCTCAAAAACCAAAGAATTAATAATTTCAAATAATCTACCATTTAAAAAATTCCTATCTATTGTGGAGACCTTGAAAGGCACTCCCAATTAGAAAGACACGAGAGTTAGCTCCTTTTGACAACAAATCCTGTTCTATCAGGTCAGAACAATTCTGTCTTATTCCTTAAGTCAGACCTGTGCTCTCTCCCTGTCTGTCAGCCTTTTGGTCACTCCCACCCTATTTCCTTGTTGGCCCCTATGCCCAAATCTCATCCTTGTAAAACCCCCATGCCCCCTGGTAATTGGTCTCTGATACCACTTCCCTCGGGCCAAAACCCCCATGTACTTAACCTGGACTCTCAAACCAACCCCTGGGCCTTTGCCTTTGTCTCTGAACGCTGGACTGTGCTCACACGTGGCTGAAATAAACGTCTCTGTAAAACTCTTGCAAAGGCCCTTCCTGCATCTTTACCTGCTTCTCCTCAACAACCACCCCAACCAAAACAACCTATAACATTGTTGATTTCAATATGTAATCAAACAAAATCCTTTTAAAGTACTAAATATTAAATTCAACAAAGTCCTTTGAAAACATGCGGCATGAGCGAAACAGTGTTTGTCTCTTTCAGAAAATAGCTAGTGTCCATTAAGATATCAATTTTCTTATTCTTTTCTCAAACATAAATTTAATTCCACAAGCTTGCAGTTCCCTTTGGAGTTGACATATATCTGACTTTAGCCTGAGGGTAGTGATGCATTTTACATGTTCATGGCAGCTACAGAAATACAAACAGAAATAAAAACACTTCTGAATCTTAGGATACATAGTTCAACATTGATAATTGCAGTCACTTGTACATAAAAGCCTTCCCTCAAAAATATCCTTTTTAGATACCAACAAGTAAGACAAGTGCAGCAGTTCATCCATCTTCGTTCATGATTCATGTTTGGTAAATATGAAATTTGAGGGAGAAAAAAGCCCGCAAAGACTCTGTTTTACCTTTCTCCAACCGAGGCTGGATTTTCTTGTGTTCTTTTTGTTCCCAGCATCCCACTAGTCCCCACACCCCTCTCATTACTCCTTTTTCTCAGTAATATTTTGCAGAGAAACTGTGGGACATGGAAGTCTGTACATAATCCACCATTTGGGTGGTGAGAATTTACAGCTATAGGATACCAAAGAGCCTGAAGCATCTGGGTCCACTTTGGGGTGGCAGGAAGGCCAAATTCCTCATGAGGAAAGTTGCAATGCTGGGGGCCCACCTGCTTTCAAGCTCTTCAGCTCCCCTTCTTCCTTCCATGCCACTGCAACCTCACATGCCCTTACACCTTAGCCACGTTCATCTTGCTATAAACAATTTTAGCAGAAAAATTTTCCTAATTAGAATGATTTTATGCATCTAAAGTTGTTATCTATTTTCTTGCCCTGACTCAGCAGTCACTGGCACATCATGTTTCAATGCAGACTCTGAGTTAGATGATAAAAATGCCATAAAACAAAGACATTGCTATACTTCAAAACTTCCTGATTGGTACTTCTGGCAAAGTCACTTCTGCTTTAAAAGCCTGACCTAGCATCCTTGAAGGCAACACTGATCTCCTGTTCTTGACTTTGCTGGCAACAATCAAGATTAAGCTTTCATGGCACTGTGTGCCAGTGTAATGTAGCTGAATAAACTTACTGAAGTTAATTTTATGTTCAATAGATGTCTGGGGTCATGCTGCATCTCTAAGTAAAGATGTGGTATGATACACAAACCCGTTTCTTAGGCATACCTTCCCTTAAAAACTTTTTTTAAAAATTATTGATCATTTTTAAGAGTATGGCTTGTATCTTATTTAATTCAGTTACAGAAAGCAAAGTAGTCAAATCAATGTACAAGGCATAAGGTCTGAAAAATTAATGGGGATATACAAGGGCCATAAGGAATAATTTTTAATATTTTAAAGAAAGTTTCTCTCTTTTCAGAGTTCATGAGGTAGGGAGAAACATAAAATTTTCAAAGGCAATATTTTTAAAAGGATGCTTTTAAGTGAACATAAGCAACTCTTCTGAAGTAAAAATACCATATGTCAGCATAGGCTTGTATTAACATCACTGAGGTAAAAAATTAAAAAAAGAAAAAAATCCAAAGAACATACAAAACTCAGTTTCCCACTCTCTTGGTTAACAGCAGTATTACTTTATGAAAAAGCCTTTGTGCAATTCAACTGCAGATAAAACTTGTTCAGCACAAAGGTTTTGATCCAGTACAGTAGAAAAAAATATTTTCATAACTACTTAGCATATTTTCATAACTACTTAGTCCACTAAAGCTGGGAGAAATTTATATCCAGTTAAATGTTTTACTAGATTATAAATCTAAACCATGCAGAAAAATGGCAGAATTGAGTATTTACTGTCATCAGCATGAAAAAGCATTGCAACACCATCTCAGCACTGTAAGTATAAAATGCTCTGGGATATTAAAATACGGAAAGATACTTGCTAGATGAAGAGGTGCTTTATTTTCAGCTTTGTGGGTGATGAAATATAGGCCCACTTGCACAATTATAAGTCCAGCAGATTCCCTTCTTTCTGGCATATTTTTATGGTTTCTGTTTCAATTACAAATTTTCTTACATTGTCTACAATGTGATTTCAATGAAGAAATGCAGCTACTCCCAAATATTTTTAGAGTAATTTCCTCTCTCTAGATACATTTAGCACTTGCAACATGGACTTTCTTGTCTGCACTCAGGAATATTGTATTTTATCCACAAAACAGAGCAGAATACTGTAGACTATCCCTTCAGTGTCCCCTTAATGGGCTTCTCCTTTAATATATTGAAAAAAACAAAGACAATGATATTTTTTTTTAATTGTACAACATATTCAGCTTATAAAATACTTTTGAAAGTATCAAATTGTTTAACAGAAATTCTAAATGAGTACAAATGTTTCTAGGTGAACCTGTTCTCACAGGAGCACCTAAGACAAAAACTCAACAGTCAGAGCACTAGGGCTTCACTGAAGTTTTCTTCACCCTGTAATTTATTACATTATTAATTACATGCCAATCTGATACTGAGAAAGTTCTACTTTCTGATTAATACTTTAAAAATCCACCAAAACAAAACCCATCATTTTCCTGCTCAATTTGGTTTTTTGTATGTAGTGCTAAAGTAAAAGAAACCATTGCAATACAGAAAGACAGAATACAGAAAAACTTCATTATTAATTACATTTCAATGTGGCAAGAAAACGGAGGTCTTTTTTAATCTTCAAAAGTAATAAATAATAAAAAGTTGCAATATAGTTGCTCTTTTAGATAAATATTTGTAAAACAGATGCCTATATTTTAGCCTCTTCAGAATATTTCAGCAAAAACATTGAAACAAGACATTTCAACACATTTTGACAATTTTGAGTTTGGAGTACATTTTGTGTGAACTTACAGTTTGCTTAAAGTTTATTGCATAATGCAATAAGGACAATCAGCCAATTAGCACCTACTGCTCAATGTCTGCACTTCATCTTGTTAGTAAAAAAAAAAAATATAAAAAACCCTCTGCTGTCATCAGCCCCTAGTGTGGATGCCTGAAGATGGAATTCAGAGTTAAGCAATCAGAAATAAAGGCACATGGAGATTTTAAGGCTGAAACCTACAGAAAACCTGAATGAAGATATGACTTTGGCTCAGTTCTGAAGGTCTTTCCTAACAAGCTCTCTAGATTTGTTTCATCAGTTATACAACAAAAGAAAAAGATTCACCCCAAAATACCAGATGCAGCAGAATAGTGACTGAAGCAGTGATATCACAAATCAGCAGGTAGAGACACAGAGGTAAATGTTCAAAAACAAGATTGTTGCATGATGGATGATCTCCATTCAATAGAAAAGCAGTGATGCAAGAAGTAGCTTGCAGTATACAGAACTAAATGATTTGATAAATGGATTCAATGTACATGCGGTCATATATGCTAATACCTATTTCTAAACATATTGTTGTAGCTTTATTGTATGGCACATGGTAAAGCTCGACACACCAACATCCTCAGAGTCGCCCTACACTTTGCCTCAGGTTTCTTATTAATGCTGGAAAGTTTTGAGATATTTCCAGTCAATACTTTTTTTCTGTTCTGCCCAGACTACATTTTCCTGGCAGCTCCTTTTGTGTTATTATCGGTGAATAGTTGGAATTCCAGTTTATTCATTCCAGTGATATCTCTAGAAGTAGATTTGTAACTGCATTTTGTCCTTGCACAACACATTTCTCAGAAAGGCCAGCTGCAAATGATAGTTTTGGAACTAAATTTGATTTTGCACAGCCACATGTCTTCAGGTCAATGCCTGAATTATGTGGCTACATCAGATCAGTTTGGACTGATCTGCTGGACTTTCTGCTGTGTACTTACAGAATGTCACTAATACATTATTTAAATTGTAGTGTCTAGAAACTCCAGCATGTCCAGGACAATATAACATCTCTAGATTTATCCTATCTGGTATGAAAGCTTTTGCCACATTTGATTGCTACTCTGCTTCTGATCTCTCTTCTACAAGGACAACCTACCATTGCATGACACCGTTCTCCTACACAGGGGGAATAAGTCCAGAATTAACTTTTTAAATTTCATTTTTCAAGTGTCTTTCTGGGCATAACTGTAGCAAAATGACAAAACATGCTTTCCAGCATTTTCCCCATTGTTTTCACTGAACAGCAGCTAAATTTTCCTCCTTTGAAATACTATTTTTTTCATCAGCAGCTATTGCTATGTTGTTTGAATAGCAGCTAGCTTTAGTTCATAGTATCCTCTTTCTGAATTTTATACTACTTCTCATTCGTTTCAATTTCTTATATTTTCTTACATTATTTTTCTGCCATCATATGGATGGTAACTTCTATTGACTTGCCCTTCTCTGCTGCAATTAAAATCCCCCAACATTTACTGTACATCTCAGAAGAATACACCTGGCAGCAGTCACTTCAAAGAAATTGCATCATCAAGGAAGTCAGAGCAGCTGAGTTTAGCAATGTAAATAGAAACAGAGCATATGTATATACACCACAAAACGAAAACAAACCCCCAATCACAATCCTTTCATGTATTCAGCATGGCAATATGTTCGGATAAAAAAGACCATTAGCGTTTCATCCTTAATGTTGTCAAAGCCTTTCATAGGAAACAAGTCCAGAAGAGTTTCTGTGCAGCAACCATATCAGTAGAGCTGGAAAAATAATTATTGGAAGCTGCTGATCTTGAAATTGCAAGCAAGGGAACAGGAAGCAGCAAAATGATTGATTTTCTCTATTAATAGTGTCAGAGATATTGTTTTGATGCATCTTATCTTTATCCTAACCTTGGGATGCAGCACAGTATTCACAAAGAGCATTCAGTGTAACTGTATCATAAAATGTGTATTATATTAGTGACATGTAAGGTCAAGTACTAAAGATGCATAGTATAATCATATAGCCAATATATCAGAAGACAAGTTAATATATGCCTTTTATTTTTGTCTACAATATTTCATAAAACCAATTTTCATTTTCATGCACATGATAAATTGCATGTTCTAAAAGCATTCTGACAACATTTAGGAGCACCTCTTCTTATTTTCTGAGAATTAGGGGAAAAATTGATTATTTAAAAATATAACTCTTGACTGCAAGTGCTAACATTCATAAGATATGTTAAAGAATTACTTATCTAAATTGTCCTGATCAAAAAAAGATGCTATGTATGTTTTCCTCAAGAAATGAGGGTTTATTGCACATTATTTCTTAAAAACTGCTAATAAATGACTACTGTTTACTACTGAAATACTCTGCGGAGTATTTGTCTTAGCAGAACAGAGTGCCTCAGTCTTCAATACATCTCAGCTTTGTGCATGTTGCTCTGAAAATAACAGACAATTTCATATCCCTTTCTGGATCTCAGAACAGCAGTGCCTCATCTATTGCAGCCACTGGTACGACAAGTAAGGATTGGCACTGCAGCTCTGCAGAGTTTGCCCCTGGGCAGCTCCTGTGGCAGGCACTGGCCTTCAGTTCCTCTGAAACACAAAGTTTTATCCAACTTTACCTACATGCTCCAATTAATTATAAACTAAGAAAAAGCCTGCCACAAGAGTTTATTTTACCCAACAATGAAAGACATACAGACATAACTTCTCTAATAATTATAGGAAGATGGCAAGATCAAGGACTCACTAAGGTCCAAGCGTAAAGCTGAACTCTCAATTTTGAGATATGGTAACTATTTACCTTTTACTTCAGATGTCCTCCTTGTGAAATGGAGTGTGAGTGACCTATTAGAGTCATCCTGAAGAACAGGATTAAGGAGAATCTGCGGTCAAGAGGAATTATACATATCTGGGAAACTACAGACAGATCAAAGAGTCCTCAAAAAAATTAACATACTCTACACAGTGATGCCACAGAAGTCAAATCCTGACTACTTAAGTGTAGAATAAAAATATTTTAATAACTGAAATGGAAAAGTTTATACCATTAACTCCCTAGTATAAATGCAATTCTTCTCTGCTATACTACCGAATTTATTTATACTGGAAATAGAATACTGCTTTCCTCCCCTCCTCCATTTCTCTTTTAATTTAATCTCTCTTAGTGTCAAAGTAAATAAAGGCACCAAACATGTTCATCCACTGTAGAGCAGAAGCAATTTGTAAACTTTTATTTTTCAGTGCCACCATTCTTAGAGACTTTTGTAAACACATATGGTAAGCACAACAGGATTTAATGTCTCTTACTGTACCCTTTGAATCGGTCTGTAGGAATAGGAACAATTTCTAGGGTAAGATTCTAAGGAACATAAATATTTCACAACAAATTAGTAGCCAGGTATGTCATATTGTCATCTCCTCATTTCCTGTTAAGGATAAAATCAGAATTAAAACCACTTTCTAAAATACACTGAAAATCCAAAAGGCTGTTAGAGTTTATTATTCTTGGCAAATTTTATAAAATTAATTTATTTCTCTCTTCTTTTTTTTTCTTTTTTTTCCCAAAACAGCTCTTTTCCTAAAATTCTGCAATATTACTGCAGAAATTCTTAAACAGGTTACTAAACTTATCTCTCAACTTCTTGGAAAGAGATGCTGGTCTGTTCACAACAACATATGCGTAACTAAGAAATGTTTAACTTAAATCACTGCAATTCCACCAACAGAACTGTCTGATGACCAGACTGAGCTCTTGACCTTGTTCCATCCCCATTCTGAGCAAATAAAACTTTATGTAAACAAATTAGGGAACACGAAACACTGTCCCCCACTAACTACATCCATGTGAATGACTGTGAACTCACAGAATGCATAACCACAGACTGGTAAAATTTTAAAGATATTTGCTTTGTTCTGCTTTGCTTTGGTTTGGCTTCTACCCATTTAATTAGTACTACTTTTGCAAAATTTTAAGCAAAAATTAATTCATTGTAACAACTAACATTCAACTTTCTAGAGCATAAATATCTGAGTAGCAACTCTATTAGATATTCTACTTATTTATTTTTCAACAAGAACAGAAAGTATTAAAAATACTTGCTACTCAAAAAATTAAATGTGACACCAAAAGACTATTTGACATTTGGCTCAAACTTATTGCTTAGTCATTTGGGGTGAAAAACTGAGGTGGTAAGAAATTTCACTTTTTTCACAGAAATTCTGAAGATCCTTTCTATATTCTGAAATTATTATAAAGGCTATCTATTTCTAAATGTCTCATTACAGAACAGTGGGAAGACTTGTTTACCAGACTTAAGTTCCTCTCAGACCTCTCCATGTGCAGGCCTGTCTGAGAAGTTTTTACTTTGGCTGATACATCAGGCTCCCAGATTCACACAGCCAGGATCATAGTACGGAAAATGAAACCCTCTTTTTCTCTACCCATAAAAAAATCCCACATATGGACGCCTGGGGGCAAGCACCCAGGAGCATACATGTTGCTCATTTTGGCAGCAAAGACTAGGTTATCTGAGACAGAAGAATGACCTTAAATGTTTTTTCCAATGTGAATATTTTCCACACGGATAAGTGGCATTTATGAACCCTACACATGTGGAATGTCTGTAAAATGCTTTAAAATCAACAAAGTGCTGATGCAGGATCTAAGCAGAGAATGAGTGGAAGTGTAAAGAAGAGAGATCATTTTGAAAAAAAATTCGAATGAGGAGAGTCTGGTTGTTTTCTTTTTCATTTATTTGCATGTACATGTGTGTCTCTATGAGAGGGAAACAATATTGCTTGAATGTTTCCTCATTGACAGAGGATACAGAGCCAAGCTGAATAAACATCTACCCTCTAGCAGGGACACTCTAAAAACAGTTTACCTGGAATAATCGAAGTAATAATTGCTACTTCAAATAATTACAATAAAAATAATGGTCCTCAGAAGTAAGTGGCACTAAACATACTTTGCTATGCTTAGTTGCACATCAGTCACGCATAGCCTAGTCGTCAATTATTAGGGCTGTGATAGTAATTCTAAAAGGTAACGACTGTTAGGAGGCTCTTACTGTTCTGGATAACCTGAAAAATATGATCAAGTATTTTCTTTGACTTTATGGCTCTGAAATATATACAGATAAAGGATGGGACAAACCTTCCGTGTCCTTCCTATTAGCTTCGTTTTCAACCACAGAAAGTAAATCATATATATTACAGAACTCCAAAACACATTGAGAAAACTTCTTAGTCATTTAATCCCCATTTATGCTTAGAAGAGTCAGTCTGAAGCACAAGCTATAGAGACAATCATCAAACAGGAAACATGTACAAGGAAAACACTAGAAAGAGTGAATAATTGAGCAACTTGCTCCAGAGGAGAAAAGCAGATGATAAAGTAACACAAGTCTCAGTGCTGAGAAGGCTTTTGCTTATTTTTATGTATAAGGTGATCTGAAAGAGCTACAGTGTGACAAGATGATAAAGCAAACAAGAGAAAGTGCAAGTTCTGAAGCAGGGAAGTACCCCCAGAAAAGAGAAGACAAACACAAAGAAAACCCCCAAGACCTTGAATGGGCAGGGAGAAAAGTATTTCAGGCAGGCTAGTGATTGGGGAAATTGTTGTACAAACATTAACATCCACTGCAGTTTAAAGATGTTGTAGTTAAAAGTTGTAGTTAAAGACGGATATCGAAGAGAAGAAAGTAAAGCTATACTGTGGCATGTATCTTTTATTCTGCTTACAGAACCTTTTATTTCTTTTTATCTAAGTTCAGCACTACCTTACATTTTTCTTCCCCTTGTACCTACATACTGTCTTCCTCAATATCTGAAACTGTCAATGTGTTCTTCAAACACCTGTATTCATTTTAAAAGAAATAAGATCTTTTGTAATACACCTTGTAAAAAAATAGTAAGTAAGCCTCCAAAGTTAAAACATTTCTATCATTTATTCCTGAATATAGTTAAGTACATGTCTATGCACTTCTAATTTCTTGGTTGTCATACAGTGTTTCATGTAACAATATTTATTTTATGTGCTGTCTTAGACCTCAGCAATGTGTGTATTTGTGGACTGTTGACTGTAGAGGCCATTCTCAGATCCCAGCCTTTCCATGTCTAATGTTAATGAGAACTGCCAAATCTATAAAACTGTGTTTTTATTAATTACATAAAATATAATATATGTATAAATATAATATATTATAAACTAATATATTATATATTATTATATGTAATATAATATTGTACAATATAATATTGTATACTACAACATGCTGTATAATATATAATTATACTATGTAATTATTTAATAAAGTATAATAATATAATTGATTCTATTAAGTCGAGGTGCTATTAGCGAGTCTTCTACCACTTGCAGTTAATTCACATTGAGCTATATTTCTTATCTAGTTGTTTATTTCTTGAATGCAAGGATAATTTGTAAATTCTCTTTCAAGATTCATTGGAGAGCTTTTCTGTTGCAAATAAGTGCCAGAAAATGAAATTCCCTCCTTCTTTGGAAAGTGAAAACATGAGATGTGTGCTACACTGTTACCCCTCATAATTTTCTCTAACGTTTTAAAGAAACCTTGCCCTTGAGTGTTAATTGCATTTCCATTAAGAAGCATGCACAACCCCCCATTATCCCTGCCAGCCGTTAGCTGTGATGATCAGAAATGAAGACTAATGCTAGTAATAGCATCTTAAAAACAGTGGAACACTGCCACAGCTAAATTAACTGATAAGGAAAATAATTTTAACTTGAAAAACTGCTTTTTGTTGTATGGAACGGATGATAAAAGTGTGATCAGATTCTGATGTTGATTAGCTGCTCTCCATTCATATTTATTTGCAGTGACATCATAAAAACCTCATTTGAAGATGCAGCCATATATCTTAGGAAAGAAAAGAGCTGGACTGAGGCCTGGTCCTAGTAGACTTGGATTCCAGGCCCTAAAATTGTTTCTTGGCCTTTTATATATTTCTATTTTAAAGAAATAAAATCTTCAAAACCTCACTGTAACTACAGGAAATACAAAGAATGAACTCTAGTCTGCAAACTGTCTGAAGCAATATCCAAAAAAAGACACAGGAGAATGAGTTTCTCCATTTAAAAAATCACAGACTGCTAATCCAAAGATCAAACTTTTCATTGCATTGATGGAACACGGAGGGAGAAAAGAGGAAAGAACAAGGCAGAAGTATCCAAATGCACAAATACACATTTCACTTTCAAAATATAAAGGGCTTCATCACTCATAGAGGTACCAAAGACTGAGTAAAGCAATCAGTCATGCCACTTTGCCTCCTATCAAAGGTAGTTATAATGTCCACAGCTGTGATGCTTTCCCTGGTAGTCAACTTGTGGCTACTGCTAGCCCAAACAACTGAAGGACAGTAAGACTCTTGGATGGCTTATACAGCTTTAGTACCATGAACAGATACCTAAGTGCTGTTTGCTTCAGTTCACACTAAAACTGGATGCACAAAGTTATATGAACTGGCCAAGTCCTACCTTAAGCTCTTACTACTAGGGAAGCTTAGCTGACAACTTTTAATCTCTTTTATGAGATGTAAGACTAGTAGGCTAGTTTTTTATATTTTCATACATTTAGTTACAGTTCTTTTAAGATAAAATAAATACTAGACACCAAAAAGTAAAAAGTAATAGAGCAAGAACTATCAGTTCTTTACATCTGGTTAGACTAGAAGACCCTTGAACAGAAGTCTGGGCAGCAAAAGGGGAGCAGCAAGGGGAAAAAAGGCAGAAGGCAGTGTCGGTTTTAGCTCTGTTTACTCACTCTTACTCTTTAATAAGCTCCAAAGAACAATGCAGAGTTAAAGTTAATCAGCAGTGCAGGCATGAAACAACATTGATGTAAAATTTATAGCACAAGTCTAACACCTCTGGAAACAAATCAGCTATGAAGCAAATAACTCTGAAGCCTTAAGTACAAACTAATAAGGAATATTAAAAAATTCCAGGGGCATGTATAATATTTAAGCTTTCAAATTAAGTCCAACTAGACTTTACTTCTGAGTTGTTACTTAACTTGTATCAAAAGTTTTTTTTTAAATGAACAGTTACATAGTTTATTAAAGTTACAAGTTCAACTATTAGACTAGATAAAATATATTTTATCTTGTTTGAATTTAAGGGAAAAAAAAAAAAAAAAAAAAGAAACCACACCCAAAACCTAACACAAAGAATTTGCATTTAAGATCAAGTACAGCCCTCTCAGCTCTTCCCATATTGGCTCTATCCAGGAAAATGATCCAGTATTCAGTTACACTACTGAAATTGTTGGATTTTTCAAGAGTCTGACATTTAACTACAAATCTACAACACTCTCTGCAATTGTGTCTAAAACATTTAGTGATATCGTAACCTGTAAGCAGCTATTGAGAGAAGAAACACTATAAACATGAAGAAGCCAATTAAGTCAATATCAATATAAAAAAAATATATTAACCTTGAAGTACTATAAAGAACCCTTTAGCTTCTAAATATTTTCAGATAAGAATATTGTTTTGCTTCTTTTGAGAGGAAAGGTTTATGAAAGAACAGACCCATGACATTTGTATCATAGTCCAAATGAAGCCCTTTGCTCAAACTTGCACCCTCTTTGAAGCTGTGCAACTGTTTCGGAGGAGTTCATTCTGCTCCTTCCTACATAAACACCATTATTGTGCCAGGATATGCTCCTTAAGAAAAGTTTTGTCAAAATGCAGTATGTTCTGTGAACATCTGTAGTGGAACATCTCCAAATAATAAAATAAATTATCACAACAACTCTTAAAGTGAAGCTGAATTATACAGCTTTTAAACATAATTTTCCTTGTGTCCAAGTGCTTTCTCATCTACACGATAAGATTGCCCCATGCTACGTAAGGACTTAAGGACTCTTGGCATGAGAAATTTCCATTTGAAATCACCTTACTAAGGTGTTGTAATATGTCTGGATGAGTACACTTTTCTATAAACACATTTATGGTGCTTTCAGGTCGTAACTCCAACATGTTACTGCCATTCTTTAAAGACATCCTAAAATGACCAATATGTTCCATGTTCTTCACTGTCTAGTGAAAAAAGAAAAACCTTAAGAGGCACTGGATTCTAGACAACATAACTGCTCAAGGAACAGCATTGGTCACAGAAAGCTTTGCATATGTTGCAGATAATATCACACAACATTTATAACTTAATTGGCCATATAATGACTACGGATCCCATCCACCTTTTCAAAACCACACTGATCAATCAGAATTTCTTTAAAATCAGATTTCTCAACTCCCTATACTTCGAGAATTGAAAGACTACTAAGAATTGTTTTAATCAAGGACTGCTTAAAGAATCCAGGAGTATTACAATTTGAGAGATTAAACTACAGATAGTTGAAGTAAAGAACAAAAAAGTAATGCACATTATTGTAGAACTACAAAAAGTAGTTGGAATCAGAAACTCTTGGAGAAGAATAATTAAGAGTGACTTTCCAGCAGTTTACTGCTTATTTAGGAGTTCTTTGCTTCATTCCTTATAGATTAAAGAGATTAACATTGTTTCCTTAAAAAACCCAAACCTATTTACTTTCCAAGTAATCATTCTTTCAATCAATACTTATAGCAGCAGCTTTTTCCTCAAGGAAAGCAAAACAAATCAAACTTTAATTATTTCATACATTCCCTTAAACAATCTTCTGATGTGTTTTTCATTTAACAACTAATTATTTCCAATGGAATTTGGATAGTGTAACTAAATAATTTATCTTCTATTTCCTTTGGAAATAAATGGTACCTACTAAGAATCACTTTTTCCTTTAATGAAATCTCACTGGTGTAGAGAGAACATTTCCTAATTTAGAATTATTTGTTTCTGTTAATTGTCAGTCCTACAAATCCTACCCAACAACTGTTGGATTTAGCAAACCTTTTCTGTGCCAGTGTATGTAGTTTCATTTAAAGCACAACCTTCTTTTACCTTCAAATACTAACAGAAATAAAAATACCAATAGATGGTGTAGCTATATCTATGTATATCACAACTTAGAGTTTTGAACATAGATTCATAGAATAATTAGCGTTTGAAAAGACATCCAAAATCCACAAGTCAACTCTGAACTATATCACCATTCATACTAAACCATATCGTGGAGTACTAAGTCTACATATTTACCAGTGCCCCAGGTGGTGTTTGAAAGAGCTTCAGTCATTTATGACATGAGGTTTCTTTATATTGAAGATATATATTTTTGCTAGAGAATTTAACATATTTTATAGAAGAATTTTCTATCGGGGTTAATCTTTTCACCATGGATCACTCCCTAGACATTATTTGGATAAAGTTTGAATCAAAAATAATGTAAACCTTAAAGGTATATCTATTTTCTTTTAATAGCTAATTCCAATATTGGTTTGGGGGTGGGGAAAGGAAGAATATGAATGTTTTTATACAACAGCTATCCCTAAAACTTAATTATGCAAGCTCTGGTCTGTGCACCCTGCTCTTTCCAAGATCTCTACAGGCACCTTACTCTCTTCATGAAGAGTATTTAATAAAATTTATTTCCTCCATATTCTTAGATTTGAGCAATAATTTTTAAAAAAGCAACCAAACAAAAAATACCGCCACAAGCTTACATGCCTGCTTTTGCTCTCTTTTAGTTTGTCAGCTTTTTAAACTATGAGATACAGAGAACAGTAGTACTCCACTGTCTTTTGGAGACAGCACAATCAGGGATTGACTAGTTAAATACTGAAAGTAAAACCATGTAAGTTCTGTAGTTATGGAAATTCTTTAAAGGAATCAGTTTTGTTTGTTCCCTTCAGAGATTAGGCATAAATTAAAGTTGAAAAACTCAGTGTTGAGAGTACAAATTTGAATTAGGAATTCATAGTTATCACCTTCTACCTGTAGTGTAGCTTTTCCCTATTTACAAGGAGATGGAAACAAAAACAAAATTGTCCCATAGTAATGTATTAGTTCCCACATCATCAGTAATTAAAAAGTAGAAATGCAGAAAAAGAAAATATCCACTCAGCAGTGCTGCCTGAAGTAAATGGGTCTTCTATCTCCTTATGCTTCTTGTTACCTTTAATTTTGGTTTTCATGCATATCTATCATTGTTTTATTAGCTATTCACCACTGCAGCGAAGTCCTGTTGTTCTGACCAGACCTAGGAGGTAAACATCAGGAGTTTGGTGATACTCATGAAATATGAATATGTAAAATTCCTGGGCATGCTGATACTTCAAGAAATAAAAAGCAATCCGTACCAGAAATCTAACTGCTGGCCTTTCCTTGAAGGAGTTAAAAAAAAAAAAACCCTACAGTTTTACAGATTCCTGATGCTTTTGTACAATAGTATCTGCAAGACTGATTTGTCACCTGTGTGGGCTGAACATGATAAATTGCTCTCTTGCTAAAATTCAAGACTGCTGACAAGGAATTTGGCCTAAAAGATACATTGGCCATTGTTTATTTCCTACAAAAGCTTTAGAAGGTCTTTGTATGTGCTTTGTCAATCAAATATGGGCCAGGAAATCACTGTGCTGAATTCTAATGAAGAGACTAATCCTTTACAAGGAATGTGTGCACTATCCCCAAATTACATATCCACTACCTATATGTCAGTTGAATTTCAGGTCCTTGATTGCACACATCACTCTGCCATCTAAGGCCCAAACTCATCCCCTTTTTTGTGAAAAATTCTCTTTTATGTCAATGGCAATATGTCTGGAAAGATCAAGACAAGATCTCCAGGTATTAGTTAAATATATCTATGATTTTTGTTGCAGTATTTGCTAGCCAATAGTAAATGTGACAAAGATTTTTACACCTGTTTGGACTATGTTCCTGATGAATCTGAACATAGATTAGCAGTACAAAAGCCTTGGAATAGTACTGTCATGGCAAACTAGTCCTACACAATTGAAATAGATATTATGAATATTCATAATATAGGAAAACCATGCCATAATCCACAAGAGTAGAAAGATAAAAGGTAGCCTCCAAAGCATCCTGTAAAACATCTCAAGATACCAGATTTTAGGGTATATGAGGTACAAAAATTAAAAGGCCAGATCTCACCACTTGCATGCAGGAAAAGTTATACACATTCACACACGGACACCCTTTCTAAAAAGAGGAAGAGGGGAAAACACAACTACAAAGTTTTGACTGTGGCGTGTGTATATACCTAGCAGAAAGAATGGTGTTAAGCTATCACTTAATCTATAGACTTGGGCCAACTGGAAAGGAGGTCATTCTGGTCAGTATGGTATAGGAAAGAGCAAAGATAAAAGGTTACATTTCTGTCTTTATAGGGAGGCAAACACTACAAAGCTTTTATTATGATGTATGACAGAAGAAGATTCTGTTAGAATAAAAGAAGTCAATAGCCAGGGTGATGTGCCTTAGCTGAGATATCTCTTTAATACACTACAGTGGAGCCTGGTATTATGAATCTCATGCCTCAGGAACACTTACATTAATAGTGTGAAATGTCAAATAGCTATCTGCCAGGTGTGAATCATTAGGTCTCTGTGATTTGGTGCACTGTGATACATCCATTTGATGCAGGGTGCAAATGTAACCAACTTTGATTATAATGTGCTACTGTGGACACTTTGGGAGAGGCTGATTTATTTTCAGATGACTGCATCTCTTGAACCATTAGAGCTCTCTTGCTGAAAATCACTGTGTAACTGCTACTGGAGGGCCATTGATACATAACCATCATATGGTATTTCTACATAGGAGGCCTAAAACAGGCGGTATTGATGCGTTTCAATTTTTCTGAGGGCTCCACTAGAATAGTTTTATAGCCATACAGGATGGATAATTTATTCATTTACATAGTGCATCTTACTATTCAATGTATCTTTTAAAAAGGAAGGGAAAATATTATAAGTAGCACTGGACCAAATGAATTCCTTCACAGATCCACAGGTAACAGTTTCACTGCAATTTGTTTGGCTTTATTTTGAAAGGACTTTCAGCATTTTTTATAAAATCTTCATACCTGCTTAGTGCTTTACATAAGAAAACCTTGTTTCCCAGTAACTAGCCAATCAAAACTCTCACTAAGACTCCACACCAAGCTGTGAACAGAAGACCACTTCAGGTGTTGCAGAAAATGCTGAAATTACTCTCCACCAGCTACTGCAGTGTCCCCATGCAGCAACCTGTGAGCTGGATCACAGGAGAAAATGGTAAGGAGATAGTTTTGAAATCACTATCAGACACCAATCTTTCAGCTTGGGTATAAACTGCCTGTGGTCATGAGCTCATTCCACACCCTCAGCTTTCAGGGCAGACCTATTCTTAGAGAAAAAGATGTCGGAAGCTCATCACTATTTGTTCTTTGAGCCTTCTCCTTCTGCCATGCAGAAGAACTACAACATGTGTGCAGGTGTGCGCGTCATTACCTAGGGAGTCAAAAATTCCTGCTCTGCAAGTTGAATGTTAATGTGCAAAATATTCACAGATGTCTAGGAATTCGTTCATCAAAACAATCTGAGGATTACTTTCCATTTTGATTGACTCTTCTATCCTCACATTTCAGATCAAGATGCAACATTATATCAAAACTAAATAAAAGCTCATGTGATTTATGATTCCTGAACCAGTCAGGGAGTCCATGCTTTCTGCTAAGCTAAGGATGATCATGATGCATGTCCATCTTATCTGAAGAGCTTTAAAACTAATAAAGGATTTTTCATCAAGAGAAACACAAACCCATCGTTCTCTGGAAGACAATGAAGCAACATATTTCAGCAGAATTTAGTACTTCTGTAAAATATTCAATCCTTCCAGTCTGCCCTTGCTGAGCATTGAGATACATTTGGGAAATGACACTAAAAAATTCCTCTCAGGTGGAAGAAAACAGTCTTTCTGATGCCTTTCACAGAATAAACACAACTGTGTTTGATAGAACATGATGTTAGGAAAATTGTGTCACCAAAAGTCAACTCTAACATGATACTAAAAATATATATATATAAAAAATTACATTATTTCTAGGCAGAAGACTCTTGAAATTTTTATCTTTTCTTTATTGTTTGGGTTCCTTCTACTGTTTATGATTGTCAGCTTGTCTTTGCTATTCTCACTGTGAGACCAGCCATGGCTCTGTCCAAGGTCTATGATGAAACTGCAAGCTAAATGTGCATGCTTTAAGACCTCCCAGAAGACATACCCAGATATTGGAAAAAGAAATTGGTCTGGTCAAACCTCAATGCCAGAAGTTATTCAGGGAAATTTTCATATGCTCGTTGATATAAATTTCTCAGGACCAGCTTTCCTTTCCCTTTGAATCGGATGCCATTGGGATCTGCTTCCTCTTTGTGCTGGTTTTGTATTATTTGAGTTTTGGTGAGGAGGGAATGATCCCAGCCAAGGAAGTGATGTTCTCAGAGAAGCTCTTAACAGCTTTCTTTATGCCTGGCAAAACCAATTGCTGGCTGTTTTTGGCATGCTAATAAGCCAATGAAAGAGATGAACGTGCCTCTGTGAGATTTGCTTTTTAAGATGAAAAAGCCCCGGGAATCTCTCTTTTTTTTTTTTCCTTCCAACCTGAGTACAGGTAACAGGCCGGCCCGGCCCCTCCGTGCAGGCCAGCCGGGCCGTACAGGCCCAGTCTCGGCAGGGCCGGGCCCTGCTCTGATGCAGCACTGGCCGAGCCAGGTCCCCTCCCCAGTGCGGCTGCTGAGATCTCACTGACATCGAGCCCTGCCCCACTACTGGCCCAGGCAGGGCTGGGTCTGCCAGGCTCCGGGAATGGCTATGGGCCAGGCCAGGCCCTCTCCTCCTGGCCAGGCAGGGGGCCAGCATGGGCCCCAGCAGCTGCCAGGCAGGGGGAGAGGAAGCCATTCAGTCCGTGCCTGGAAGTGAACTCAACAAGAGCTGGAAAACAGCTGTGCAGCCAGAGCAGCCACACCGTTCTGGCCAGGCCCCTGCCATCCTGGCCCAGCCCCTCAGCACAGCCTGAAAATACTCTGCCGTGACTGCTCCAGCCGCTGCCCAGGCAAGATATTTACTCTTCCAGTGCATAGAAACTTGCCAGCATTGAGTCTTTCTCTTTCTCATGAAAGAAAAAGACAGAGTGAAGACCTGCAGAGAAACAACATGGAAACATCGAGGTCAGTAAAGAAAGAGTAAAATCCCAGATGGTGGGAGGAAGTGAAGATGCTTTAGCTTGGGCTGAAATTTTCTTCTATGGCTATGGTGAAGATATGGTTGATACATCAGACTTTTTTTTTCCTGTAACTCATTGGAAAGCATAGGGTGGTTGAACCATTCAAATTGTAGATATGAGCAAAGGCATCCATGTTTAACAAGCAGATGTTGAAGTAGCTGTGATCCCATGAGAAGTTTGAACAGACAGAAGTGTAATGAAGACCTTTTGCCCCCAAGGAAGTAGAAGAAAACCTCTGCTCCCAGAGATGAAGATGATCTCAGATGTGGATGAAGAGAACCTTTACTTTTGAACGGCTCATCCTTAAAATAGTATCCCATAAATTGACATGGCCTCATAAAGGCAGCTGTGAAAAGGCTATAAAAATGGGAGGAACGCCACAATAGCAGATTTCCAGGCAGCTGCTATTCGTGGAAATTAAAATCCACAAGATAACTGTTTTCTTGTGGAGAAGTCTGCATAGCATGATGAGAGAGACTCCTCTCCCTAAGTGAGCTGGAAAAAGACTATTTTAACGATGGTAAACTGGTTGATTTGTTTCTGTACATTGTCAGTGTGAAAGAAAAGAGGGTGTAGGGGGGAGGAGAAGTGTTCTGAAAGTTTTATTCTGATTCTTATTATTTTTTTCTTTTCATTTCTGTTAATAAAGTTTTTCTTTATACCCTTTAAAGTTTGAGCCTGATTTGCTCTTCTCCTAATCCTATCTCACAGCAGAAAGCATCTTCTAGTGGGTGTACTGGCATTTGGTCAGCGCTAGACCCAACACATAAATTGGTGCATTGGCTGTGAAATCTCAAAATGGTGAACCAAAACCACTAAACAAAATTGGTGTTTCCACCCGGTTTTGAACTGAAACTGCCACACCTTTAAACAATAGTCTCTACAGGTACTATTTAACAACTGTTTTCCTATTTCTGAACTTTCTTGTCCTTTTTGCATTTAGCCCACCTCTCAAGAGGATTTCCCTACTTTTCAGAGGGAAAAAAAGTGGTAACAGCTTTTTGAATTGGTTTTAGATGTTTAGTCTGCTTATATTCTCAAATCTCACAATTTTAAACCAATCAAATAGCCTCAGGTAGTTATTAGAGACTCAGGTAGTTATTCTTATTTTGGTTCAGTTATTAATTCCTTCTAGATCCAGTTTGTGGACAGGGTCTTTGGGATTTATTATACATTGTCTGCTATTCTTTTTCAGGTTGGCTCACATTTTATTTGCAGTTACTCCAGCTTTTCAGATAGTGGAAGTAGATTAGTATTAAGAAAAATATAACTATTTAAACACTTAGTCTGCCCCTTACTTACTTACAAATTCAATGATTTGCACACCAACAAGAAAGACTGACCTTTACACTGTGTAAAGGGAAACCAGTATTCCAGTCAACTTCAGTCTAACCAAGGAAGTAGCCTAACAGCACAGCTGGCACATCCTGAATCGAATAATGTCTAGCTGACATCATCTTCCTACAGCTCAATGTTCAAAGCTGTTATTCATCTTAATATTTTCAAGATTTGGACTCATCCAAGTTTTCAACCTAATCTTGATTCCCAATGTTTTACAGAGATTTAAGGAGACAGAAATTTTTTCTAAGACCTCACCATTCATTTTCTCCTGGTGAAGCATTGTGCTTTCCTTGGAAAGCTGTAACAAGAAAAACCCAAACAAACAAAAAACCAACAAAACAAACAAATAAACAAACAAACAAGCCAGGTTTATCTACTTTGACAGCCAACAAACAGCAGCTTCCTCATAAAAACTAAAAGCATGGTTGCAGACCTGCATTAACCACTGATGCAGCTGGCTGCCTTGCATTTTGTTTTTTTGCTAGCCCAGTTGCATAGGGCTTGCCCAAAAGAAAAGTTTAATCTGAGATGTATATCCCTCCGACTATTTAACAATGAAAATAAGGTGGTTACAGGGTTTAAATCAGAGGTGACACAAAGGGCTTGTTGGTTGCATGTCACCAAGTCAGTGGCTCACAGGCCGAGGAACTGAAGCAGGAGGTGGGGAGAGGACAGGATGTTTCTTATAGCTCCTTTACACTGGAAGGGGAGGGAAAAGGTGAAAGAATAAATGCTACCACACCTTTTTGTCTTCCTGAAGCTGTTAAACTGTCACTTTTGGACAACTCTAAACTCTGCCTTATTTTAGGGGTTTATGACTTTGTAGAACCGAGAGAGGCACCAAAAGAAAAAAAACCCAAACAAGTGTCATCCATTACCTGTTCATTTAAAGGTCACCATATAGACTCAAAGGTATTAAGAACAACATCTCAGACAATCACCTCCTAAATAAGCAATAATATACATATATCAACATTTGTCAGAGAATCCTACTAAGCTGTGAATAATTTTTGCCATGTCATTGGGAAATAAGACCTTTCAAAGCAAATTAATTAAGATCTCATGCTAAAAGCTGTTCTGGGTCTTAATTCCAGTTGTGTAGCATTAAGAGTTGCCCAGTAGTTCACACATTGTAGATAAAACACATTCACAACTGTCATTATTGATGTACCTTGCTCATCTCAACTAAGAACTAAAACCTTGTTAATTGTTTTGATATTTTTCTTATTATTATTTGAAACTTGCATGTTTAAGACTAATCTACACTCAAGCTTAAGTCCCCCTGGATGTAAGTACCCCCTGCCCTACTTCCTACTCCACATGGCCAGCCACTGGAATCAGGTTAACAGCACTCTTTGCTTTTTAGTAAAGTCACAGTGCCTGGCAATGTGTCTCTGCACAACCTTCTACTCCTAAGAAACAAAATGATTTACTTAAAACACCAGCAAACACCCTCATTTTAGGATTCCAAGTGCACCATGCCAGAATTCAGTGATATCAGTTTTTTAAAATCAAAAATAAGTAGTCAAAAACAACAAGTGGCAATCTCTCCATATGCATAATTCTTAAATCAAGTATATACATTTTTTAAACAGAGTAAGGTGCAATTTACTGTCAATAAATAGGTCATAATCTGGATTTGAGAGAGTCCAAATCAGCTTTTCTGAAAGATGCCAATTAACATTCTGCAGGATACTGATAAACTGTCAAAAAAAAAGCAAGTAAAATGAAGAATTTATGGGTTTTTGCACACTGTCTCTTTCCCATATCTAATATTAAGGGCAACATTGAAGCCCCAGTATTGAAAGAAAAAGGGACAAGCAGGAAGGACCTACTTGCTTTCAGCCTTAGGCAGAAACCAAACAATCACATTTTCAGTCTGTGAGTTCACATCTTACTGACTTTTGCCGTATATTGAAGCCACAGCAATTGCAAGACTTTTAGGACAAAACCTTAGTAATCTTTGAAATGGACTGCAGTTATTCACAGTAGCACCTGTATGCCTCAGTTTACATCAACTGGCGACAAGAGAGAGCCAGCCCACTTTGATTCAGCTTCAAGAAGGACAGTTCCTACTTGGAAGTGATTATGTAAGTGGGCTGACAAGACAACATGTGGAGAAAAGACAGCATTATGAACTTCATTTTACAAATGCTGGACAAAGCCAACAGGAGTTTTTAAAAACCCAACCACCTGCCAGGCATATAGAAAGTACATGGATGAGGTAGCTCCAAATTCAGAGGAGAAGAGACAAAACATTGTTTTATATTTCAGGGCACAGAAATCTTTGGCAGTTTGGCTATTCAGGGTAGGGAAGTGGGATGGGGTGAGAAAATGCTGTATGGTGTTCATTCAAGACAGTGTGAAAACAGATGACATTGAAGTTTGTTAATTTAGGAGAAATTTCCAAGAGTAGAGTCACAAAATTGGAAGAGGGAAATATCCCAGGAAATGTGACCCAGTTCCTAAGATTTAGAACATCTCCAGCAATACACCTTCTTCAGCAAGTAGAAAACAATTCTGAACTCAGGCTTTTGGCCTCACAGGTGCTCATAGGCTCACTAAAATATCACCTTATTGAATAATTAATCTGGGGGCATGGTCTCTTTTTATTCCTTTTAGAGCACTTCCATATTGTAATAAATTACACTAAAAGAAATTATTGACAGAAAAAGAGAGGGTCAGATTAACTCTTTTAGTTGATGACTTAATGTCGATGTGGGAAGTGAGATATTTGAGCTGCACTATTTTTATTAAATAACTTGAAAAATTTTCAGTAACACAGACTGTCACAAAATCACAGAATTACCAAGCCCTGTAGCTTGCTAACTAAATTTATTGTTGGCAATATTCTCCTTTTTTTTTTTTAAATTGAGCTAGTAATGAACAAACAATGCTTGCTTTACGTTGAAAGGACTTCTTTCAAGGGAAGAAAGAATAATCCAAGTGACCTCTGCTGCTCCTCATAAACCTTCCCCTCCAGACACTTCACCATCCTCATGGCCCTTCTCCTGTACTGCAGACAAAAAGCGTGAAGAAATGTATTAAGGAGTATTAATTTCACAACAACATAAGAGGTCATAAGAAGGGAAAAAACAAAAGGAATTTTTTCCATGATAGAGGAATGTTACTAATGATGCTTCCTTAATGGATATGTTCAGCACATCCCATACAGTAAACTTTGCATACGATACAGAATTTACTTAGGTTAGCCAGTTCTAAAGAAGCCTATGAAAACCTGCAGTCTTTTATTATACTTTATATTGCTGCTGTTCTCAATGCACTTAGAATGCATGTGCCTAGCTCCATAACCATGTCAATTGAAAGGAACTTTGAAATCGTCCAATTCAGCCTCACAGAACCATAACCTCTCTAGAAGAAATTATATTTGCAGGGTGTAACAACGCCACAAAGATAAAAAGATTGAAATGCTAAGAATTCTGGTGATTTCTAGAATAGCAGACTAGTGTGGGAGGGGAGAGAATAAAGATATTTGGGCTGCTTGACCGAGTATCAGCTTGCCAAGTTTTGTAGCCTGCCTTTTTCTTTCTTTTTTTCTTCAACATTTTCCTTTCCTTCTTCTCACATATTGCCACAACAGCGAAGTTGGGCTACAGTCCTGTTAAGGAAATGTCGGACTATGCCACCCTGGCAGTCACACTCACACTGCCTATGCTGGGACAAAAGTCCCTTCACAGTGGGTGACTCCATTGAGCTGATGGGTGTCCTGCTTGACTCCCTACACACACCACTCCCACAGGTCAGACAAGGCATCCTTAATGTCTTAATCCCAGTTTTTCCAGAGCAGAGTCCCAGATGTTTGGATCCTTCAGATAATTTAATCATGGTACAATAACAAAATAGCAGCTCGACCTGGGTGCCTCTGAGGAGGGACCCTGAACAAAGGAAACCCTGGGCTTTTATACCCTCAACACTCTAAATGCATGGAAATTCAGGGTTCTCAGCTCCTGCTGTGTCTCTGAGTGCCCGGTCACCTGCCTGTGCCATAGGTTCCCAGGCCTTTTGTTACATAAAGGGTCTGCACCAGATTACAGCCTCTCGCCTGGGGCTTCCACCACCCAGAGATTAATCTGCAGCTGGCCCACTGTGCTGCCTTCACTAAAGCACTCCTAAATAGCCATAAAATTAAAGTATATGGCACCTTTGTGGGAAATGCATTTAAAAAAACAGTGGCGGGAAGGGAAAAAAAAGGAGCCCCCATACACCCCCAGGTTCAGGAACACCTACCTCCAAATAAAATAACCAAATGTCACGTGTACAGAAGCAAGCAGTCTCATTTTTTTGTCTAGTCACTGAAACTGCTAGCGGCACACAGATTTAAATGTTCATTTAAAGAAAAGAAGAGCCAGGACCCACCCAGAGCTTCTTGACAAGACTACAATTCTGTCAACATGAGATTCGTCCCTCACTCAGAAGAATTCTTTGCACTGCCCCAACTCTATTTAGCAACAAAATCAAACCATCCCTGGGACTGACCACCCAAATTCTGGGACGTTCTGAATGGTTTTTCCGTATACCAAGTAAAATCACGCAAATGCAAGTACATGCACAGACCCTTTACATTTAGTTCCATGCATGACATTAGGGATACTCACCTGCTCAGAACTAGGGTTTAAATGCTCTGCTACAGCAAGGTTAGATTACTGAGCATTTTATAAGATAATTCAATATACAAGTGACATAAAAGACAACTTACCTAACATAACATCAGGCAGTCTAAATATTTGGTTCCGAGTTCATAAGCTCCTGACAGCAGAGTTATGGTCCTTGTTTGGTATACTTCTGTACATTATAAAGGACCATTAACAGTTACAGTGCTATACAAATGATAAATGATGACACAGAACACTAACTGCCCATATTTATGCCAACACATTTAGTCAGGATGAACAAGAAAGATAACTTAAAAAAAAAATCACTGAATATATGTAATTATAATGAGCTATTCACAATCAAAAACATGTCTTTATTAAAATCTGTCACCTAAACCCATATTTATTTTTCCCTCTTAGAAAAATATTTACAGTTCTTGACAGTTAATTCCCCATTTATAGATTGTGAAGCTGTGTGACCACTCCAAAGCCTGTAGTTAAATACAAGCAGCAGAACTCTCCATAGAAATATTTGGCAATTCCAGTGAACACACAAATATAAGGTGGATATGAAAACAAGTCACTTTTCACCTTCTACCCTTCCCAGTCTGGGATTCAGATGATGCACAGAAAAGAGAGCATGGTTTTAAGCAGACGATAGAAATTCAAAACACTTTTTCCATCATCTGTCAAGGATTTTCTAGACAACTTACAGCAAATAACTTTATAATAAAACAGAAATAACACTATTACTCTGCCTTTTAAATAATTTATTTAATTTACTGAAAATATGAGGCTCTCTTTCCACACCATAGAAATACCAATAAGTTATACACTAGGAATTCATGCTACCATTACTGTTTTCCATTTTTCCTTACTTTCTTAATGCCACCACTACAGGTCTGGTAATGAAACATTTGAAGGGATAGAGGCAAGCCAAAAGGGAAACTGATAAAGCGAAGCAGCTGCAAAGTGGTGGCCTTGCTTGTACAGATGACATTATTGAATTACTAAAATAATAGAATTTAGAATGGAAATAAGGAATCATTTATCATCCTTGCATTATGCATCAACTCCTCCTTACCCTAAATGGTGGGTTGCTCATTTTAGCTGATTTTGGTAAAGCACTTGCCCAGAAGGACTCAGCCCAAAAAAGTCTGGTTTTCAGTGGGATTCTACATTTTAATCAGTTTTGCCATCTAGTTTAGATAGAGGCATGAAGAAATTATTTGACCAAAATCAGGCTGTAAAGCAGTAGCTCATTGTGAACATGAAGCCAAACCTCCCTGGCTATGTGTGACACTAACCTTCACCTGCTCCAAAGCCCTTTTCTGGACAGCACAGGGAACTTAACACACTCCTTTACTATGCAAAACCTCACCAGAGTACTATTTTGCATTCTTGACATATGCTGAACTGTGGCTTAAGAACGAGTGATAATAAAAGTGATTGTTGAAAAGTGAGATCACTCTTACTTCTGGACTCTTAGTCCATCATTCTCTGCAATGGGTGGGAAGGGGTGGGATTAGGAATACTCCGACCTACCAGGGTTCAGATACACACCTTCCTCAATTCTCACAAAGGTTAAAAAAACCCCAGAAATTGCATTTAGTAACTTAAAAAAACCCGCTTGGTTTAGATCTACTGAAAGCACTTATGTAGATATGTAGATGTCTAATAAATTTTTAATCTACTGTGTCATGATAAAGAATATATAGTAGAATTCTTAGTCAGGCAAACTCTTGATTCAGCTTTGTCAGATCTTTTACTTACAAGGGGTGTCCCAAAGCATACCAAAAGGCATTTACAATCAGATGTAGCCTGGTTTTGTTGAAATTAAAATCAGGATACTTCATTCTTTAATTCCGAACTTGAAGTGACATGAAAACACACCAAAGTGGAGGCATTTATGAACAATTGTTTTCCTGTCCACAGGGTGCTTGCAGATACATCCCTGCTTTCAGCCTTGATTTGAGTTGACATACCAACTATGTGAGCAGCAAAATCCATCCACATTCTTAGACAGTTTAGACAGTTTCTTCTGTCTATTCTGAAATCTGCTTATCTGCTTCTTAAACAAACAGGACACTTCCAACTCAGCTACTTTTGCCATTCTCTCCAAAATATAAAAACAAAACCCAAATTTTCCTCCAAGAAGCACTCAGCTACAACAATTACCTTAAGGTAAACAGCACAGGTGTTAACAATTGGACTTAGATTGTTTCCTTATGGGCTCCTAAAAAGACTCACTTATTTCTGCTACTGCTTGAAAATACTTGCAACTCCAATTTATATTTCTAAGTGTAATAAAAAATATTTTTATATATCTTGATTGGGGAATTTATTCTTTCTTTAGTCTTTTTGTGATAAGAGTGAATTTATCCATGCTGTTAATTATTTATTTTGTATCTACATGACTTTGTGGAGATTTATGTCTCATGTAGAAAACCTAACATTACCTTTACATGAACTGTAATTATAGCTTGAAAACACATTACTTCTTATAATTTTTCAAACATGCTTTAGCTGCAGTTCATCATACTTAAAGCCCCACTTTTAAAAAAACACTGATCTAAAAGTACTCTGGAAAAGGGATTATATTTCATTAAGAAAATAGAAATGCATATTTATAGCAGAATGCATTACAAAGAGCAACCCAATCGCATCTAAATTATTCTCATCATACCTATGCTCATGTTTGACTTTCCTGGCAGAGTTACTGACTGATCATACCTATGCTCATGTTTGACTTTCCTGGCAGAGTTACTGACTGATCATTTTTATATCTTATATCTTCTGTGGCAGCATATTTCTTATAATTCGAAATTCAGAAATTAGTCTTTGGCAGTTCTTCCACATCTACTGCTTAATATTCAGCCCTGACACAAACAAATGCAGTGGTAGTTCAGAGACAACTTGTGCTTAATGGCTATTTTTGTTGCATTGAATATACTGTCCTTTTTGGGTCTTTTTCTCTCTATTAAATAAGTACTCTGATTCCAGTATTAAAAGTGACCATTGTGCATTGGCATTGTGTTTCACACCAAACTAAACCCCTACAAACACAAGCTCCTTCATTAACAAAGACAGATAAATTAAAAAAAAAAAAAAAAAAAGCTGGGGAAGTTATGCAGAAATCCTTGGAGAAAAATTCACAGCTACTTGTCTCACCAGGTACAGCTTAAATAAGTACATATTTCCATGATACTTAATTCATCCAAAATGTAAATTCGTCTTTTTGAAGGCTTAGCTGATTCCAAAGTGAATTCATTTTCTTTTATTTAATGCTCATGCTCAAGAGACTTTGATAACTGAAAACTGGCTGATATGTATATACATATTTATTTAAAATATTTGAAAGGGTGTATGGAATATCAAGAGCCATGATGTGACAAAAGGCTTCAGTGTTTTCTCTTGAGGACTCTTGAGCACCAGTTTGCTCAAAGCACCCCCTTCTGGTAGAAATCCATAAATTGGGTGCAGATAAACTAAAATACCAATTTGCACTTTGCTTGTATACGTAGAACAACTATAATTCTGTTTGCCAGGCTCTGCTTCCTATAAATTCTGAAAATTATGTGGAAAATTGTGATCATATGTGCATCTAGAATATCAGATGGATTTCAAATAGTTTTTGTCTTTTGCTCGTTAATAGTATCTTTCATGAATATAATTTTTTTTTAAAAAAGAGCCATAAAAGATTATATTTCATAAGAACTTTTGCTACTCATACATTAAAAAATATTGTTGTTTTTTTTTTTCTGGAAAACTTAGCTCACTGAAAGAAGAAAATTATTTTGCTTGCATTTAGGACTAATTTCTAATTGAAATTTAGAATGTTGACATCTTGCTAAAGCATTTCTTCTGCAAAAAAAAAAAAAAAATTGAAGCAGTATCTTGCCTAATTTGTCCTAAAGTTGAAAATATTATGCAGTCTCTACACTAGTGATGAATATGATTATCTTATAACGAGCATTCATGCTACCAAAGTTCCAATACTTAAAAAAGAATCTTTACATTTATTTTGACCTACAGCTTTTACTGTAATTTAAAATAATTGCCAAAGCTCTTAGGTTTTTTTTTCCCTAATGGAGACCCAATTTTCTGTTTTTCAAAAATCCAGCTGCTTATACTGCACGTGCTATTTGCATTCAGTGTAGCTATGTCCATGTGCATATGGTTTGTTGCATTCAAACTGCAGAAGAAAGATGAGAAACCAGAAGATTCTAGTACAGCTGTACAGCTTCTAGTGAATTCTGCAAAAGTAGAAAAGCATCCGATGGATATTTCTTTCTTGGGTCTCTTGACAGAAACCTTGAGCAACAGAGAAAAAAAAAAAGCCACACAAACAACTGCTGTTACCTACAGTGCCAATCAGCAAAAAATGGCACAGAATTGGGGCTGGGTGACTGTGCACACATGTCCTGAGCCAGCCAGGCAGAGCTTAGGAAATAGAGAAACAAAACACTTCTCTTGAGTAATTGTGCATAATTATTCCAGAATTATCATTTTTCACTGAAGTACTGTATGAAAAAAAAACCCAAAACAACCCAAAATGAACCTAAGGTGTGGCCAAGACTTTAGCCAGTGTTGTTTTAGTCCACCAGTTCAAACAGACTTGCTGAGATGGGATTCCTTGTGTGCAGATTTTGGTAAAATGTGATACCACCAATTCCTGCAGAAGGAGCAAGCTGTCTTCTGCAGGCAAACAACATCGCATTTTGAGGACAGTATCAAAAGGTTCTGGGGTTTTTTGACTCAAAATATTTTAATCCCCCATAAGAGTTTCTCCGAAAAGCACTCTTCAAAGCTCTTTTCCTGAAATTACGAGTATCAGTCATAAATGTTTCCTTAAAATACTTTATGAATACAAAACCTCTGACATTTTTTCATTTGTCTCCAACAAAAATACATGAAACTTTTGATTCCATTAATTTAAATTAAAAACAAAGATGATCTTAGCTTTTTCTGGTAAATTATATTCCTGAAATGAAGCTGAAATAGTGAAAATGCTTTTGAAAATCATAACTAGCAAATATTTGGAAGTTCAAAAACACAAATCACAAAAGAACAATATTTTATTCTGAACAACTCTCTCCATTTCAAAACCACAGTCTATTCAAAGTTCAACTTGTAAACAGGATTTCTTATACACAGTTTCTGATTAAAGATGAGCATTATCAGAATAAAAAATGTCACATATATTTAAATAGAAGGTTACCCTGCCAGCAGTCTTCATATGCCATGCATGACATGTACAAGTCTCAAATTAACCTTATGAGTAGCAGCATCTGACAATGACAATGTTTATTTTCGCATGTGCATGTTCTCTTTCTATATGAGGGAGTGGAATCCCACTGTGCTGGTAGAGAGACCATTTCCAGTTCATTCTATGCCATAAGGATGCTAGTAATGTAATAACACTGACAAAATGTCCATTTTTTTTTCTTTTTTTAATGAAAGAGGGAACTGACATTATCTTGTCCATAAACCTGTAGGTGTTTATTCCCTGTGGGATCTCAGACAGGAGGGACTTTACAACAATATGGTTTGTAATTCAAAAACATTTTGACAAGCATTAAATCTTAAAAAAGGATAAGCTAAGGTGAATTTTACAGCCTATGTTGTTTCCATTGCACATTAGCAAAGCACAAATTGCAGCCTGGTGCCTAGGTTGTTCCCTGAGATGGCAGATTACTGTGCTGCAGGAGTGAAAATCACGGCTGGCAGAGAACCAGCCTGTTCAATTCAGTACCTGTTCCTATGTGTTCATCCCCAGAGCACTGGCAGAGCCCTGCAAAGACATCAGTGAAGCCAAGTGCAGTAGAGCATCAAGGTTATGACAGTGTCTGCTTTCTAGAAGGAACCTGTTTCAGCAGTCCTGCAGCTCAACATGTGCCTGCAACTGCATTTCCTGACCATGAGCAGCAGGGTATTGCAGTACCTAAGGACTCATGCAGGAAATGCTTGAAGGCAAAAGCAATCAAAGTTCAGAGTCGGGAATAAAGTATTCAAGAGACACTTTAATCTGCTATCGACCTGGGAAAATTATTATGGATCTTGTGCATTATTTCTGAGAATGTGGGAAGGAGATATACTCCCATTTTGGAGCTTTCTGAGGCTAAGGCCAAACTGTTCTTTGTTTCATCAAGTTTTGGATGAGACACATCATTTCCCTGTGCTGCTGATATATTCACCAACTATTGATATTCTTTTATGCATCTCTGAACCGGCAGACACAGGAAAATACCCTGTAGTGTAGATCATTTAATGAATAGGAATGCTGACATAGAATAAATGCAGGATTTCTTAACTGTAAGAAATTGTAATTGAAAATGCACAGATATAATTAGTCAGCTAGTAGCACAGAGGTTTATGTGCACTAAAATAAATATGTCAACCCAAATAAGACACAAGTACTTTAAAAAAGGAGTTTTCTTCAGAAAAATCTGAACTTCTACCACCCTTCCTCTGCCGTCTCCCTAAATAACTAGTCACCCTGAGTGTCTCCAAAATGAATGTAATCAGGTAAGTGTGGAAGTTTGCACCGAAGGGCAAATAGTCTGCTTGCAAGGCGTTATTATGCAACAAGATGTTTTAATGTTGTTTTTGGAGAGAAAATAATGTTTTCTACAGCCCGTGTTCACTATAGCATCAATAAAAGTATATGATGATGCCACTTGCATTCGACTTTCTTCTATATGTAAATGTAATCAAGCTGCATTGTATATGATTAAATTACTGTTAATTAGTGTGTCCTGAACATTTTTCTAATGCATCATCTCAAATGGACTTTAAAGAATATGAAGTTATCTTACACTTTTTAGCTCACTGAACCCAACTTAGGAATAACTTCAAGCGAAGTAAATACACTGAAAATAATACACCTAAAAAATCTAAATTTTTTTGCTTACATAAGATAGCATATCATAGTATAAATGTTTAGTAAACAGAAATACTGAAACTTGAATACTGAAATGTTACTGTTGAATGAGGTTTCTTTATTTTCAAACAGTAAAAATCCATGTAATAGGTCTGTGTTTGAGCAGTCTGTTCTTTTACTCTTGTTAGAGCATTTTCAGGAGGAACTTCTACATTCAAACAGAAAGCTTTCACTTCAATACATGAAAAGCTATTTTTCTGTTTGAAGCATGCTGATATCTCTTGTAACTATCCTAGAAGAACCTTCTGCATGCACGTAGGGACAGGCACTGGTACCAAAATAAGTGTGACTGCTTTTTCATCTTTGCCGCCAATCTGCTCTGCAGCTTCTATAAATCAGGTCACGTCTCTCACAATTTCTCCCACAACCTTTTCCTTAAACTGTATTCTTTAAAAGCTCAGTGGGATTACAGGGCAGAGCAGGACAGGCTAGAGATGAGCTCAGCTCCTATTTATGTCTCGCTCTTCACCTGGCAGGCCTGTCTGTCTCAGTGGGACAGGCACACGTGCTCCTTGCCACAGTCCCAGAAACCCAGTGAGAAGCGAAGCAGATGCAGACCAAAGCAATGTACAGATTATGTCCTGTAACTGTGATTCTGCTACAGTAATGAAATTCTTTTCAGCACTCTGAACTTCTTTTGTGTAGATGGTGTCTGCTGTACCTCAGCCATCAATACTAAGCTACCTAACCCTAGAGCAAGTTATGTTATCCTTGTCTTTGAGGTGTCACGATTTTGTTTTGCCAATTTTGTTACTGCTAAAAAACTTGGAGCTGACCTTGAACTTTTCTATGAGAAAAGCAAAGCATGAGTAAACAAAACCAAACCAAAACAAAAAAACCCCACCAAAACAGCAACAACAACAACAAAAAAACACACAAAAAAAAAAAAAATCCAACCAAAAAAACAAAACAAGGTATGCAAGCACTACAGGAGAGACATTTTTCTTCCACTTAATTTTTACTGCATGGGAAACCAGGGGACACTTGGTTGCAGCATATGGCTGAGGTCGCTTGGTCTGCTCAACCTCTACAACATCCTCATGGAAAGAGGCAGAGGGGCAGACACTGATCTCTCTGTGCTGACCATGACAGGGCCCGAGGCAATGACTGAAGTTGTGGCAGGGGAGGTTTAGGTTGGATATCAGGTAAAGGTTCTTCACCCAGAGAGTGGCTGGGCACTGAAAAGGCTTCCCAGGGAAGTCGTCCCAGCAGCAGCCTGAAACAGTTCAAGAAGTGTTTGGAGAATGCTGTCAGGCACATGGTGTGACTCTTGGGGTGTCTTGTGAAAGGCCAGGACGTGGACTCTATGATCCTTATGGGTCCCTTCCAACTCATCAGATCCTGTGACTCTATGATTTTGCGATTCTGTGAAATACACAAAAATTATGACCATGATCATGATAATAAAAGTGCATGTATCAGCTTAGATCCCCAGTCAGTAGGTTTTGGAAGTCTATAGAGCTGGAGGATTCTGTACGATCTCACTGAATTAATATACTTGATTAACAACCAAACTGAGCTGGGGTGACAAACACCTCATATATTCAGGACAAGAATTTTTGTTAAAACAATGAACTTCAAGTGAGCATTAACAACAATTCATGATAAAGGGGATTTTAAATTCAGATTTATAAACCTGCAAAGGAAAGATGCTGAGAAACAAATAAATCTTTAAATAAGAGAACAGAAAACTATGTGAATTCTCCAATCCTAAATATTATGCAGTTATGAAAAACTGTTTACGAATATCTACTGGAGGACAAAAGCTTCTAATGGTGTTCAGCAAAATTTAGATTAAAGGACTTCATAGCCCTCTCCTCATATTCCTTTCAGAGACATGAAGACCTGAAATACACTGAATATGTTATTAGAATTCAATTATTTTACTAGGTATGGCAGTTAACAACATAAACAATTTGTTCAGTAGTTTGAAACAAATGATGACTTTTCCTTTTTTTCTCTTAATATTTAATCCTTTTTTCCCCAGTTGTCCATCTCAGGTATTCTAGTTTCATAATCACAAAAACTGCAGTAGCTTTATCTTACTGACTTGTTGCTAGAATTTTCTGTAGGTTTGTTTAATTTATGTGTTTTTTTTCTTCTAGAGTACCTTGTTTGGTAAGAAATCATTGTATTCTTTGACTTAGGTAAAATTGTCATACAGTAGTCATAATTCTTTTTTAGCATTTATTTATCCTGGGATTAGAGACTAAAAGTGGGGTGTTTTTAAAGCCCTCTCCTTCAGGGGAAAAAAAATCTTAGGCAAAAGCCATATAATCTCTTCCCTGAAACAGGGAATATATGTGAATGCAGAGAATGCATGTGAATAGAAATAGTAATTTTACATCTAAACAGGTTTTTGTAGGAAAATTAGGGTTTGTTGAAGTCAAAATTGTATTCTGAAATTAATTAAGAGGATATGCGTAAAAGGAGTAAACTTTCTAAGGAAACCTTTGTCAGAACAGGTCTCAGGCCAGAAGGGAATTTTGAAAGGTATTTGCTAGGTCGTATGTGTTAGGCAAGATATGAGGCTTTTAACTCAGATTTGCAGAAACACTGAACCTCCTGCAGATTGGTAGCTGTCCTGCTCACCTCATTATGGAGTATTACATTCTAGCTCCCATTGTGGAGTAGTCAAGCTGCAATTTGTTATTATAAAATTTAATGGAACTATAAAGTTCATTGTTTGGCTGCCAAAAAAATTCTGAAGCCATCAATACTTCAGCATTTGATTCAATAAACCCTGATGGAAATCATTGTATTATGGTTCAAATAACTTAGGTTGGAGATTGGGCTTTGTTTGGGGAGGGTTGGGTGGCGGGAGGAGGGGAGAGCAGAACTGTCAGAACTGGCTATTGAGGTGTGCTGCCTTTCCACTGAAATCATGCTAAACCTTCACAGAGAGCAAAACCACCTCCCAGTTCCCCCACTTTGCACTTAAACTTCCTGCCTCCCAGATGTCCCTGCTCCTATCCTTCCTCTGTCTGAACAGGACTTTCCTAATGTCATGGAAAAGTGTTGCAGTCAGTCCTTTCCACACTGAATGTTGCCTCACCTTTCCAGTTTAAAAAATCACTCTGCTGCACATTTGAAATGGATCAGAAGTGCAAACCAGAAGCATGTCAAAGATTGAAGTTTTCAATGTTTTTTTAATACATTACGTCTGAAACATCCTGTAAGAAAATTATTTTCTCTCCCTTTTCCAATTGCCTACCTTTGATTATTTGCAGAATGTTTTGTACTTTTCTACAGCACACAGATTAATCTTTTCTAGTCAGCTAATGATCTGCTTCTTTCTGATGTTACTGGCAGTGAGATAAAAGAGGACAAGGTCAACTCAAAGGTTGAAAGTAAAAATGCAGGGTATTAAATATATATTTAACTTTTTTTTCTCAGTTCTGTTTTCAGCCATCCATGCAGAATGCCTTCTCTCCATCAAAGGTTCACTTAGCTAATGTGCATAGGGTCTTGAGAGATGTTTTAAAGTGTCAGCGTCATCCTTGTATTAGGTAAAGTTAGAATTTCTTTTCATTGCTGTGAACTAGGAATCAGGCAGAAATTTTTAAAAAGCATTACAAAATGTTTTAATTATTCAAATAATAATTACTGCAGAATTCTTCACAGGCTCTCTCTTCCCCTCTAATTCCAAGGAAATTTCTGAATTTTAGTGGAAACAAAACATTCTCCTCTATCATTTTAGCTTTTGCTTTTGTAAGCATTGCTGTATTATTTCTGGTGAAAGTTGAAGTTCTTTTTATAGTATCTCCAGCTATGAAGTACATGCTTTACATATCTTTTAATCATCCTCTTTCTACAGCAGCTTCAGTTTTAGATTTTGCTAAGAATGAAGAAAAAAAATTCTAAACACCAAGACAGCTGAACTTTGTAGCAGATTTCCTGAAGATACCCCTAAACCTCTATTAATGAATGTTTTAAGGAAAAGGTTTATAAATTTATCAGGAATGATGTAATCCTGATGCAGGTAAATAGAACAGCAAACTTCTTGAGGATTGTACCAGCCAGTCCTAGATTTTAACTATTTGCTTTCAACAAGTTCAGAACCAATACACAAATTACATGTTCATTGTATATTCCTTCCTGACTATATGTCCCAACAGCTGAAATAAATGCCGTCTAGGACTCAGGTCTCACTTCTCTCCATTTTGTCCCATCCCTTCATTTTTGCAAAATCCTTTAAATCTATTCTTTTCCTACATCAACACTACTTCCTTGTCTTTCATTGCATTTTTAATTGGTCTTTTCTCAGAAGAATTAACCATTATCACCACTTAAAAATTTGCTGACTTTCCTTTTGAATTCTTTTTATACCTTGTCTTCTAATTGCTTAGCCCACATTCCTCACTTTTTAAAGCATGCTTTGATTGTGGTTCTTCTTTCTTTGTATCTGTCCATCTAGATAGACATTGCTTTTTATTTCCTCCTTGATCTATGCAAGTGCAAATTCCTTGAGCATTCCCCAACACATCTGAGCACATACTAAGTTTTCCATAGACACTTAAATGTCCTTGAGTTCAGTCAACATAAGCAAACACTCAACCTTAATTAAAAAGAAATTATCTTGAACAATAGTTTATTACTGGGCATGTCTATTAGCATTATGAAAAATCTGAACCACTGTGTCTAACTTTTATTTCTCCATAAAGACTTGGAGAAGAATCAGATGCACAAAGCCTGATATATGATAGACTATTTAGTAGGGTCCTACTGACACATATAACTATGGTTATCCAATGCCACTGTTCAGAGGCATCAACCTTGGACCTATAGACTTGATATGTCACCCAGTGGTGACCTACCCTTCTGCAGCAGCAGCTGATGTCTGCAAACAAGTGGCAGTAGGCACAGGCTTTTAGGCCGTTTCATCCACAACACATTTAATTGTATCTGTTTTCAAAGTGTATTTCAACACTCCTACCTATATCCCGATTTTTAAAAAAGCCAAGAAATAGGGCTCTGATTCCAGTTTAAAACATCTGCAGAAGTCATGAAGACCTGTACTGTAGCACTTATTAAGACCAATGCATACGCCAGAAGCACTGCATCCCATAATAATTTATTTAATCATATACACCTTTCATTTGTCTTTTAAGACACATAGCCATGCTGAAGTGATAGAAAGATACCTATAACCTTGTCTAAATTCAGCAGCAGACACCATTCTGGAACTACTCACCTAATACCAAAAAGCAAGCACAATCTCTACCCTATAATAATATTCATTGCTCAGTATTTTCCAGTAGCAATTCTTTTCCTTGTCTCTTGCACAGAATTGTGATCCAGATGGCCCACACTTGGCTCTGCTGATGGAAATAAATGACCAAACAGAACACATGAGTCTATCAGAAGATTCCAAACCACAGTCCTATGGAAATATCTCAACCATGAAAATGCCTCAATAGGTCTTGTATACTTGTTCAATTAAAGTGAAATGTTCTCTTAATTCTTCTGATCTGATGGCTTCTCTTTAGGATATAATCAAATTGCTACTTGTAGGCAAAGAAGTTGTATGGATATATCAGTTATAGAATAAGAGTCCTTTTTCCCAATTTTTAAAAATCAATTTTAATATTAATCCATACAGTGGATTATAAAGACTTCTGGAACAGATCATTGGTGTGAAATCTATACTAAATAAAAAATTCAGAATTAAGGGAATAGCTATTTTTAAAGATCAGCCAAACATTTGTAATTTTTTTGTTTCTAAAGTATCTTATAGAAGCCTCCACATTCCTGTGGAAAAATCCTTTGGGGTACAAGTTTCATGGTTCAGAAAATTTGAAGGAACAAAACTAAATTTGGCCTCACAGAAATGTGAAATATTTACCTGATTTAAAAGAAAATTTTGCTTAGGATGGATTCATGGCTAAGCAATAGTACAAAATATATGGGTTTAAGTTTCAGTAACAAAAATACTTTTTAATATTTTAGTGTTAATTAATTTGCCATTACTTTCCTCTTTTTTACAGAATTTACTAGATCCTTAGAAAACAGCTAGTGTGCCTTTTAGACAGTGTTAAGAAACAATAAACTTAGTGGGATTATTTATGCTTAAACTGCATACTGTTATAGAAAAAAAGTAAGAGAACATGTTGATATACATGCACAAATTTTAGCATATGCTCCTTGAAAATTCTAAATTTTATTGGACAATATGCTTTTAAGCAGACATTTTCTTAAATTCCTGCTCTTGGTTACATCTTTTCTGCATGAAAAATTCCATTTCACTGCTGTCAGAAAAGTAATTATATCTCTTACTGCCTAAAGCATCTACTCTCTTCTTCCTGCACTGATACAGTTCTCATCCACATGAATGAAGATTATGCACACATAGGGTGAGAAGAATTGAATTTTTTTCTGCCATTCCATGGCGAAGAATGTGGCAGGATGTGGTACGTATGTATCCTTCCTTCCATCCCCCTCATGGCCTAAAAAAAGCTTCCACATGACTTCCTTCCACCTGCAGACCTTCAAGTGTCCTCCATTCTTATAATGTGGGCAGGGGCTATTGGGTTTGGGGTTTTTTCTTTATGTGTTATGCACTCAAAAGAAAATGAAATTTGATAAGCTCATATGGTCTGCTACCACTCCTTTCATGACTGGGAGAGAAACTGCTGGCAAGTATAAGCTTGACCATTTCCATTCAAGTTATATTTCAGGAAAAAGAAGCAAAACATCTTTCCGTCCAAAAAAAGAGCTGAAAAGCTGAAGTATGCATTCATCCCCATTGTTTACCTTAGTGCTTAGGAAAGCCTGGCAATTCTACAGAATTATAAAGAAATACAATATCATAGAACCAATCTAATTGATGGTCAGTTTCTGCTACTGTAAAAAGCACCAACCCAAAACCAGCACTAACCTGGAGTACTAGGTAACAGTAATTACAGGGTATCTTGATTTCATCCACACAAGTTATTGGTAGTTTGGGTCTAAGCCAAGAATATGAATGGTAATTTGCAGATTATCTCTAAATGAAGATGCTTCTGCCAAGCATCTCCTAAAACAAAGCTAAAGAAACCCAGTTTAAAGCAGAAAATTATAGACTACAAAAAACACAGGAAGATGCAACTCAGCATAACCTGTAGTAACTTGAGTTGTGGTCATTCACAGTTAAATTTTTGTTGCCTTTTTTACAGTGTAGATTGAGATGCATCCAAAGAAAAGCCATGAGTTTCACTTTTTGTAAATAATATTTCTATACATTCTGATATAGAATGCATTTTCTGACTACAGGCTGTCAAAAATTCAGACATAAGTGTAGTCAAGTAAAGAAGTATATGAAAAAATGAGCAACAGGAACGGACTCCTACTTTTCAAAATAGAACAAATAGCAAGTTATTGATGACTTAACAATTGATCAACTGAACTTCCTGGCATTCCCAGGTATTTTTTAGAACTCTAACACATTGATTTAAGAAAAAGTTACCTAAATAGCTATTGTTCTTGTTTCTCTTTATAATGTAAATTTCAATGAGTTCATTAACATTTTTCCTCTCAATGACAAGAAGTTGATTCCCTGAAACTGTGAAGCTTTGATCATAAAACTCCACTCAAAGTGATCTCTGAAATTCCCTATATGATACCTTATGGCCAAGACAAGAGAAACTATAGCCCAGCAGTATTCTCAAATTTAGTGAAAATGAGAAGAAGCAGACAAAGGACAACTTAGGTAGATACAAGAGCCAGCTTTCTCTGAAATGACTGTCAATATTGGATGCTCAGCTTGAAATATCCCCAGGGCTACCCAAAAGTAAAAGGTGGTACTTCCTTATGCCACTTTTTAAAGATATTTTAGCCTGAACACCAACAAATTGTTGCCCTAAAATTAAAAGACAAATTCCACACCCCTTTCTGGGATAAAGACATAGTTCAATATATTACGAAAAAGGTAAGTTATTGAGGACTTAATGGCTGTGTTTTGAGAACTTGCAATAGCTACCATATCTCAGATACAGCAAGTTTAAATGTGTGTATGTGATGCTGAAATGTACAGTGCCACATCAGATTTTATTGATTTTTTTCCCAACAGTTTGGGTTAGAAGGGACCTTTAAAGGTCACTTATAGTCCAATGCCACCCTGCAATGAGCAGAGACATCTAGAAGATATAAAAGATATCACAAGATACAAGGAAGTACTTTAAAAGTATGATCAACTGCACATGATGGCTAATTCTGAAATGGTAATTACAGCCAGCTAGTCCTTTCTGAATGAAAAACATATTGCTCCTCCTTTTAGGAAATTACCTCACATTATGTTATATGGAGCAGTATAATAAAAAAACCTCAAATAATGATGGCTTAACTTCTCAGTCCTTTGGTGCACAGAATTCCTTGTGGAAATTTTCCAGGCAGACCATTGGAATAAGAACATTTTTCTTCTACTGCTTTTATACAAACTTTTAACTATTTGAGCTTCTTCCCCACATAAGAACCAAATTGCTCTCCAGATTTCTCACTGAAATTAATTGACATCTATAATATATACTTTAACAAAGCAGTATGTGCTTAAACATTCCAAAGTGTCATATCTAAAATGATATAGCAGCAAAGAAATACAGCTTTTCTGTAAAGTAAACAAAATGACATTATAAATTTCGTAATGTGCAACGCAGAATGGTGTTTAAATATAACTGAAATTTGCTGTGAAAAAATTATCCCTGAACGCTTTAATTTTTTTTCTTTTATTTTTCATGCATTTTGTAGACTCCAACTCTTTGTTTCAGAAGCTAGGGCCCAAACACATTCTTCTGGTAAGTATAAAATTACCTTTCTACAATTTTAGAAGGGATTCTTTGCAGACTAGTCAACTCTTCATCTCTTTACAGCTTTTAAATTGCATATTTCAAGCATTTAATTCCTTTTGGATTATAACTGAATTATGAACTAGCCAAAAAAAGTAATGCACTTTCAAAGACAAATATATCCCTCAGTATTTGATTAATGAGGGAAAGAACAGAAAGACACTCATAATATGCCATAGTCATCCACCTTTCATCTTTTTCTTTCTGCCTTATCAGGGAACCTCACTATAAAAAATCAACCAACCAACCAACCAACCAACCAACCAACCAACCAACCAACCAATCAACCAACCAAACAACCAAACAACCATCCAAATAAATAAATAAATAAATAAACAAACAAACAAACAAACAAACAACTAAGAAATTACCATGAAAGAAGGCTTTACCACCTCAAAGTCACACAAAATACTGCCAGGTGAGGTCACTGGCTTCCAACAATCAAAGCACCTGACCTTGAATGACTTTTGACAAGCCACTAATAGCACTAATGACATCAAATAACATTTTGTAGCAGTTTTACTGTATCAGCACTTTCATTAATGAGGTGATGTATCCTTAAGTGCTAATTTGCAATGGGATGCTGCCCAAATTACTGTTTGCAGGGTTCCAGTACATAGGGCTGGATGGAGGGTGTGTAATAGGCATTACAGACTTACACGCAAAGCATTAAATATATGGGCTGTATTTTCATTTTCTCTTAAATTGTGGCTATGGCTGCAGGTAAAAAAAGAAAAAAAAATTATGAACAATAATAAAGACAAAGGAAAAAAAAAACCAGGTATTGAATTACATGCTTGCAATGCACTAATATTGCTCAGAATTCTCCTTTCTTCAGGCTTAGTTGTGGGAAGCAGTTCCCAAACAGATAAAAGGGTGTCAATGGGTGTTTTACAGGAAGTTTTGCTGGCTGCCACTAAATAGCTAATATAGATTGAAACTCTGTTAGGCATTTTATGAAACTTTTCTGCTCTAGGTGGTGACTCTTAAGGGACTGATTCAGTGGTAATCATGGCCCAGGCAGTTCTTAGCAGCCAGTTCCATTAGACTTGTCATGGTAGTGGTTTGGATAAATGAGCTCTGCCATGAATCATCTGGTCCTGAAAAAGGCTGACATCCTGCTGTGCACTAAATCAAATTCTTAAATTATTTTTTAAGGGAAATCTCTCTATGAAAATGAATAATGTGACTATGTATAAAAGTGCACATAAAAAGATTAACTCTGGAAAACAAAAACAAAATTTCATTGCAATCACTCCTAGTTGTAACCATATTTCTTTTCATTGCTCATTTCAGGGTTTTATTAGAGATTCACATTATACAGGTAAGACATTGATATTTGGTATTATTAGAAACTCTCTATGGATTTTATATATAATTTGTACCTGAAGAAGTGAAAATTATTTCAGCTAGCTAGTTGCAGAACTTGAATTAGTTTGACATTAATTAGACTAGTATTATTCATTACTTACAGATTCCTAGGCAGCAATTGACTTCACATTTTTTCCTATGGCCTCGTCTTAAAGCACATTTCATAAAAGACTCGGTAAATTATTTGGTGAAGAAAAACCAGACATTTCTGACAGAAAATTAATCAGCACACAGCAAGCTACTGACTGGATGAGAGGATTATCTGCAACCACCTAGCAAAAAAGTTATTAAATTGGAACAATTTTCCATCAAAAAATGCTGATTCAATGTAAAGAAGAATATTCAGCATATTTGCACCAAGAATCTAATGAAAGTAAAGAAATAATTTTTTTCCCTCAGCTTTAACCAATTACTTTTTAATTGTCACTTTATCAGTGTTATTAATTACAGTGATCAAAATCAGATTTAAGAAATTCTACTGGGAATATTTAGGAGTAAAATATTCTGATAATGTGAGGGAGCAAAAAGAAGGAACAAGGGAGGAAATCCTGCACACCACTATTCCACTCTGTTTCTCCTTAATGTTAAATATTGTTTTGACAGGTAAGTAGAAGCATTCTATTTAGAAGATTTTTATAATAACATAATAATAGTTAAGAAATTGAAAATATTTGCCAGTTTACTCTTTTCAAAACAAAATATCAGAAATTCTGCTTACCAGTAAGATTTTATCCCAAGTTTTTTGCTAGTATTTACAGTCTTTGTTTGTTTGTTTCTATCAAATAGGAATCTCAGGCATTATCAGATCAGGTAACCCCCTCTTATGTTACATGTCAACTGCACACAAGACTTTAACATACCATAATTCCTCTTTTTTAGGCTTCAAGGTAATGTGTCCTACTGCTTCAGATTGCACCCATGTTGGCATTAGTGTGACTAAGACACAAAATGTTCATCTTATATTTGATCCACCAATATACAAAAGTCACTGTGTGCCAACAACCAGCAGCAAAACATAATAAAACTTGCTACACTCAGAACTACACTCGTTTGTCAGTCAGCATGTCCTTTCTGAAACCTCAAATACACCCTAATTATTGTTGTTGCAAGTGGCCTCAGATATAGCTGCAAAAAATAAATTCTTTCACAGCGCAAGTTAGTTACCTAGCTCTTACAAGTTTTGAAATGGATTTCCTGAAGTTCAGTTTCTTTGAGATAAATTTCTCAGACTTCAGACAGACAAGTATTGGCAGCTGAAAGCAATAGACTTCCAAGGTTTGTAAATTGGACTGAAAGTGTTATGGAAACAGATTTATGTTCTGCATATTTTAAACTGCTGAGGAGAACTCAGTATTAAAGACGCAAACTGCAAACAAACAAACAAACAGCCTTATTTTTCCAAGTTTAAAAAAAAGTTAACAGGGCTGGTTTGCTTGCTTGCTTGCTTGCACACACGAGGATTTGAGAGAGATGAATGGCAGATTTTTGGTTTATCAAACTCTGCTGACTCAGTCTTTATGCTATTTGTTACATCTGAGTTGCAGGGACGCATTTCTTTCCCTCAGTAATTTTTTGACATGCTAGAACATTAACATACTGAAAGAAATATCTAGGAGAAGAAAAATAAGCAGTTGCATTCTGTGGTTTTGTATTGGTTTGTTGTTGTTGCTGCTTTAGGTGCATTTTGCCTCAAGTGGTCATATTACTGATTAATATATTGACTTAGTAATTTAGGGCTAGATGCAATAAGGTTTATTTTACAGTGATACATAATTATATTATGCTATCACTCCTTCATGTGTCCTAAAGACAGGCAAAACTGACAAGGGCTTGGGCAATCACAGTCTTCAGAAAAGAAGTTTAAAAAAGAAAGAAAACGAACGAATAAGAAAAAAATATCCTAGAAAGAGTACAATAAACTCTGTTACGGAAATATTAACTTTTCTAGTACCCTCCTGAGCACAAAAAAAGCGCTTTTCCCCTCCACACCGACAGACAGTTAACCGGCATGTTAACAAGATACATCAAGACCTAATAAGGCAGCATCATTACCATGATTATCACCTTATTAATAATTCACCTATCGGTAGAAGTACAGTACTTATGGGATTTTAAAGCATCATTTTAAACATGGAGAGAATATTATTATAATACTCATTAGGGTGATGTCTGCTGAAGTAAAATTTGTAGCACATATATTTGTATTTTCTTAATACAGCTAAATAGCCTACATCCTCTAATGTAGAAACAGTGCTTAATATAATGTCTTGCTATTATGCAGGAGTCTGTGACTAGGTTTTCAGGGCATTTGGAATTGGATTCAGAAAAAGTCTTAAGTACCTCACTTTAACAAAATATGGGTGTTTACAACTAAGGAAATTATGCACTCAAATACAAAATGCAATAATAGAAACAACTTTCTTTATCTCACATTACAGTGTGGCCTGATAAAATCTACCATCAGTTTTAGAAGAAGGATAGAAACTCAGGACCTCTGCTTAGAAGGATCACTTCAGCACAATCAGATTCTTGCAGGTTTATCACTGAATCTTACACTGCTCTTTCAGGGCACTGCTTCAGCCAAGAGAGGACAGAAATCATCACTTCAGCTAAGCCAGAGTGGAAAAGAATAGAATACAAAGCATGGGCCTAAACCCTTTTTAAGTTTGGTGGGGGGGAAGTGCCACATTGTGTTTAATTTGAAACAATCTCATTAAACTATAAATATGTTTTTTACACTCACTTGCCTTATTCATAATCACCTAGTGATGCTTTGTTACTAAATCTATTGAAGTTTATAGTAAAAATTTCATTGACTCTGTCAGGCTTTGGATTGGGCCCACAGACTTTCATTTGAGAGATCAGTGTGAGAAATTATCTCATTTGAAGATCATTCAGAAATCTCAAAGAGATTCATTTTATGAAGAAATAGAATACTTGCCATGCTTTGTAACAGTTAACTCTTAGTTGATTCGACTGATAACTGTTGTGGCCAGTTGAGAGCAATTATTGGAAAAGGTTTAAAATCTATCTTAAAAATCACTTTAAATGCATTTTCAGACTGGGAACTATGTATTGGACCCATTGCTGCCTTCAAGGCTTGCTAGTGGGGCTGATTATTACCTCCTCATGCTCTGTTTCCATTTTCAGAATTATTTCAATCCTAGGTCTACACGTGAAATATTTATGCCTTATGCAAAGAACCAGTTTATTTGTGCAATGAGTCTATGTGGAAGGGATGCACACTGGTTTATTCAGTCTCCTCTTTTGAAATATGATGTGGTCACTGACGTGATGTCAAACTTGACACTTCTTGGCTGAGGGATAAAGCTAATCAGATAAAACCAAATTAAGATACAGAAATAACACACCTGAAGGTTTCATACTGAATTAGCCAGAAAATAAGTATTCTGGGCATCCAAAAGAACTTTGGGTTTTTTCTTGATCAGAAATATTAAGCCTATATTATAATCATCAATTCTAGATGCTTAAATAAGATGCCCAAATCAGTAGTCCACCTCCCTTAAATTTTGGATATAGTCAGTAGAATAAAGATAAGTAACTCAAGAGACCAATTTAGACTTCATGTGGGAAGATGCACTGCAAGAATTTCCACATTTATTATGAAATGAGTCTACCACCCCATCAGACCTTTAATTAGGACTTCTGAGTTTCTTAAGCTTGGTCACCAGTAGTTAAATTTATAGAATGAAAGAATTAATAAATAAATTAAATGAATTAGCATTGTTAGAAAAAGTAGCACAGAACATGGAGGGGATGGTGGGATGTTTCATATTGATAAAAGCTTTACAGACTTGTCTTCAGGAAATCAGATATTGCTGTTATTTGCACTGTTTCATTGGATATAGCTGTAAAGTGGCAGAGTTTATAAAAGCACAGGAAAAATTAAAATCAGAACTTAAAAAAAAATAGAATTTCAGATATTCATGAAAGTCCAATTTGGCACACTGAAGTAAAGGGTTACATAAGCCAGATTTTGACTGGAAGCCACTAGTTAAAGTAAGTAGTTATGTCATCCATATTATTATTACTTCAACTTCAGTGTTACAAGTTGCATACAGTATTTTTAAGTGGTATGTGTTTGAATGAATTGATTTACATATTTTTACTTCAAATATTTTGGAACTTTTGGGGAAGGGGGGGAGGTTAAGTCACTCACTTTTAGTTTATGATATTTGAATGGGAAGTTAAAATTTCAGATATGGCATTCAGAATGTCACTCCCCAACCCAGAGCCCCCTTTACTCTGCAGAGAGAGACAAGAGACAGGGATTATGGGTTAAAGATATGAACTTTTTACTGGAAACAGCAATGAGAAAAGTAAACGAACAGGAACAGCAGCAACGTTAATAACAAAAGTGTAGGGAAAAAAGGAGCAGAGCAGATCTCGACTTGACTGCAGCTACACCATCCAAACTGGTCTCTCTGGCATTACCCTGCTGATCTGTTCACCACACTTGTTCACTGAATGACACTCTTTGAAAGGTGGCAATTGCTAAATATTGGATATTAAAAATATCCAACCAGTAAAGAAACATATTAGATGTTTCACATATTTTAATCAAATGCTACAAGTATTCAATATAAAAAGCACCAATAATTTAAGGCTATTCTAATGAAAAATATATTAACTTTTAATAGAAGCACCACAGTAGCTTCATAAATTCACAGCTCACCTTGCCACACAGCTACTGGGTATTTTAAAAAGGTATATTATCCTAGCAGTAATTTCCTTCAGGCAGCACCAGAGGTAAAATAAATCAGCAAGCAGAAATAGGTCATATTCATCTAAAATGACTGTCCACTCTTGTTTTGCCTTTAGGAACCAGATACATATCAGCAGCTCTGGAGAAACTGCCATAAAACTCAGAACATAAACCGGGAGGAATCAGCATGGAAACATAATTAAGATGCCATATTATGAATTGTACATCTGCACATTCATGCTTTCCATCTGGTTTCCAGGTAGAAAGGTACAGTTATCCAGGCAGGCCAGAATGATAGTGCTGCACAAAACAAAACAAAACAAAACAAAACAAAACAAAACAAATAAAAACAAACAAACAAAACAAATAAACAAACAAAACAAAACAAACAAACAATCCCATTTTAATTTAGAATTGAGCTCCTTGTGTGTATACTCCCAGCTCCATATACTCCACACATATACTCTATAGGGAATATCCTCCAAGTTTCAAGACTTCGGATGACAAGAAAATCTGTGGATGTACAGAAGAAATAGTTCCAGCTCAAACCAATGCACTTCTTACTTCCATGATCATTCCAGTAAGTTGAACAATCCTGTGTACTTGTTACTAAAAGGGGAGGTAAGAAGTTGGTTTCAGGGCATTTGTAGATTTTGCCCCAGCTGGTGGTGGGCAAAGCCCTTTATCACTCTAAAGGCAAGCTGAATTTTTCTTAGGTGAAGCCTTGGCTTCTTTTCTCAAAACTTTCAGGGACTTCAGGGCAGTTTCACCGTTTCCCTTTCCTAGTCCCATTTGACATGGAGCTCACAAATGGAAGAAGTGCTCCTCTGGGGCTTCAGGTAACCTTGCCATGACCATTATGTTCCTTACATCTTTCCTTACTGGCTACCTTGGCTCTGCCATCCTGTTTTCTTTCTATAAAACGAGGTAGAGCTCAACAACACCCTTGCTGTCAAGCTTACAGATACAGTATGTAGCTATCCCCACAGTGCAATGTAGGCCTTGCTCAGATGCTTATGGAGTTGACTACTGAGAATCTCCAGGGATGAAGATTCCTTAACCTTTTTGGACAACCTGTTCCAATATCTTCCTACCCTGAAAAGAAATTTTTGTTATATTTTTTCAGAATTTTTATTGTAACTTGGGATTTTTGCCCCTTTTCCTAATGCTGGGAAGACCCTGGCTCTATCTTCTCTGCATTCCATCATTAGATACTTGAAAACCATAAAAACAGCTGCTTCTCTTTAGATTTCTATACTAAAGTCTTTGACCTTTCTCTGGGACTCTCTTCCTACATTGTGTCCATCCAGGTATCTCGGTTGCTTTCTGCTGGAGTAGCTCCAGTAGGTCAATGTACTAGGGAGCCCAAAGTAAATACCTTCCAGGTACTTTTCTATACTTTTTCCTCAAAGATCAGAGCTCACATTTTCAGAGTCTAAGCACATTATGTGCTTCACATGCAGAGATAATGTGAATTGGGATTTTTAAGAAGGTAAATGTTCCATAAAAACCACCACTTGGTCAGTTTACTCTTTACAAGTGCACAACAACTTTAAAGGCATGAAAGATAAGAACTGAAAATGAATAATTACATCATGATTGCAGCAATGATGAGAGAGAACAGTAATGGATGCCTAGGAAATAGTGAATCAAGTCTGATTTTTATGCTCTTGCTCTCTCTCATAATATTATGAAACATATTTCCTCTAATATATTTTCACCATATTCTGTGAACCAAGTTGAAAACTGAAAATCAAATAGATAGTCAGGTATTTTTAAAAATCATCTCCCACAAACATACAAATGGAAAAAGTCCTCAAAACATTCATTAAATAGTTTATGTTCTTATAAGACAAACATATTAGATTTTAAAACAATTTCTTTTCTCCTTAAATTATATTTAAGATAAAGATTAATCAAAAGTAATTTTCATGAATCAGCTCCCTGAAAAATGATAGCTCATTTGCATGATAATGCAATAAATGCTGTGCCAATGTTTTAAATTTTTTTTTTATTGTTCATCTTACAGTGGCAGATTCAATGTTGTGAAGCATCCCTATGCATTATGGGAAAGGATAGATAATGATAAAGCTTCTTATCATTGCAAGGTTTTGGATTGATACACATGTTCAAACATCTGAATCAAAATCTGGAACACATGAATCTGACTGAGAAATGCACAATAAGGTCTGGTGCTGCAACATTTTTATCTAACCCTTAGATTTAGTTTTATTTTTCTCTGAATTGTATAACTGTATTCCTCACATTTACACTTCAGCAGAGAAAAATGCTTTTCTCCTGTAAGCTATGAATTCTCTTAAGATAGAGGAAGATGGAAACCTCCTTTCTGTCTGAGAAGAGCTGATATTGACAGGAGAGTAGGGCAGCAGCATAGCAGTGCTTGTTCTTGGACCAATTTCCATAGCCCCTGGGAATGTATTGTAAAGAATTTCAGTAAACAATTATGTTTGCACAAACAGATTCAAGCTGCTATAAATCACTTCACTTTTTGTTCTTAAACAAAACTATTTCATTTACCCACTGCTTGGTTTTGACAGGCTGTGGCAGGACGAGAGAGGGAGTGACAGCTGTGTTGCAGCTTCACTGTCTTGAAAGCTTAAGAGTTTCTAATGTTTCTGTGCCAGAATCTCTGCATACTTTAGACCATGACTCAATGGATGTTTTTTCCCAGAAGTTTTGTAGTAAACGTGGCATATAAGTAAATAAAAAGATGGAAGAGTGGAATCAATATGGGAGCAGATCTTGAGATATCCATGACACATTCTTATATATGGTGAGGTAAGGCAATAAACTGAAGAGACAAAGTTTTACTATGGTTGCAAGACATATCAGTGTATCTGAAGGGAGGGTGTCAAGAGGATGGATCCAGGCTCTTCTCAGTGGTGCCAAGCAATAGGACAAGTGGCAACAGGCAGAAACTGATGCACTGGAAATTCCAGCTGAGTATGAGGAAGAACTTTACTGTGTAGATGACTGAGCAGACTGCACAGAGAGGTTCTGAAGTCTCTCTCATTGGAGATATTCAAGAACCATTTGGACACAATCCTATGCCATCTGCTCTAGGATGACCCTTCTTAAGCAGGGAGGTTGGACGAGATGGCCCACTTTGGTCCTTTCCAACCTGACCCATTCTGTGATTCTGTGATAGGTACTGAAATCCCATTACCACTGGATTAATAAGTTTAATACCATTATTGATCCTCCACAAACGTAGACACTGAGGAACACAAGTCACACTGAAAGTCAACGAAATATATCCTTTTGTGCTATGCCTTATATTTTACTGTTTTACTATAATTTCTCCATAACAGAATCACTCTCAAGAAATCCTACTTCTTGTAAAGACTAATGAACTTTTAAATAATTCATAACCCTTGAACTGAACAAAATCAATTTTGCCTGTCAACATAATTTGAGAATGGGGAAATATTAAACCTGAATGTAACAAAATCTTGGTAGCATCTAAATATGGAAAAGTAATATGTCCTGTTTCTTAATTCCTCTCTTCTTACATTATAGCGCTCTTTTCCATCTCTTCATTTTTACCATGTGCTCAGAAACACAATTACCTCACCTCGTATGCCACTGCAGTGGCTTGAAACATCTAAATAATTTTCAACTGTAGCATAAAGAAATTAATTCATTTGCCCAGAATTGGAAAATTAAGAAATAGAACTGATACAAATTCAACACCTAAAAGAAGATGAAACGGAGCAGTGGATGTGCTTGTAATATTGCTGAGGATACTGCTAGTCCTTTACTTAGACAAAGTTAGCTAACAGAGTGGAGATTTAGGACTGGCATTGTCTTAACTCAATTTGTGTCAAATGCATTGCAATCTTTGTTAATTTGCCATAAATTTAGTTAGAAAGTACCTTTTTGTGTCAGTATTTACAATTCCATTTCAGGTGTCACAGGACTTTGCTGTCAGGCAAATGGAGCTTAAGGTGAATAATAACATTAATCGGGAGAAAGGCAAAGTTTGTAGGGAGAGAGATGGTGTTATATAATTTTATATGCTACATATTACTGGAAAAAAACCCAAACAAATCTATAGATACATAGGCTTTTCCTAAAATCTGAAAGAGATGCCAAAATTATTGGGATTTTAAACCATTAAAATTATTTTTTGGGGTTTTACACCTCAAGTATCATCATTTTAAATGGTTGCTCTCTGAAGGAAAACATTTCAGCTCCTTCTTTCAGGAGGAAATATTTCAGCTTCTTCTTTCTGCTTTAGAAAGTAGAAGAAAAGCTGCTTGACAGCTTTTTTTGACAGTAGAAAAATAGGTTTTGAGGCAAAAATTATATTCTACAGCAATCTGATTCTAAATGGACAGTAGGAACAAGTCCACTTGACTTATTACCTCGTAACCCTTTTGCAAATCAAGTACCTCCTTCATCTGCATGCATTCCTTTTCAGTGTGCACATAAAAAACATTAAATGGTGTAAGAAGTTATTATGATTAAGTAATGCATGCATTTGATCCTTTATTCCTTATAAATGTAGGTAATTTCTTATTTAAACAAGTATGGATGGCTTTGCAGGTACTGCATACTTGAGTAATGATTATTGCTTTCAGCACAATGTCTATACATTATTACTAGATCCCTAATAATGGAATGCTATTATTCAGCTATAAATTATTATTATGACTTACATTACACACATACTAGTTAGAGTGTAGTGCAGTTTTCTTTAAGATTGATATGGTATGTTTCTACAAAAATAGGAATGCAATACGAGTAATATTTTACACCTTAGAAGTGTGAAAGTAGGTCAAGTTCTGTGCCAAAAATATGCTGAAAACTTTTAATTATATTCTGGAATGCTGAAGAAGATTGCATTCACTTCATAAGTCAGCATCAAAACTGTATTAGGTACATTACAGAATGGGCACTCTGAAGTCATTCAAGTGATTGCTGTAACACTCAACACTTATTCACCATGCATCAAAACTTCCTCCACTGCAAAACAGTTGGATGAGATTGTGAACATCTTTTAAATCAAATGTCATCTATCAACAGTAAAACTATGAAGGCTGTCTATTCATAAGGCTATGCTATTCATAATAAAAAAGCAAACCTTGTTACAGTTTGAAAAGACAAAAAATTTCCAGATCATCATCAAGTTGAACATCAAAATATGGTATAGATGTCAGTATACTGAAGATAAAAAGGAAATATTACAACAGTAGGAAAAGAACCTCTGTCTTCCCATACAAAGTTGGAATCTCTTTGGCTACAAAGAAAAAAGTTACAGGGTACCAAGACACAGTTTAGGCTATTGGAAGATCAGGGGATTGAAAGAAATTGATTTTTGACAAATTGTTTATCTGAAGAGACAATCTGTATAAGAAGGGTGTGCGGATGGGAAAAACTAATTAAAAAATATTCGGATATGATCAGCTTACTTACTTGATTACAGAGAGATTTTAAATGAAAATACTTTCAATACCTTTGATGTGCTATTGAAAGCCAATGTTCTCATTTGATTTCTGGTTGATTTTTGCATGATTTTATGAACTTAAATATTATATGCTTTGGGATTGTAATGATCAGGTATAATTTAGTAGAAATACAACAAAAAGGACAAAATTCCATGATGTTCAGCAATTAAGAGAAGTGGGGAGTAAGAAGAAAGTTGGCTTACTATGGTACTATTTTTAATTAAAATTTTCTGATCATGAAAATAGTACAGTTGTACTCAACAGGCTTCTAATTTTCTATTCTTGTTTACTAAATGATCTGTTGAATTCAAAATAGGGGTTTGATTAATATTCTGACTTATTCCTTGTACAAAAACTGATCTGAGCCATAATGTTTTTCTTATTTGAAAGAGAAGCTTTCTTTCAGATGTTTGTTCTAAATAAAAGGATTCAGATGAAAATTAACTTCTAACCGTCTGAGGGAAAATGTTGTTTGTTGTATAAATAGCTATAAAGTCACTCACAAAGAGAACTTTTAACATAGATTTAAAAAAAAAAAAAAAAAAAAAGAGCACCCAAAACTATGACTTATGATATGTTGGTACTCAAAGATGGCTTGAGGATTTAATAGCCCACACATGCAGTAAAAAAATAGTCAAGATACAAACATGGGTTTTATTTGGTGACACCTTCATTTGTTTGTGCAGCAAAAACTCAGATAGACATGGCTTAAATCCCCAACCCTCTCAGTTCAGCCTCAGTCTGGGGTTAAATGTTAAAATTAGGAATAGACGATTTTATTTACTGTGCATCAAAGTAAGACCATACCTGAGAAGACATTTTTAAGTCAAGTAATCAAATTTACTTCTATTTTTGGTTATTTAACTCTGGTTTATTAGGACATCTTCAGGAAAGACCACATACAATGGTTGCTAGCCAAAAGGAGGTAGCTTAAGTTAGCTGACCTGCTTCCCCAAATGCCTGATTTCCTTACAGTTTAACAATCCCCTACTTAATATCAGTCAATGCATGTATATCCAGTCCGTGAACAAATGAGTCCATCCTGAGGGTTCTGACCAATTGTAGTGTCAGCTCTGACCTTTATGAAGGGAGATAAAAATCCCTCCTGTGTGTTCGTAACTTCATTCTCAGCCAGTGTTAGCTGGCCAACTCCCTTCCAAAACTCTCACTGAAACATTTCATCCATCTTATAATCACCCCTAGAAAAGGTCCTAGGTCTGCCCTAAAGCTCTTAACAAACGGCTTAAAAATTCCCAATTTGTTGGAACCCAGAAGCCTGGGAGTTTTGAACTTTCTGTACTTTCTGACACTGACTCCCAAGGGAACACTGCTTTTGACTTGAGGCTTTGGAGAAGGCTTCCAAATTTGAGTAATGGCATTAAAATCACAGGTTTCTAGATAGAATAAAAGTGTGCAATTTCACACAGTGAAGGGTTTTGAATTTAGGGTTTTAAAATATAGTAATAAGTATGGGACAAGATGTATGTTCTTAGTCATTGTCTCTTCTTTTCTATTCCTTCTTCCTTCTTCATGATTTCAGGTAGTAGTTTTTGGTTGGATAGTGCTGCACTGCAGGTCACAGAGGTTCGGTTATTGGGTCAAAAGTATAAATAATATAAGTGCTAGCTTTTAATTAGACTGTTTAGCTTTAAAAAACCTTGTAACTAGCTAGATTCACCTCCATTTTGTTCACTTTTAGCTAGTAGCTAAAAGTGCTGCAAGAACTCTCTGTACCATAGATAGGATTTAATAAACAACTGAGCCCGAACATGAAGAAATCCGTCTCCTTCATGTTTTAATCCTAACTCAAAGTAAAGGCAAAAGAAAATAAAAACAAGCCACTAATTAAGTAGTAGAACAAACCACTTACACCAATTCTTTGCAACAAGGTCCTCAAGGCATCAACCTTTGCACTTGCACAGAACAAATCTTTGCCCTTCTAAAAAAAGTCAGCTGCCCCACTGAAGCTAGATCCAAGAAGGAACCTCAACAAGAAATGGGAAGCCTCTTGTGATTGGAATGAAGAATATTATGCCTGATTATTCAAACTGCTGCTCTCATGAACTGTTCTCTTGCTCCCAGAAATTGAATTAACAATGAAATTCATAAAGTCACCCAGTGGACTTGGATCTGCAGTTGAGAAGGGGAAGAAGGTTCATGTCTATTTCTGTGTGCAAATGAATGTCAGCAATCAATTAGGTATATCTCTGATGTCCTTACTCATGATCAGTAACCTAATCCAGCAACAATCTGAGTTATTCATATTGTCAACCTAGCTCCCTATGAATCATTGTGTTCACTTCAAAGTAAAAGTGGCCCTAATAAATTTTATCCTATCTTTAAAGCAATTTCTAGATTCCTTTTTCACTGTCCAGTGGACGTTTCAAGTGGACATTCCAAGTAGACTTTTATTACTCCATATACATCAGAGTTGCCTCCTCAACATTGCACAGCTCTAAAGGTCCGGGGTTTCAACTGCCACGTTGTGCTCATATATCTCCTGCCAAGGTAGTCTCCAATGTTTTGTTTTCCAAAACAGACCAAAATTTTGAAAATATAAGAGATTTTCAGAAATTATACCTTACAAAGATGCTCATAGCAAGTTAGTCATTTAGTATATGCAACATAAAACTTGGCACAAAGTACAGTAATATTTGACATATGGATGTGCAATCTATTTCTGATGTAACAGTGTATCTGATGGTATTAAAATTAGATTATTAAAATTATTAGAGATGCCTCTGCCCAAATTAAGGTGCAAACCAGACCATATGCTGAAGGCAATAGCACAGATTTTATTTTGCAGTAAATGTGAGGAAGAGAGACATAGAATGACAAGGGGCCAGGGGGGAAGAAAGAGAGTGACTCTATCCACAAGTGGCAGGGGGCAAGAACCTACAGAATGCAAAATCTATTGGTTTTATAGTCACTCAGGTTCAGGTGGGAGTGACCAGTATCTCCCTGCAGGCAGGGAGTTTCACATTGGATGATGTAATGTTGTGGATCTTGGGACATTTTATGAATCATTGACATCTTCTGAGATGCTGCAGTCGTCTCTCAGTGTAGTTGAATCAATCACGATCCATCAGCCAAGACAAACAAATACCTTCATCCTAGATCTCAATGCCCCTGTCTCAATTCGAAGGGGAATATTCACAGCTTAGTGATTATGTAAGGAAGGACATTGGCATGACTTATTCCACCTTGTAGGATTTACCTCTCATCAGCCTCTTCCCTTATCTAAACCATCCCTTGTACCTGTTACAAGTTGCAGCACTCTCAAGAAATCCCTGGAGATTCTGTTTCTAGTGCAACTTTACTTTAAATTACAAAGATATTGACAGTCAATCCATTGCAAAACATGAGTAGTTTGGACTTTCAGATCAGTGACAGAAATGTCTTTAGCTGAACATGTATTAATAACTATTAAAAATAATGTAAGATGCATATTACTCTGCTGATCCTACGGACTGGAAGTGAAGATGCTTTAATGACCACTAGAAGGTGATTGATTTATAGTATTTCTGGAAAAAGATAATGGCTAGGATTTCAAATTATCTACATATGTGTCATAGTTTGCTCTCAAAGACTCTGAGATATTCTGATACATGATTACCATACTCTAAACTATCCATTCCTTACAGATTAAATTCCCTATCAATTAATTTAATTGGATACTATTCAATAGTATTCTATTTTAAGCTCAAAAATTTTGTTAAAGTCATCTGATGTCAGCTGAAAAGTCACACTTAAAAGTCAAAAAAAACCCCAAAAATAACTGACATTTCTACCTTCTATATGCCAGTCAAATCCCTTACATTTCATGGCCTAATTTACTGCCATTTTTAATGAACAGATTTTGCGTATTCTAAAATTCAGTGCTCACAACCAATTAGATAAATTAGTATCTGTATCTCTAAATTGCACAGAGTGTAACCTTTGGAACTCTAAATCCTTAAGAAGTAATTTCTGAAGGGCTCATCATCTTTAGAAATAAATTTGATAACTAAAAAAAAAAAGGTAATAATTGTTTAGGAAGATTGCATATAAGTCAATAAACTCTAAGATAACCTTGAGTAAGGTTGCTGATGTGTGTTTATTATTGTGTTCCTAGAAGTCAATGTCTGTAATTTTCATGTTATCTTTTTTTCCCATCATCACTAAGTCTATGAGAGTAAGGTCCCTTATTATTTCAACCTTAAAATTATTCAAGTCATAGAAATTATACTAGCTGAGGAGTTATTATTCCCAGAAAATCAGGCTTTAGGTATGAAGTCCATTTAGCAGATGGTTGATTATGTGTATTAAATTCAATTTAAACAAATCCAGAACAATGCAAAGCTTGTGTTTGAAGAGCAATTCTGCAGCTGAATTAGGTTCCTTCTTTCATAGAATTTGTGGTGCCTTCTGCCAGCCAGATTCTATAAATGCTGTTTAGAAATCTAAGGGATACCTTGCTGTATAATTTCAATATGGTTCATGAAAATATTACTGTTGCTAAAAAAAAATTAGAGATCTAGCACTGAAAATTTTTACTGCTATCAGTGGTGTTATAAACACTGTTTTATGCACACTGCTCTTCTTATTAAAGCCATAGATAACACACAGTCAGATGCACATTTGAGGCTTCTTCTTAAAAATGGTTCACATATATATTCTATTTATAGCCACAAAAGAAGTAGCCCAAACATGCAAACATGCAATGTACAACAAAAACTGCAGTGAACTAAGGAACTTAACCAGCTCCAGGTTATCTGTCTTCTCCCACAGCCTCTGAACAGTTTTCGAGGAGCTGAACATTTTGCAGAAGGAAGTCCTGATTCTTGCCCTTATGGTCTCCACATCCCTTCTATCATAAAACATCCCTCAGGATCTATTCACATCTTTCAACTCTTGATGGATCCACCTCAGATATTAGCACGGATTTGCCTGCAGGAACATACAGAAAGATGTCGCTTTTTTCCCTCTTGCTCCTCTGCCAAAATCAAAGGATAAGATTCTTCTGGAATATCACATAAGTATTTTTATTTGAATTAGTTGAAATGTCTACCTGGGGCAGAAGGAAGATGGAAGGCAAGAAAATAAAAACGTTTTAGGCATTAAACACCAGTGCTGAAAAATATCTATATTCCTCACTAAAACTGACACCAGAACAATTTTTCTTTGATATATAAAAATTTTCTTGTTATTAGAAATATTTATATCTTTATATTCTGAATTACTATGAGATCCTTCATAGATTCATGTTCATTTCTTTCTGTAATCAGAGTTATTAAAGCAACGCAAGGAATACACTGATTTATAAGTACAAATAACAGACTATACTTGCAAATAATATTTTTCTTTTTGGGAAGCGGAGTATTGTCTTAAATGTACATATAACAATAAAATGTCAATCATACCTCTGAAATTGCACCGAAAAATTGTCTGACAAATTCTCAACACTCTGCTAATCTTTATGTCTCTGTGTAAATGAGACATATGCTAATAAATTATTTTCACTCCTACAACCAGACTTGAAATATTTGTTGTGATTTCTCAAAATTATGATATAATTTTGCTTATAGTTCTGTTGAAAAATTCGGTCTTATTTTTCTTTGTTTTACATTTATGTCCTTTTATTCTGTTACTCCTGCACTTTTCATGTAGCTGCTTACTTGAAAACATGGCATCTTACAACATATTGGGGCATGCATTCCTAGATCAACACAATACAAGGTATACAACACATACAAAACAATACAATACAATACAATACAATACAATACAATACAATACAATACAGTCTTGAGCAATCCAAAAGGACTGAATGTGCACCCTCATCAGTAAAAATAATTGTCAGATAGATCCCGATATAGAGTGTGAGGCAAATATGCAGGGACATGACTGATCTAGAAAGACTGATCTCACTCTACTGAATTTTGAATATGAGTCATGTCCAAAATTTCAGTACTTACTTTCAGCTCAAGATTTTTCTAGTTTGGTTCCATCTTATTTTTTGGGTGGGGGAGAAGAAGGAAATTTTGGGATTGAGGAAGAATTTTTTTTGGTGGTTTGTGGGGGGGGGGTGGGGGGGGGGGGGGCCGGTTGGAAAATTTTTCGCCTTGTTTTTGGGGGGAAAAAAAAAAAGAGAGAGGGGGGAAATAAAAAAATGAAAAAAACACTCTTCACAATGGACATATTGGTTTTACTGATATTTCATAAAAGGTAAATTCAGCAACAGAAGAGAATTGATTTTCAAATTCAGAAAATAAATATTCTCTATGACATCAAGAATTCAAGAAACTAACTATTCTCTATAAATAAAGAAAAATATGTCAGTGAAGACTGTGAGGGGCATTTCTATGAGACTGGCCTTAGTGATATAACAAGTTGTTAAATTAAGAATTCAGAGAATGCCTAAAATCCCTAAAATCCAAATGAAGTTTTTCTTTTGATTCAAAGAAAGAATAAGGACCAGGATACATTAAAATTATAAGCAAAAAATTATAAGGTTTAATTTGTCTATGCAAAGAAATCATAAGAACTATTATTAGAAAACAAAAAAACCAAAACCAAAACCACAGTGTTGGGTTTGTGGGTGTTGGGTTTTGTGTTTGGGGGGTTTCTTTAAGAAGTGAGAGAGGAGTTGAGCAAAAGAAGCCATAGCAAAAGACTGCTACATATAAGTGATGAATTTGCCAATCACACAGAAAAGACAAAAACATACAGTGTTAGGAAAACAAACAAGACTGCATAGTTAGATCCCAAAGTGGCAACAAAACAATTTACATTCTAATAAAAGCTGAGGAAGATGTTAAGCAGAGGTTAACAAGGCTAGACAGTTTCAACCAGCAGGGCAAGCTGTAACTGAGACGGTCTTTGCTGATTGTTGTTGATTTCCAATAACCTTGAAAACCCAAGGAAATTCCAGAAGGCTGAAAGAAATTGTGGAGTACAGATACTGAAAAGATGACCTGCACATTTACAAGCCACTCCAACTAACATTGCTGCTACACAAAATAATAGAACCTGATTAATAAAAATTTAAATGCTGTAAATGCAATTACTGAAAATCAACATAGCTTTTTAAAAAATAGACATTATTAAAGTATCCTGATCTTCTGAAGGCTTCTTCTCTTTTTTTTTTTTTTTTCTGCGAATACAAGATTGGATTACAAGGAATTTGCAAATATATGCATTTATGTCTGTTTCTGCACACATTGCAATAATAAGTATTTTGATTTCTGAAGGCAATTGAATGGCAGCCTACACTATTTTAACCAATATTCAAAATTACTGTAAATGTGGCACTCTAAATATCTCAAAATGTAATCATAACAAAGGAAATTAGTGGCTTTTAGTCCTTCATTGTTTAACATCTTTATTGTTTGAACTGCAGAAAAATGCATAGTCTATGAAGCTGAAGATTACTTGAAGTTTACATGTCAAAAGCTTGGGACAACTAAGTCAGCTGGTAAAATGAAGCATTAGGCATTTCAATGTGACCACGTTTGAAGTCATGAACTTAGGGTAAAGAGCATAGCTCCAGACCAGGACATTCAGTGCCAGGAAGAAATGTGGCAAAACCCTGATAGATCTGTAACTTTGGAAAGAAGACAAAAGAAACTGTACCCTCTGAAAAATGAGACAGGGAATCTGATGACAACTGACATGGAGAAGTCTGATGTGCTCAACAACATTTTTCCTCAAGTTTTCCCTGCCAACTGTATTTCCCACATCCCTTCAAGACCCTGAATATTAAGGCAGAAACTATCGTAGGACCAGACCAGATTCACAGCCATCTGAGGAAACTGAACATAGACAAGTAAATGGAACTTGATAAGAGGCATCCCAAGGCCCTGAGGGAACTGGCAGATGTAAGCAGCTATCTATCACCTCTGAAAAGCCAAGACAGTCAAGCAAAATCCCGTGTCTGGAAAAGGGGAAACATCACAACCATTTATAAAATAAATGGATAAAAATGTAAAAATATAAAAATGGATACTCTGAGAATTGTCAATCAGTCAGCCTCTGTGCCTAGGAAGTTCAAGAAACACTTTCTCCTAGAAGCTCTGCCAAAGAATATAAATGGCCAGAAGGTATGTTAGGGAGAGTAAACATGGTGTCATGAAAGGCAAATCATACCTGTCAAGCCCAGTGGCTTCCTACAAAGGAATGAGTCTATTGGTAGATGAGAGAAGAGCTTCTGATGTAACCTACTTGGCCAATGACACAGTTCTACACAACACACTTGTCTCTTAATTGAAGAAATATGGATTTGACACATGAATTGTTAGATGTATAAGGATTGACTTGACAGCCATGCCCAAAGAGTAAATGGCTCAAAGTCCGAATGCAGATCCAAATGGAGATGAGGGTTGTCATTCAGGGGTACTGGGACAAGTACAGCTTCTTTATTAATGCGCTAGACTATGGGGTTGAGTGTACCCTTAGCTAGTTTGTGGAATGAAATCAAGCTGAGTGGTGCCATTGATATGAGTGAGGGAAAGGACATCATCCAGAGAAATGCACACAGGTTTGAGGAGTGGTCCCATGTGAACCTCATGAAGTTCAACAAATCCAAGTGTAAGGTCCATCACCTAGGCTGGGGCAATGCCCAGCAGCAATACAAACTGGGGGATGAATGGATTGAGAGCAAAGAAGGGCTTGGGGATATTGGCAGATGAAAACTTATGTGAGAGCCGGCAATGTGCACTCGCAGCCCAGAAAGCCAGTAGGACCCTGGAATGCATAAAAAGCAGCATGGCCAGCAGGTCATGGAAGGTCACACTGCCCATCTACTCTGCTGTCCTTAGACCTGATATGGAGCACTGAGTCCAGCTCTGGGGCCCCCAGCAGAAGTAAGACATTGACATATTGGAGTTTGTTGACATGAGGCCATGGAAATGGTCAGAGGGTTTCTCCCTTTCATAAAGAGTAGCTGAGAGAGTTGACATGGTTTATCTTGGAAAAAAAGGCTCCAGACAGACCTTACATAGCAGCCTTTCCATACTTAAAAGGGGCCTACAAGAAAGATAAAGCAATACTTTTTCCCAGAGCATGTACTGATAGTATGAGAGGAATGTTTTTAAAAAAAGAGGGCAGATTTAGATTACACAAAATGAATTAATTCTGGAATAGACTGCCCAAAGAAGCTGCAAATATCCCATCCCTGGAACTATTTAGGGTCTAGTTGGACAAGGTATTGAGGAATCTGGTTTGGTGAAATGTGTCCCTGGCTGTGGGGTGACATTGAACTAGATGACCTTTAAAGGTCTTTTTCAACCCAAACCATTCCCTGGTTCATTGATTCTATGATCTGTAAAGCAGAAAGAAGTAGTAATACAATCTACCATGTCACTGTAGCTGGGCTGGATCCTTTCTGGCTTTACAAGTCAGGAATATATAGATTTGGAAGCATAATTCACTCATAGAATTCCTCCAAAACAATTTTTCCATATGAATAAAACCTATGCACTGTACTGACCTAAAGTCTAAAATTCCTTTTTATGAATATTATAAACGGAGTTAATAAAAACCATTCCTTATAATTATATTCTAATAATGGTGTTTTGAAAAAGTAAATCTTAACTTCATTTGTAATATCTGATTATCTGATTTAACAGGCCAGGATTATGGCACAGCAATTAAGCAGTGAAGGAATTTCAATTGAATTATTACCTGTGTACCCAGCTTTCACAAACAGATGAATTAATCACGAATCAATGAAGACAATCTCCCTTAGTTTCAGGCTCAGGAAATTACTCAATACAGTGAGAATCAAAGAGAAGCCAGTGGAGTCAGTTTATTGCTGGAGGAAAGGGCAGGAAGAGGGCATAAGGTAGGGAGTAAGATGATTAATAAAATCAGAAAGGAGGCATGTGAAAAATGGCAAATGAATTAGGAGCAGAAGCAAATGGGTGCTCGATCTGGTGGTGTATATTTGTTGGAAAATGGTTGGAACAGTAATGGATACCTTTTCTTATCTAGAGGGAATTCTGCTATCATTTCTAACAGCTTGGCTGTACCAGGGAAAAAGCAGGTAGGACATTCATCATATAACTGACAGTATGCCCACTAGCATAATTTTTTGGATGTAAAATCAAAGGAAAGAACATTAGAGAGTACAGATTGCTGAAGCTTGGGAGTATGTATCCAGCAAAGCCTGCCCTGTAGAGGATATGCTTCTGACTCTGTTTCTCACAGAACCTCCCTCTTTTCCTAATGCAATGCTAATGCTGTGGACAGGGCAAACTACACCCTGTGATTCCATTACTCAGAAGAAAAATAACTATTGTGTGGGAAAAACCTCAGTCTCTTCAGCACATCCCTCTCCCTTTTTTCCCATAGCCCAGAAGAATGGTGGATGCCACTAGTTTTAATCTCTGACTGTTTAAAATTAATTAATTAACTTTTTTTTTTTTGTTGGTTGGGGTTTTTTTTTTGTTTATTTTCAGGTATTTGAATTTTTACCTGTATTCAAGGAAAATATGTTTCTTCCTATGTTTCACAGAAAATGTGGGCAGAATCTAAAGATCCTAAGAAGGTATCTGTGTTTGAAACCTGAGTCAACAGGATGTAAATTTAGGGTTTCTGTTTTCCTGTGTGTTGGTTTGCTATGCTAGGGTTTTGGTGGCTTTTTTTTTGTTGTTGCTTTTTCTTTTTGCTTTTCCTGAACCACAGTATTCCTTCATTTCCATTAACTAAGTAAAGAACATCCTAATTTAATTGCATTTCAAAGTGTGTTCCAAGAACTTTACACCAGTGATACTTAAAACCAGTATGTAAAACATGAAAACATTAAATATATTGAGGTTGCCCTTCCTGCTGTGTTTTACTCCATTGCATTAGGCCCTTAGACAATAATTCTTCATTTTCTTCTCTGGCAAACCTTCCATCACAGATTTCCTGTTTCCCCTTATGGAAATGGACTCTTGCAGTCTCCTCAGCTCATATCTTTTGTATCACCTCCCTATAAATTCCAGGTTTTCATTGGGTTCACAGTCAATACCACTGTTTAAGTACCCAAGATGATTAAGCAATCAATAAGAGACATTTTTATCAATATTTAGGTGATGATATATCAGTTTTACAAAATCAAACAGAATGTTTATGTTATATTTAGACAGTCATTAAATTTCTACAAGAAAAAAATTATTTTCTCTTTAAGTTGGGACTTAAATTTTGTAGATACAAATAATAAATGCTCATTCTAAAATATCACATTTGTTTGTGGGACAGAAAATCCTTTGGATAGAGAAGTTCAAATGCTTTCTGGCTTCTAGAAAAATATTTTTAACTGCTTATTTTATTTATACATTGAAAGCTGTAACCCAACTTGAGCTTTTACCAATACAAATGCAAAACTGGCAACAAAGCTCCTACCTATGCTGGGTCGATTTTAGTCACTCATTTATTTAAAACATATTTTTGGAGTTCATACACAGCTTAAAAAAATATTTGATAAATATTTCAAATGGTGATAAATATTAACATCAAATAATGAACTGTAAGTGTAAATAAGTTTGCTGGTCCCTCAATGGACTTAGCATGACGGCTTGCTTAAGTTAAATGTCTGAAAGAACCATCTCTCCACCAGGAGATTGGAAAGTCAAAAAATCTCTAGCCTTTTTTAGGCAGAGGAAAGAGGTAAATGTGAATGTCAATATCCTTTTCTGCTCTGAATTATCTGCTGTACAACCTAAAAGACCCAATCAGAAAAGGCTGCTCCTACTACAGTGAATTAATACTGAGACAGTTTCTGAGGTAGGAAAGGTCTCAGCTTCGTAAAAGTCTTTTAAAATTGCAGAGCTATCAAAACCAAGTGCCCAAGTTCTTTGTAAATGTTCAGCATAGGACTTGAGAATTCTTTTATAATACCTATGATATCTTCACAGTTGGAACTGTAAGTGGCTCAAAAGAATTGATTACTGATTACTGCAATTTTCTACATCACCAAATTTAGAGATTTAACATGTTCTGCAATTAGCTGGTGATCTCATATTATCTACCTATGCAATGCCAATGAAGTAGCTGGATAAATGAAGTGCAATACAAAGAAAATCACTGTTAGTTCAAAGGCTGAAGTCTAAAGAACCTTTTAATCATTTCTAGTATCTGATACTAATGGACTAAATCATGAACTCACTGACAAAAAACATAACCACACTGTTCCTAAAATCTGTGGAACAACTTCCATTTTCTTCAGTGCAAGAAGGCACAAGCTAATGGACTGCTCTCTTTATCCTACAGGTCTTCCTGATCTTTTAAAGAAGGATCTCATCTCTATATGGATTTTAGAAATAATGCTGTAATTTTAAATTATTTAAAATTTTTAAGACTAATAAATTTGCAAAGTCACTCATCATTTCATCTGATTAATAAGACTCGTGTTGCTTCTTTAACATTTCCTAGGTGATGTTTCCTAGTTGACTGGAACACATTTGCACTTTTGTAGGATGAGCATGACAGCTATTCAGGACATAGAATGGGTGGGAGAATACCTCAAAATTTAACCAGTTATCTTATTTTGACATATAAGTCTGATCACTCACAGCAAAATTACCTTTTGAAAATCTAGAAAAAGAAAATGCAGAAACTCCCCCATGGTTTGTGCATAGTTTGTTATTGTCCCAAGCATGAAAAGTATTACAATCTTAAAAAATCCTAAATATTGTGATAAATACTAAACATGAAATCTGACAAGATTTCATGAGATTTTAAAGCCTTAGAGATCCAAGTTAAAAGTCCTGAAGAACTTCTATAGGAAAATCTACTGACTGCAAAAGATCCATTGTAAAGAGTTATTCGAGAAGAGGCACAGTCTTATGTCTAATGCGTTATATAGAAATAATTTCCTATCACAGCGACAACCAAAATAGTCTCCTGTGTTAAAAGTACTTGAGTAAAAAAATAAAAATAAAATGAGAAAATAAAAAATATTTCTCATCTCCTTGCAAAAGAAACAGCCAATATCCAGAAACAAGTTTTCAATTCACAGTCTTTAATGTCACCTTCAAACTTTCTTTTAGACTGGACTACTTAATACAGAGCTTTTCATGCCTTATTTCATATTACTGAACCAGAATGAAAAAAACCCACAAAAAACTAAGCACACTAGCAAAGCAAAAACAGCCCAAGCAAAAGCCAGTTTTTAAAACAGTAGTTCAATGACATTTACAATTGATTCGATGCCCACTGACACAATTTTGAATCAGACTTGCTGTATCTAGATGAATTTTTGCAATTGAATGCATTTGAAATGAATTTTGTGCAATGTTGCATACACAAAAGTTAAAGACTCTTTGAAAATGGATTTTCAGCACTGACAGGCTCTAGCTGCTGTCACCAATTCTGAAATCACAGCAGACTATTTGATATTATATCATTCATTCACATATAAGTTAACATATTGCTCAAGAAAAAGCCAATTTATTTTGAGTCATGATGAGTAACTCAATGCAATGTTGTTAAATAATAACTAACTCAGTGCAATGTTGTTAAAACTGTCACTTGTCTGTTGAACGTGAATTTTGTTAAACAATGATGAATAGCACCTAAATAATAATACAATTATACAATGATGGATGCAAATTTTGCTCTAATGTACAACTAAAGTGTTCTAGAAGAACAAAATGTTATGAAATTCCATGAACCTAAAAGAAAGCTAGGCCCTTAAATTAAAAGTTTAGTATATTTTTAAGTGCTTTGACCTCAAAGGTAAGAAAAATTATTAAATGTTAAAAATGAAAATGGTTTGGTATACTTGAAACAAAATTCTGTGGGACCTCTGAGTTAACCTCAAGACAACAGAACCTAAACTAAGAAATATTAATCAGTTATTACATTAAAAAAAAATTGACCAGATTTCCAAAAATATCATTATGTCTGAGACATTATCTAGAAGATAACTATTCCCCAAATGTGAATCTAACAGAATATATGACATGTCATATGCCCAACACAGGCGTACACCTTTCACCAGACCAGATTGCTCAGAGCTCAATCCAACCTGGCCTCTTAAAAAGGACTTTCTTGGACAATGCCTTGATCTTTCAAAATGGACATTATTCCTTTTCAATACTTTTCCCTGGAAAATCTGGGTGCCAAATGTAAAAGATGCATATTTTTTCTGTTATATATCTTAATTATTTACTATGCATGACCCCCATTTGATTTCTGCATCAAGTCTTGTAAAATGGGTTCAAACTTCAACTTGAACAGTGCTATGGGACCCAAGACAAAAGTAAGACAAGTATCAGAACTAGACGATTTAATAGCTCTGTAGTGATCAGCTTTGCATCACATAAAAAAAGACACAATGAAAGAAACCAAAAAAACCTTAGCTATGAAAGAGAATTACTTGTAAAGTGAATTCTTTTCACAGAGAAGGAGACAATCCTATAATTAATACCTTTATCACTTTTTTTAAGTAACAAGGTTGCTGCTTTGTGTGTTTGGGATTTTAACAGGAATACAAATGAGAGTTAGTGTACCTATATTCATATTCTTATCATTCCATCTTAGCCACGTAAAAGACTAAATTTGTATTTTCCGTGTTACTTTTTATCTTGTGATGACCTCTCCTGGCTGAGCTGTTCATTAGCCTTGATTCCAGAAGGGTGTTTTCATTCCTCCACGCTTATTAAAAAAAAAAAATAAAAATACTGCAGGAATATGAAGAATTTATTGCCAGGGTATAAAACATGACCATGAATAGAATTGACAGTAAGATCTGAGCATCAATGTGTGTGATATTGTATCATAATGTATGTTTATTATACTACAGGATGGGCTTTCAACACCCACTTCATCTCGAGATAAAACTGAATGAGATTAAAAGCTTTCAATACAATCACTTCTGAATCAGTATTACTGAGAGATTCCATTTTAACGACAAAGATGGATTTACTTTGCAAGGTAAACAAACATTTGAGATACAGTATATTCACATAAGCAATGTCCAATTCTATTCTTTCTGAAAACAGTATATTTTTCTATGCCAGCACAAGCAGACTGTAAGAAAATACTGTATAGAAAGCTTATATTTAGGGATTTGTAATTCAGTGTACAACATAAGTCTTGCATACTTCCTAAAAAATACTGTAAATAATAAATTTGATGTTGTTAATTACTTCAAAGCCAAAATATAAAATAACAATGGAGGAGAAAATGAAACAGTGGTTGGAAATAAGTTTTACATCAAAGTTGCATTTCACACATGCTTTCATTCTTTCAGAAGTATTCCCAATATGAGGTCCAAAATCAACAGAAGAAAAAAAAGAAAAAGAAAAAAAGGATGAAGACTAGGTACATCATCTTGTCAACAGAGAACAAAATTCTCCAATCCCATTCACAATCAGTTGCATACAAAGTTACAAACAAACCCGGAAAATAAGGCACAGCGACAAAGTACAGTACAGTGACCAGTTTGCATAGCAAAGCATGCAACAGAATAACCAGCACAGTGGTGCCCCAAAACACTGTGACACAGCACTGGAGTTCCCACTGTGGTACCACTTCCCAAGCACCTGTGAGCCTTTACAAGAACTTTCAGCATGTACTGCAATGTGAACAACCCTTTTGTAAATTTAAGGCTGATGTGTACTTCTAGCTATATTTATGTTTCCAGTAAACAAATCTAGCTGCATTTCCCTTTCAGAAGTGAGTCAGAAGTAAAATTAAATGCCACTCACTACATAAGGAGTATAATGTATAAGGTCTTGGAAGGTGAATTAATATAAAGAAATCCTTGAATTGCAAATTGAAAATCGTAATTAAGATTATGTATATCCTGTATTCCTGGAATTTCTGGCTATAATGATGTTACTGCAACCATTAACTTCTCAACAGACTTCTTTCAAAAGTTAAAGATTTGTTTGTTGGGAAATCAGATAACCCACTGTAGGTAATGTTCAAGTTAAACTACAGCCATTAGCTGCTGAGTGACAAAAACAAAAAGCTCCAAAACCCTTTAGAGAAAAGCAGGGACTGTTTTTGAAGAACAGATTTCTGACAACCTAAATCATGAACCCTTGCCCCCATACATTCCTGTTATGCAGAGCCTGAGAGATGACCATGAAGAAATAATATTCCTAAGAAAAATAATATAGCTGGTCAAAACTAAACCTCAGGATCAATACTTCTTCTAATTCAAAGGCAGGAAAACAACGGAACGTCCTACAGCCTCTGAGACCTAAATGATAATGAAGACATAGCTGTGCATATTTGGTGACACACAAACAAATATACAAGTGCAAATAAATCCTGCAATAACTCTTATTTTTCAATAGGTATTAGATGATAACAGATAGAAACCCACTAAGAAAGAATAGCAGTGCTCCAATTCCCTAATCATTGCATTGTTCATTCCTGCCTCCAAGGAAACAATTAAACAAATAAATAAATAAATAAATAGAATTATCTACATAGATCTCTATGCAGTATATACTTTACATTCTATGGCAATTCCCTGCTTGGTCAGTATAATTAATCTCCACTCACATTTATACAATCCCAGCACATCTATCCGTGACATTTCAGGACACTTCCTTCCTCTATAAACAGCCGATCAAGCCAGCAATATGATGATGATGCTATAAAAATACACTGTTTCATTTCAGTATGCATTTCAAAAATACCTGGCAATTGGCAACTGTTTTACATGGTCTGAAGAGAAACAACTAAAAACTTAATACTGACGTCTACTTGCAAAATGTTTTGCTTAAAACTACAGCTCAGTGCAATGTTAAAGATTTGATCTAATATCCACGGAATCAACGAATATGCTGTCATTTTTATACTGATAGCAGAATTGGATTCTGTACAGGTGCTCTACACTCCTCTGGTCTGAAGTTCAGCATTTCAGCAGATGCTTGATCATTTCTCTACTATTTCTGCCTCGCTGGGAGGGCAATTGGTGGTCTCCTCTAAAATACCTTTGCTCATTCTATTATGGGCAGCAAAACTTCACTCTCAAGAAAAACTGTCCTGGCTCAGTTCCCTCTCATCATCCCACCATCATTCTTTCCTCTTCAAATGAGACAGAATTTTCTCTTGCTGGTCCTCGATAAAACACTAGTTATGGAAACTGCTCACATTTCCTCGTTTCCCTCACAAAACTGTGGAAGTGAAGTACTTTCCAAATGAAAATTGCATCCTTTCTGAGGAAGGTAGGAAAAATCAAAACAAATCAAAACCGACCGGCCAAACAAAAACTATCTCTAAACTTTGAACAGCTTCTGATTCCTCTCCCCCTCTGACTCCATTGCAGAACCAAGATCATATCACAGAGCAGGTCTCTTTCAACTTTCCACACCAGCTACCACTGAAATCACCAAGGAAGATCGGATGGGGAGCACTGCAAACAGTATCAGACCTCAGTGCACACATACGCATACAAAGAAAAATGAAACATAATCAAATACGATATTCATCACCAAAGCAAAAATAATCCGCCTCACAGAGTTGTGGGAATTTCCTTCTGGCTCAATTCAGAGCAGAAATTGTGCATGTTTCTTAGAAAAGGGTACTTACGAGATGCAGGCAGAGCAGTCCTGGCTCTGCAGCTAATGCTGATGAAAATCCAGAGGAAGAGAGCTGCCCTGCAGCCAGCTTGGGTAACCACAGCCATCCTTCACTTCCTGGCTCCCTGTACTCCAAATGCCAGCCGCAGAAGACCTGCTTTTCTTCACTTCGGCCCCCTTCGCTCTCGCTCCTTCTCTTCCTCGGAGGAGGTGTCGAGGAGGTAAAGGGGGCAGGGCTTTACCTTGGGGTAGGAGCCAAACCCCCTCTTCGTCTGCTATCTTTGGGTTTGCAGCAGCAGGATAAGTCCCGGTACTTTTCTTTCCCTTATTTCTCTGTGTTTTTTGCGTGTGTGCTTCTGTGCCTCCTTCTCAGAGGAACGATGGAAGAAAAAAAAAAAAAGTAAGAAGGATTGTAGAGTAGAAAAATAAATAATAATAATTTAAAAAAATTATGAAGAGCAATCCCCCAATGGGCGTGGGAGGAGGGAGGGAGAAGGGAAATGGAGATGAAGGGAAGGAAGAAAGGCGACTAAAGCAGTTGGTGCTGCTAATGCTGCTGTTGATGCTACCACTGCAGCTGAGCCCTTCTTCCTGTACAGAGGAGCGCTGCTGACAGAAGCTTGCAATAACCTCCCAGCTCAGATATATATATACACAGTGTACACGCACACACAGCCGGGCAGCCAAACACACACTCACACAGAAGCAGAGAGAGGGGAGGGAGGGAGAGAGGGAGAGAGGGAGAGAGACACTCCCGCAGCACAGAAACAGGCTCAGAGCCTCTCTCCTCATGTATTCATCATCTTTCAGCAGGAGGAAACGCTGCCACTAGCAGCTGCAACCTTCCCCCTCAAAAAAAAAAAAAAAAAAAAAAAAAAAAGACAGGAGACGGGAGACGGGAAAATCCTCTTCCCTGCGCTCCCCTCCCCTTCCCTTCGCTTCCTCCAGCTCCAGCTCCTCCTTCTTCCTCTGCGCCCCTCGGGCCTCCTGGACACCGATCGTCCTCTGTTGCGTGTCTCAGATGCAGAGCCGGAGGACAGCGGCGGGGATCGGGGCCGGGGCTGGCGGGGATGGGGATGGGGATGCGGATGGGGATGGGGATGGAGATGGGGATGGGGATGGGGATGGGGATGGGGATGGGGATGCGGATGGGGATGCGGATGGGGATGGGGATGGGGGCTGGCTGCGGAGGGAAGCGGAGGGGCGATGTGGTGGTGCCGCTGGAGCAGAGGTGCGGAGTCCCTGCTCGCCCCGCGGTCGGCTCCTGCCGCCCTCCCCGCCTCTCCCACGCACTCCGCGGCTTCCCGAGATCCAGCCTGCTGGGATCCGAGACAGGTGGCCAGCAGGCAAGTCCTCCGAGCGGCCCTAGATCTGGTGGGCAGCGAACATCATCCTGCCTTGCAGAGAGCTGGGGCTGCGGAAGCCGCTAATGCAGATGTTGCCATTCGGTAATTAATTCTCGGCCCGAGAGCGAGCCAGGAAGCAAGCTGCATTGAAGTATCACTGTGGTTTTCACCTACAAGAGATGACGGAGACAGCCTGGCCATATCCCAACCTTATGCAGGGATGGGAGTCTGACTCTTCTTTTCCATCCATCTCCAGCCCTCCTGCCGTTGCTCTTAAACAGCTGAACCGAAAGTTATTGCTCACCAGATATGGCAGAATAATGAGGGTAGGGAGTTATTCAGGGATTATTTATTCTACAATCAATGAGGCAAAGAAAAATGAAAACAATTATTTCTCAGGTGTTATATAGAGAAAGCTGAGAAATGAAGAGGTATAATTTCTTTAGAGGAGCCCCAAAGCAGGGATAAATTATTTTCAGTGACTAATACACATGGTGTTAACAAGTACCTGCTGTTATTTAGTGACTGTGATGAAATGGTTAAGACCGTAAGATGAGATTTTCAGAAAGGCCTTGGGATATTAGGATCCTCAATCCTGTTGCCTTTCAGAGGGAGCACAATGCCTATCTTTTAGGTCACTTTGAAAGCTCCATACGTAATATATGATATCCCAGGAAAGCTGTGGCTAGAGGTTTGAGCACAGCTCAGGACAAAGCTTAAATGCCAGTCCTGGGAAAGTGTTTCTGTAATCTTGTCCAACAGCCATAATTTTTCCTCCTTGAGGCTTCCCCTCCCTTGCCTTATCCATAATGAGTATTAATATATTGATATTTCACATGCTTTCATAGAAGTAATGCCAATATGTCTACAGGAAATATGAAATGAAAGTGCACTATAAATGATGTTTTATTATACTTATTTCTGTTATTTTGATGTCCAGTAATAATTAAGATAAGTGAAATTTTGGGGAATTAACTAAGAATCAGATATTAATTATTGACATTAAACTAGTTCAAAATTGCCTCTTTCCATAACTTCTTTCTTGTTTACATCTTCTATTCCCCTCCTGCTGTATATCCCACATTTTTTCAAGTTCACAAACCTACATTTTCTTTTCTTTAGCTACCACTGAAATGATAGATCTGATATAGCATCACAAACTGACTGCAGATATTCATGGAAAAAAGAAAAACTTCTGACTATGACATGCAAAAATTTCTACCACTTTCATTCTGAGTTCTTGAAACCCTTTCTGTATTCATTGCCCTTTATAATTCATTTGAATTAGTAATAAACAGCTTCTCTGAGTAAGTACTTAAAGGCTCAGTAGACTATTTTTCAAACAAAATTTCTGTTTCTTAAGGCTCTTCCAACAAGCACAAGAAACATACTTGCTCATTGCACATTTACACTTTTATACCTATATACCTGCATATCACCTACCCCATTAAGTCCTCCACAGGACAAAAACCTTGACTCGATTTTAGTTGCTTAAACTTCACACTTGTTTAGAATATGATGATTGGGGTTTTCAAAAATGTACTCAAATTGACCACAAGTAGGTAGGCATTTAAAACACAACTATTAAGGATAAGACAAATAATTCAAAACATGAAGATTCAGCAGGCCGGTTGGTGAATATCTCAATAATGATTATTAGTAGAAAATTTCCTTGTCGTTTGAGATGGAAGGAACAGATTATTGTGTTTTTCCCCACCTCGGAATAGGATCAGTCCTTAAAAACTGCATAAAATATTTAAATAGGTAGCAACAGAAATGAGTTGTGCAAGGGCAATGCAATTATTTTTAATATAACCACAAGTCAGGCCTGCAAAATCATTAACTTTGACTGATTCTGTCACACAAAAATCGTTAGAAAGATCTTCAGGCATTCTTTAGTCCTATAAAACAAGCTAACCATATATATTCTTTTTTGGTTTTTTGGGGGGGTTTTGTTTGTTTTTGGGTTTTGTTTTTTTTGTTTTTGTTTTTGTTTTTTAGGGTTTTTTTTTGTTGTTGTTTGTTTGTTTTGCTTTTTGGTTTTTTTTCTTTTCTTTTCCTGAAACATATTGTGAAATATTACTTTATATGATTCAACAAATCCAAATTGAATATATTAACCTTTGCAATGAAAACATGATCAAATTGTGTTAGGCCACAATATGAAGTTATTAGATACTTCCACTCCTCCTAACCTTTCTGTTCCAGAGTGTAAATGTGAGGATGTTTCTAAGCAAGCAGTGAGACATGCCTGTGGTCTCACCTACAAGCTTTAGCACCCCTATCCTGCAACTGTCAAGTGTTTGCAGCTTGGGTCAGCAGGGACATGTACTCCACTGTTGAAGTTAGGAAAGTGTCATAGCAGACTGGGACAGGCACACTGGCCAAGAGGGGCAGAAGGAGGATCTTCCATCAAAGCTACTGCCTTAAGAAAATTACTTGTTCCTTATTTTTATTTCTCAAATCATAAAATCACGTAATTGTTTAGGTTGGAAAATTGGTCAAGTCCAACCACTAGCCCAGCACTGCCATGGCCACTTCTAAACCATGTCCCAAAGTGCCACATCCACACATCTTTTAAATATTTCCACGGTGGTGACTCCACTACTTCCCTGGCCAGACTGTTCCCATGCTTGGCAACCCTTTTCATGAAGAAATTTTTCTCACTATCTGATCTAAAGCTGTCACAATTTGAGGCCATTTCTTCTTATTCTATTGTTTTTATACTTGGAAGAAGAGACCAACCCCCAGCTGGCTACAACCCTCCTTTCAGGGAGTTGTAGAGAGTGGTAAGGTCCCCCCTGAGCCTGCTTTTGTCCAGGCTGAGCACTTCCCTTGGCTGCTCCTCATATGATTTAGTCTTTAGACCCTTCCCCAGCCCTTCTCTTAGAAATACTCCATCACCTCAATATCTTTTTTTGTAGTGAGGGCCCCAAAACCAGCTGAAGAATTTGAAATGCAGCCTCACCAGCGCCAATTACCACTTCAACACTCCCAAAGCCTTAAAAAGTAGAGAGATATCTCAGCCAACTGGTGAAACCTCTCTGACAATTAGAAAGATACTACAGTGCTAAAAGATTCCAGTTATTACAGCTGTACACAAATTTTATTGAGCTTAATGGAAATTGTACACACATATTGATGAATGAATAGATCATTCTGAATTTACTAGAGCTGTCAAGCAATGTCTGCTAAATGGAATTCATCCTGGATAGAGCTATATTTACAGTATGTGAATGTCAAGAGGGAAAACACAATGTCAGAAAGCTAGAAAGGATAATTAAGAATTTCAAACACTGGTGGGATCAAATGGCATCCAATAAAGTGATCAATTGGGACCACAGAAGAAAATGAGCCAACTTGAAAAAGGACATGCAAATCTTGAATAATATTGAAAAGTAAAAATCAAGCTTCTTAATGCCTAAAAACCTACCATTTTAAAATATTGTTTCCCTTTTATATTTTTGGTTTCCCTCATCCTCTTCATGGTGGAGCTCTAAATTAAATATGAGGACAACACAGGAAAGACAAATGCAATGTATTTCAAATTATGACCAAACAAGGTTTTATGATCAAATGCACAGAATGAAATGCCAGATAATGGACAGCTCTATTACTGGAGGAAGTCTCAGGTTTATAAAGAAAAACGTGTGATTTTCTACTGGGATTGTTGATACTCATGGGTATTTCTCTGAGGGAGAAGGGGTCACATGAAAATTATGATCCATCTTCCTATGAGAAGCTGTAAAAACCTGAAGAAACTATTTCTTTTCCAGAAATGCAAGGAAAGTCTTTCCTAATCTTAATGCATGTGAAAAGGAAGATGAAGGTGCATTGGCAGAAAAGAGACAGTATCTTCTTACTTAACAGAGCTAAAAATACAGAATTATAGTTTGAAGAAAGGCATTTTTGGCTTGACCATGAGTTAATTATTTTAATTTTATTAAAACAACAAGCAGATTTTAAAAACGGAAATATGTGTTTATACAGACATCAAACAAATGGAAGATGTTCAGAAGTTTACAGCTTCATATCCCTATATCGTTTGTAGTCTTAACATGTGCTTAAGACACTATCTACCTTTAGAAATTTCTTTTGTGATATCTTGATTTCTACTAATCTGCGCTGCATAATGAAACAATTTGATAAGCAATTATGAGGAGAAGTTGAGGTCATTTGGTTTGCTCAGCCTGGAGAAAAGAAGACTGAGAGAAGAGCTCATTGTGGTCTTCAACACCATCAGGAGGGGAAGCAGAGGGGCAGGTACAAATGGCTTCACTCTCGTGCTCAGTGACAGCACCCAAGAGAATGGCCTGAAACTGAGTCAGGGGTGTTTTAGGATATCAGGAAAACGTTTTTCACACAGTGGCTGTTTGGGCACTGGAACAGGCTCCCCAGGGAAGTGGTCACAGCACCAGGCCTGACAGAGTTCAAGAAGTGTTTGGACAATGCTCGTGGGCACATGGTGTGACTTTTGGGGTGTCTTGTGCAGGGCCAAGAGCTGGACTTGGTGATCCTTGTGAGTCCCTTCCAACTCAGCAGATTCTGTTATTCTAGGGCTAAATAATTGTCTAGGTGCATCATTTAAGTGCATGTAAAGAAAGAAAAGCCTTGCTAAAGGAGAATATCTTTTTGCTAAACCAAATTTCAGATTTCATTAACGTAACAGTATTATAGTTGATTCCTTTCTTAACCATATCTAGCTTCAGTTTTTCTTCTTAATTCAGTTTAGACCATTTCATAGGCAATCCATGGATGCATAGGAGAAGCTCTATATTGAAAAAATGCACAAAAAGTGAATTATAGTAATATTATCAAAAGCTATTGCAATTACATTGAAAATACTTCAGTCACCTTTAAAGGAGAAATCAAAATCAATCTGGAACATTTCTATCTGCTATTTGTGGGGCAGGTAAAAAGGCATCCTTTCACTAATGCACAGCCTGCAAGGTAAATGCCAGAGAAGAGACTGTCAGCTCTTCTTAGACTATCTTTTATGTCTGGATGAGGAGATTTCATTGTGACTTGAAGGTTTTTTCTGAAGACAAGTACATAACAACACTTTGGAGAATACAGTAAATACTTCCACAGCAAAGTAATAGTTGTGAAAAATTCATGTATTTTTAGTCATATTTTAATGCAAATTAGCAGCTGAAAACATGGGAAAGAGCCAGCATAATCTAACACAATTTCTTTCCTTAAACAGACAGTGATCTACAGCCCTCATCTTGGGAACTTCTTCGGGAAAGGTTTTGAAATAATTCACAACTAGTAGCTTTAAACCACTGCTTTACTTTAAATAATTTGTGTTACTGAAGATATAGCCTCATTATCTTCTCAATACATATTTAACAGATTGGAAGAGGTTAGTAGATTAATGCACTAAAGTTACTGAAGCATTTAAGCATTCTGAGAAAAAAATATATTTTCCTCCCTCTTATGTTGTCCACATCATTCAGTCTCAATTACTACACTAATAAACCAGTTATCTTCATCTCCTACTATAGATAACATTTGGATACTTGACCATAAAAGTAGTTTAAAATACTACCATGTGCTCTGTCTTATATTAGGAGTATCCAGAGTCCTCTTGAACCACATTATAAATTCTTTCTTACAATTGATTGTGGTAAGGTGCTTGGTGCTTCAGTTAAACATGAAGCTCCAGTAATTATTTGTTATGACTCCAGAGCTGCCTTTTATTAAGTGTTTACAGTGCATTTAGTACAGAGCAGGGTGTCAGTCACGACTGAAGCTCCTGCATAACACCCAAACACAATTATACCTAAAGATAAATGCATATTGCTTTGCCTGTCAGATAATTTCCTATGCATTCCCTGTGTTTCTGTGGGTTTTTCTTTTATTTCTTTGTTTTTCTATCTTTCTTTGCTTCCAATTTCTAACAAAGGCTGGCATTAAGGATATTAATTGCATGAAAATTGGCAATCTGGGCACTTTTTCAAAAACTGAAATTATTAGATGAGCTTTGTGCTAAATTTAGGAAGACTAAAGTTGCTGGGGCTATGCAAGCATAGTAACTCCTTGGGCTTCAGTGGAGTTTCTGAGCTGTGCAAGAGCTGCAGCCAAGCCTAGCCAGATCAGATCAGATCAACCTACAGCTCACAGTAGAGCTACTCTACCTAATGCCTTGAAGAACCTTCCCACTGACAAGCTGAAGGTTTTCATTATAGCCACCCACCCTCCTACTTTAAATGGAAAAATAGACAGTGTTGGTTTTTGGTGAAGGAGATTCTATGTTAGCTGGTGTGGTGTTCTAAAAACCACTGTTTGTTTTATTGTCATATTGATAAAAATTGCAACTACTGTAGTAGTTGTGTCCTGAAAAAGAGGTGACTTATTCATTCCTTATTGAGAGTACTCCCACTCCAGTCTGCCTGCTCTTCTTTCAGGGAAATCAGTCAGGAGACTGCAGTAATATATAATAAAATACTCCATGCCTATACAACAAAAGTGCTCTCACAAATATGGTGAGCACAAACAATTGCCCTATCTCACAAGCCATTGTGGAAGTAAGGATGAAACCGAGAATGAAATTACCTCTGTATTATTGTGACAAGGGAATGAAGTCAAAGTATAAATTGCAGGATTGTACCACTTTTTTTTCCATCTTTCCTTCCCCACTGAGATCTCAAAAGCAAACAGGAAGCCTTATCAGGAGGCACATAATATGAAGAGCTCTCTAATGTATGAATCCACATCTGCGACCGTCCTTAATGGCATGAAGCTTCTCACCAGATTTGATAGTGCAGAGGCCTCCCATAATGACCACTTCAGCTTAATTTATAAGCAGCCATGTTTTGGATTTAACATCTCTAGGTTTTAATCTGAACATTGCACAACAACCTGAGTTTATTGCCTGGAGTTAGGAAACATCTAATCAAAGGCATGATTTTAAAATCTTTTCTACAATCAATAGTTCAATGCAATAAACTCTCACATGCCTTGCTACACAGCAGTAGGAGAGGTGCAGGAAGACTGTCAGCACACACAACAAACTAAAAGACACCATAATAACTCTGTGTGTGATGACACTTGCAACAACCACCACAATGCACTCTGAATTTGCCATCCACTCTGGTATCACATGAAACACTTTTTGAGCATGTTTCCTCTAGCTTGGAGATCAGAAGTCTCCCTAACCAAGGCAAGAAGTTTCTAAAAAAACACCTCAAAAATTGATCTGAGACACCATAGAATTGTGAAGTAGCCTGTGGGTAAGCTCCCTTTTTCAAAAATCAGGAGATTTAGTACCAGCCCACCACAGGTTCTATTATCTCCTAGAGCCCAGAATAGATATTGCTGTGTATGTATGCGTATGTACCACTCACTCACACAAATAAAAACTTAATGTTATGTGTTTAATAAGTCATGTACATATAAAGCAAACTGCAAATATCTATTATAGAAGGGCAAGCTTATTATTAAAATAAAATAAAAATTAAATTAAAATATAATAAAATAAAAATAATGACAACTGGATAGTCTTCATTAATAAGAAAACAAGACTGGAAGAGACCACAGAAGTCATATCAGTTGCCCAGATTATCTCCAAGGTAAATTCCCATTTCCTCTCAAGCATAAATCCTTTCCACAGTATTAATGAAATACAGGGTGGTTTGGAGATACTTTCTGTGAGGTATGGCTAACAAAAATCACTTAGCTTTAAGACCTTTTTTAGCTTTTAGAAAGTATTAAACATGAAAAAAATACATGCATTTTATAAAATAGTTATACTTTTTGCTCTTATTGTCTAATTAAAAATTAGGAAAAAGTCACATAAGGTAGACCAAAGTCCTAGAATGGTGCACAGATTTTTAGCTCTAAATGAATTGGTAATAAAGGGTGCTTAGACTACTGTAAGTTACTCACTACAATGTGGCATGTAATAAATGAACAATAATTTATTCTCCACAGCATCTAAGGGTTTCAAAGCATCACACAAATATTGAATTAAGCTTCCCAACAAAATAAGTATTATATCCACGTAAAGAACAATAACAGAAATCTACACAGTGTCCAAAATCACCCATATTCCAACTGTTGCACAAAAGATTCACTGGCTCTGAGACCAAACACAAGCTTTTAAAGCCAGACAGACAAATCAGCAAGAGCTATGCCTCTTGTCCTACAGGGCAAGTTGTCCTATCAAGGCAAGTGAACTGAAAGTGCTCCATTAGTACTTTGATGGAGATGGCAGAGAGTACAAGAGAGTATGAAAGATTTAATCATCAGAAATGTACTCTAAGAGGGAAAGGCAGAAGAACCTAAGTGAAAAGTGCTTTAAAAGGAATCAAAGGAACATGATGACTACAGCTAACAAGCTAATACCTTTTGCTACCCATAAAAAAGCATCATAGATTTATAGGTGAACTAGATGAAACTAGTAGTATAAATGTTCATAATTTACAGAGTACACATATTTTTGTTGTGCATCATTCAGAAGTGATAGAGTGTTATTTTTTAGAAATTTCTGCATTTCATAGAAATTACTTGAGTGCAGAGAGGAATTTAATAGAACCACTTGTAACTTTTGAACACTGAAAAATCTTCGGTATCCCAGCCAAAAAACCTTGAAATGTATTGAAGTCTATATGGCTGTACTCTGCAAAAGAAAAATGAAGAGCAAACTATTTTATTTCCACTTTAAAAAAACCTTGAACTGTGGTAAATATTTAGAACCGAGAAGAATGCAATCTCTTAAGAACTAAAAGGAATGCAATCTAATTATAAGTGCTGCTGTGATAAAAGCACTGAATCCTACTGTGTTTGTAGCTTCATGAGGGAGCAAGGTCTCATTGTTCTGCCCACAGACATGCCTGCAAATGTAGGAGAAACTTTGATGCAAAGAAGAGACTGAAACACTGTTCTATACTCACCCATCTCACTGCAGCGATTTAGTTGCTTTCCACTTCTGCCTCTAGCAAAGACCGCTCTGTATGAGAGTGGCAGGATATGTCACTAATATTCTGAAAATCTGTAAATACAACATAACCTGTTTTCCAGGTGCTCTCCATCCACGTGGACTCTTCTCCATCAGCTTGCAGACTTCTTGCTTAGAGGTTGTGCAGCAGCAAAATTTTAATCCACTGAGCATGTGCTAATACAATCAGTTCCAGGAATGTCTTAGTCACACTTCTTTCATGCCAGCTATCTGCAAAACTGGCAGCTCTGATGATGCTTCAGAAGCACCTACAGCATTTATAGACACACTCAAAGGGGATATTTTGACAACTCAGATTGAAAAATCCATTCTTCCCAGAACAAGTGCATCTTTTGTTCATTAGTGTTCTGTTCAGCTCGGTTGACCTTGATTTTATTTCAAACCTTGATTGCTGTAACGTTCGCTCTGCTGCTCAGCCAGCAGTCTATAGGATTCCAAAGATATGCTTAGAAAGAAAAAAAGGATAGCATCTTTCTCCCTCACAAATCAAGGAATGGTTCAGCTGAATATAGACATCTAACTTTGAACTTGTCACTTTAGTCTCCCTTTACTCTTGACAGAGATGTAGTCAGTATTGCCAGTATCATCTCAGATAAAATTCATGTTACTCTAAACTAGATGTTTCCACATGATCAGATGAGTCAAGCACCATTAAAGGTCCTCTCTTTTAACTAGAGGAAGATCCTTGAGTACCTGGCATAACTGTAGACAGTGAAACATGGACATTAGAACAGAAATTCTGTTGTTCCACAGAGCCTGCTTTACCTCTGTGTCTACCCACAAACACTGTGCTGTCTTATTCATATTAAAGATGAGGATGACTACATTGAAAATAGCAGGATCAAACTGGAAATTGTGAAGCATCTTGCATAGCAAGGTGCTTCAAGTGCCATTACCAAGTAAGAATGGTCCAGATTTTAAATTTGCTAAATAACACCAAGACTAAATTTTTATAGTTAGCCAGAAATTATATTAATACTAATAATAATTATAATTAAAAACCCCCAAGACTCCACAAAACTAAGAAGGCTTCACAATATAAATAACAGTGAGAAAGAAAAAATATCATTGGACAAATCAAAGAAAATACTTCATTTAGCAATAAAAATAGTAGGTACTCTACAATTTTGCAGCTCATATGAGAAACTAAAGGAGAGAGATAGTTGTGCTGGCTTTTCCTAGGTTTTCAGTCTATTTTTTTCACTTTCTTTTTATCATAGATGTGTAACTTATTGAATCTAATCACAGTAGGAATTTAAGAACCAACAAAATGAAGGAATTCCCTGTAATTAATGCACACACTGGTGGACAAAAGCATTAATATGGTAATTTTTATATGGCTAGGTCCCACCCAAATAGCAGATTTTTCATTGGAATAGCACCTTGCAAATAATGGAAATGAGGATAAAAAGGGCTTGCTTATTTTTAAAAGAAAATAATCTTTTCAAGGAGATAATGTGTACTCTGCTAATAGCTTTTGAGAAAAGTTTAATTATAATCTCTATTTTGCTTCCAAAATGGAAAGAAAAGAAAATTCCTTGGTCTTTGCCTCTTCTTTCAGAAACCCAAATGTCATGCTATACCTATCTATGCACCAGTCTACTCTCTCCTCAAGATGTCTTCTGACATTTCCATAATTTTATCATCAACTCTCAAAGTACAACATAAAAGAACTGGAGATACTGAATCTTTTCCTCTGAGGGACTGATGAACAACAAGAAATACAGCAATTTGATTTCCTAACAAGAACCCAAAATCAACCCTTCCCTGCTGTGCTGACAATTATATACCAGAACAATTTTCACCTCCATAGATGCACAGTAAACCCTTCCTTCATTTTCTGGTGACAGTCTAGATATGATCAATTGCTTCTCCCTCTCCGGCCTGTGCAAGAAAAAAAACAGTTAAAATCTTATGTATGCATATAATACTCATGGTATTTCCAAATTCCTTTCACAGATAGGAAAGGTGTTTGGTTGACATTCTCCATTATATCAAAACAAAATCATAGCTCCTTACACTGAGCCAATGCTTGCTGCACAGACACAGCATTTGGACAGGTTTGCCTTTCATAGTCTACTCTGCCTTCCTTTATTTGTCAATGGCCAAATCCCTCACTGGCTTCAGTCTGTGATCCTGTAGAGCTTATATTGTCTTGCTTATATCTAACTGACATAGTTTATGATAGTGCTGGAGAAAACACTCCATGATAGCTGGCTGTCTAACTCTATTTTCCAGTGTCTATGAAAAACACACACTTCTAACTTGGTCACTTCCATCTGAACATGAAGCTTGATTACTGAATAAGAAGTCTGCTCCATGGATCTCATCACTTAATTGCACTAAGAAAAACTGACACACATCCCAGCCCACTATAAATTTAGTTACCCAGAAAGTAATAAGGCTGATTGATAGTGGAAAAATCTACAAGACCATATGTAGGACAATAATTTCCCGATTGGCCTCGAAGACCAGAAGAGATTTCCTGATCTATTAATTTGAACCCTTTCTGGTTTCAAGAATTCCACCTAAAAATTTCTTAACTTTTTTTCTTATTATTTTTCTTTTTGGAAAATTGAATCAGAATGCTTTAATGGTCAAGTCTGTTCTTTGAATTTTCAGCCAAAATATCTTTATGGTGTCTTATATGCAATTGCTCCTGTGCTAACATTACCCTGTACCTAGAAATTGTTCTTAAATCCAAGGCAGATTAATAACAAGACAAATTGTTGAAAGTTTAAATGTTTGGTTGCACTACAGGCTTAAATAAAATGGGCTTAAAATTATTCATAATAATAAAGGCATTGGTGTCCTTTCAAACTGTCCTAGGGTGATGTTATGGTGTTTGTATCTCCAATCGTGTGTTCTGATTATGTTTGGTATTATGTCCTGTGCTTACAGGACTGACTCTGAAAGTGAAGCTTTGTTATGTCTTGTTATCAGCCGGCTCACCTCCCCCATGGTCTATGTTTAGGAGAGGTTTTGGCTCTGCTGGCTTGCTTGCTTGCTTGCTTGCTTGCTTGCTTGCTTGCTTGCTTGCCTGCTTGCTTGCTTGCCTGCTTGCTTGCTTCTGCCTCTTTTCCTTTCCTTCGCTTTGCCCTTGCTTTTTGCTTGTTAGTTAGTTCAGCTAGGCAGTCCAACTTTTCCCCTGGACTGTTTTCTTTTCCACCCCGTCCCCTCCCTCTCCTGGATACCATCTGGACCTGTTCTGGACGGGGACCTGGGAAACCCCAAGAAACACCGGGAGTCTGCACTCTGTCACCTGCAGCAGTCATTCCCCAGCGCCGGAGACTGATAACTGGGCGACCACTCGCCGGAGAGACTGAGATTGCCATCCCTTCAGAACGGTGAAAGAGTTTTTTTGTCAGCTGGTGTTGTTGTTTCCCTGTGCTGGGGAGTGTTTTGCTTGTTAAATAAACAGGTCTTTTTTTTCCCACTCTTCTCTGAGGAAATTCTTCCCGAACCCGGTGGTGGGGGGGGGGGAGGAGTTGTGGGGTTTGCTGTCTGGGGGCTCCTTCCGGAGGTTTTTCCCCAAATTCGCCCTAAACCAGGACAAATACTCTTGGCGCCCATCTCGGGGCTCGAGAAAGTGGGAAAAAAACCCTGTTCTAATAATAATTTGGTTCAAATTATTTTGTGTTGTATAGAGCAGTCATTGGCTATGTTTTTGGAATTCATGTCTTTTGGGGTGGAGGCCTGCATGGGTTTCTGGTCCCTAGGGTTTTTTGAGATCTTAATACCTCTGTGGTCCCTAGGTTTATTTTCTTATCCAGAAATAGCTCCAGTATTGTCCCTAATACGTAGTTTCTGTAGCAGAGGGGCATTGACCAGAATATCCATCGGGCTGGGCTTGGTTTTAATGGCCTGCAGGAGATTTATGAAAGTGCTGGAGTCTGTCCCAGGAATGTATGGTTCTTGGTTATGGCTGTGCACTCAGTTTGTTAGAGGAGAAGCAGGGGATGAGGCTTTTCAGCCTTTGTTTTCCTTCTTCTCCTCTGAATTTGTTACATCCTTATTAGAGAATGTTCAGTTCCCCCTGAATGTTAAAGAGACCATCTTTCTGGTGTTTAATATCGTAAGCTTTGTCTATACAGTTTGCAGTTTCTCTAGAATGAGAGCTGAGATTTCTAGAGGGACTGATGAGACCCCTGACCCCAGGGTAGAGCCAGGCGTGAGAAATCCCGAGTGGTGTGGGAAATGGGAGGATATGGGCCAAATCTTAAAGGAATTTTCTGACCCTACATCCTGGGATTTTCCATGTGACCAAATTCAGAACCCAGCTGAGGTGGCAAAGTACCTGAAAGAGAAGTGCCAGGATAATTCTAAGGAGAAGAAAATCATTGCAGTGAGCTGGGCCCTGGCATATGCTTATCGTACCCTGCTAGATACTGTAGGGCAGCAGACAGAGGAAGGGGGACAAGCAGATAAATCAGCCACTATCCCAGTCACTCAGGCTGCAGCCAACACCCCAGGCTCAAGGCCAGCAGCTAAAGCAGTCAGTAAGCCTCAACCAATGGCTGTTGCTACCAGCACGAGAAGTGGAAAGTGCACAGACAAGACCGATCGACCAGTGGATGACGATGGTGATGATGATGCAGGAGAAGGACCCTCAACGCCTCCTGACATAAAACCAGAAGTCAAAGCAACTGGTACAAGATCAGAGGCCAATATTGAGTCCTTTTCCCTAAAGGACCTCCGTGGCCTAAGAAAGGATTACACCCGACGACCTGATGAGTCTATAATTAGTTGGCTGGTCCGTCTTTGGGATGCTGCAGGCGAGGCTACAATTCTGGACGGCACTGAAGCCAGGCATTTGGGATCCCTGTCACATGATCCTGTCATCGACCAAGGAATGATGAGGGGGCCTAACCCTCAAAGCCTCTGGGCACGGGTCCTGGACAGTGTAGCACAAAGATACCTGTGTGCAGACGATCTTTATATGCAGCAGACCCAGTGGAAGACGATAGAACAAGGGATCCAACGCCTGAGAGAAATGGCAGTGGCAGAGATTATCTTCTCAGATGACATAACAACTAGGAATCCGGACTTGGTACTGTGTACATCTGTGATGTGGCGAAAACTTGTACGGCTTGGGCCCCATGAATACGCTTCTGCTTTAGCAATAATGAAGCGGGATGAGAGGGATGAGACTGTGCTCGATATGGCGAAGAAGCTCCGAGCATATGCAGATGCCGTGCATGGCCCAACACATGCCAGAATTGCAGCTGTGGAAACACGTCTGCAGAAATTAGAAGACAAGATAGAGGAGAATCATAAAAGACTCAGGGAGGAGATCAAAGAGGACCTTCTCCAAATCTCAGCAGTACAAATTAGAGGCCCTGGTATCCAACGTAGACGTTCCCCTGATGGGGAGAGGAGGTACACCCCACGAGCTGAGCTGTGGTTCTTCCTACGTGATTGCGGAGAAAACATGAGGAGATGGGATGGAAAATCTACTGCTGCTCTGGCACAACGGGTGCGTGAATTGAAGGAAGGCAAGACTCAAAGAGGAAGTTCCACCAAAAGGAGAGCAGCTCCAGTTGCCCGTAGCCAAGCTGCCAAGTATGATGATGATGATGGTATGTCCGATCCCCTTGAAGGAACCTCTAAGACATATGCCCAAGGAAAGAAGGATAAACAGGCTTAGAGGGGCCCTGCCTCTAGCCAGGGAGAGGCGAGGGAAAATCGTGTTTTCTGGACTGTGTGGATTCGTTGGCCTGGCACATCGGAACCACAAAAGTATAAAGCTTTGGTTGATACTGGTGCACAATGCACATTAGTCCCATCAAGATATGTGGGGGCAGAATCTGTCTCTATTGCTGGTGTGACAGGTGGATCACAGGACTTTACCTTGGTGGAAGCTGATGTGAGCTTGACTGGACATGAATGGAAAAAACATCCTATTGTGACTGGCCCAGAGGCCCCATGCATTTTGGGCATAGATTACCTCCGAAGGGGGTATTTTAAAGACCCAAAAGGATTCAGGTGGGCATTTGGGATAGCAGCTGTGGTGACAGAGGGCATCCAGCAATTGAACACCTTGCCTGGACTGTCTGAGAATCCAACTACAGTAGGACTTCTGAAGGGAGAAGAGCAAAAGGTACCAATTGCCACTTCCACAGTGCATCGCCGACAATACAGAACAACTCGAGATGCTGTGGTTCCCATCCATAAGATGATTCGAGAGCTGGAGAGCCAAGGGGTGGTCAGCAAAACCCACTCACCCTTTAACAGCCCCATCTGGCCTGTGCGTAAATCTGAAGGAGAATGGAGATTGACAGTGGACTATCGTGCATTGAATGAGGTGACTCCACCGCTGAGCGCTGCTGTGCCGGACATGCTGGAACTGCAGTACGAGCTGGAGTCCAAGGCAGCCAAGTGGTACGCCACTATCGATATCGCCAATGCATTTTTCTCCATTCCTCTGGCAGCAGAATGCAGGCCTCAGTTTGCTTTCACATGGAGGGGAGTGCAGTACACCTGGAATCGACTGCCCCAGGGGTGGAAGCACAGTCCTACCATCTGCCATGGACTGATCCAGACTACACTAGAAAAGGGTGAGGCTCCAGAACATTTACAATATATTGATGATATCATTGTGTGGGGGAACACAGCAGCAGAAGTGTTTGAGAAAGGAGAGAAAATCGTCCGAATCCTCCTGGAAGCCGGCTTCGCCATCAAGAAGAGTAAAGTTAAGGGACCTGCTCGAGAGATCCAGTTCCTGGGAGTGAAGTGGCAAGATGGACGGCGTCAGATTCCTACTGATGTCATCAACAAAATCACAGCTATGTCCCCACCAACCAACAAGAAGGAGACACAAGCTTTCTTAGGCGCCATAGGTTTTTGGAGGATGCACATTCCTGAGTACAGTCAGATCGTGAGCCCTCTTTACCTGGTCACCCGCAAGAAGAACGATTTCCATTGGGGCCCTGAGCAGCAGCAAGCTTTTGCCCAGATAAAGCAAGAAATTGCTCATGCAGTAGCCCTTGGCCCAGTCAGGACGGGACCAGATGTGAAGAACGTGCTCTACTCTGCAGCCGGGAACCATGGTCTGTCCTGGAGCCTGTGGCAGAAGGTGCCCGGTGAGACTCGAGGCCGACCATTAGGATTTTGGAGTCGGAGCTACAGAGGGTCTGAAGCTAACTACACCCCAACAGAGAAGGAAATCTTGGCCGCCTACGAAGGAGTCCAAGCAGCCTCAGAGGTGGTTGGCACAGAAGCACAACTCCTTCTGGCACCCCGACTACCGGTGCTGGGGTGGATGTTCAGAGGAAAAGTTCCCTCCACCCACCATGCCACCAGTGCTACATGGAGCAAGTGGATTGCCCTCATTACACAGCGCGCCCGGATTGGAAAACTGAATCGCCCTGGGATTTTGGAAGTAATTACAAATTGGCCCGAAGGTGAAAGTTTTGGTGTCACAGATGAGGAACAAGAACCAGTGACCCGGGCTGAAGAAGCTCCACCATATAACCAACTGCCAGCAGAGGAAACACGCTATGCTCTATTCACTGACGGTTCCTGTCGCATTGTGGGGATGAACCGGAAGTGGAAAGCAGCCGTATGGAGCCCCACACGACGGGTAGCAGAGGCCACTGAAGGAGAGGGTGGGTCCAGTCAACTTGCTGAACTCAAAGCGGTTCAACTGGCCCTAGACATTGCAGAGAGAGAAAAGTGGCCAAAGCTTTACCTTTATACCGATTCATGGATGGTAGCCAATGCTCTGTGGGGATGGTTGGAGAGATGGAAAAAGGCTGACTGGCAGCGTAGAGGAAAACCAATTTGGGCTGCCAATGAATGGAAAGACATTGCCACCAGGATAGAGAAGCTGCCTGTGAAAGTCCGTCACGTAGATGCCCATGTCCCCAAGAGTCGGGCTAATGAGGAACACCGACACAATGAGCAGGTAGATCAGGCTGCACAGATAGAGGTGTCGAAGATAGATTTAGACTGGCAGCACAAGGGAGAGTTGTTCCTGGCTCGATGGGCCCATGATGCCTCAGGTCATCAGGGCAGAGATGCCACATATAAGTGGGCACGAGACCGAGGGGTGGATCTAACCATGGACAGTATTTCTCAAGTTATCCATGACTGTGAGACGTGCGCTGCCATCAAGCAAGCCAAGCGGGTGAAGCCCCTCTGGTATGGGGGGCGATGGGCCAAATATAAGTATGGAGAGGCCTGGCAGATTGACTACATCACACTGCCTCAAACCCGCCAGGGCAAGCGCTATGTACTGACCATGGTGGAAGCCACCACTGGGTGGTTAGAGACCTACCCTGTGTCTCATGCTACAGCCCGTAACACCATCCTGGGCCTTGAAAAACAAGTTCTTTGGAGGCATGGTACCCCTGAGAGGATTGAGTCAGACAATGGGACTCATTTCAAGAACAGCCTTATAAACACCTGGGCTAGGGAACATGGCATTGAGTGGGTGTACCATATCCCCTACCATGCACCAGCTGCAGGTAAAGTGGAAAGGTGCAATGGACTGTTAAAAACCACCTTGAGAGCATTGGGTGGGGGATCTTTCAAGAACTGGGAGCAGCATTTAGCAAAGGCCACTTGGTTAGTTAACACTCGAGGTTCCACCAACCGAGCAGGCCCTGCCCAGTCTGAGTCCCTGAATATAGTAGATGGAGACAAAGTCCCAGTGGCACATATGAGAGGTTTGTTAGGGAAGGCAGTTTGGATCAATTCTGCCTCGAGTACAGACAAACCCATTTGTGGGATTGTCTTCGCTCAGGGACCAGGTTGTACATGGTGGATAATGCAGAGAGATGGAACAACACGATGTGTACCTCAGGGAGATCTGATTGTGGGGTGAGGCAGCATGAGACAGAAGGAATGTGTAAGTGTCAAAGGTCTGAGCAAGTGAGATAGAAGGAAATGTGTAAGTGTCAAAGGTTTGAGTAAGTGAAAGATGGAAATTTTTACTTGCTGAAGTTTTTACATGCTGTTTAGTATGTTCACGATATGGAGATAAGGGGTGGAATTTCCTAGGGTGATGTTATGGTGTTTGTATCTCCAATCGTGTGTTCTGATTATGTTTGGTATTATGTCCTGTGCTTACAGGACTGACTCTGAAAGTGAAGCTTTGTTATGTCTTGTTATCAGCCGGCTCACCTCCCCCATGGTCTATGTTTAGGAGAGGTTTTGGCTCTGCTGGCTTGCTTGCTTGCTTGCTTGCTTGCCTGCTTGCTTGCTTCTGCCTCTTTTTCTTTCCTTCGCTTTGCCCTTGCTTTTGCTTGTTAGTTAGTTCAGCTAGGCAGTCCAACTTTTCCCCTGGACTGTTTTCTTTTCCACCCCGTCCCCTCCCTCTCCTGGATACCATCTGGACCTGTTCTGGACGGGGACCTGGGAAACCCCAAGAAACACCGGGAGTCTACACTCTGTCACCTGCAGCAGTCATTCCCCAGCGCCGGAGACTGATAACTGGGCAACCACTCGCCGGAGAGACTGAGATTGCCATCCCTTCAGAACGGTGAAAGAGTTTTTTTGTCAGCTGGTGTTGTTGTTTCCCTGTGCTGGGGAGTGTTTTGCTTGTTAAATAAACAGGTCTTTTTTCCCACTCTTCTCTGAGGAAATTCTTCCCGAACCCGGTGGTGGGGGGGAGGAGTCGTGGGGTTTGCTGTCTGGGGGCTCCTTCCGGAGGTTTTTCCCCAAATTCGCCCTAAACCAGGACACAAACACATCAGGGGGAAAAATGGGAGATCTTGGGGTTTTCCATATATTTATTTTACCCTAAAAATGTCAAACAGTGATTATGGTTACAATTCAAGAAACACAACAGTATGTACATTTATAGAAAAGCAGAACCACACTTGTACCTTTCTTGTCTTTCTGGAAATTAACAAAACCCTTTTAACTCCTCATATGTCTTAATCTTATCTTCAGCAGAAATTGACACTTTCTAGGTAATTTGCTTTTGTCTAAAATACCGTGCTTAGAGAATGATGCTTCAGTTGTGTTTCACATGAGAACTATGCTCCCTTCCCGTTCTGCAAAGTTCTACATGTGCCTTCTTAAACACCTCAATCCACTTTTTCAATCAACAGCATTTCTGTCACTACCATTCATTTCATAGGAAGACGCTAGTGTAAGGTGTTATGAAAACAGTAGGATCCGGCTTTAATTTATTTGGAAACCAAAACTTAGTATTTTTCAAGAGTCAAAGCAAAAAACTGTTCACACAGGATTCAGCTTTCCTGCTCCTGAGTGATTTATTAGTTCATGTAGGCGCCTCAATGTTTTAAGCAAGGGAGAAATTACTCCTCTGACTCATCTGGTCACTGATGGCACTCACCTTATATACATGTCAGCTAAGGTCTATGGACAAGAGAAATTCAATTATTACATGGTAAAGCAGATAGGAATGTAAATTTTTATGAAAACTCGAAGAAAGATTTTTGTATTCTGTTCAGTTTGGATTTGGTTTTTTTTCCTGCAGTTTGCCTAGCTATACAAGAGCATAAACCTTCCAAGTAAAAGCTTCTTGAATTACTCTGAGTACCTATATTTTCCATGAAAACCAGAAACAAAATTCATATTACACATTCTAGGCAAAAATGCTTTCATCCTGTTCTGTCACAGAGGATGAATGAGGGATTGCAGTCCCATTCTACAAATATCACTGGGGAAAATATCCTTGAAGTATTTATGCACTAAATGTCAAATTTTATTTTATTTCAAAATAATAACTTTTTGTATTGCCAATGCATGCAGAATTTGGTATATGTGGAGCACAGAAGCTGCCTATAAGCTCCTCTTCCCTCTTTCTGCTATATTACATCTATTTTATTAATACATTAAGATGCCCATATTTATTGTCAATATTCTGTGCAGTCACAGGTAGAAAAGGGACAGGGTGACAGGTTATTCAATTCAGCCTGTATCTCAGCTCTCTCAGATAGGGCTTGACTCCATGATAGTGATAGAAATAGTCACACAATTTTGTTGTGTCTTTAATCTTCACATAAAACAAGCATGCTGTCTCCTCACTAAAAAATGGTAATATTGAAAAAGGATATGCTCTCCACACATTGTAATACTGTTAACTTCTCATCACTTTTGAACTGTGTAAACTACAGGCAACAAAATCTATAATACATCTGGTCATAAACCAAGGTACCCTACCAGGACCAAGCAGCCCTTGGTGAGGAATTAGGGGTCTGTGTTAATTTTGTCCTGAGAACTATCCCAGGCCTGCTCAAAATGGTGTCCAACAATTCTGTATCCCCAAATGGATATATCTTTGTCCATGCTTCACCAGAGCACCAAAAAAGTCCAAACCAAACCAAACAAATCCCATAGCTGAAATTATTTTAATGGATTAGGTGTCTATTGGCATATACAGGTAGCCAAGGCACACACCAAACCAGAGCTGAAATGCAAAGAATAGATTTATTTCATTACCTTGCTAACAATGCTGGGCAACAGAGATACACAGGGACATGGGCTCCATTAGGCTCAGTTCATCCGGGGGGACAGAGACACACAGGGAGAGGGATCCATTAGGCTCAGTTCATCCTCTTGGGCAGGGGGGCACTGCCTGCCCCAATGTAGGGGCTCCATGCATGCACAATTTATCAAAAGATTGTGTTTCTATAACCTCTGAGCCGTTGATCTCTCTGTCCCAGCATGAGGCTCAAGCACGTCTGTGAGAGCATGTTATCTCTGCACAGGAACTCCATTTTTTGAAACAGGCAGAGGATGAACTAGGCACAATAAATGGAGCGTTCTCACCCTGAAATTCTTGGCATTCCTACCTGCAAGGTCAGTTGAGCACATTTACTATGTTCTTAATCATTCTTACATTTTTAACCATTTCCTCCCAATACTGTTCTATTACGTCAACTATTTGAGACTAAGGATTTCACCAGACATAAACAGAAATTCAAGTATTTGAGAAGGTGGATTGGATTTAGCCTAAAAGCCTGTATATGCTCTACACATGGAATGCAAAGAATGTAAAAAAAAAATTTTATGTGCAATGTTAAAACCAATTCCCCCCCCCAGTTTACTAGTCACCAAAGAGGAGTAAGTGAAAGGGGAAGAAATTACTAGTAGACAACCTACATCTTGCAGACACTGATGAACATTTCCAGTGCACATCTGTTTGTTGTAGGCTGAAAAGTCTCCTCAGACAACATGCTGTAATGAGCACAGTGATTCTGACTGCACAAAATGATTGATATAACGATAAAACTAGATAACTTCTTACTCTGGTCAGAAGTACATTACAACCCTAAAATTAACTGTTGCAATTGTCTTGAAATATCCTCATATAAAAAAGTGCTAAAAGTTTTACATTACAAAAGTAAAATTGGTCTTAAACAATTACTAAAACTTTACAAATTACAGCTTCTATGACATACTTCTGTTCCAGCCATCCTTACTTAGAGAAGTGCTTCTTGATATCAGTAGGGAAAACATATGAATAAAATAGATTTAGAAGCATCTATCAGTCAGTTCTTGTGAGATGTTTATTCTTCTTATTCCTAGTGCAATTTGACTGCTGTCAGGGAAGTTTCTCAAACTGTACAAGTAGAAGAAGACTGAAATGTTACTATTATTTATAAAACACATATTTACCTCTTGTCTTCATACTTCCTAGTGGATATGCATTGAATTGAGATAAAATGAGATAAAAAATTTTATGTGTTCCATTTATGACATCCTCATGTCCGTGTTTTGAAATTAATATTGTGAATTGTCTTTTTGTCCACTTCTCCCATTTTTTCTCATCCAAAGCATTAAGTCTGATACACCATATCCTAGTTATTTTTTCTCCTTTCAAAAGAAAATTTAAGACATAAAAACGATACAGAACACTGGCTGTTATGTCAACAGAACAACAACACTGTACAACAAATCTGAAATATCTACTACTTCATAGTCCAGAGTAATCAGATAGTCACATCACTGCTGACTTCAGTTAGTCCTTGAAGATGGTCCTTACTCTCAATAAGGGTATTGGCATATGTTCTCAACAAATAGAGAATGTGGCTCTCCATTAGAGATGGCTCCTTTTCCTCTTATTAAAAAATCATTCTAAGTTAATCAATTTCGGTAGAGAATATCATAATCTAGCTTGTGTTTTTAAGAAGTTTCCCACGATACGTGAAAGAATGGCAATACAAATTAAGCTCCTAATGGAAATTTCAGATCTTCAAACGTAATTCTCCAATTCCTTGTAACTACTTTAACACAGTAGCAGTGAGTAGCTGTGCTATCAGGAAAACCATTGGCACTAGGTAAGGTTGCATAGAAAGCTGATTCATTTATGTAGGAAACTCATTGCCACATCAAAGATGGCACATAACATTGTGGCACTACAGAATCAAAATGTGACGTGCTCTCTACCCATTGTAGCAACTTTTCCTCTAAGCCTATTACAGTGCCAAAGAATTGGTGCACATAATCCGAAAGAAAAAAAAAAAAAAAAAAAAATCAGAGAAATTTCTCCCAGAACGCAGTGAGCATATGAATGAATTGACAGAACTGAAAAGAAATCCTAAATTTTCCACGATGGTCCACGGGGTGGCGCATGAGCCATGCAGTGTTAGGAGCAGCAATACTGTAAATTCTCCAAGTTTTGTCTTCCGTGAGGGTAGCTGATTGGTCTGGGGCCAAATAAATACCTATAATTATCCAGAGTAATTCACAAGCAGGATTTATTTTCCAGTAAGAACTACTTTCATTAGTAAAGCTCCCTTAAAGTGTTCAACAATAAGTCAAGCTCCTTACCACATTGCTGGCCACAATGTTTTGAGCATTAAAGTTCCCCTAAGTGTTCTTTTTCTCTGTGATAATTTCCATTCTCGGCGGTATTGCACCAATCAAAGCTTTTACAGTTGAACAAGTAGAGTTGTAAAGACAGAGAGATCTGACAAATACAGATATAGCCAGTCTGAACACAACAAGAAGAGCTTCCTAAGTGCTCTATAGCTTGGATCATAACTGATCATAAATTGCTAATCACTAATTGTTAAGGGATATCCCTGAATTTACCTACTTCAGTCAAGGTGGAAAGGACTAATACCTTCTCACACTCATTACATAGATGCATAGCTGTAAACCCTGCTCTCTGGAGAATTGCAGCCATTAAAAACAACAAAATAAATTCTTAGGATTAATTATTGCTTGCTAATATAGTGTAGCAATAGGAAGGAAAGAGGGGAATCAGAACTGTGCCCCTAGCCCCTAGTTTTCTATAGGCTGTGAGAAGTATTTCAAAGGCATTCAAACAGTTCATTTGTTACCATAGCAATCTTCAAACTGCCCCCCAGCATTGCTGAAGATTTTAAGGATAATTTGCAAATTTCCAGTTGGTATATTAGTGGTTTACTGGCTTTGGCTCTGAGATGAGGGCAAATGGTTTTACTTGTCCCACTTAAGTATTTTCATCAATAAAATCATTTGGGATTCTCATTACCCTCCTTTGTGAAACTCAGCTCAGCACTGAACAATTCCAATAAGCAATATTATAATTAGTCCAGATACAGCAATCCTTTCTATAAGTTAAATACTGCCTGTTAGCAGCATTTACTATTAAGAAAGTTCAGTATTCTGAATATTCCCGCAAGTCCTGTTTCTATGGTACTGGAAACCCAACAATCCAAGCAGGGTGATGAGGTTAATTCTACAGTTTGAATAGAATAATATCATAACTATTTATCATTTACTAGTTTAATATATTCTAGGGGTATCTAGTAAACACAGGAAATGTTTCAAAGTAGAAAACATTTTATAAATTACAGAATTATAATTATGACAAGTTTTAAGCCGTTTTTAATTTTTATTATTGCATATGCACTTCTGTCCATGCATGGAAGAGCTTGGTCCTCAGGTATTGCTGACAAGGTTTTCTCCCGTAAATCTCTATATCGAAACTGTTTTTTCATAATTTCTGCTGATTTTATGACGTTGGGTTTGGGGGTTTTTTCTCCCCTCAAATTATTTCTGTAAACTTCTATCTTAGAAATCTGAACTTTTATTTTATTCTTTAATAAGAATCTCTACCAAAGACATTGTCTCATTTATGTTAATGTTTATCCAACTAAGGAATCTCATTGTTCTTCATTAATTTTCTACCAAAGAGTTTCAAACCACTAGTGGCAACAAAAAAAAATAAAAATATAGATATTATGGGCTGACGCTTTTGCACTCAAATTCATGCAAATTTTCTGTTGTTTTGTTGGGGTTTTTTTCCCCCAGGAAAACCAGTGCTAGTGTTTTTGAATTAGGTTCCCTTAAAATTATATGCCCTGAAATAAATAACAGAAAATTACCACTAAAACTACAGAAAAAGAGATATCCTGGGTTTGCATTAACATTGTTGCAAACAATTTGTTTATATAGCCAAAAAGATCATGGCTTCACTCTGATGTGTAAATCACTGAGTAACTGGCAATTACTTGCCCTCTATAAAAGGGTATTTAAATAAATAAAATAAATAAATCTTTTCTTAGTCTATTTCCCTTAGCTCAAATAATATAAGGAAACCTAATCTTTGGTTACATGAATGAATGAGGGAGGTGAAAGATCCCCAGTTTCCTACAATGACTGAAAGTTGCACAGCATGCTACTCTCAGTCCTGATTTTCCTCTTGTCTCTTTGCAGTTAAAGTTAAGGTAATAAATATCCTTTAAAAAAAAGTAATGAGCATTTCCTCATTTCTTGGTGAGTTTCAATTTTTTCTTCTGTACTCCTGTTGCCTTCTGTTTTAGCATATGATGAAAACAACACTCAAAAAATACATAAACTTCTTGATTAACTTTATACCAGCTTTATACCATGGACAGCTCAGACCTGACTGTTCTCTCTTCTCTGCGATTGTTCTTAACCTCACAGCATATTTAAAAGAGAAAATAATTCAGATAAAATCTTCCTAATGACAGCTGCTTAAAAATATGCAGTAATATAAGAAAAACAGTTAGCTTTCAAAAATTATTAGATGAGCTCCTCTCCAATCTGAAGGAGTGAAAATGACACCTTGAAAACAGGGACCCTACTCTTTCTGTTGTTTCTATAATTTGCAAATTGGCTACATTAGCTGCCCCTCAGGAATGATGATTATGGGGTCTTTTGGAAATAGCAAGTACTGAATATCAATCTTACTGTGAAGACTAATGCTTGTCATATTATTTCAAAAAATAAAACAAATAGCACACCAATTAATTTTCTTCTCAGGAAGTACATAGGTGCTACTTTTAAAAGAAGAAAAAAGCATCAGTAGACCACAAGCAGAACTCTGATGGTTAGCATAGGTTATTTCCACATTTTTTCACTCTCTTCAATTCAGTTCCTCACCATCTTCACTCCAATGCCACCCACCAGGAGCACAGATGTTCAGATGCTCTGGATACCAAGGAAAATCCTTCTTCATGATAAGTAAATTATAGCAATGTGATTAATTAATGTTTTTTGAGAAATTATATGCATGAAAAATCACTCAATAGATGAGAATTAAGGGATGTATGATTTACCTTAACTACAAGGAAGTTACTCCATTCAAATACAATATCTTGTAAACAGAATAATGCACTGATAGAAGAGTCACAAAAGAAAACTGTGCTTGGGACCACAGAATGTGCAATGTTCTTGAACTCCCAAAAATGGATGAAAAGAAAATCTTTGAGTTTACAGGGCAGATACTTTAAGGAAAGAGATCTCTCTCTTATTTGAGCTGGAGGTTTGCAGAAGACGGACAAGAGTCCTGATGCTACTGATTATCAAATGAACAAGTGGGTTTGTTTTTTGTAAAGCACAACTGTAAATATGCCCAGAGAAGCTGTGGATGCCCCATCCCTGGAAGTGTTCAAGGTCAGGTTGGATGGGGCTCTGAGCAACATGTTTTAGTGGAAAGTGTCCCTGCCCATGGCAGAAGGGGTGCAACTGAATGATCTTTAAGGTCCCTTCTAATCTAGGCCATTCTATGAATAATACCTTCCCCCCCCCTCAGCTATACCGGTATCAAAATAATTGGGAAAGAGGATATTAAACAGGAGTTGCAGATGATGAAATTCCAAGAGGACTGAACACACTCACTAATTTATCTTTCAAACACAACTCTGTCACACTCCAAGTTTGGCACATCATGCCTAGGGTGGGCCAGATGGCTTTGCTAAAGAATTGCATTTGTAGTAAAATAAAAAATAGCTATTTGCTGAAATGATGCTGAAGCCAAAACAACAAGTTTTACATTGGATGCAATCACAAAACAGCCTAATATTCAATATAAAAATAAAATAAATTTATGCTTTGATTCCAAACGGAATAAAAAGAAGCCAGAAAAGAAACAATGGCCCTATTATGTCAAGCAGAGAACAATTTATCAAACAGAATGAAAATTCTGCTCCTGGGGTTCTAAACATGACCACAATGGTCATACTGGGACACACAATCTTACCTTACAGTTTGTTTTTCATTCCATAAAGTATTTGAGCTTGCCAACACCTTGTACTACAGCCCCAATTAAAAGGTGATTTCAGGATCTCACGTACTGTGGAAATTCTCAATATTTTGCTTTCTCGCTTTTTGAATTCATCTGGAAAAGGAGCAATCAAGACGCTTTCTTTTTGGGGGGTGGGGGGGGAGTGAGCAATTAATTTCCATGTGTATGTGGCATATTCAATGCATAACATAAATGAACTGCTCCAGGTCTCCATAGGAAACTGTTGGCATGGTGCCTCTGAAGGCTAAACTATAACACATCCCAGCTGCCGGCAAACAAATGGCTTTGGCACTTACCAAGAGATTTCTCCTGATGGAAAATGTATTATTGTCTTTTTTGTTAAGCACAACAAAATATTATAATGAGGAGCATTGAACAAAATATTAATTAGAAAATGCTGCCTTGGTGCAACACATTCAAAGGAGATGCTATTCATCCACAACAATCTCTTTATCTGGTTATGAAAGAAATGATTAGTCATTAAAATGAAACAGAGAAGGAAAATAATGTCACTAGCATAAAAAAAATCCAGCAAACAGCACATGGGTCAAATCCTGAAAAGTAAAGGGAAATTGTAATTTCCTCCCATGTGCCCCATGTTAATCAAGAATCACCAACAAAAATCCTCTAGTTCTGGTGCTGGAGTTGTGGAGGTGAATTCTTAGCACAACTCTTATAAGTTAGTCTTTCCTTCAGATGGGAAAGGTCCACAACCAGAGCCCACAGAAAAAGCCAGTATTTGCAGCACTAAAAGCTCATTTAGATCTGCAGGAGAGGAGTAGAAAGCATAGAAAGCTTGCTTCTTTCCCTATCCAAGAGTGGAACAAAGGCTTTTGGAACAAGCCCAGGTCTTGTCTTGTTGAGATATGTTTGTGCAATGAACAGTTCTTGTAAAGCCTTCTATACCTAATACAATTTTTTTTGTATGCCTTAGCCAGGTACCATATTCTTGAAACTGCACTGCATGGAAATAATGTAAACCTGAAAACTGAGGGTGCAGTAAGTTCCTTTAATTACTCAAAATTCCATATATATGTAAAAAACAACATATGTTTTCTCTTTAAGGAACTCCTTCAGTAGAATTCAATGCATATCTAAGCATTAAGATCAGCCTGTATGTTTACCTTTTGCAGCACCAGGACTTTAGCTTTCTAAATATCCCTAAGAAAATACAGTAAGCAATTGTTTATTATTTCATATATGTTTAGGGAATAATTTACATGGATTTAAATAAAAAAAATTCTAACAAGATTCACGTGTAGAATTTTCATATTAACTGTTTAAATAAGTATTGTTGCAGCCCATGTTTATCTTATTTTATTCAGTTTATTGTTAAAATGTTCTGTTCCTATGTCCCCCTATGTTTTCCCTAGTTGGTCTGTCCCCAAGTTATGTTGACTCGTGAAATGACATTATTTGGCATTCCCCGCCCCTTGTCCATCATTGTAACCCTGCCCCTTGTTCCAGCACCTTCCTTGTCTGTCACTGTAACCCTGCCCCTTGTTCCAGCACCTTCCTTGTCTGTCACTGTAACCCTGCCCCTTGTTCCTACCATTTTCTTGTCCATCATTGTAACCCCGCCTCTTTTTCCAGCACCTTCTTTGTCAGTTTTACCCTGGGCCAATCCCTAGTTGTTCCACTCCTGTGGAAACTTGACGTCCCATGTGACCTTTTCATTGTTTATAGCCCTGTAAGACCCTGCCCATCCGCCACTCTTCCCCTGAAGGCCCTGCATTGGTTAGTTGTTTGTATCCACCCTCTGATCCCTCCCAGGATTTATTCCTGAGCACAGCTGTGCTCGAGGCTCTTTGTCTCTGATCCCTCCAGGTGGTGTAAGCTGTTAGGAGCCTCAGAAGCAGAGAGCATCCCTTGTCTCCTTTACCCAGTCATTGACGTGGGCCACACCAAAGAGCTGCTAGCTCTCGAGGTTCTACCTCCAGGAAATTTCACCCTGGGGCAGTTCCCCACACCTGGCACGGCACTGGTGTGCTCCCAGAGAGCTAGCGTGGGCTCCAGCAGCTTGTGTAAAAGTGTAATGAAAAAAATGCAGTGGAAATGTAAATCATTCATCGTATATTCTGGACATATAAAAAGATGCGTGTTGATACCAAAAGCTACAGAAGATTGTTAGCAGCCACAAATTGGCCCATGTCTAAAGGGATAGCATATGAAAATAAATAGTCTCTTAAAATAAAGACTTCAGAAAACATTTCAGAGAAAGCTGGGGAGGAAAATGGTGTTATTTCTAGTACCTTTAGACTCTCAGAATAGCTAAATGGGCTTAATTAGTAATGCATAATAATTGCTGTTTTAAGAATGACATTACATTATGTGCAAAATACATTAGAAAGTTGAAGGGCAGATTAAAGGAAAGCAATTGTGTCATAAATACAGTACATGCTTTTGGAGTACTGTAATTTTAAATGGAATGGAAAGGGATGGAATCTTTAAAAGATATCAAGGCTCAATGCCAAAGGAGGAAAAGTGCTGTCGAAGTGCAAGGAAAAAATTGGTCAAGAAGACACAACAATTCTGCACTCCTCTCCAAGAAGACCTCACCATAAGTGGCTTAGTAGCAAATTTCTCTTGGTGCATTGTAAGGAATGGTGAAGAAATCCTGCATGCTTTCTACATCTCTTCAGAGCTCCAGACATCAACCAGTGAATGTATAGTGTGCGAATGCCCTTATTTGCATAGTCTGAACGTACAGAGGAATTTTGGTGCTAATTTACAAAATGGCACAAAATAGTACCTTCCTTACTATTTCAGGACTCAAAATACTAAGTCCTAAAGCAAAAAAGGCTTTAGATAAGATTTAATATTCTCACACTAATCAACGTAAAGCAAATATCTCTCAGAAAAATTGAAGTCATAAGCTATGAAAGTTTTGACCCACGGCTGAAGCATGTTTAGTGTCCTCTATAACAATGGCCAATGGGTGTGTTTAAAAGAGGATTTGAACATCTTGGTTTCAGTGGGACAACAGGATGTGACAATAAGAGCAGCAATGGGGTATTTTCCCCGTTTGGAAGAATTATTCTTTGCCGGGCTGTACTTTGGGTGTGGAGCCAAATATTGTAGGTCTGAAAATAGTCAACCTTTCAGGCCCCAGGATCCACACTGGGGGCTTACCTTGGGAGTCTACAAAGCTTCCTCCCCTTGGATGTGGACCTCTGAAACAAATCCAGAAAATTAAAATAAAATTCCATTTCTATTTTGTAATCTCTCAGCGTCCTTTAAAGTGTTTTTTTGGAGCAGAAAACTCCTGGAACTTAAAGCAAGAAACAGGCTCATTGTTTTTTGACTCAGGGTGAGCGCAGGGCATAGAATGGAGCAGAAGAGGACAGTTATGCTATTCCCAGAGCTGTGCCTGACAAGGTTTGAGCCAGGTCTCACGGCCCCTCCTGGAGCAGCTCTGCAGTGCAGGTCCCAGGCTCACCCAGGGGACAGGGGCAGAGATGGGCACACCCACAGCAGGGCTCAGGCAGGGGCTGGAGGTCCCAGGCTAAGCTGGGACATGGACATTGTCCCCTGGACCCCCACCCCCAGGACCCTGACAGAAGTAGACTTGCACTACTCTTACTCTCAGTTTAAGAGATTGGTGATTATTCACTTTGGAGGCAAAACTGATCACCACACATGGACGCTTTAGCCTGCAAAAGCAGATTCCCAGGGGACAATGCTCACTGGCTCTCTTAACAGGTTCTACTTTGCTCTCTTGAAATCCAAGATAGAAATTGTGCTGACCTTTTGGTTTATCACACCAAAAGCTCTAAATTCAACCATCTTGGGATGATTGTGACTAAGACAGTCACCTAACATTATATCTCCCATGAGTCCTTCTCTACTCATAAAAAAAATTGGTCTTAAGAGGACTTCTTGTTGTCTCACTGAGTATTTGGAACAAGAAACTACTTTCCACAAACTTGAGGAATTATAGATCACTTACTCATGGCAGTAGGTTTATTTTCCATCATGTGTTTAAATTATTTATAATGGCATACATTATTAACTCCAAAACTTATCAGGTGACACCTTATGAGGTGGATCATCTACTCTACTGAATTGTTTTTTCAATCTACACGAATAAAATAGTCCTCCCTGAATATACCCTATCTGCAGGTTCAGCAGAAAATATTTAATATAGATTTGAATTCAACTACTTCTTTCTGTTGTTCTGCTTTCCACTGAATTTTGCATTCCTCAGCTCTTTTCACAGCTCCTTTCAATGAGAATGAGGAAGAATTATATAGAAAGCATTTTAACTTTTGAAGGCCTCATTCTTCTTCAATGACAAAATGAAGTTGACTCCTCAGCATCTTCGGTATACTCCTCTGCTTTCTTATTCAAAATCCCCATGCCAGGGTCAGGGTGTAGAGAGTAGATACCTAGAAATCCTAATTTAAAGTTTCCCTCTAAAAATTACTTTTACTTTCATTATCTTCCCAGCTTAACAGCCCTGTCCAGTTTAGCAGCAAACCCTCTATAGTGAATTGAAGTATACCAGCAATAGGTTTGTTTTCACATTTATCCTCCTAGTGGGTCCCACCAGTAAACTATTAGGAGTCTAGCGCTCCTCAAGTGAAATGCTGAAAGCAAATGAAATGCTAAGGCCCTAAAGCCTCAGGAGCTTGGAGTCTAAGATTGCGTTCTGTTTTAGAGCAGGATTTTGAACTTGTATTTCTTGCTCCCAAGCAGATTCCTCACGAACGGCTAGCTCCTTGTTCTCTCTAAAGGAATATTTATCTGTTTGCTGCAGAATGGGAGAGCAGAAATGGGAGAGAAAGTAATACTTATGGATACAGTATAGCCCATGAGAAGACTAAAGTATTACCCTGGAAGATGAAAGACTTATATTGAAATTCTGTTTCTGAATCAGGGAGAGAATGGACATGAACTTGGGAAAGAGTTTGAGTTTAGCTGTCTAACTTCAAAATAAACTATTGACATGGCTTCAGTTCTAATCTTGAATACATTCTGTAGTTAACAATTGCTACCTTCTGTCTCCCCTTCAAGTAATGTCTGCTAGCAAAATACGTTTCCCTTTCAACAATCAGTCTCATGCTGCTCTTATTCTGAGCAGGCAGTTCTCTGGTCCTTTTGTGCTCCCAAAACCAGGTAAATGCCCTAAAACCTGACATAAACACAGTGGGATATGGGATTGGAAGTTTCATAACTGAAGATATAAACAGCCAGTCTATGGGGGCAGTTTACCATTTTTACTGTGCCTGAAAAGAGTGTTTCAAAGTGGGGATTATCTAAGAGATACCTGCTTAGAGCTGAACAAAGCGCAAAGTTTCTTACCAGCATGCATCTCGTGTAGGAGAAAGTTTCACAGAAGGGCCAAATCAATTCAGCAACTACTTCCAGTCGAATTCTATATTAACTGACTGTCCCTGCAACGTGTCCATGGCTAAAGTAAGCAACCAAGAAAAGTCCTCTGAGCAAGCAATTATCATCCAGAGGCTAAACCTCTATAATGAGGCCAAACTCACTGACTCTTACCTCAGGGAGATCAAGACTGGATGGCAGTATAGTGCATTTGTTATTGCTCTGGCAGACCTGTTATGATTGACCTGCATGTGTATGAGCAGCCCAAAGACACCTGCGACTGTCAAGTTTACAGAGAACAGATAATGCCAACTGCTCAGTGGCAGTCAGAGGCTTTGGAGGTCAGAGTAAAATGCTGGTACTTTGTCCAGTTCTGAGACATCAGCTTCTTTACTTTCAATCTATCCAGCTTGCTTTACAATTGGCATTGTGCTAGTAGGTATCTGTGAAATGAGCTTTGCATTCCTTTGTAGCCAGGTATACCAGCACTGACAGGTCTGTTCTGTGTTGCCATAGCTAGTTCATTTGGACCATGTCAGTTTTCTCCCACAAAGTACTGTATAGATTAGCCTTATATAAGTCTCTAAAGGAAAAGGTTAATGATTGGCTAAATGTGTATGTTCCAGGAAAAAATATTATTTAAATATGTGTATTTGAATTGTTATCAGTAACTGTATAATTTATCATAATAATATAATAATAATCAATAATACATATTTATATGTTTTATATCCTTCTATGATTAGATCACCTGCCTAGTAGTGGATGAAGAGAAGACAGGGGATGCAGGTTTTTCTGGATTTTGGGACTATCCCTCTCAGTGTCCTCTGAACAAGTTATCCAAATGTCAAGATAAACAAATAGATGGTGCACTGGGTGAAGAACTGCCTGAAGGGCAGGGGTCAGTGAGTTACAAAGAATGAGGCTGGTGACCAGTGGTGTTCCCTGGGGCTCAGTGTGGTTTTGGCCTCATCATTTACAAAGGATGTTAAGTACATGAACCTATCCCAAGGAGGGCACCAAAGCTGGAGAAGGAGCCGGATAGCATGTCCTCTGAGGAGTGGCTGAGGACTCTGGACTTCTCTGGAGAGGAGGAGGCTGAGGGGTGACCTTACTGCTCCCTACGGCTTCCCGAGGTGGGATAGATACAAAGCAGGCAGCATTTGCAGAGTGCAATCCTTGCTGCTAAAGTTTGTGTAAAAAAGTAAGACAGGTTGTTTTGCACTGACCTCATAATAGTTTCATTTTTCCTATAAAAATTAATGGGGAAGTGGGGAGGGATGAGTTTCTTCACTACTTCTGTCACTTTAATGTCCTTAACCCACAGAGAAATATTGCGGTCTCCCTGTTCACACTATGTTCTACATTTATGCATAATGTGTGACAAGGTCTTTATTTGACTTTTTATACCTCCAACCGCATATTTAATATTAAATGGGGTTTTTCTTTAGCAGTGCTAGCAGATAGCAAAGAAAATACTACTTAGATGTTGTAAGTAAAATTATTTTAGAAATTAGAGACAAGGAAAAAGCAGCAAAGAGAATGGAAGTGATTTTTCAACTAAGCAGAAATGAGTGTTTGAATACTATTGGCCTTATCCAAGATTTATTAGTTTGGTTCTATCAGCTTTAGCAGAGCTAGATCACTTTACACTATCCAGTTATGCAACATAAATAAAATTAATAATCCTTTTTTATTTTTCTAAAGTTCTTGCAAAGTCATGCCTTGAACCAAGATGTCTACAGTCACCTTTCAGAACTTTCATCAGAACTTTTTAGGGGAAGAGAGAAGAAAAAATATGCAATGCAAATAAAGGTTATAATTCTTACTTATAGCTAGAACTATATCTCATTGCTGACAATGACATAGTTAACGCTGAGCCGTGATATTGTACTTTGCTTGTACACTTTATTGAAGCTATCAGTAGTACATTAGACTTGTTGATAGAACTATTCATAGAAGTAAAAAAAAGTAATCACAATTTTTTAGCAAGGAAAAGACTACAACAGACATAAGAATTTTTAGAGTACACACTTCACTGCTTTATACAAAAAGAAACGGCCTTAGGCAGATCCATGTAATTTAACTCAACACATCCATTATCTATAAAAGAGTTTGATCTCCAGACTAGCGAGCGAAAATTGCAACATTTACACTACTCAGCAACTAAAAGAACAAATCTGTTATTATGCATTTTGCTAACTGCCAGACACTCCTTTGCTCAATAAAAATTATCAAAGTACCCACAAATCAAAATCCAAAGAAACTCTAAATAGTTGTAGAATTATTAGGATTTGCCCAAGGATAATTTTAAAACTAGCACAATGAATTGTCAGATCTTCTGCATTCAACTTACTTCAGGCAAAAACTATCAAATACTGCTATGTAAAGAAAACACAAACTATAATGTCTAAAACTAGGACACCAATAATAAGAACTGGTTTTTAAATGGCAATACTGAACCAAATGCACTAAAATACTCAGCCTATATATATATATATTATATATATATATATATATAATTTAATTTTGCAAGCAAACATGCAGTTTAATAACTATTTTGAAAGACTCAGTCTTGGCCTTTAAGCATTTCCGAATATTTTCAAAATCGTGTCAAAATTTTCAAATATAGATCCCCAAATATAGAGATCTGTACTTATGCATAATGTCACCCATAGATTGATTATACTTTCAATGCTGATACTTCCTGTAGAGTTGGCAGATGAGTTCAGTACCTATAAATCAAGGTGTTCTTTGGGTTTTTTTAATATGAAGAGATGCTGTCATCTTTGCAGATACTAATGCGTAGAAGATTCTCAGGTATTTTAATCCCGATAAAAATTAAGATGCCATGGGATCATAATTCTCTTCATAAGTGTTGTTCCACTTAACAGGAATTCTGTGATAGTTTTACATCATCTACCTGAAACAATATTTGTCCTTTAGTTCACCTCTGAGACTCTGCATAGCTCAAAGACTATGATTTGCAGAACCTAAATTTAACGAAAATAGAAGTCAAAAGAAACCCCCTTTTTTAACCTACATGGATTCATGTGTTTTGTTTCTTTCTTTTTAGTGTTTTATCTACTATAATTTTGGGATGTTTACCATAACCATTTATAAAATTAATAAATTTAGTAAGCAATGTGTACTGATAATACTGTGCTGAAATATAAACTGTATGATAAATACATTATCAATACTTTTTCATAAATTAGAATTATCAGCTTTTATTAAATTAAACACCACACTTCTATTACTGTTAATTCTAAATGTTCAGCAAATAGGTGCAAAAATAGATTGAATTGTATATATTATGTTTCATCTCTAAGGGTAATGAAATTAAACTTATGCAACTTCTCTGATAAAACTGCTAATAGTTAAAAATAACATAGTAAAAGCTGAATTGTCAAAACACATCTATGTGCTCCAATAACCTCTAAACATGAGGATGGCAGTGCTGTAAGCTTCCCTTGCACTTGTCAAATAATCTATATAGGTCGCCAAGGAGAATTGTGAGCAATTGATTATAACAGATACCAAATATATTCTATTAAAACACATTGAAAATACAGCAAAAAGTGGGCTTGAAAATTGCTTCAGACTTGAGGGAAATGGTATGTATTCAGAATTATAATGCTAGAGAGAAAGTGATGATTTAAGTTTTGTTTAACTGTGATGTGAGAAGATGGCTGGGAGTAAAATTAGAGGAAACTGAGTTGTTATATTCACATCCTAACAGAAGTTATAATGGTATAGGAATTACAGGGAGAAATGCATTTGCTGCTTGCTGTTGGCGTGTTCAAAACCTATTCCATGATGATTCCCCACACCAGCAATCTACAACTTTTAGCACCTGCTCAGGGGGATGGAATGGAGTATGGAACAGATTGTTTACATCCTTGCAGAGAAGGGAACTCGATGGGACTTTGCAGCTGATAAAATGCATAGCACTTGTCAGTCAAGGGGGATAGGAGAAGATACCTTGCTGCCACGTCAGCAACAGTAGTGAAATCACTCTCCTCAGATGAAATTGGCTCATCCTAACCTAATTGCAGTATTAATGCACACCTCCATCCCAAAGTTACTTGGCCCAAGACACCACCACCCCCCACTGAGCATATGATGCATATTTTATTTACTAGACCTCTAAGAGCAATGTGAGAGCTTTACACCAATCAGTGACAAAGATTCTTTATTTTACAGAATTTAATTTCTTTTAATTAAAAAGAATTTTACACATCAGTATGACTAGAGTCACTCAAACTCCACCTAACCACAAAGCAATAGTATAAAAGTAAGTTGAGAATGGAAGAAAGTGAGGGAGGACTCCACTGTAGCTACTGGATCAGCTGAAAGCCTGAACCTGTGGTCTCCCCTATAAGGACCACTGCTGGGTGAGAACCATACCCTATGAATGCTGAATATTTTTACAGGGGATTAGAGCTTGTCTGAGCCTTGCTTTGAATAAGATTTTATTAAGTTTTATAAGTTTCAAGTTAAGTTTTTCAAGTTTTATTCGATAAAAAAATATAAATACATATACTATATAATACATTAAATAATAATATAATAAATATAAATATAAATAAGAAATTTATTATTTTTAAGTTTTATTAAGTTTTTTATAAATTTTAAAGTCAGATACTATCACTGACAATCCTTGAACCTTAACCTGTCACAGTTTTCCATTAATAAAGAGTGTTATTCTGTGAATTGTTAGTGTGAGTCCTTCATGGGTGCTGGCATCTGCTGGCAGTGGGGAATACACCAGAGGAAAGAGGAGGAACCACTGAGGGGTTTCCTTCATGCTGTTGTTGCGTGTCCCTGAATAGGTCAGTCAAAGTGACCTCCAATCCAGTGGAACTGCTCAGTGAAGGGTCCCACTAAAGGGACACAGACTGGTTGGGCACAAAGGGCTTGGCTTTCCTGGAGTGCCAACAGACCAGTCAAATGCTAAGAGTCAAGGAAATCTCTTTTCTGATGAGTGCACCCGTTTAGGTGGCTAAATTTTGATCCAAGCTCACAGTCCTATACTCATATACTATTTAGATCCAGTTTTTGAGGGATCTCCTTCCTTACAACTGCAATAACAAGGCAGGCTTACATGAACCCAAAACCTCTATACAGCCTTTACTTAGAAGGTGACTGATTAAATTCTCCAAAATCAGCTTCTACAAAATAGTAGTATTGCTAACTCATGAAACGGTATGTTGTTAGAAGCAAAAAGATTAAAATCAACAAATTCGGCCCTGGTTCACTCATACATTATCCTTTTCATACATTATCCTTTCCTTGGAAGTTCTAGCAGGCTGTCTTTATTAATGCTTATGCATGTTCACAGTGGCCAACATTTCTAACCTTCTTTGCACCTGAAAATTGGTTTAAAGCTGGACAAAATCACCTCATAGTATTTCAAAGCTAAAAGCTTTTGCTGAGGCATCTGTACAAACCACACGTGTAAAAATTCCACTTCATATGGGAAGCCCAGTTCTGCCCCAAGCTGAGGGCAATGGAATAATATATGATAATAAAATCTAGACTGGATGGTGTTTCCCTCCCTCTCCTTCCCCTCTTTGAGACTCACAAATTGCATTTCAGGTACTGCTGGCAAGACTGTCACTAAGCTCACATTTAGAAGAAAAAATGTCTGCTCACAAACAAGGTATTCTGACACATGTTCACTATAAAAATCAATTGCAAAAAATAATTTTGCAGATAAGCATCATTGCGAATGGCTCCACAGTGTGATTAAAACTTCTCTCGTGCAATCTTTCTTCAAAAAGACCAGAGAAATCAGTATTTACCATAGTGAGAGAAATTTCGTTCCTCCCTGTCATTATTTTGTCTCTGAAATTTGTAACATATTCATAGCCCTGTGGTAATATTGTAGCTTAAGGGCCTCATTATTACCTCAGCTATGTTTTACATGGACAGCAACCACGGAAAGGAAGGGGAAAAAGCCCTTGTATTATTAGCCTGGACATTTTACTGTAACTGATCATGGACACCTAAGCTTCAGTGGAGTGGGGCAGGTCAGGTTAGGGAGCTGGACACAGATTCCTGTGATAATGCAATAGAATAGAGCAAAGGAATAGAGCAAATTTATTAAAGTGCATTATATTGCTTCTTTCCATCTTCACATTTGTAACCTGTCCTTGAAGCAGAATATTCGTAGCTCTTTTTCAGAGAGACAGGGTGTACCAAATAGCAACTTCTGATAGAAAAAAAAAAAAGCAGAAAAACAAATACAACTAGGGAAATAATAGATGAATACTCTCAGACAGAACTGACCAAAACTTCTTTGGCAAAATGCATTTCTTGTGAGTGGATGGGGTACTCCCACTTGTCAAAATGAAAAACATTTCACAGAAATGCATATATTTTAAAGAGAATTTTATTAGCCTGGAATGAAATGTCTAGTCCAAATGAGAGAAGAGACTCTTAGCAAGTATTCTATGTTTGTGGCATCTGTCATGGTCCAGTAGATCAGTATTTCTCTTGAAATATTTCATGTGAAGAGGTTATGTAGGGCAAGAGTTTTAAGGGTGAAGGGGCTACTAACTGCTGCTTTTATGATAAAATGACTGCCTGTGGCAAAAGAGAATGTACAAGGTGGTCTGTGCTGAGCAAAGACAGAACTGAGACATATCATCTTGCATTTCCTGCACCTACCTCAGAAATTCCCTTTTATTAATGGAAATGTGTAAGGAGAAATAAGCTCTTGGACTCTCAGGGTTGCTTAGCACAGGTTCATGGATCATGAGCCCCACTGAAGGTGGTCACTTAAAAAGTCACTCTTAGCAAGGACAAGGCACATCTTGCATTACTACTGGAAAGTGTTACCCTTGAAACTGCTGGGCTAGGCAAGGGCTGCACACTGCATGGATGAGAAGGAAAAGCTTAAGCAGATTGCTACAAAGCTGAGGAAAAGAGTGAAATATTCCTATTACTCAAGTGAAGACGAGCTGCTGCAATACAGTCCTCTAAAACAATTAAACCAAATGTATTATTCCCTACACATTACCAGCCAGAAACACAGTAATATCAGGCTTCCCAAGGATATACATAAGTAAAAGTTCTCCCCCCCCCTTTTTTTTTAATTACATTAAAGCAGAAATATCGCAGCAATGAAAGTATCCATGTAAGGTTATCTTAATTAGTATTTTCAGTTCTTAGAAAAGAGAGAACTGATAACTCAAATAAATATATTTTCAGTTAATTGCCACTGCTGTACAACAAAGAATAAATTTTCATGCATTTACAAGCTGAGGTGAATTTCTGAGGCTTATCTTTCAAATGAAGTACATTTCTTTATCAGAAGCATGTCATAACTGCTGTTTGCAGTTTTTATCTCACTACTGCTGTGCATCTCTTTATCTACTGGAAAAAGCTTGCACATTTTGCACAGCAATATGAGGGAAATGAAATTCAAAACATATAAAAATCTCACAGTGTTATTGTTCTATTAATGCTTTGTATATTAAGAAGCAACAATACCAGTAATGAAGTTTCTATGCCACTGTGATGGAAATAGTAGGGAACTTTTTAGTAAGTAAAATCTCAGTAAAAAATTACTGCAGCTTACATTCCCAGAAAACAAAGTTCTGAGGTGAAAGAGTAAGTATTTCCACAGATAGTACTAATGCAGGCCTTCGTGGAAAGCCAACTTATTTCAACATCAAGAAAATACATTTTATAAAAACAATGTTAATTTTTAAAATTCCCTTAGGAAACAAAAGAAAACTTTATTTCCTTGTGACCCATCACCGTCAAATGACTGTTGTGTTCCATTCATTCATTTTGATAAAAAAAATGAAACAAGACTATTTTTTTAGGGAGGTAATGTATCTTTAACTGCCTCTGTCTTAAAATAACACCTGTAAAATGAAGTTGGTGTTTTTTTCAAAAAGGCTTTTAATCATTCTTATAAAATAGGTGAGAATTTAAAGACCAATATTTTCTTCCATTCATTTCTTCTGCTATCATGTCTCTGCTAGTATATCAGTAGTTCATTGTCTATTTTCTGTTCCTTAAATCACTTCAAGCTGCAAAGTCTATTCTTGTCTAACATAATACAGGGAGCAGAGTGCAAAGACTGCTGCTAAAAACACCCTTAACAGGAAGATCAAGATATAATGTGAGAATCAGATTCTCATTTTGATGCTTATTCTGAAAAAACATGCTTTTCCACAGTGCTCCGGAGAGCAGCCTCCATCCTGGTTCACTGAATAATGCTGTCATGGGTTCTTGAGATTGCAGGGACGTACAGGCCTTGGGAGGGAACAGTTCCTGTGTTGCTGTCAACAAGGAAACTCTGCAATTCGTGTTCTTTACACTATAGCCTTAATTCATTTTGAGCTACACTACCTTAACCTTTGTACTGTGGATAATTTCTCCACAAATGATTTAGCCTACTGACCATTTCATATGACTAGTTATATATCCTTGTTTAGAAAGCACAGTTTTCATTAAATTTAATTACCTTGCCCTACAGCTTGCATGGGAAAGGTTCATGGTAAAGGTGCAGCTATTAAATAAGTGCAGCTACTAAACAAGGCCAGCTGCTATTAAAATCTACATAGTAAAGGTGAAGCTACTAAATTAAGGTGATTACAGTTTGAAGGTGTTTCTAGATGAAGACATATGGGTAAGCTGTTGCACCTTATGATGCACAATGTTGTAAAACTTGTGTGAGCAGCTCAGCAAGATGTTCCCACATCTTAGCTGTTACAACAATGACATTAAACTAATTTCTACAAATATGAAATACATGATTTTAAAAATTTTAATCTATTAGGAATTCATTTGAACACTTGACTCTGCAAGAAATTCTGAAATTCACAATGAATCTCAAAATCTCTGCTCTACTTCAAAGTAAAAAATCCTTTTAAAATTACTAAATATTTTTCTAAACTGTATTGTGAATAGCACTCTTAAGTAGAACACAAATCCCTTGTGAAGTGCTGGTAGCTGGCTCATCTCCAATTTTCACAGGCTGTCACACTTTCTGGCAAACTGATTTCATTCACTTCCCATAGCACTTGGTCTATATCTTCTCAAAACCACTCTACTCCTTGTAGTCATGAAATAAGTCTGTGTTTGTGGTTTCTCATTTCATTGTACCCAAATGACTGTTCTTGCAGCCCACCAGAGCAGTGTTTGTACAAGATGCCAGAGTTTTTGTGCAAGGCATGAGGTTTTTGAAGGGAAAAGTCTCCAAATATATAGTAAAGGTTGGGGGAACCAAACTTGGAAAAAACCATACCCCTGATGGACACCTTTGGAAAAGGCTCTGATCCCATACTATCCCATCATCTGTTATCAGGCATTCTCTTTGAGGGAAGTAGTTGAGTTGCTTTAGAAGAGAGTTCAGAAATTATTTAGCATATATGCAAAGTGTGCAAAGGTCTGGAAATGGAATAAAGAGCAAGTCAAACTGCCCATGTAGAAACATCTTAAAATGATGCAATATGACTATCCTTTGCAGAGTAGAACACTCTAATTAAATTGCTCATAGGAATGGGAATAACATTCCCATTATAAAGAACAGTTTGGAGGTTTATCACTATTCTATTGTTAGCAGCTCCCAGAATTTCCATTATTTTCCTGATAATGTGGTACAGACAGTTAAGTTTCCTTCAGCACTTCCTTCAGATGGTAATGATTTTCTACATCTGGATAATCTAATAGGAGGAATAATGTGATAATAAACAAATCTGAAATCCACAGAATCCACTTTATTTTTGTTTATTTCAGTGAGATTTGAATGACAATTCATAAGTGACCAAGAGGTCACACCAGAATTTTGGAGACCAGAGGATCTGCCAGAATACCACCTTAATTTTTTTCTGAATCTCACACTTCAAGCCCTAATGTCTGAAAGTTAGTTTTGCTATGCTCCAAACTGATTTTGGTGTTGCACTAAAACAAAATGAGATGCTTTGAAGAGGTACATGGTGTTTTCAATCCATACTATTTCATGTGTGTTTCATAATAATAAAAATATCATTCAAATAATAATGAAGTATTTTCATTTTATTAATATTATTCTTTCTTTCCTTGATCATATTCAAAGGGTTCATCACTTCTTGATCTTTGTGACACGACATAGAGTCAGACAGGGCTTTGAGGAAATTTATCTAATTTTTTTCTTTGTGATAAATATCTTAAAATATGAAAATAGTTTTACCAATCTAGTTTTATGAACCTATAAAGTGGAATAATTTACTTTTTAAATCATGACTGAATTCAAATCAGATTAGATACAAAAATCTTTGTCTTCTCGGAGTTTCCTGGCTTCAGATTTTCCTATACATAATGTTATAAATACTACAGAATTTTTCTAAGTTGCAAGTGCTGCATTGACTGGTTTTGCTACCTGCAAGGTCCATCTGTCTCGTCCTTTCTCTCAATAGTGTCTTCATAGTTGCAGGCTGCCAGTGCATTTCTTTATCTCTTTATTTCCCTGCCCCATGCTGCGACCTGTCTAATCTCTCTCCTGAATAGGAAGACTCCTGTGGTCCTCTAGAACAGCAACCTCCTACCTCCTTCCACGAGGATCTACCTCATCTGATTACTCATCTCTTGTAAAAAAATAAGTAAACAGGTAGATACGAAATATTTGGGTTTTGAAAAAACTGAACCTTATGATAGGACTTCTGAATAATTTATCCAGCAGATACCTTTAAAACAGATTATTATATTTTTCCTAAGGACATATGTATGTTGTTGTAAGATAAACTGATTTTTGGAAATCAGTTAAAGCTGTTAGTTCCTCTGGATTTTCTGAACTAGTCTGTCTTAATCTATAAGTATCTTAAAACGGCTTTTTGCTACCTCAAGTCAAATTTTTACACTCAAATATTGTCTTAAATGTTGTCATCTGTCTCTAGGTTTTTTAGCAGTTTGAAAGGGAAAGTGAGGAAGGCTGAAGATAGCACCACTGAGATGACTATTGAAGGCTTTCAGTTTCTCTCAACCTTCAGAAACTTCTGCAGATTTCAGGATCTTTAGCAAGCCTGTCTGACTTTGCCAGGAGCCATGGCACTTCTGAGGGATGTCAGGGAAAATGTGCTCCTAGAACATGAAGAACCATGAAGAACCCTTTCTGCTTATATAGTCTCCAAAAGATACAGATAAAACCCTGGAAGAAACACAAAGACTTTGCTCAACTCCCAACATGTGATTTTCTAAATACTTATGCATATTGTTTTCATATTAGATACCTACCAGATTCCCCTGACTTTTGTGTACTGTACACATATTTTAGCTTATTGCCATTCTACAAGTGCTAGGAGACACGATAATAGTTCCTAAACGTATGGAAATTCTGAGTCAAATACCTTGCAATTTTCTTAAGTAATTTTTTTATGTAACAAGGTTAGGTCATAATACTCTCTAAAATAGTAAAAAAACTGTAATATTGTAAAAAGTGCTTTTTTTACAGTGGTCTTACCAAGAAGTCAGACTATTATGAGTAAGTTAATCAATATTAAAGAGGGATTTTAAAATCTTACCTTTTTTAAGATTTTCTACATTCCTTCAGATTTTAATAAAAAGAGAATCCTCAAACAAAGGTATTGGTTAGCACTACAGCTAAGACCAAGCACTCTTTTACTAAAGTAATCCACAAAATCAAAGAAAAAACTTCCCAAAGTATTAGTTTGAAGTAACTGTTGACATGGCAAATTTAAAAGATGAGTACATTTAAGGATAAAAGATTCAGGTCCTGTGGAAAGGGAAAAAATGTTATTATAATAGAATGAATAATATGGGTAACAAAGGAAATTTATGATAGTGTTCATGAGCCTTAGGCATCAAAACTGAGATTGCCCCCTTAGTATTATGAAATCTAAGGTCAGATTTCCATTATATTTATTTCAAATGCTTTTCTTTACTCAGCTGTCTTTAAGAACTTACTAGAGCATATTGAGTTGTGCCAACCATGCATGTTTTGTAACAAGATGACCTTCTAGCAGCCCATAATGAATTTAAGTGCAGTTGTAATAAGAATATCAAAGGAAGTTTAAAAGTCGTGTTTATAATCTTCTGGTAAGGCCACAGACTTCATTATCATAATGTTATAGCACAGATTCAGATCAATTTTAGTTATACTTCTAATTCAATCTCAGGCTTACAACCAACTCCTTCAATGATTTTTTTCAGCAATGTCTCATCTAAAATTTCTATTTTTATTCCTGTTATTCCTTTTCACTCAAAACAGACATGTATGCAAGGGGAAACCAGTCATGGAGTGTCCTGAAGAGCTACCACATTTCCTCTGGAATTGCAGCACATCTGCTAGAAATGACATTATGTTGCTGCACAAGCTCTGTGATGAATTTGTTAAGTGCTCTCCTTTTGGGCAGAAAGGGGTTGTTTGTTTTTTTTTATGGTTAGCTACTAAACCTGTGGAAACCCTCTTCTTTAATATGGATCCTCCCCTTAAAATTTACATATTTGTAGCCAAATTATAAATCTATGGGCTAAAAGACATCTTCCTTAACATGGACTTAACTCCTGGTACAGAAGAGAGATTTGAATTTCAAACATGGCAGAAGGAACAAGTTCTTTTTTGGGGTACTTTTCTCCAGCTAAGGAGGGAAAAAGGAAGGAGGGGGGGGGAAAAGACTGCTGTCTCATTATGTGAAGCTATACTGACAGTGAAAAGAAGCTAATTGTGAATGAATTATTCTTTCATAGCTTGACATTTTAAAAACACACCTTGTGTTTGTTCTTAACAGGGCTAAGAATTCAAATCATTCTAGGAGATCCTGAGCAACAGGCTGGAGTCCTGTATATGGGATAATTCAACACTGAATTTTCATTATTTCTTTCCATGAAATATGCTTACAGTAATTTGCTGTTGTCTTTGGACAATTTCCTACTGGAAAATGTCAATTTGACAGAAAGAGCCATAAGAGCAGGTGCCCTGAGTAAATGATGCAGCAATACCAAAATGTGCAGAACCAATCAGGGCTGAGGTAAGGACCATCATACACATACCTTACAGTATGGTATTGGGGTAGTGGCTCCACATACAAGGAGTTTACAGGCAAGCAAGCACAAACTTCTCCCTTGCCTAGGGCTTTGTTTCAGTACACTGAACAGAGCACTAAAAAGTAATTGCAGTCTTTTTCTTGGAAATTGTTTCAGACCCCCCTTGGAGGTTTCTGCTTCAAAGGCATTCCAAATTATAACAAAAGAAAGTGGGCTATTTGCCCAAAGTTTGAGGAAAAATTACATTTAATAGCATAATTTTTTTTTTTTTTTTTTGGTTTCTAATCATATCAGGAAAGGGAAGCCAGGTTTTTTGAAGTGTTGTGTTCAGGAATTACCTTCTTCCTCCCAGTTCTGAGCAAAAGACAGCTGGAATCTGTCCTGAATGAGCCTTACGCATTACCATTAAGCCAGCTTCATCTCACACTGTTCATAATTTCTTAAGCAGAAAAAGTAGAGAAACAGCCCAAAACTTCACAGGCCACAGACCCATTCTTTCTGCTAACACACAATGTCTGCCTCTCAGCTATGCTGTAAGGAACAGAGTCTAAAACAAAGACAAACACAGTCCAGCACTTTTTTTCCCCACAGAATCTTAGAAGCCCATCAATATTTTTTCCATCAATAGTATTCTTTGTGGAAAGTATTGTCTGTGAAGTTCTACTTTAGGAAGTAGGGAGATGTGTCTTTTTAGTGACTTCTGATTCACAGAATTAAAAGGATTTCAAAAAATTCTAAAAAAATTCTAGAAGACAAGCCAGCTGAAATATTACTGGTATCATATCTATTATTCCTTCTACTCTAGATAATTAAAGCACTAAAAAATAATGTGTTGAAAATACTGATGCTACTGGAAAGCAGAGTTAAAGATCTCAACTCAAAGAGAACGTAGTTTCTAGATTCTCTGTGTCTCATGATCATTAACAGCTGTTTTATGCAAAATGTAATTTTAGATGGCAATGAATCATAAAAAATTAAAAATCATTTAGTAATGAAAAATAAACGAATACATGCATCTTCCAAAAAAAGAATAATAAACATGATCAATAAAACAAAGACAGTAAAAGGGCCATCAAATTGGAAAGTTACTTGACTAAGTTAGTAATTTTTATATTATGTTTAAGTGCATATAGTCTGTAAGAAACTCTATAGCACTGTCACAGGTTGTGCTGTCATGATAACATGAGCAAGATTTGCCTATATAGAAGTTTCTGTCCCTTCTGGGTTCCTGTACATATTTCAAACACACTGCAAGCATTTGCAGAGATGGTAATTTGAAAGCTCTCTCAAACATTCATTCATGACCTGAAAAAATAACTTCTATTAGATATATTAAGAGACCTAAGAGAATCTCTGTCTTACATGAACCAGTTCTTGCACAAATAAATTCAAGCTCAAATCTTTTTGGGTAGTAGTCAGCCAGCCATCTTGTCTAGTGACAATTTCACTCCTTTTCTCTAAGGCACTTGGGTTTGGTTTAGATTTTGATTGGTTTAGAACTTGTCTCTCTCTATTACATATAATCTCTTTCCATAATAAATACTTATTTCTTCTTTTAAAGTGGCTGGTTAGCGCTGGCAGTCAGGGTTAAGTTGCATCATGTTGTGTTGAAAATAGTTCAACAACATAATTGCTCTAAATTGAAGTCACTTCTCCCATTTATCTTGGCTTGAAGTATTTTCGTTTGAAGAATGCCATAATGTGGTTCTTTTCTTCTCTGACTGTGTAGCACTGCCATCGTGCTAGGCTAAAGTACCATTGATGGATTTCCTTATGTGCTGCTGTGCAGCCTTAGCTGTGATGTTGTGCATAGACAGAGTTCAAAAAGGGTCACAAAATTCTGTCAATGACTGGTTTGTGTACTCAAGAGGAGGTGGCATGGACCCCTTTTGGGGAGATGAGAGGTGAAGAAGTGACAGCGGCAGAACTTCTGGCACAAGTATTCATTCCTAAATGCAACAGCAGAGATTGCTACTTCTGCTCCCATACTGGCAACTCAGTAAGCAGAACAGGAGCAATCCACAGTCACAGCAAAAAGTCACAGTTCAACTTAATGTAAATGCAAGTTTGGTAAAAATAAAAATGTATGGGCTAATATAAACTGACTAAGGATTAACAAAGGTCAGGTCTGAGTTACATTGAGCCTTAATAGGAATGGAAGATAGCACACAGACCAAAGGATTGGATTAACATTATTCCACTCCGTTTTGCCACTGGGTTTAACCAGAGTTGATTAACAACTGATTTTTATAGTTCTGTAACAAGTGAAATTGATTAGACATATGCAAATAAGATTTGGTAAGACAAACCATTTTTTTCAGTTGTTCTAAAACCACTTAACAGAGTAAACAATAGAGTCAATACATTCCATCTCAGGTTTAAACATAATTTCTACTTGACAACGATAAAAAGGAATCTACATTTTTCCAAAGCCATGCGTTGAAAGCATTAGATTAGAGATTAAAGAGCACAGCACAGTAATGTAAAGGTTGACTGGGATTCCAAATTGAATTCCATGTTTTATTATATATTTGAAAAACTAATTATAACTAATGCCTAACTAATGCCAGAGGAGGACTAAAAATGTTTATAAAATGCTATAATTGAATTATCACCAAGAAACTAGTGTTGTGAGATGAGAAAAATCATTATGTAATATCAGTGTGCTATCAAATGTGTGAAATCTAAACCTCTTCAGAGTTCAGAGCATTTCATTTCAGCTACCTAGTAATTCACCTTTCAGCATTAGACACCATTATTGAATGATGAAGACTGTAATGGATGTTGAAATGTACTGCAGCATTCTATCCAGGTTGCTGCATAAAGGCCTCTTCCAGACATTTGGGCTGTGTATGCTAACACTCTTCCATAGCTTCCCAGAGCTTTTTTAATAGTCTGGTGTTTAAACTATCACAGTGATTTATTCCAGTGTTGAAACTTACATTTCTTTGACAAAACACTACTGGTTTTAGCACTTTCTTTGACTCCCTCTAACTGAGAATATTAGTGACACAAGTATAATGTCATATCTATCATCTTTTACCAAAAATGCGTCGGTTTTTTTTATTTATCACTATGGCACTCAACATATTTTCCATCAGTATGTTCCCATCTTCAAATTCCTTCAGTAATGACTACCTTCTCTATTTTAAATTTTTTATGTTTCACTGCACTTGCAAATTTCAGTTACTGTTCCTTCCTACAATACATTTTTATTGGCTAGATACATTACTCCTTTACATGATTACAACTCTTCAAGCCTGGACTGTGGAATTTCCCACTACTCCTTCATTTCATAGAATATTCCAGATTTTCCTCACTCTGCTTACATACTTTTCATACAACTTGGCAAGATAACTGCATTTTTAATTTCGTTTATTTTGTAATCTTCCCAAGACTCCTCTGTAAGTTCAAAGTGTGCCACATTACTTAGCAAAACAAAATTCAATATAAAATTGAAAATACTACTATGTATTTTACATTGCAGAGATAGTGGAGTTAAGAACAAGATTAACCTTTGGCAAGGTCTGGACATTTTTCAGCCTCTTATCTCATTAGTCTCAATAAAACCAGATATGGAAGGCTGAGTAATCCTGTATTCATACCAAAAAGGATTTCAGATTGCAAATTTTCAGAAAGATTAATCCTGAAGACAAAATACGTTTTATCAGAGAAGAAAGACAAGGAAAGTGAAGCTGATTGCTTTACACTTCAGTCCCCCTTGAACCTGGGGACACGATCTCTTACTAAAATACCATTTTCCTAAAGCATGCACATGTTGAAAAAGAGCAAAAGTCTGCTTCTTAAATTCCTTTAAAATCTTGGTGATTTTCCCCATATTGTTGACAAAGAAATACACCCATGCACAGTAAAACTAAAACTGATTGCAAAAGGACAATGTGGCTTCCTGATATGCACCAAAATATGTAAGTATGGACAATCTGTGCTTTGCGAGAGCAACACAGAAACAAAAATTCATTTAAGAACGCAGATTACTATAAAAAAGGAAACCTTTGTGAGCAGATAGTTGTTAGAATGGCCATTGGTCTTTGCATAGAGCTCAGAAACTGAAATCTGATTTCTCAGACATCTCTGTGATGCCTGTTTCCCTTGTTCGGAAGTATCAACTCAGGTCTGACCAGGCTTTGCAAAAAGCTGTTTCAGCTCTCAGCTCGTATTCCTACTTCAGTGTTTGCTATTTACACAGTGAAAAATCTCAGCATCATTTGGGTGCATTTACTAAAAGCAGTATTTCCTAAATGGCAAATTGGACAAAAAAGGAAGTAGATGATGTTTTTAATTTGAAATTCCACCTGAAACTTGACAAGCACTGCTTTGAATTTTGCCTATATAAATTTCTTGTACGGAAAATGGAACCAATCTTTTTCCATTTGTCCTATTTCATTTGGTCAATTTATTAGCATTTTATGTATTTCTATTTTGTGATTAAAAAAAAATAGCTTAGACTATTTCAGTTCTCCTGTGTTTGCTGTAGATTTTTCTTTTAAATTGCCATTTTTCCTGCAATTTGGTATACCTAAAATTCATTTTAGGATGGTGCTGGGATCACTTTTTTCCCCATTACATCATATATTGTAAATAAGAAGAAAATGCTTTTTTGTCACTGTCAATGTGTAAAGTCTCTGTTTGCATTTTGAATGTTAGCTCATTGTCAAACACCAGAATAAAAAAAAGTGTCTTCTGAGGAAACCAGAGGTACAGTAATATTACACCAAAAAGAGGCATGAAATGTCATCAGTCTTAAAGTGCTATATATTTGCCTCACTTAAAACTTTCACCAAGTTCCTCCAATAAATTAGCCTTAACTGGATTACAGGATCTGACAGTTGAGAACTCTGAAATGGAAGATGCTGTATGAAAACTGCCTGTTAAAACCTCAGCTCATTTTTTTTTGTAGGTGAGACAGGTTTTAGAAAAGGATGATGAAAATTCTCTATTTTACTTCTATATTTAACTGTTATCATTAGATAGCTATGAGCAAGACCAAAAATAGCTTAAGCATCAGTCCCATTCCTTTTTTGTTGTGTTTATTCAATAAAACACATATATCTACACAGACTGGTGGAATATGATCAGTAGAAGGGACCCAACACACTGGTCGAAATTTAAAGTCAGAAAATTTGAATGTAAGTATAAGAAAAGTTAATCCACTTCAGAGAGGCAAAAAGCATCCTAAGCAGATTCTGACACTTTCAGTATAGCATGACTCAACCATTCAGAATAATTTCAGAAGAAAAAATAAACTATTAATATTTCCCTAAACTGTGCATTAGGAGGAAGTGAATTTGCAAGAAAGTATCCAAAGGAGAAATTAATAAAATTGAAGTTTTTGCACTTGTTTTACTAAGAGATAAAACACTTCAAGCATTCCTATATTGGTTCTCTTCCGTTTTCTGGGTCAGCTTGCAGATTTTGTTGGTACTTTAAAAAGCCTGCTGTGTTCTCTTCATTTTTTAAAGCAGAAGATCTATGAATAGGGGAAGATGCAGCTACAACCACACGTTACATCAATATTCCAACTGGCTTCTCTGGAGATGGGACACTGATGCAGTTTGCCTCATCAGACACTGAATTTTCCCTTCAGGGTGGATGGCCATTTAGAAACAAGTATTAATTTTGGATACTTTCCAGCCTGGTCAGCCTACTCACTTTCTTTGTACACACGCTGTTGGTGCTGTGTTGCTCCTCTCTCACACAAGAGAAACATGACCATTAAGAAATTTCTGGCTTTAGCAAGCAGAGCTCTCCTCCATGCTGCCTTCTTATGCTGAGATATTCAGTAGGGCAGCTGCCCCTTGGTGAGCTGCCATGCAGTGGCCCCAGAAAGACAACAGCTCTTGGGGACAGCAGTTAATTCTGCATGATGTTCACTGATTATTGACACTTGTTCTCCTGTAAACACAGAGATTCCAGTAGGAGTTCATGTTTTAATGGCAAAAAAAGAAGCTGAAGTAGGTTAGATTTTCACAGATAATTTCCATACAATCTGATTATAGCTATAAGGGAATAAAACTTACATATGTCACAAAAAAGCACCAAAATGCAATCTAACAAGTAGTCCAACAACAGCAACCACAATGCAGTGAGGGAAGAATGAGTTATACAACATGGGTTTACAAAGTGGCCGTGCATACGTGTGCATACATATGTTAACCTCAAAAATATAATTTGATTTTTCCTTTTTTTTTTTTAATTTTGAAGAACAAAGCATTCAGGTGCATATGCATGTATCTATGTGATGCACATATGTATCTTGACTACAGATAGATACATATTACATGTATAAAGGCTTAGGAAAATATAGGTGGAAAAGGGCCCATCTGAGGTCCTGGCCCCTTCAAAAATTGTTCAAAGTGCAGTTAATCTCAAAGTCACAGTAGGTTGCTCATGGCCTTGTCTAGCAGAGATACATACAATAAAGCTAATTTTCAAAGGTCATAGCCAACCACTCATTGAAGTATGTTATGTTCTTTCAGCAGTTGATTTTTTCCTACCTATTAGAGGGAAATAAAATGTATCTGATTCCACTCAATAGGATGCTGATGACTTGTATAGAGGGTAAATGTGCAGATTCTGCATCAGAAACCTGAAGCAGTAGAGTTTACCATCTAGATCATTAGCATGAGAAACAGAAATGTACATTTATTCTAGTATAGTTTCTGGTTGCTTTTGGTTCCACAGGTACCAAATAAACCTCACAGGTGGATGAGGAACAACTGCAATGAAAGTGATGGAAAAGATGTCAATATACAAGGGTGAAAAAGGTATGAAGAAAGAAAACATACTTCTTCAGACCTTAAAAAAATTCTTTGAGTTTTGACACATATCTATCTGCTGAGAAGAGGCATGTTTGTTTTCATATCAGATGTATTGACATGATCCCCTAGTCAGAAATCTGGCTAGTTTTAAGGAAAAAATAAATAAGCCCTCTGTGACTGGACAGTCTATTTAATATTTAGTACAAAAGTGTTAATGCATATAAAGGAGCTTATAATTCTGAGAGCTCACTCATTGAAAAATCAGGGTACCCTTGGAAGTGACATTGAAGGAGTTAGTACAAGCAAAGCGTAGTGTCAATGACCACAAAAAATTGTACCAGAAATGCAGATGGAATAAACAGTGTCTGCAGTCCTGCTGAGACTGTCCTGAGTGGACTGTCCTGAGTGATGTTTTGTTTTTTTTTCCTTTGGGAATTTTTAGTTGATCTTTTGATTGTTGATTTTTTTTTTCCATTTGGGAAAAAAAATTAAGGTACATAAACTTTGGCTGCAAATGGTGTCACTCTGGCATTGGTATAGTACAAGCATTTTAACAACAGATCCCACAAGGCTTTAGGTTGACTTTAGGTTGACTGTATTACTTCTCAGAAACATTCCTCTTCAGTCATTACTAATTTTTCTCTTGAAAATCGTCCACTTGGAGAAATCAGAACAGTTTTACAGTATATAGATTGTCCTCTAGCATTTTTGGAATAACTTATTCTCCTTCCCATGGCATTTTCCCCTCTTCACGCCCTAGGCATCTATTTGGAAATTTTAGAGGGAATTAATATTTCTTGTCTACTTCTAATAATTTTCAGAAGGCTTTATTCACTCCACTCTAGACAACAGAAAGAGCCATGGCAGAATCATCCTACATGGCAACACATCCAGCTGTAGACAAAAACTGTAGACTCCAAAGATGCTAGGATACTTTCCCCAGAAATTATACAGCTATTTTTTTCCCTAAGCATATTTTTAAATCCAGAAGATTAAAGCTAAAAACATCTAAAAACTTGAGATCTCCTTACTATAAGGATGTTTTAATGACTTTATAGCCTATTCCTAACGAAAGGATCACTTTTTGTCACTACAGATATCTCACAATCACTTGATACTTTTGGCACCTGAACTGTAAATTCTGCTGCTGACCATCCAGACAGAGCACTTTTGGAAGTTCAAGACCTATCTGGGCATATCTGGACCTATCTGGGTTTACCACTGACAACAAGTTCCTGATTATAGTCAAAAGAGAAAACATTTATACCAATAGTTTTCACTGTGATAGTTAGTCACAAATTTGGAGTCTCAATAAAAGCCAGAATAGCTTCCAAAAAACCTATATTGAAAAAAAAATTCATTAGACTTTCTCACTTCAGCTCTTCCAAGTTTTACATGACTTATTGTGAAAACTTCCTTCTAAGTCAACTTACTCGTTTCAAATGCCAAAAGGAATATAAATTATACAGAGGATATTAATAATATTTACATTCAGCCCTTTTAAAATGAAGCCAAGGAAAGAAAACATCTTGTTCTAATAACATAGATACAATCATCACTAGACTGTACAAATATTGGAAACATCATACGTTAGTCCTCTTTGCTGATTGAAAAATCAAACAAATAACCAGGTTTATTATCCATCAGACCATATTATTAAATAATAAGTTATGAACTGAAACAAGACAGACTGTTCTTCATTATAAAGTAGTAGTTTCTTTATTGAATGTCACATAGTGGTGAGAAAGAAGCAGTTACACATGTCAAAAAGATGGAACCAGAAATCTCTCTGAAATAAGACAAAACTGCCTTGACTTATGACAGTTATTGTCACAATGAGCAAGACTGTGCATTTAAATTGCATTTTTGGCTGGATTTTTAAATATTATGGTTTTTCAGAAGTGATTGATGTCAGTTGCAGCACAAGAAAAGGCACTATGTTACTTTAACTTAAGAATCTGATGGTTCAATGGCCATGTGTAGCTGGAATTCTCATAGAGTAGAATTCAATTTCCTGCTTGTGACTGGGAAATGTATTTGCTTTCAGAAAAGTTATATTGCAATAGTGAAATGATTGACATGAATTCATGATGCAGCAGTGCACTACATACACTATTCCTTTAAACACTATGCAGTGCTATGCTTTCCTTTAAAATGTATTAGCAATAACAAATATTTGTTTTACTGACAAGAAATGAACTTAACACTTTTTTAAAATTAAAACTGAATGAGGGTTTGTGGTTTTAAACAAATCGTCATCTACTGGGTATCCTTTTTTCTAGAAGAAAAACAAAGTATCTAATTTAAAACAGAAAAATTAAAAGTAATTCATGCAGAAGTACCAAAATTTCCATTTTCCATTATTACAAAAGTATGAAAAAGCTTGATATATTATTACTGTGTCTATGTACCCTTCAGAATAAATTATATTCTGGTGGCCCTTTATACATAAAAGACAAGACTATTAGACCTAAAGTTGTTGTGTGCCTGACAAAGGCACTCCAAAACTTTGACTCTTTAGCAGTTTGTTACAAATATTCTAGCTTTAAAATGGCAGTTTCTGGAAAGCTTAGCTATTCAAAGAAATATCTTCATGTCAGTCTTCAAAATGAAAGAAAAGGCTCAGGTAGGTGTGAACACATCCATGGAATCAAGACTTGGCTGTATCAGTAGCAGCACAAGCAAGGTTTTGGCCTCTGTGATTGAGGAACAAGTACTTTGATGAAATGGGGCAAGAGTGTTTTTGCAAACGGGCTTGTTAACCTGGAGAGAACTGTAGCTTAGGTATATTGGGGTAGTAATGTCATAATTCAAAGAGAAGGCATGGTGCAGGAGATTAAAAAAAAGCATTAGGGTGTGGTAACTGAGAATGATAGCACTGTGGATTTAATTAGCATATGCAGGTTGATAACCAAGATGCCTTGGCAAGAGCAAACAGAGCTATGAAGATTACAAGAAGATTGGCTCAAGACTGACTGACAGGAAAGAAGATTTGACTAAGTAGAAATGTAAAGTTTGTCTGTGTGATCTTTAACTCAATGACTGTAGTAAAAAATTACTAGCCTTCCTGAAAATGATATATAAACATACGTAGCTCACAGTAAAATTTGGATTCTGATCATGAATCAGTAGTCCTCATCTCTCTCTCAATCACTGACATCAAGGCACCAGAGGGAAATGGAACTTGCATGTTTTCATTCTTTCTCTTCTCTATCCTTGAGAAAATAAGACCACAGGAGATGGAAAAGCCCACTATTTGGGAAACACATGGGAGCTGCAGAAGTTGACCTCATTATGTTTACAGAGATGTAGTTTGGTAGATCTCACCAGAGCACTCTAATGACCTGATGTATGTTTTTTTTTCAGGAGAGACAGGCTGGAAAGATGAAGAGGAAGGGTTTTGCTGTACACAAGGAAATGGCTGTAGTGCACAGAGCTATCACCACTGAGGAAGTGGTGACAAGTCTGCTGAGAATTCAAGTTTAGAGAAGAGACTGTCATGGGCAGCACAGGCTTGCACTGTAGAAGAAAAAATTAAGAGGTAAATGAAGCCTGTAGACAGCAATCACAAGAATCTACATCTGAATGTCTGCTGTAAAGGCAGGAGAGCTGGGCACAAACAATCCAGGAGATTTCTAGTGTGTGTTTAAGACCATTTAATGTTTCATTGCAGGTGATTGATAAGCCATTCAGTGAAATACTTTCTTGGAACTATTGTTCACAATCAGTAAATAAATCATAAAAATATTAAATTCAAGAACAGCCTTGGATGGGAAAATCATGAGACTGTGCAGTTTAAAATCAAGAGAAGTAAGGCAAGCAACAGACTCCCAAATTTGGACTTGAGGAGGGCATATTTCTACCTATTTCAGGACCTATTTGGTAACATCTCATGGGATATTGCCCTAGTGTGCAGTAAGAACCAGGAGAACGAGATGATTTTAAGGACAACCTCCTCAGAGCACAAGAATGGTTTGATTTAATGTTCTGTTAATAACACAAGTGTTACAGAGAGCCAGCATGATTCAACGGGGAACACCGAGTTCAAATGTAAAAAAATAAGTACACAGAGTAAGAAACTGGGACAAATTACCCGGGAGAAACATAGAGTGCTTGCAGAGATTGTGGTGGAAATGTCCAAAGCTCACATGTTGCTCAAACTAGCAAAGGATATGAAGAGGGTTTCTGTAGGTACATTAGAAACAGAAGAATGGCTGAGTAAAATGTGGGTCTGCTGCTCAATGGGGCAAGTGACAAAGTGACATGAAAAATACTGAGGTGCATTTCCCACAGGATCCGTAAGAATGTCTGAGGAACTGTGAGGGCTAAGGGTAGACGGTAAAAGTGTAACCAGTGGCTAAAAACCGCTTCAAATTTGATGCAGTCTAATTTTATCTCTAGCTTTTATAGGATGATTATATTATCCACATGTCCCCCGAGACAAAAGATGCCTAGTTTTGTCACAGTCATTCTGAGACCCTTGCCAAAGGCTCCAAATATTCGTGTACTTCCCTTTTCTGAACAGAAGTTCTCTTTCAAACTTTATGTGATGTACCTGTGTATCTTCTTGAACCTATCTGTGTTTGCAAAGGAATTAAACACTTAATTTTGCAGCAACAATGAAACTAAGATCACTAGAGTCTTTGGCATTTCTAGGCATCATTTTAAAACTATTAAATAATGATCAGATATAAAGCTTTGTAAACTATAAAGTATTTGGTCTTGAAAATTATTTTAAACTATATTAGTTTAAATTACTGGAGTTTCTTTTATGCTTCATATTTCATATATCCTATGAACTCACTTTGCTACTTATGCTTCATTTAATTTTTAATTGCTACCCATTTTCGTAGCTGGGAAGGTAAGACTTCAGTTCATTTTTCCTTTGTTGAGAAAGCAGGAAATGTTTTCACATTTGAAGACTGGATTGTTCCTTTCCTTCTTTATCTCCTCCTCTCCGGAAGGCAACTGACTGTATCCTCTCTGTAACTCGCACATCATAGTGCAACTATTGATTTCAAGGATTCCCTAAAAGCACTTTCTCCTAATTGAAGTACACCAAGCTGTAGCTTCATCAGCTGTATTAAGTTCAAATAGCTTTTATGCTGTGTAAGTAGCAAATTTTCATCAAGAACCTTTTGTACTAAGAACTACAAGTTCTTCTTTATTATACTAGGTTTGGCTTGCTGTCTCATCTTGAACATTTAAACTTCCTTGGGGATATATCTACACTCAAAAGTTCTTCTGCTGTACTCTACCAATCTACATAATACAGTACAACTTTCCAAATGTGGATGCCACCATGCACAATTGTAAGCATCTGTAAGGAAGTAACTCAGATAAAAGAAAATAAAACACATCTGATGAAGACATATTTATACTAGTTTGCCTGAACCCACACTAGAGTTTCTTTGGGTGCAATTAATATAATGTCAAAAACCAGAATAGATACTGCCTGAAAACAGTAAAGTTATTACCTGGTTCCTGAAATTTTGGAGGTCCTTGGTGTTTTCATACTTTTCCATTGCTTCTATATATTTCCCCCACTTTGTGTTGTTTAACCTGAGGGCTGTTACATCTCACTGGATATTAATTAATCCTTTATATTCAACTTGGTCAAATAATATCATGAGACACGGAGGGAATATGAGGCATATTGCTATGGACAACTTGAACAATTCCATTCACCATGTACCAGCCTTGCTTTACCACAGATCAGCTTACCCATGATAATGAGCAATTGCTGAAATTAGCTATTCACCTATGCTTTGAAGCACAAAATTGCAGACTAATTTAAATCATTACAAAGGGAGTGATACACTCAGCTGAAGAGGGTAACAGAATTTTAAGTTCTCTGAACTCACTCTGTGAGAGCACATAAGATTATATCTATAACTGGGTTGTTTTCATCAGTTTGTTCGCCTCCTCGACTCTGTAATGATGAACTTTCACTTCATTTACTCTGCTTGGACTTTGGCAAATTTCATGGCATGAGTTATTAAATCAATTTTGCATACTGTTATCTCTCACATCATAACCCATACGCATCATGTGTGACGAGTATTTGGATTTTGTATTTGATTTTAGCTCTGCTGGTTATATAAGAGATTTCTCTCCCTGTGAATATACTTATTTCTGAACTACAAACACACCATTACTTATTTAAAAATTGTTATCAGACACTTCAGATTATTGTAATGCTGCCCAGATTCTGTTGTGAGTCTTCTTGAAAACTATTCAAAAAATACTTTTTTCAGATAATGTTTTTCTCTTCTTCTAGGCAACTAAAAAAATTAAAACACTTTATTCAGAGTGGTTTTATATTTTTGGAGCCCATATGAATACTATAACCAAGAAGAAGACTGGGGAGCTCCTTTTTTAGAAACAGTGCATTGCCTCCCAAGGAATATTTTCAAACTTCCAAAAAATTTACAAAATTCATCTGGAAATTCACTTTTCTTCGACTGCCATTTCTATTCAAATCATTCTCTCAGGGAATTACCACTACCTGATATTGCTTGCCAGCTTGTTTCTTGCACTCTCTTTCCTAGGAATGGCTGAAATGTAATATTGTTCTCATTGGAGAAAATGTTCTTGAATAAATAGCTCTTTCCTTCTTTTTTCCATTTTTGCTTTACTGCTTAAATTCTTGTTCTTCTGTTAAAGTCATAATTTTGGAAACACATTTTAAAACATTCTAATAAATGACTTTTTGGAAAATTAGCAATATTTTCTTTTGTTGTGGAAAATAAATGCTAAAATATATTTATTTTTTAAATATAACTCCTGTAGTCATTTAACTGTTTATCAATACTTTTATTTTTGAAAAGATAGTGCCTCCAAATTCTTTTGAACATTCAACATTATCAGTAAAACTTTTTGAGTGCACATCGCTTGCATATATTTACATAGATTTATTTATAAACTATATACAGGCATTACTGTGCTTAAGTATAAAGTGCATTAAAATCTTAAAAGCATTTTAAAAAGTCAGATAAAGACAAAATAAACATCACATAGGTTTTTAGAAACATAATAAAATACGTTTTCAAAATATTTTCTTCTCACATCCAGTGGATTGTGTAGCACAGTCCCTGAGATGCACACACCCCATTTTGGAGCTCGGTGTTCTAAATGACCATTTCAGCTTGATTATCAGTACTGAAACAGAGCTATACAGAACCTTGAAAGTTTCTTTTCCTGTTAAATTTCTTTTCCTACCTTTGCACACAATATCCAAAAGGGCTCACTAGAATGCTAAAAGCTGCCTGTGGGAAGAAAAAGACTGTGGAGCAAGTGCCTGTATATCTAATTGCAGTTTTTAGATTGGATATCAGAGCACATAGAAAGAATCAGTTCTGGTATTATCAACTCTATCTTGTCATAAAGGTGAAGGATGGTTGGTTGTAGCCCACTATTGATACACAACCATTTAAGTCAGCCTTTGAGAGTCATCAGAGAGGGAAGGAACAGTTATTTCTAAAAGAGAAAAGCAGAAGCTTTGAATTTAATGTTTATGGGATTGCTTTTGTTCCTATCTAGACAAGCAAGGAGTCTAAGAAATATTTAAGGCAAGAACACAGGGGTGTGAATCGAGGATGGTTTGGAAGGTAAAAGGGCTGGATGCATGCATTTTCCAAACAAAGGAGCAAGTTCTGTTCCCAGGAACTGAGGAGGGATAGGATGGGTACTGTATCAGCTGTAAAGCATTCCAGGCAGGACTGTGAGATACACAGAATTTATGTCCTGATGATTACCCATTTAGAATCTAATTCTTGTTAAGGCAGACACAGGTGACGTTTGCTTAACCTCTACTATGACAGATCAAGTTGCTCTTTGAACAACTAGAGATTTAGTCAGGGCCGAATTCTGAGTTACTTCATTGAATACATTCTGTTCCAGACATAAGGATACAAATTACGTCTGAGATGAGAACAGAGTTGAATCAGCCATTGCCATTATTCCCATAGATAATGACTTGCTATCCAATTTAACATTAGAATGCAGCACTCACAAAATTACCTCATAGCGAAGCAGAGGAGAGGAGAAAATGAAGAGGTGAGCCCTTTTATAATCTCCAATTCTGCTTTAGCAGGGAGGGCACGTAAATGAAGCTTTTGTTGGGACCCCAGCTGAGACTGAAAACATGGAGAAATGCAAAAAATAAGACTACCAATATGCTATACAGTTCATTATACAATAATGTAGTGCAATTAAAAATAAAAGCTAAAGGATGAGGAAATAGCACGTTTTCTCTCTTGAAGGATGTATCTTCAAATAGTTCTTAATAAGGCAGGAACTAAATATTAAAATAACCAGTTCAAGATGCTTGATTTGTATAGAGTGGAGTTTTTAATATATTGATTTAATTAGTCACTATTGAAGCATATTTAGAAGATAAGTGAAAGCCTTTAAAGACTTATTTATTGACACCATATGGCAGTTCTTAAAAGTGATGCTCAAATTAGGTATAATGAGCCACATAAAAAAACCCACAATGTGCCATAACAAGGACTCCAAACAAAAAACGGTGCTATTGTTGAAGGATATAAGTTTTAATATGGGATTTTAAAATCCCTTCCAGAGATGAGGTGCCCTATAGCTGACTGAAAATATTTGCAGGAAGTGTTCATATTACACAATGTAAGTGCAAAAAGCATATTTTTATGATGGATTAGAAAACTATAGGAATAGACAGAGAAGATTGAGTCAAGAAGACATGAGACCTGAAAGAGGATGGCAAATCTGAAAGATATGCTGCTCACATTTTCATTACAGTGAATTTATCTCTCAGTTTAAAAGTATCTGCTCATCAACCTGCAGTTACCTATTTTGTTTCATGATACTGACTACATTTTTCATGAAATAAACTCTGTGTCTAGTGTATGTCAAGTGATCCTTAAAGCGTCACTCTGGTATTACTGTCACGTGAATTTGGTTTCATTCATGATCTTTCTTTCTGACGTGTTTCTTAGAAAATTTTGATAACACAAAATATTTGTAGAAGGAATTGAACCGATAGGATGCATTACACACTCACACACATACACACAAAAGATTTCAAGCTCTAGCACTGAAAATTAGAAAAATTAAAATTATGACTTCAGCCTGAGATCCCTGTGCTGATGGCCTTACCTGACTGGATGACATTCAGTTCTTCCTGAACCATTTGAGAAGTCCAGGGGAAATATTTTTTCCTCACTTAATTTTTTTCACAGAACCTGTACTCTTAAAGTAGCTCATTCTTCACCTGTCTACCTTTGACACAAGCAATTTCCTCCATGCTGCCTGGGAACCACCTGGAAAAACACTGACAGTATAGGCCACAGACTCCTTAAGCTGTGTGTGTAGTTTTTATAGATATAGAAGCTGCTGTGGCAGAATCATTAAAGAATTCCTGTCCGTACACTTCTGGCTGGCTGGAGGGAGCATAAAACCTCCTGGTTTTTGATAAAAAATATAATGACAGCTATGTCATCAAACTATGAATGGCATAATTGAACTCATCTGTGTTCAAAACAGGAAGATTAAGAAACATTATAGATCCTCATTGGCACTGAAGAGGAGCGTGAATGAAGAGCCGTCATTCCTGAAGGGACTAGAATGTATTAAACTGGTATCGCTACATCTATATCACAAAATTGTGTACTAATTTTTAATCGCAAGTGATAAGGCAATTCCTGACAATAAAGCTTAATTACAGGTCAAGCCCTATTCAGCCCATGGACTGAAGATGGTCACTCTGGGGGGAGTACTGGAGGTGGACAGTCTTTTTGTCAAGCAAGAACTGGGATGGACTGGAGAAGGTGGACTCTAACAAATTCTGCTCTCTTCATCGAGTGTGTGAGTGTGTAATGACATCTAGGCAAATTTTCATTGAAAAAGCACTCCCACATCCCTGAAACCAGGGCAATTCTTTCTCATTCCCTGGATCAATCCAATTCCTCCAAAGCATGGTGTGTTTGTGTTCTCCAAAAAAAGGAACAATACATGTGTTTAATGTGCTACCATAGTCCTTCTCCCTTTCCCCAGTCTTACAAACAACTAAAATGGTCTGGTTAAAAATACCTAGAAAAAAATTTGCCACATGGGCATTTTCAATTTGAATAGTTTAAATGAAGCAGAATTACAATAAGGTAGATATAAGATTTTAAAAGAGAAAGTATTAAGCAAGTTTCACTAAAGCCAATGTTATTTAGGTCTACCATTTTTGATGTGGAATAAAAACCCCAACCTAAATATAAATAACAAAAATCTCTCCAACCAACCAACCAACCAACCAACCAACCAACCAACCAACCAACCACAGCAACAGCAATAAAATCAATCAATGAGCCGAGTTCTGGATCATAAAGAATATAGCAAAACTTACTCAGGTAAAGTCTCTGTATTAGGATCTGCTTAGAGTATAGACCTAGTAAGGTTCACCCAATCAAGTCATGTTAAAAAGATGCTACGAAAGGCAAAGTTGCTCTTGCCCCAGCTGTCCCCTTTTCCTGACATTTCTCACATTTCTGAAAACACTTAGAGCTCTTGTCCTAACAGCAGTGAAAAAAAATTGAAAAAATAGATGGCTTGTACACCAGCAATACTGTGGAACTGCCTTTGCTGGTCCTGTGACCATGTCCCCAGATTTGGATAACTTTATATCTTTGAGGAAGTAGAACAGAGTTTGTCCATTTTAAAAATACGTTTTTATTGGATTTTAGTGGATGAAGTCTAAAATAATTCTATCATTACTGAAGATGCTTAACAGTATCAATGTTCTTGGGCCTGATTAGATAATATGCAAGAGCCTCCTTTACAGAAAAATTACATGTTTCTGATGCAATGTACAAAAAAAGGCTGGCTCTGCCCTGTATCAGGGATTTTATCTAAAGCTGATTTTGGAAGCAGAGCTGAGTACAAGCATTCAGCATTTTGCTCAAATTCAGAGAGTGTAACGAGTGGCTCAGCAGAGGGAAGTAGACTGGAACAGAGATTGCACAGAGACTAAGATTCATGTGAAAGGGAGGCAAAGACAAAAAAGTAGAGATGAGATCGTGGAATTTAGCTGGTAGAAGACAAACTAGAGAAAGCATAACAAGGATCTGAGGTTGGTAATCAGACCAAAATGGCACAGATTCTGCCACTGGGTTAGTACAAGACAGGAAGAGATAAATTCCTTGATAAGCTATGACAATGTGAAGGAAATAGACAGAGAAAATTGTGCAGGAAGAGTGATGGAAGGGATAAGGAAAGAAGAGCAAATTGGAAACATGAGGATGAAAGAAACAAATTGGATTAGGTGGATGAGATGAGAATTCAGGGATGGAACTTTAACAGGAATGTTGCAATCTCGAGAGTCTATGTGGTAAGAAAACAAAGGGTAGTGAGATGGAAAAGGTCCTGGCTAAAGAGATAGGAGAAACAAGACTATGGCATCATATCATAAAAATCTGTTTCATAAATAACCTGAACAAGATGGAAAGATACAATACATAGGAAACCTTGTTTAACTCTGGAGTCTTCTGACTTATACATAAGCTACTCTTTAGCTTTAAAAGTCATAGTTTAAAATAATTGCTATGTGTGCTTGTGATTGTACAAGTATTAAGTAAAAATGACAAGGAAGGAAAGTTTAATCAGTTTGTATATTTCAGATCTTTCCACCTGAAGTAACACAGAAAGACTACAGCTTAAGCTATGTAAGCATATTACACATTTCTTTTGATCTTACATCACTGGGTCTTGTGTGCCATTTTCACTTATAATAGTTTATTCCAACAGACACGCTATGCAACTTTTCTGTTGCATTAACTGCATAGTTAATCAAATAACTGAATTGTTTTCTTTTTCTGCAGGCTGAAACTCAAATATGCCTTCACTTGCCATAGTCCATCACATACTTTAAAAAACCTTAAATGAGAAATGGATTTCATTCATGAACATATATACCATAATGGGTTTGCAATATAAATCTACCTTTTTATATGTCTCACATATTTGGTACAAGTAGCTTTTTTCCAGTAGATTTTTAAGATGTCTTACTTGGAATCTTTTTGATCTCCTCCAATGATTTGGGATCCCCTAGGGTATCTGGTACAGATTGATTTATTATAATAAATATTATGCAATATATGCCTGTGAATAGCCCTTACTGCTACACTGTAACAGTGTATTTGCTCCAGCAAATGATTAATAACAAAATGGGTTCACTGCACACTCATTGCATATACACGCAGCTATTGGAATGATATAGCATTATTAGTTCTTATGGCTATCCAGGGGCAAAAAGCATCCTTCTTTTCCATTTCTATAGCTAGCCCAAGAGATAACACTGAGAGCTGAAAGCAAACTGAAAAAGTTGTGAAAATCTGAAAATTAACCAGAAGGCAGAAAACAGAGCACTAATTGAATCATGGTTTAAAAAAGTTAAGATCTTTGCTAAGGGTAGAAGTAGTTTCCATGACCAAGATGTAGGTTAGGGAGGTAAATGGTAGGTTAATAATTACTAAATGCTTAGGCTAGAACTAATTGGTATAATTATCTGCTATTATAAATTTACGTACAGAAGCACATAAAATAAGTAAACTGTTAACCATGAAGCACGGGGCCTTGGATCGTGCCAGAGGGTCACCGAGACCTGATGAAGACTCTCCTGACTTCATCCTTCAAGACCACTGACCCATTTCGAGACCACCGACCCAATTCAAGAGAACAGCTGTGCACGTGTGAAGGACTAATGGACTCATTTTAATATGGGGTGGGGATGGGAGGTGCTGGGGTTATGCATATGTATTGTATGTAAGATCTTGGGGAATCAATAGATTGCAAAGAACCTTGTTCGGGGCGGTCACGCCTTTCGGAGGTGACTCCCGTGCTGCCCACCGGTGAATAAACACACCACTTTCTAACTTTAATTAGTTAGAGGGTCTTTGTCCGTGATTATACCGTTTTTTTAATGATTCATAAGCAGACAAATATTTTCCGTTTCAAATTATTAATAGTTTTCATCCACTTTTAATACACTATTTCCCAATTCTCCATTCATTCACCTATAATGTTTTAACCTGAAGCTTTTCAAATGACTCCTCCATTCAATAGATATTTGTTCTAATGTTTTGAAACCGACAGAAACTTTTTCTTACCATGGGTATTTTCATTTATAGGTAATTTCTTTTAAAACGTGAAAATTCTAATGAAATGTCTCTTCCTACTTTATCTAGATAATAGAGATAAATTTATTATCTGTAACACAAAAGTATTATACAAACACATAAGCAATATAAGTCACAATATATTTACATTTCTTTTCCAAAAAGTTATGTTTTCAATTTTATTGATTTTGACTGTAATGATTACTTTTTCATTGCAGAAAATATTTCAGAACAGTTTTCTGCACTGAGGTGTAAAGTCACCCCAAGGTGCTAGCTCAGCTCTTTCCAAAGTCCAGCTATTAATATTCCAGTTTGTTGTTAGGTCCAAGATGTCTGGGGGTAGGGGAAAAACATCCTTTTATCCACAACTGAATATCCAGTCTTATGGACTGAGAATGTGCCCCATGAACAACATATCTGAAATAACCACAGTCACTGACCTAAAAATTCTACATGTAGTCCAAAGACATGAAGAGGACAAGTAGGTGGGCAAAGGCACAAGTTAAGGAAGAAGTGGGTCTAGCATAGCTGCATGTGGTTTTATCACATAGTTTCTCAAAGGACTGCTGACTCTAGCCCACAAAATATGGCTGTGCATGCTACAGAAGAGCAAGGTAGCTTGGACAGTTTAGCATCACTCCCTTGCATAACGCAAGTACATAGGCTTGAAAGCACCTCAGTTTGCTGGGAGAGGTACTCGAAAAGTAAAGGCCTAGATAAATGTCATGCCCTGATTTTAGATGGAAATATAAGATTTATTTTCTTACTTAAGAAAACACTGGAGAACATTGTGGTTATGGGGTTTTAATCAGTCATCTGAAAGGCTTTGATTAGTGACTCTCTATATTCTTTTATGAAAATGAAACATAATTAGTCTAAACCAATGGTCACAGTTTAGAATATGTGCTTTAAGGTAAGAGAGCTACACAATATGGAGAAATAAGGAAAAATATTTTATGCTTTTCTTACATATTAGGGCCACTATGACAACACTCACAAAGAACTGAACAGCACCACATTTCCTTCTCCATTCTCCTCCCGTTCAACACAAAATTTTTTGAAAGGCTGTGAATTTTAGAAGGTTCAGCTCTTCAAAAAGAATGAATGCTAAAGTTTGAATCATAAACTGGATGCTTTCAATCACTGCATACATTTGCTAAACTGGTCCACTTTACTTTTAAACTGGAACTGAATTAAATCGAAGTTATATTACATATTAAAAATTAGTGCTAGGAATGATGCCAAAAGCCATACATGTGCTCCACTGGTACTTCTTTGAAGATACTGTCTTTTTCTTCAGAACCTCACTGTCGTGAAGTTTGATTAATTTCTTCTGACATCGGGGAAGAACCTTAAAAATATTATGACCAAAGTTACAAATAATTTGAAACAATAGATGAATTATGGGAGCTGCCCCAATAACCAGGCTAGATATTAGAACAATTCTTTGGATAGCCTGATGCTAGCAAATCACAGTTGCCAAAATTCAGCCATGATTGAGCTTTAAAGCTGCAGTAAAGGTTTACTAAGTGCAGTGTTCCTGGCATAGCCATCATGTCATTTTACATGGCACCCTCATCCATGGTTAGGGGAGACAGAAGCATTCACTAAAGGATGGATCCTGAGAGACAAATCTTCTTTCCTCCTCACACCATCCACACTTCAGAGGTCTCTTACAGGAGATGCAGTATGCAACACCCTTCACTGCCTCCTGTTATACAATTACATGTGTTTAACTGTGTGAGAAACCCCTGCAGCCCAGCAAACACACAGCCTAAATGTGACCATCTCCACAGACTTAATCAACTCATTTTGCTCCTTACTTATGATTACTGATATGGAGCTTTTTGCTTCTCAAAGTGCTTCTTCACAGTACTTGTGGTTGGGATAAAATCACAGATAACATAACATAACATAACATAACATAACATAACATAACATAACATAACATAACATAACATAACATAACATAACATAACATAACATGGCTAATCAAATTCACTGTTATGCACAAGAGCATAAAATTCTCTACTTGATGTTTTTTGCTAAAAGTCAGCTTAAGTAAATTCAGCAGCTAAATCATAACACACAAAGAATATCCAAATAGACAAGATTCCTGACAAGATACTGGTTTCAAAGGGGCCTTAGAGCTCATTTTCTCTCTTCCTGCCATAAAATAACCATAAATTTATCTTCCTAGAAATATGATTCCCAGACAAATTTTCCTAAAGCAAGGACTATATTATGATGTCTCTAATGTATTGCATCAGCAAGTTTTAATACTTTCTACAACAAAGGATAAACAAAACATATTTATCCAGTCACTACTTACATAGAGCACACAGTAGATAAATTTTCCATCTGCTAATTTGGAAGCAGTGAAAACTAGGTTTCTGAAGTCTAAATGAATGGCATTGCAGTGCTGAGGAGAGGGCAGTATAAATAACTGCTCAAGTTTGGTGCTAAGTAACCTCAGCACTTTTCAGAGCTTTTCTTTCCTTTAAATTTGAAAACAAATGTGTAAAATATTCCATAAACAGTAGAGGAATAGGGACATGTGCTACATAATTTCAAGAGAAAAAGCAGAGGATGCAAAAGCAAGCAAAACTTGTCACAGCCCACATTGTTGTTTTTATCTGTGTGACAATGCTTAAGTTTTCAAAGTCAAATAAGCAGCTGTGGTATTCTCCTTAGTTCTGAGTGCCACTATGTATCTAGATGTCACAATCAGCTTTGAAAATTTTCACATAAAATAACTTAAATTCTGAAGAATTTTACTCTTGGTCCATAATATGAAAATAGAATCAGAATATCATCCTTCCACCAGATTTTTGTTTACACAGTATTATATGATGACTGATAATAACCTGATAATTTGTGACAGAATTACCCAATATTTTATATACTTATATTTTTCAGAATTTTCATGATTTTTAAGTTTCCAGCATGATGCCATGTAGGGACACATATTGAGAAAGTAAGAAAATTACAGCCTGAAAAATATTCCAGGCTGGAGCTTTTCAGCTCTATTCCCAGCCGATGAGCTGGTCCAGCTCAAAGCTAGGGAGAATTTCTCTCAGGGTGATAATTTGGTCAAAATAAAAAGGAATTAATAACAAAGATAGAACACCTGTTGTGGTGTGTGACCAGGCCCTGGGAATGGGGTGTCTTCTCTCTGAACCAGTCAACTTTTCTCTACTCTTGGAATTGTGAGTCATGATATAAAACCAAGTGTGTTTCTGAATAAACTTGTTTCTTTGTTTCCTATCATGAAAGACGACCATGTAGCTGTGCATCTTATTTCTGCTGCACTTAAAGGGTTAAAACCCCTTTCCATGGCTACAAGGCCACAGGCAAAACTATAAATTGTGACCAAAAGAAAGACAGATTCATAACTTTCAGTTTCTCAATTACTTTTTTTTTTAAGAAAAAAACAAGGTGTAGTCTTTAAGTACCTATTTGATTTATTTGTTTGTTCCTCACAGTTATATGCAATTGCAAAAAATTGTTGTGTTTTATTACTCTTATTATTCCATGCAGAATATCTGAACATGCTCCTATTAGGCCAAAAAGTAGTGTGCCAGTTCTTTCAGTCAAATCATGTTAAGGCCTAGACCTAGCAGCAAGTTTTGATGTTGAAAATATATATTGACAGTTCAGACTCATCTTCGTTTCATACTGAGCAGTGCTACTACTAATCCTTACTTGTTTGTCTGAAGGAGCTCGTCAAAGCCGGGTTTTAACAACATTGCTTTCATATTGGGTCTGTCTGGGATGGAATTAACATTCTTCACAGCAGCCTGTATGGTACTGTGTACTGGTTTTATTGTTCTGTAAATAGAAATTATCATTCTTTCTTATTTAAGATTTAAAAAAAAGTTTAAGTGAGAGAAAATAGGGGCTTCTGGGGGCAAAGTAAAGAAATCTCATCTTCTTGCCTCAAGTGTTATCCTAGTATTTCTTGCTTTCCTTATACTTGTGTCTGGTCACCAATGGTTTAGTGGATTCCTAGCTGCAACAAACCCTACAACGTCCTCTCTGAGTCTTTAGGAACAGTATAGTTTTCATTTTCTTGTGCAATTTGACTTGGCATTCAATGGATTTTAATTCTTATGTCTCATAATCTCTGCTTTTACCATGAGCTGTCTGCACGCAGTGTCCCCTCACAGGGTACATCTGAAATGCTTAAAAAGAAAATTAGATTGACTCAATTATTGTCTTCCTGATTAACTCTTATTTAGCTGATCTGTTTTCAGCTATCCCAACTAGCTCTCTCCAGAACAGATACACATACATACATACACAACTTGGGGAATATATATTCCTCAAGGTACTACCAAAACATAACATGGACAATCATGTACATCAGTTTTGGCAATTAACTATCCTATTACAGTACCTCAAAAGACTTTACAGACCTCACACAACACATACCTGCATTTTATTGGTAGAAAATACCACTGTCATGAACTGCAGCACAATCTTAAAACCATTCAGGATACTTTGAACTGAAATGTCCCTCCCTGCCTCACTCCCTACACCTTCCCCTCATACACTCTTAAAATTCAGATTTGGGGAGAGCTGCACGAATTCAGTGTGGTGTGAATAAACTAAGCTTCTCTAGAAGGAGCCTGCTGTGCGTACCAGTCAGTCTCGGCATGCAGTCTTGAAGACAGCAAGAGCTCTAGAATTCTCTTTTCTTCAATAGCAAAGAAAAACCCATTCAAAGTGTGTGCCTAATCCACCCTTGTTTTAGAAGGTCTTAAGAAGGAAGTGTTAACTTACATAGGAAAACACAGTAAAAATTCTGCAATCAGCTGCAAGCAAACAAGTAAGAGATTCCATGTGTCACATCCAGATGTACAACAGAAATATACTTCATAAAAAAAGAAAACAATAGATTTTAAAACACATTTTCATTTATGGAGAAAGGGAATGTCTTTAAAAAACTATTTGAGGGAAGAATTCATTTGTATCAAAATGCCCCTCCCAAAATCTCTTGACTTCTTTCATAGGTTTCATTTATGGGAATATTTCTTATTTGAAATTAATCATAATTGTACAAAGTGGTACAAATTTTATTTGAGCAGTCTTAAGTTTTCATATGAAATGAAATCTTAAAAGAAAATATATTCATAACCATATATTAATTCTTTCTTTTCTTTCTTTCTTTACTTTCCCTTCCTTCTCCTTGTTTGATATGGGATTAGTGAATACACACAGCCTAGGAAAGATGACACATTTATTTTCTTAAAACTCTTCCTCTGGCATTTTAATAACTAACAGTGTTTCTGGATCATGCAGCCTAAAGACGGCACTGAACCTTCCAGCCCTGCAGAAACTGCAGGCAAATCACAAATGTAAGTAGGTGAGTACTTCAGTGCAGAGACTTGGATAAAGCACTACTGTGCTGAGCAAGCTTAAGGTGAGAAGACCAGTACCTTTCATGATTCATCTCACTGTTTGGTCATGCTTGTTGTATTGACACAGTGAAATATTATCACTCTGTAGTGACTTCTAGTTTGCTGTTATGGGAGAAAGCAGGTTTTATAGGAGAATGTTGGCTTGAAACCCATATTTATGATTAATAGGCATCATATTTTGGGGGAGCTAACCAAATCGAGAGGAGTATTGTCAAACCCTGAAAGAGATGCAACTTTATATAAATTGTGTTATACTTCTGCCCTCTGTTTCAGTGTTTATCTTCCATAAAAATCTACTCTTCTGCTATGTAAGATTTATTATTATGTATCACCTATTCAGAACTCGTTGAATCAGGGTGCTTTTATTACAGACAAAGGAATGATTTCTTTATTCTGCACATAAACAAGCACTGTGATCAGCAAAGCACTGCATTCTGTACCATCTCTTTCTCTGGCAGGATTTCTGCAGAATCGTTATTCTAAAAACACAACCAAAATTTCAAGAGTCAAATAGGAATCTTGCTAAATGGACAGCTTTACATGCATAAAAAACTGAATTTTAGCACTGCTAAAGAAGCTTGATGGAAAAATATAGAGAGCTGCACAGAATGAGTAGGGAATGTGGTAAAGCTCACTATTTACCCAGTACTGTAGAGCTGTTCTTCATGGGAAGCATGGCATGCAACAGCCCTTGCAGACTGAATCTAGAAAAATGACTGACCCCCTGGATCCACAGTCTAATCCACATTATATTGCTGGTGGGCAATCAACAGAGCAGCAGCAGAACTGAGACTCTTAAGTGGAACTAATAATAACACTGCAGTGAGCTGATCAGTAATTTGCCTTTTGGGTGGCACACACCTCGAACTCCTGTGAAAGATTCATAGAAGCATTATGAACTGAAGAGAGGATCATAAAATAGTGTTTGACAGCCAGCATTTAATTTGTCTTTTTTTCTAAGCCTTTTGGAAGAAGAATTACACTAGGAAATTGTAGTCATTAGCAGGGAAGTCATACCTAATAGACTTTTGGACTTTTCTGCTCTATAATTGCCGTTCTGGACAATAAAGGTACTTCATCAGTTCATCAGTTTTGTATTGTTACCAGGAGGAAATCACTGGTAATGAGTAAAAAGGAGAAAGAAGATAAAAATGGGAAGAAAATCAAGAGTTTTGTGCTTTAAAAGTTGGAGGAAGAGGAGCTGGAAAGAACAGCTTCCATTTGCTACCTTAATATTATGAGTCTGGCAAGGAGCTGTCATTCCAGGACTAAAGTGTGAATCTCATCCATATTAGAGAAAAGCCAATACTGACAGCATTTACCTTAATCTTGGTGTTGACTGATGCAACCAAGAAATTGGCACCCAGAAATATTGCACCAAGACTACTTTTTAAAGAAGTAAAACTCATTAAAGTTCTTCCTTCACAGTATCTTTGTAACTTAAGTAATGTTTTTGTATACAACAAGTCATGTTTTTATGTAAAATCAGGATGTTAATTGTTCACCACCAAGCTTTTGTCAAATTGTCTAAACAGTGCATCACAAAATAACAGCCTTAACTTAGCATTATATATTAACTCTGTAAATTATACCCTCCTGCTGAAAAAAAACCAAAACAAACCAAACAACAAAGTCTCCATAGACCAAAGAGGATAGTTACTGAATTCCTTTCAGCAGTTTCAAAACTGTATTGGTCCTGCCATTCAGGATGATTCAAAATGATCATTATTGTATGCTTATGAATAAGACTGCTGCTCTAGATAGACACATAGCAATATTTTCCATAGGGATGCTGAAGTATGTAATAATAGTAGTAGTAATGCTGAAGTAAAGTAAAGCAATGCCAGAATCCTCTTAATATGTCAAGGAAAACAAAATAAAGCAATAAAATTATCACCAACTCTTTTTCCTAGAATGCTTCCCCTTGTAGGTAAGGAAAGATATCTTTATTTCATATTTATTCACCCTTTTTTTTCAGTCTATGCATAAGGCAGAGCCATTTAGTTATTTCTCCTAATAGTAGAGCAGAAAAGATACCAGTAGTGATTGCTTTTTCTTAGATTTTGTTAGAAATTCTCCTGAACATCTTCAAAAAATCTTTACTATTTTCTTGCTTGCTCTTTCCTTAAAAGCAATCTTTTGACAAAGTTAACATTCTATCAAGCTTTTAAGCCAATGTCTGCTACCTAGAATTACATGAAGTTTTGTAAGTTCACTTTTAAAATTTAAGTTCAGTATTATGAAGTTTACCATTCTGCCTCAAAATATCAGGCAAAAAGATTGTAGATATCTGAACAAATCTTTGAAGATTCCACTTTTTGCCTCTGATTTGGCATCTTAATACCTCCTTGAACCTTTTATTCCTGCATGTAAGTGCTCGTTTATGGCACAGGTATGGTATTAGGTCTTTATCTTTCTACTTTACAAAACAAGCTGCTGTGAACATAAATTAAGACTGCAAACTGAACACTGCTCAGATACTGGAGGTCTGTAAATGCACACAGTAAAATAAGATCAGCATGTAAAACAAATATCAGAAATATATTAGAGCCAAAGCTCTAATCACTTGTTAAATAAGGTGTCCCAGAAAGACTGGCATTTATTCTTCAGTTCAGTGTCAAAAAAACCCTCAGATAAAAAACCACCCAGAAGTACTATGCTTTTCAAGGTCAAAAGTTTAAACATAGGACTCCAAACCCAAAAAATTTTTTTGTACGTAAAAATGGACACCTAGGATTGCTCCTGCTGAACATGTGCCACTGAGACTTTTACCTCTAGCAGAAATAGTGAAAGGATTGGAGGAAAAAAAAAGAAAGTATCTTTACATGTGGCAAAGATTTGCAGCAGGATATTCTATTCAGCATCACATATGGCACATGCATTTTCACTGCTGGATATGTTTTATTTACAGCTCTGATTTCTTTTGCTGTCTCTTTCCCTTTTGAGTTAAAAGTGCTTTCATTTTTTTGTGAGCTCTATTCTTAGCCAAAAAGATTTTTTTTCATTGAGTGTAGTGGAAGGGAATCGCCCAATGTTGACAGCACAGGATTCAGGATTGCTTAAGCTTCTATAACTTAAGTAGGTACATCTGATGGCCTTCCTGTCTTTTTCTTCTGGTTAATTAAACCAGCCTGTTGTGCTCTTGAATGTGGGAAATCTCAAGACAAAATGGTGAGGTAATGGTGCAATATTAAAGTTGTGAACTTTTTGTTAGAGTGAATTTTTCTGTAATTATTCAAACATCGGGAGAATTAATTTATCTCATCCTTGAGTCTGTTTCCTGCACTTTTTTCCTCAAGAAAACCACTTCAGTTCCTCAGTTCCTATGCTCTGTCACTGAACTTATACAATGTATAAATACAGAGAAGTATTTTTCTGTCTCGGGACAGGGGGAAGACCCTCCTCAGAACGAGCAATATGGCAGGTCTTTTATATCCAATTAAGCACAAGTTATAACTAAACCTGTCCAAAATCCTGAGATTTCCTTGTCTGAATTGACATTCCACAGACAAACAAAAAAAACCTCTCCAGAACCCAGAAATGTTTTCAGACTTGTTTAGATTTTTGGAAGTTTAACTCCTCCGTATATAGAATTGAGTCAGATTTAATAATGAAAACAGTTACAAAGACAGAAAGGTAGTAAGTGTTGTTTCATTCTTTTTAAAATTAAACTCAGTTTGATCTTGATATAGATCAAACTAATATCTTTGTTCCCTAAAATTTGCATTTATACTACACGAGCTGCACATGACAAAATTATTCCTTTCTCCTATAGACCAACATCAGCACTGCTAGGCCATTCTTTCCCTTCTTCTTCAAGGCCTTTTGTTGAAAACTCTTCAAGCATATAAAAAAATTAGTGTTCTGAATTTGATCAGATACCAGACTCACAACTTACCCTCTGCCTACATACAGTTTTAGAAGTGGTAACTTAAAAATGTGAGGTTTTCATCACAAACCAGGATAAAATCGCATGTAGAAGAAGGAGAATCAAGGCTGAACAGGTGACTGCATTTGCAGTTTTTGATTTTTGACTATCTACTACTGATGCCCACCTACCATCATTTGAGTTTTAATGAAGCACAAATGCTACACTTAAATATGCACCTTCATAAAAGGAAAAGGACTATACTAAAAAATAGCAAGGACAAATGGTGTTTTCTATGATGAAAAGTACTCTATGTAGTTTGTGTGTCATGAGAAGAAACTCATTTCAATGCATAATTTTTAAATTTTTTTTACTAACCTGCTTTTACTGTGCAGAACCACATTAAAGCCCATTGAGATTCATGAAAAAGTATGGAAAGACCATCTGGCTTTAAATAATGTGGTTAATCCAGAACTTGGTTCTTACATGCGGAAAAGTAAAGAAGTTGACTGATATGTTAGTCTTCTATTGCATAGTTTTGCTTTGCTCTTTTTAAATTAATGTGCTGAATGTAGTGCTTCAGAGGGTAGACTAATCGGGACTGGAACTGTAGTGTGAAATACATTATGATTTACAAGGTGCTGTTGGGGAAGAAAGAATGATTAATGCTTTCAAAGACTGCCTACTGCATCCACAGGACTAGAGCTACAAAGTACTTCTTTGAAAAAATCGCCATTCTCTGTTATATCAGCGACAAATATTGGTGTTACAGCAGCACCTACAGGACCCAGTCAAGACTGGAGACCCATTGGGCCAAATGCTTTTCAGGTATATAATACCTAGTGAAACAGAATAAATAGGCTGGACAAACAGAATGGGAAAAAAGACAGAAGATTTTCAGTTCCTCAAGGACAAGACAGCGAAAGAGCCAAAGCAAGCACACATCTGTCCTGACTGCCTTCCACTGGTTCATTAGATCATGCAACATTAGATCATGTAGCCTCTATTTGACACTTTTTATGATGTTACGTCACCTAGTCACATAAATAACACATGTTTAAATACCTTTTTTTTTTTTGGCAGATACATTTATATCCATTTGTGCATAGAGAGCTTTAGAGCAACACCTAGTTGTGTGTAGGAATACAATTTCTAAAAGATAGATATAATTGTTTTTCAGATGTATTTTCCAGTTGAAAAGAATCCTTGTGTTTTCCAAAGGGGAACTGAACAACTTACTAAATTTAAACTACCACCAAATTCATAAAAAGCAATTTTAAAATTTAGCAGTTTATTTTATATAATTGGAATGTCTCAGGTACTTGAAATGACATGTAGTTGTTACTGTAAAAAAAACCAAACAATACAAATCCCAATAAAAGGCAAACTCCCACCTATTTTTTTCTTGAGCTGCTGCTGCCAACCTGTATGCACAGATGAGGTATGTGCAAGTTTGTAAATTCTTCAAAGGCATGTCTTTGTTTTTATATAAGAAATTATCCCATCTCACACATTCCCAAATTACATATCACTTTAAAAGCTGCTGGACTATCACACAGAATTTCACTTCTGTTTCTAAGTTTCTCCCTGAGCAAATTACTTAGATTGCCCTAGAAGCTAAATGCATTTCTTGCCATTTCTATGATACTGTCCATCAGCATTTGCCCTATCGAAAAGGTCTGTCAAGGAGTTATGAAATTGACTCTGGAGAAGCACAAAGTTAAATCCCTTGTTTACATGGTACATTTCTGTGAAAAGCAATAAGACTGTGCATGGTTTGCTTTCCAATAGCCTCTGAACAAGTTGAGTCAGCATTCAGGCTGCTGAAAACAAAAGAGAAGGTATGCAAAAGAAACCTTACAAAGATCACTATCCTCTGATTATGTGCTAGTTTCAAACAAACAAAGCCCCACATCAAGACCATCTGTGGAGACAGTATACAAACTTCTGTGATTTACCTAGCAGAGTAGTAGGGACAAGACTATTGGTCAGGCATGAGAAATATGACACTGATTATGCAAATGCTTATGGTTATATTTAATGCTAATACATTATCTAAATATTGCCAATACAGTATATAAAATAAGCAGGTCTAAAGGGTTATAATACAAGCAGATTTAGTTAGAAACGTACAAGTCTTTGGCCTTGCAGAATGAACAATTTCAAAGCAATGGAGTGTGGAGACCTAGAAAGGCACTCCCACCCTGTTTCCCTGTTGGCCCCTATGCCCTAACCCCACCCTTGTGACACCCCCATGTCCCCTGGCAATTGATCTCTGATACTTCTTTCCCTGCCCTGCTCATCCCATGTACCTAACCAAAAGCCCCAAAGGATCCACCTGGAGGCTGCCTGCCATCTTGGGAGACCTGTTACCCCACTTGGCCCAATCTCCAGCATCATTTTATGCCCTTTTGTAGGCCAATATATGCCAAAGTCAATCGTAATCATCACAGGTCCCCCATCTCTGAATGTATTAATTATGCAATCATCCCCAGAGAGCTTCTCCTACATTCCCACCTGGTCACCTTATCTTGGCTCCTGTTGGAGTGCTTATCATAGGGCAAATCATATTGCCCATCAGAGACAGTGCCAGGGGACAGGGGGTGGGCAAGGAAGCCCGTGAAGACCTAACTAGCTTTCATCACTATCACAACTTAAAAGTATTAAAACTTTTGAGTTTAACATTATGTTATGCACTGTTATCATAAACTTCCACTCCACAGCACAGCAAACTTTGGATGTCAAAGAGAAAAATGTCCTATTTAACAAGGAGCTGTTGCACTCAGCTTGTTTGACTGATAGTAGCTTCTTGCTTATATGCCAAGGCAGCTTTAAAACCAGAGTGACTGCCACATACGATTTTCAAATCAAGGACATTTGCATTTTGGGAACAATCAATTAGTTCTTATTCACCTCATAATTTTGTGTCTTCTATATGAAAATGGACAGCATCACTGACAAAAAGTAATTTTAAAAGGAATATAATCATTAGACATTAAAGAGGGTTTTTTGGTTTTGCTTTTAAAGACTGATATGGTTTATATCTTATTCTAAGTAGGAATTACAAGGGAAAAATTGCAATATAAAACATCCCATCTTTCAAAATGGAATCTCAACAAATGGTGAAGGCAAACTTTACTTACTTTCCAGGATTACAAGGTGATTTTACACCATAACTTTTCTTTTGCACTGTGATGGTCTTTTTTTTTTCTCTATGGGTTTAAACAATAAAGATTTGCCTGATTCTATAATAACAAATTGAGTATCCTATTTCCAATGCAAATCGTAATTTTATATTTTCCTTTCTTTTACGGTCACATTCAAATACTTCCTCTAATGATAGCACCTGTACTAGGATTAAATCAAAACAATACAGTTTATATTGCAATTCTGTGGAATACTTAAATCTTAAAGTCAATTCTAAGTGAAATGGAGAAAAGTGTCAAATGAAAAGCTGAATTTCTGGGTAAGAGGGCATTTGTATATCCATTATTTAAAGAACCTTCTTTTATTCTTTTTCATAGTGTGTACAGAGGGCAAGAGAAACCTATACCTTGACAGTGGCTTCCACACAAATGAAACACTTCACGGGTGCTCAGATATACACATTACTTCTTTGGGAGGATCTTTACCACCATCCTTGGCATCTCAAATAAATCTCTGCTCACACTGAATGTGTTATTCAGATACCACATGACTTCGGTAGAACAAGAGCATGTGGCATAAGTACTTTTGATTTACTAACAAATGTTAATCTCAGTACTCACATACCTCTGCATTCACATATAAATATTAAATTAAGGTATTGACCTTAATAGGTTCCAAGAATAAGCCTGTAATTTTATTGCTCTGTTTAATGACTAAATGTATGAAGTTATAAGGAAATAATCCATTAGTGGGTGGAATAGATGGAGATAGTAGAGATTCAGAAATACTCCTTTTTAAATGCACAGGAGCTATTTGTCCTATGACTGACTCTGCCGACAAAGATGTTTTACAATCAAAAGGATTGCACTTAAATCCCAATCTCGAAAATATTGACATTATTTCAGTATTCTTTAAAATATAAGACTAAGACTGAGATCAGTAGAGAGTCTTCTGTTATATAAGGCACTAAATCTACTATAGTCTTTTCATGTGAGAGACAATATTTCCAGTTAAACAATACAAGAAAAATACAAAGTAGAGTGAGCTCCATCTATATGTCAGGCAGGTGTAAGTTTTAGTCTATACTTCAGCCAAATACAGTTCAGAAACAGGGAGTAGAGAGACAGGTGTTCAATCAATAAGTCTCTTCAGCTATGTTTTTCCATTTTCAAATGTGTATAATATAATTTCTTTTGACCCCGTGTCAGATGAATGGGATTCTCCCTTCTGGCAGCTCTCCAGACAGTTAACACACTGCTCTCAACAGGTGCAATGAAGAATGTCCCATGAGATTAAATGCAATGCTTCACTTTTCCACTTGTGACTGATTCTCTCAATTTTTCCTTTCTGACTGTCTCGATTTTTCAGACCTTTCACAAAGTTCTCTGCTCTTCATTGCCCTCTGGGACACATCCTAATCTCCAGAGAGCCAAAGAAAGCATAGTGCTAAAGAAGAAGAAATCCTCATGTCCTGTGGTGAATCTGCAAGATAATCAACATACAGAACAAGATACCTGAGCTAAAATGAAGACATCTATCTTGTCTATACTATTGGCAGACCACTTCTCCAGTCTATAAATTTTACCACCAGGATAAGCCCAATTTGAGCCTTCCCTGAATTGAAGACAGATTGCACACCAGCTAGCTCTCACTTACCTGGAACAGATCCTTCATAAGTGACTGACAGCATGCTGAATTAATAATAATGAAACATTACTAATCCAGGTAGCTACTCAATATTAATTATTACAAACTGTGTATAGATAAATCTATTAGACATAAACAGTTTTCCAAGTCTGAGAGTAAGATCAGACCTAGACACACCTAAACTCCATAAGGAATTTTGAAAGCAAGGGGGTGCACTCTGAACCTCAGGACTCAGTGGTAAGGTCTTCCTCATCCTTTTGAATCTGTGGTCATAAAATAAAAGGTACTTTTGTTATGGTTTTTTTAAGACTTACCTTTATATTCACAAGAAGGGAAAACCAAAAGAAAAACCTTTTCTGGATGTAAATGGCTACATGAAATTAGTTTTGTGTATATATAAATATATATCCAATTAGAAGAATTATTGATTAGAAAACCGTTTGTAAATCATAATCATAGGAAAAAGGATGAAGCAATTATTTAAATTCTGAAAAATAGATGCAATTTTGAAGCACAGTTCTGTTTTTCCTCTTCACATTGAGCCGATTAAGAAGAATTCCTGAGAATGCAAGTACTGGAATTGAGACAGATAATGAGTAATGTGATATAATTTAAGACAGTGTAGAAGGCATAGATCTACTGTCTGTCAATATCTTTAGTCAAAATTATTCCTACTTTGTAAAATTGCACTGCTTGAGAAAACACAGTTTATAGAGAGGTAAAATGAATCTTGAGGTCATTTTGTGGGTGTTCCTGCCTCCTCTATTGGGCAGTCTGAGCACAAACTCAAGTTACTAAATCAGTGCCCAAAGTTTATGAAGCATTTCAAACTGTGCTTAACTGCCTTGCAGAAGGAAGACTTTGTTTCTAGTGTCACCCATAGCAGAAGTACTGTATTGCCTTCTGAAAGCCACAACTTGCACAGAAGGTTGAGTATTAAAAAAGTTATCCTTTGCACTTGAGAACAGATCCTCTCCACAGCCAGTGAATCACTGGAGTTAGCTGTCTGTGAAATGGGAAGTTGCAAGAGGGATAAGGGAGTTGGAATTCTTTAATCAGCATTTTTGCTAACTCAGACATGAAGATCCTGTCACTTCTATTTCAGCTGTGTATCCATGGATGATGGCACTGCTGCCCCTGGGCCTCATATTGCAATACACTCAGAGCTGTTATCACTGTCCTCCAACTTCTAAAATTGGTATAAGTTTTAAAATAAGACAAGGGCATATGGTTTAACAAGAACAGATGGTGAATACACATTTTAACTGTATGCATTGTAAGCAGTAGTCCAAACAAGGACTACTCAGCACGTGACCAATCACAATTCCATTCTTACTACTTCTGTGTATCTGCAACAGAGAGACCTCAGTAAACTAAAATTTGTATCTGCCAAACAAATTCCTCCATGGTGCAAAGAGTGTGCACCAGACTTTGGCCCCAAGAGACTTCACGAAACTGCAACTCCAAACCAGGTTGAAGCAGATCTGCATAGTAAAGGCATCATCAGACCTATCAATCACATCATACATCCTAGGTATGATCAGCTATGAAAAGAAGGCCCCACAGTCCTGGTTTTTGGGCTCTGAAAAAAGCAAATGTGATTTCAGCTAATGAGACCTGTGTGAGGGCATTATTCAATCACTACCCCAGCCTAACTGCAATTGAACAGAAAAGAACTGTACATTTTAAATATTATATACTTTAAAAAATAAAGGTACACAGGTCTATCTGTGATCTATTTCCTACTTTATATTCAATTTTCAAAGATTTCAAAGATTAAAAACCAAGATAGACAGTTGCCTTCTGTCCTTTTGGGCATGCAGCAACAGAAGGATTTGCTTAAGCAATTAATAGTAGAAGGAGTTGGAGAAGTAGATGGAGGAACCTCCAGCTGCATGGAAGTAGAAATTCAGTGAAGGAGAGCAAGACAATCTGTTCCCCTTAAATCTGAGTAAAGATTCTTTATTTAAGAGGAACTAACGTGGTTCAAAATGTTCCAGTTAAGCAGTTGTATCTCCTAAACTAAATGGGTATAAACATTGCCAAGTGTTATTTGTAGCTGCTTTCTAACTCAATTCATTCTATGGAAGCATTTCTCCTGACCTTTAGCCATTGTCTGAACACCTCTCAGTGGAACTGGCTGAGCAATTTTTTAGTTGGTACTATATAAGATAGACAAAGCAGTAGCCTGAAGCACTTTCTGACCTTTAACTGACATATTAATATATATAATTGGAATTGAAAGACCATTTAGGCTGAATATCACCCCAACAAAGAAACTCGAACAATTATGATTATCTCATTAAAGCCATGGATATAGAATATAATCCTCTAGAGGAATGGGGCAAGAGAAAGGGTTCTGAGGATTAGCCCCATTAAGGTGTTTTTCCCAGCCTTATTTTGGAAGTTCTAACAAAGGCAACAATTCCAGTTCCTGTTGTTTGAATTAAATATCTGTTTCAAGTGTTTTTTAAGTTCATGCTTCAGAATACCAGTAGTCACTGTCTGCAACAAATTAAATTATTCAGAATCATGAACCACTGAACACTATTTTTAAAGCTGCAACACCTAAGTTCTTGTCTTACAGCAAGACTTGTCATATTGCACTACATTTTGTTTCAAGAAGTTTCGTCTGAAGTATGCAGTAAAACTACCTCCTACACTCTAAGAACATGGAAGAACCTAGAGAAAATTTTTTCCAAAACTTTTTGAGCTGCCAAAGGTTTGTCCTATCCGGCCTATGATACAGGCTATGAATACAGCAACTTTACTTGTAATACAGCAACATAGCAACACTGGTGGCCTAAGTTTTGGTACCTCATAAGCAGGAATCTTATCTGTGTCAGGTGAAAGTATCTGATAGACAGAAGAAATAAAGATGGTTGCTATTTATCATACACTCTATACTTGCCTCACTGTGTTACCTGCACTTAGTAATTTCCTTTATTTGTGCACATGGATGAGAGAAAAATACCTTCATTTTAAAATATATTTTTTTCTGCACAGTCCATAGCTTTTAGCTTTTATTTTGGTTCTCTAGATGCAGTGCATTTCAGGCCAATCAGCTAGATGGGATGAAGTTTTAACAAAAAGTCTCACAGCAACTCCAAGAAACACTCTGAGAAAGGCTAAGGCACCTTAGGTTCAGTGCCATGCCTTGGTTCTCCGAGGATTCACATGCAAATTGAGCAAGTGGACATTCAAGAGCTCTTATGGTAACATATTTGTGCCTCCATCTTTCCCATACACTTTTGGAAAGTGGCCAGTACATAGAACGATTTGTGACTTGTGAGGTCTTAATAGCCTATGCAGCTTCAGCATGTGCTGTTAGGAAGATTTAGTACTTCTAAAGAGGTCTTCAATACTGCTATCTTCAAGCTTACCTGCAGCAGCATGCTTCCCCTTCTCCTGTCATGCACTGCCATCAGCCCTGGAGAAATGGGAGTCCTATTACATTATAGGGGAGGTTAAATTTTTGTCTGTGAACTACCATTCACTTCTTTCAGCATGTTGTCATTCTGCAGATTTGAGTATCAGGAAGAGACTAACATGCAGGAACAGAGCTGACACCATTTACAACTACAGCTGCCTCAGATCACATCATGTGATGTTCCCTCCAGGACTGCTGACATTTTTTAAGCTCCCTGGGATGTAAGAAGGGTATGATTGTGTTCAAATAAAACAGGTCACCAGAGACCACACAGAATCATCTAACATATCCACTACTCCCTGTTCTGACAAGTCACCAAAAAGACATGGATATGCACTTGTTCTGTCCAAAGGTTAGTTCCTTGGTCTTCAAACTTGGGTCAAGGCAGCTCTGTTGCCTAAAGATTAGAAAAACTAAGTTCTCCAGAAAAAAGGAAAGGGAAAAAAAAAAGAAAAGCAAGAAAATAGGCAGGGACTCAGAAGGAGTAAGGGCAATAAGGGCAAGAACCAAAGAGGGTACAGGATTCAGGACAGCAGTCAGAGAAGAAAGGTGGAATAAAAATTAATACTAGAGTAAAAGCAGGAACGAAGTCAGTTGTAAATTGTGACAACAATAGTAAGTTTGTGATGACACCAAGGCGGGTGGAAGTATCAATGAGCTGGAGGGTAGAAAGGCTCTGCAGGGGGATGTGGACAGGCAGGATCGATGGTGTGAGGCCAGCAGGAGGAGATACAAGAAGAACAAGGCATGGTGCTGCCCTTGTGTCCCAACAAGCCCCTACAGTGCTCCAGGCTAGAGGCAGAGTGGCTGGAAGGCTGCCCAGCAGGAAAGACCCCAGTGGTGCTGGCCGACAGTGGCAGAACTTGAGCTGGCATGTGCCCAGATGGGCGAGGAGGCCAGTGGCCTCCTGGCCTTCTGTGTCAGCACTAGCGTGGCCAGGAGAATACATGTGTGTTTTCCCTGCCTGAAGTTAGTTACCGTGTCACACCCACACTGAAGTTTCCCTCATAGGAAATTTTTCTTCAGCTATCTAGGTAAACACTTCTTATTAGATCTGTCTTGTTCTCAATGAGACCAGTAGGGTGAAAGCAAGAGGTCTCATTCTGAACAGTAACTCAAAAAGAGAACTTGTGCAGTGATCAGTAAGGACTGATTCAGCTCCTAATTTTATGACAAAATCAATCCAAGAGCTAGAATTTTGCACTAGAATATGTTTCAGCATTTTTGTTATTTGCATTGGCACAAGTAAATTTTCTGATTTTCACTTCCAGAAGTGTTTATGAGAAGGAAATTTTATTTCTACCACCCCACAAAGTAGGATTTACCCTTCTGGTGAATGTATCACTGAATGCATCACTTTAAAAAAAAAAATTATACCCATGCCAAACCAAAGTTTTCATAATAGAAAGACACGTTCCTGACAAAAGTTTGAGACTTGCTTATGCTATCCTTATTTTAAAATCCTCTGGATGGTCAATATACATAATTACTATAGATTTGGTTTTGATAGTAATCAGAAAAATTACAGCCAATCTAGCATTTTTTCCTATATTTCCAGTTTTTGGACTGAGAAATGAATCAACAGTAAGTTGGAGTATGACAATATATACTGATTTTACCATCTGCTTTTTTTTTCTTTTTTGTACTGTTTCACTCTCCTTCCTAAACTCAATAGATTTATATCAGAGATTCATTTGGGCCACCTCATACTTCAGAAATCACTTTGATGAATGAAGAAGACACTGAATGTGTTTAATTGCTTTATTTTTCCAAACAGCTTGGAAACTTGGGACTCTTTTCTCAAGGTGTAAAAATGTATCCCTGAAGCAAATTACACATAATGTTGACAGTATTAAACTTGGAATTTTTCCCCCTTTCTTATTTGCATCTCATGAATATATAGTAAAAAAAATTTCCCGAACTCAAAACCACACTAAATATTGTTCTCATGATATTTAATATTGGTGGGGTAGTATCAGTTTAAACACAATCAAGTAATAGATCAGAGAGAATAAAAACATTTTCCAGCCCCCTCAAGCTTTTTAACCTTTAAGACTTTCTTGAGGGGAAAATTATTCAAATACCAAGCTCACAATTATGCATTCACTACACAAAAAAAAAGATGCCCAGACATTTAAACACAGAAACTATGCAATACATTAAGTTACATTAAGGTCCTCAGCTTGTCTGTTCACTAATTTGCCTTGTCATAACTTCCCTAGATACACTCAGAGCCTTTCCCAGGCTCAGAAATCACACTATCTTCCCCAAAGGTGCATTCATCAGCAGACTAAGCTTTCAAGTCATGTGGCTGCCCTATAGATTCAGCCTGGTAATTAAGCAGAAGATGGATAAGTAATCAAGACATACAGAACAACACAGGATTAGTGGTCAGCTTTCCAGCCAGAAAGATGCTAAGAAGTATTCTGCCTTACAATGGATAGAGGATTTATTTTTTTCCATTTTTAATGGAGGAGGTGGTAGGAATCTGTAGACAAAATAAAAATGATCAGCTGCCTGGGAATCTTTGAGGAGGAAAGAACGGTAGGAAAGTCAGCAAGAGCCAGTTGAAAAAAAATGTTGCATTTACTATAAATGCAGAGGAAAGGCTTTTCTTTGAGCCCCCTCTGGAGGGCTGAGGCTCTCCTTTGAATTTGGCTGGTACAGTAAGAGATCTTTATCCTGTTTTGCCCTAACCCACACACCAGCTATATGACAGGGAATAACCTTTGACATGTGAAAATACACATAGAAAAAGCAAATAGAATGAAACAACATGGACCACTCAGAACTCTTTATCATTGCATTAAAAAACTGCATTGAAGCTCTGCACCGGAAATCTTTCATTAGAAGATACAAAAGTAGTTGGGTTTGCTGTTAAGTACCATTTTTCAATTAACAGAGTAAATGAAAACTTTCCTCTAGTACTGCTTATGCCAATGAGAATTCTGTCCTTAACTATTGGTTCCCTTTTCTCTACAGCAGTTACTGGTTGGCAATTAATAACCTTCAGGGCAATATCTATCTTTATTACCCTGAGTAACTATCAAGGACTTAATTGTCAGGCACAGAATATGAAAATATTCAAACCACTCTACTGAGTCTCCTTGTCTTCAAAGGCAGCAGGTGAAAAATGTCTAACCTGACTCACATTTGTTCATATTTTTCTACGTTAATTAATTGCCAAAACTAAACCCTCACATTCTCTGATACTAATAAGGAATCAGATTTTAAAATACTATACACACAATAAAAAAGTAGTATTTTAGGATTAGTTTATTACCGAGAGTGAAAAACTTGACATATTAATCTTTACAGGAGAAAAGTCATTCACCCCCACACAAATGAATGTGTTGATTAATTGTAAAACAAGTATCATTTCCCTGCACGAAGGTTATGCCATAATAGAGGTTTCATCTGCATCTGAATTACTAGTGCATCACTTAGCACCTCCCTAGTGTCTGGACCATATGGCTTCAATTGACAGCTGATGAAACCAGTAATTGTCCTCTTGCATTAGTCATTGGTTATATTGTTGCTTAGGTTCTTGATGGCAGGAGGAGAAAAAATCCTCCCTATAATGGTCTTGATAATGCACACTAAAATTGAGCCAAAGCCAAAACCTCCTCTTAGCTTTATTATAGCTGGCCTGGAGGTAGGAATGCATGCACCAAGATAGCTGCTAAAAACTGAACTTTAGTCCAGAGTTATTATTCACTTTTTATGAAAAATGGTATCATATTTATTCATGGAAATATCTCAGAAAATCTTATGTCAGATGGACTTACACATGGAATTGTCTCTCTCTTTTAACAGAAGAGACTTTTGCTCATCAATAAATAGCATATAATGGACACTGAATTATTAACTGTCACCACGAATAACAAAGCCCAGACACTAGAGGAAAACTAGGAAACTATATTATATGGAATTTAATAGTCTCTGGTTTGAGAAATTCCTTCCACAAAACACACACAGTTTGAAAACAGAAAACTGAGGTACCAAGATCCTGATAGTATCACCCCAAACAATAGGAAATGTCCACAAATTAGCTCATTAAAAACGGGAGGCGTTAACCCTATGAAGCGTAAAACCACAGTACAGGGCCCACTCATGAAAATAATCCTTCTTGTCAGTGTAAGAACCCATGTATGTATTTATGTAATGGATGTACTGTGAAAGTTCCAAAATAGATGAGCAGAGTCTGTCTAAGAAGTTATAACTTTATTACTACATTACCCATCAATATAAAAAATGTGATATATATTGTAATCAAGTTCAAGTTCCAGTTTACTAATCTAGTACCATTTTTTTAACAAAATCAAAACAATGAAATGCATTTTTTACAAATTTGTAAATATAAAGTATTTTTAAATAGCTGCTTCTTTTTTCTTTTTAAAAACAAAGCACTCAGTTCAAGTCAGTTCAACTCAGAGCTGCTTTTTAAAATTTATGAGCCTTATAGAAACTTGAATTCACCATTATTCCCTTAGAGTAAGTTCCTTGTGAGACTAGCTTTGTTATATATGCACCTTCCTTTATGATGAAGGAGGCATTGCATTGCATTATGAGAGTAGCAGCCTCACAAAGAGGCTCAAAAGAACCCCAAACTGAATACATATCATAAGAGAAAATTCAATTTACTGTTTAACTGCTTAACTAAGGCAGACCAGACACATCAAGCCTACTTCCTCCAACATCTGGAAGTGGAAGGATGAGGAATATGAAATGGAGAGGAGTTAAGCAGGGAATTTTAGAAGAAAAATCCTCTATTTCTCTTTTTCAGTTCAGTTTCCTGCACTGAGTAGTTCCAGAATTTCTTTATATGGAGGTTGCAACCCCATCATTACCATTACTGAAAGTTTTACAGATTCTGTCCTAGGTTATATGATTTTGGATTTGTATTGTACCTTTCTTGGTCTATTGAATTTCAGTTTACATAGCTTCACATCACTAGGAGTTCCTCATTGCACTGACAAGCTGAATGACCCTTGCTCAAAATACTCTGCTGTCTCCTCTGACAGAAAGAGTGCTAAGTTTTGTAGATTTCTCTCAGAAATAAAAATATAAATTTTCTAAAAAAATAGCACTGCTCAAAGGTGGTCAGGTAGGCACTTTAGCAAGCAAATAACAACATTGTGCAGACAGATTGTATTTGGCCTTGAAGTCCTTTATTGCTTTAAAACAATATATCAACAACTTATGTCTGTTAGTAAAGAAAAGCTCTTAAGACATCTTAGGATAGGTATTCACCAAGTGGTCCACTGGTAAATTGCAGGCTTTTTGACCAGACCAAACACTCAGGGGGCTAAGAAAATAGCTTAGTCTCACAGATGTTTCAAATAAGCATCTCTGGCCAAGAAATTTTTTTACTAGCATTAATCTATTGTCATTGATTTTTTGACACTGAGCTCTTCACTCGGCGTGGTGTCATAATACCTGCTCCTTTCACATACTTCACAACTCAGAATAGCTGAACACCCTTTGGAAGTCCATTTTAGAAAAAAGTCACCTTTCAAGTTAGGTCTGCACATTTCTTTCCATGCCATAAGTACTTAAATGTTCAGGACCAAGACACAAAAATACAGGGTAGATCAACTGTTCAGAGTAACAAGCCCCCTCTGAAGTCGTGTATTGTGGGATATGTTCTCCCTTTAGATAATCAGATTTTAACAACTTATAGCTGAACCTTCCCACACATGAGCATAATCAAAATCTCCTGCACTGTCTTCCTTGCATATTTTGACAAGATCGTCTTGATTTCTCTTATTCTTCCTCTGCTTCTGCCTTCTTTTCTTTTGCATCGTTTTCTGAATGTTTCAGGTAGGAAAAGCACATCAGGTTTCACAGGCAAGGAGCGTTTCTGTGTTCTGTCAGATGATATTTTGTACCAGTCTATCACTGGACATCTCCCCAGAGGCCTAAAGACCCTGCCACAAGTGAAAAGTAGCCTGCTCTGGCCATTATAAATGCAAAATGCATTTTTCTGCACCAGTCTGGTACAACATGACATCTACTTGGCACTTCAGCTTTTGCTTTTTAAATGGGATATATTCTTCCTTTCTACTGCAACAGTATTACTGGAAGTCAGTTTGTTTTGCATGCTCTTTTAAGACAGCAGTATTTTAATTTATTTTCACTAAATTTAAGGTTTTGTCATGCATTACAAGCTGTGTTCTCTCTTTCAAACTCATTGTCTGCTTTGTTGACAAAAATGCCACAGTGTAACATTGATAATACCTAAAATTAAGAGCTACTTACAGATACCAAATAAACTACACCTTGGATATTCTCATACCCATAATTATTGCCTGATGTTCTCTTCAGTAACCTCTGACTGTTTTTGGCTTCTCTTGACTAACAGACAGGAGTTGGAAGGTTAGATTATTGTCCTCAATACCATCAGCTAGGCTCTTAAATAAATTCTGAGGTATCTAGTCTTTGTGCATCTGTGTTTGGGCATGTGTTGTGTAGATGTGCAAACAAGGACCTTTGATCAAAAATCATCTGAATTTTGGGAGCTTTCAAAGACCTCAAACATTGAAGTTAAGGTAAATGCATTCCTGTGTATTCCAACCCTTTGTGCCTGTTTCCTGATCACTAATCTCTACAGTGATTTTCTGACTAGTCCTGGCTATGATGTAGCTCATTCCTAGGCTGCACTGGCATTTCTTGCTACATTTGTATGTTGGATAATATGAACCTGTTAGCATAAAGCATACGTAATAGAAAGATAGAAAGATGGAAAATGACCTCTGCTGCACATTTTCCTGAAAAAGAAAAAGACACAAAACAGAACTGACCAAGTCTATGGTCTCTAATGAGTCTGGGTGGTTAGAAATAGAAAGCTGATTCATAATATGTCAGTATTTTCCTCTCCCAATTTTTAATTAAATTATACTAGCTCATAACCTCACATTGTGTAAACATCTCTATTTTTTTTTCATTTATTTTTATTGGCTTGGCTTTAGGGAACATTTTATAGAAGCAATTCTTTATTTTATAACTGTGGCAAAATTAAGCAACTTCTGAAATTATTAATTAAGGCACATTGTGTCTTTTATCTTTTTTCTAGAAATATTTCGAAAATAAGTGAAAGGCCAGGAACAATCCTTTTTTTAGTTTTTTTTTTGTTTAAAAGATCATATGAAAACTAGGAAAGTTTTTCCAATTTTATGCACAGCAAAATGATCCTGACGTCCAGCTTACTAAGGAAGCAGAAGGGCAGGAGAAAACACTATTTCTACACTAATCATTATTCCCTTACCACTAACACCTCTGAATGGGAGAGAAGAGAAAGAATGTTTTGTCCTTTATTGAGAGTGACAGAAGTATCCGTATTTTTTCCTAACTTTCATATTTACTATCTCATTAGTGACTGCCACTTTGCAAAGTGGATGAGTGAAGACAAGAACTTGGACTCAATAAACAAACAGTCTCCAAACACCAGTCTTGACAAATTGTTCATGTGCCAGGACTGGATATAAACCATCCTTTGGCAGAGGAAGGAACCACTGCACTGGAGCCTAGTGGCTGGAGCCAGCCATGGAGGAGGCTGCTGAGACACACTGCCCCTGTCCACACAGCCTGTGCACCACTGAGTCAGGACAAAACCCTCTTAATGCTCCTGCACTCTTTAAAAAAGCCCAATTCAGCCTTACTTTACAATGATGCTGAAGCAAAAGGAGAAGCTGCAGATCACTCATTTGAGAAGATTACCAGATTGCTAAATATCAAAAAGCATATTGTGCCTCCAGGCAATGGGTTTTTCTGGTTTAACAGGAGGATGCACAATCCCTTTTCTAGGAAGGAGATGTTGTGTTGCAATCTTCCCAGATTATTTCTGTGTTTTATATTGATTAGCAAAGAAATAGCTATGGAAGGAGATCAGGATATTCTCTTTCCCAAAAAAGGACCACTGAATTTGAATCACCTAGTTTCACAACTGCATAAAATTGGAGATACAAGAATCCTTTCTTCCCTCACAGGGAAAAATTAGTTTGCAAAGCGAGAAGAAAAAAATCTGTTCAAATTCTACAGCAGTAAATTCTACAGTAAAGTCCAGATAAAAAGAAGTTATCAGTCATCAATGTCCAGAATTCTTCTTATGATATTTTTCGTGGTCAAAAAGTTAAAACACATATCCTTTCGTTTTTAAAACTAATTTAAGGAAAAAAAAATTACATAATTGGAAATTTTAAGTTTCATTTCAGATTGTATTAAATACTTAATTGAACCAAGTAAATGTATTCATTTCATTGTCAAATTCTGATTTGACCTGACCTTTACCAATTTTCCAAATTTTTTAGTTCAGTGACAAAACATTTTAAAATATAGAATAAAAAGTTAAAAAATAAAATCTACACACATTTTCGTCTTACCTCTAGTGGAAATTATATATAGTTTTCTTCACTGAAATGTAGTAGAAGATAAAGCTTATTGGTTCTCAGACTCCAGCTCACAGCTTGAATTTATTTTCATCCCTCTGAGTGTAATCCTGAAAAGAATTAATCCCTTGGTGATTAATGGAAACAGGAATTATAAATCTGACAACAATTTTCTAAGACTGAGGCCTTTATGTAAATGATTATTAAATCTTAAGAGAATATGTGATATTAAAATATATATTTAACATTTTGTGTCAAAAAGAACTTTTAAAACAGAAGCCATTAGACTTCCTTTGATACTCTATTTTCTAAGGAAAACATCTGCATTAGAGCAGGATAAGAGTTCTTCTAAAGCCTCTGAGGTTAGTTCTATGTTACCTTCAAGATATGAAATGGATGAGGGTTTTTTTGACAGGTGAGTATAACTCAAATTCAAATACCTGCTTGTGCTTGGTTCCCAATCATAACTAAATCTAAAAGTCATTTTATAAAGTACACAACTGCAGGATTATTTTCTTTCACTTTTTGTGTAATTATGTAATTTTCCCTTTCTCTTCTTGTTATTCCTGTTCCTTAAAATCACTGCTATAGCATACAACAGCTTCACATGTCCCTCCCATGAAATGAAATTTCAAGGTAATCTCTTCCATCATAAATAATCCCAGATCTCCTAGTAGCAATTTGTCTTCTTTAAAGTTTTGTATAGTGGCTAATTTATTCCTTTTTTCCACAAGTAAGGACATCTGCTTCTGTGCTGAGAAAGTAGACTCTCATCCCACAAAAAAGGTCCACTTCATTATTTTGTTGCTTTTTCCTTTGGAAGATGGCAGAGACCCAATGATAATAATGTTCTTTTGTTTTTAATATGCTAAATGCCACAGAGAGCACTGCAAGAAAAGTGATTTCTCAGCAATTCCTTGAAACTTCTCCTTTCTTCTTAGCCTATGCTAAGTACCTCCTTTTTACTTTTCCAGGCTGCCTTTTCGTTATACCAAAATATTCTCAAGGTAACCTAAATACTTCCCTGTGTTCTAAAAGAACACATTTCTGATGCACCCATTATACTGTTTTATCACCAGAAACTACGCTCATCTAACCCACTTCTAGAGTAGCAAGCTCAGTGACACCACGCAGACTGATAAATCTGATGATTAATTTGGCTTTCTTCTGGAGCTGGCATCCTGTATAACATCACTCTTCATCTATGTACATCTGTGGTGAGTAATGGCTCCAACACATGGGAACAGACTGTTAACCTTCTATCATATGGCAGAAGGCAAAATAATGATGATACTACAAAAGGTTAATTTCAGCTGTGCTCAATACAGAATTTCTGCCTTATGTGTCTAGCGTAGCACATTTAGAACCATGTATGGGAATGTGCAAGTGCTATTCACATTCATTTTTCAGTAGCTGTGAAACTTAACTTGAAGGTGCTATACAGAAATGCTGAGGAAAATTATAATTTCCATCCATCTGAGAATCAGCCCCAGAATCGCCTAAAAACGTGTGAACTGTATATCTTGATTTAAGGCTTGCTGCAATACTCACAGGAGAAAAATTTAAGAATTTTCACTGAATATCCCAGATTCATAGCCTGATACAAACTGATCTGCCACTATAAAGAGCCATCAGATTCTCTTCAAGATTGCAAGTTCCCTTAATTTCTCTCTTCTTGTTGTTACATGCTGAAATGATTCAAAGTAAATTAACAAAGTGCAGCAGTGATGTTTTGAAATTATGCCAAATATGAAGTAACATAAATTTAGCAGTTTTCATTAACACGAGAATATTCACTAAACATTTTTCTATATTAGGAGAAATATTCTGTACTATAAAATTAAATCTATTCTGGCAGTGACCCACAAATAACCTGTTTCTATAGTCCCTTTGCTATTCAGCTAGGCCTCCTGGTGGTACAGAGCTGTCGTTCATTAATTTTACTGATTGCATAATGAGAAGAAGTCTTGCAGCTTTGAATATTAAAAGCTGTACGTTGATTAATCACCATTTTGAAAATAAAGAGAGATAAAAATATAAGGCAATGTGAAAACGAACAGGAAATTTCAATCTATTATACGAGAAAGGGAAATTCACCTACTCATTCACAGAGTATCATGTACCTGTCTCAGTAAGCAGGCTGAGAAAGGACTATAATTTTTTTTGGTCTTGAAAGATCATTTACAAACTGAGATATTTATCAATGCTGGAGCCAATGTCTACAGTTAAAACGAAGCACATTTTGAAAGATTTTCTGGTTACAAAAGATGCTTAAATCCTTGGAAGCACTCTTCTAATAAAGTACAATATTCAGACCTTCCAATAGACCTAGCCAATCATGCCATCGATTTGCTAATACTTTTATGTTTTCTAGACCATGTACTAGGGAAAAACACAGTAATGTCCTCATTGTTCCAAAGCAGACAGCTGCATGTTATAACATGGCACAGGTAATACCATTCATCTCAAATGTCCACCAGTATGCAACTATTGAAATTTCTCATCACCTTCTCAACACGCTATCAGTAAATACCACTCAAAATATTTTCCTTAGCATCTGAAAACTTCCACTTTTGGTTTTTATGACAACTGGAAGACACATGGATTAACTGGGTCTTCAAAGTCATTCCACCAATCTTTCTCCACCCTGCACCTCATCCTTCCTCAAAAATATAAGGTCCTTGCAGCACCACAGGCTGGAGAATTGCTGTGCTAGAGAGGCCCTGGGAGGCCCAGGCATGCAGCTCACCACTCATGAGTGTGAGTCAGCAGCATCCCCCAGCAGCAAAAGTACCCAGCAAAAATGCCCATCAGCAGCAGCCTGGGCTTCACTGGCACAATCCTGAGTATTCCCCTGCTTGTTAGACAGCACAGATTAGACCACACACGTATAGTCAAATGCAGGGACCTCCCAACACAGGGAAGGTACTGAGAAACTAGAGCAAGATCAGAAAACGGATCACAGGGCAATTGAAATTCCAGCACTTGCACTACAAGGAGAGGCTGAGGGATTGAGACTGGTTCAGCCTGAGGAAGTGGTAGCTCCAGCTGGGAAGCCATTGAGACAGAGTGATCCAGGGAAGAGTATGAGAGGTATTAGTTTAAAAAAGAGAATCTCAGAATGTATAGGAAGAGACTATTTTCACTCTGAGAACAGCCAAGCTTGAAAATAATTTGCCCAGATGTTTTTTTTTTTTTTGTAGGCTCTGTCCTTTGAAGTTTTCTAGAATGATGTCCAGAATACACAAGAAGAATCAGCTAATGTGATGTTACAATCACAAACTCCTATAAACAAAGCATATCAAATAAACCCTTAGTGAATAGGTAGAGGTACAGCAGTGACTTTGGCAGATTAAATACTCCAGTTAGTTGTAATAAAAATTGGCTTCAAACTCAGTATACACTGTTGTTCAGAACTGCAGTTATAGTAATAATCAATTCCCAAACTTGCTTACTCTAGCTAGTAAACAACACCTTTATTTCATCTGGTTTTATTAAAGTAAGGGAATTACTATCCTTAAATGCATTTGTCTCCCTCCAATATCTTTTGCAGAGGTATATTCAAACATAACAAACATAAAAGACCTAGGTATGTGAATCTATGCTGCTTTACAACTATGCATTTGTGGTTGCCCACTTAATGGCTGTTGCCCAAACATTGGTATTGCAACCCACCAGCAACTCTGACCTGGCCTTTTCCTAACGAGTTAGAAAAAAGGATACTAACATTTTAAAACATGCTTTAATGGTATTTATGTGAGGCATATGCAACCAAAGAAATTCTTTTAGTTCAGAATGTTTACAGCCTTCTTATATCTTATTTGCAAATGCGTTTTTATCTCTGCAACATATGGCTGTATATGTGTTCATGTGACTTGGATTCCATCTTAGATAAATTTCCATAAGTTTGAAAACAATTATAAGGAAGATATGAGATAAGAGGGAAAACAATAACATATGTTTTAGTACTTGGGAAAATAGGCACATGAAGAATAATTGGTAAGAGTTACAGATACAGTTCTTTGTAAATAACTTTGAATATTCAAGGCAAAAACCTCAACTTTAATAAAAATGCTCTTCCAAGGACACCAGAATTTTCACAGAAAGGTCCAAAACAGGAGATTTTCTAGAAAAGAAACATGTTCATCATCCTAACTGTAATACAGCAGTTTATAAAAGTCTGTATAATTCTTCCGTTATAATTTAAGCTCTCTTAAAAAGACTACTAACTTCAAGCACAGTTTGTGCTAGAAAAAATATAAACAAAAAAACAAGACTTTTTGAAAACTGGAAAAAATTATCTGCACAACTGTTGATAGAGATATTGTCTCATGAAGAATTTTTTTCAATGCAAAAACCTTCAGCCTGTCAAGTCTTAGATTTCCTATCTTCCACCTTTTTTTATTTTTTTTCCCCCTTTGTTTCTGCTGTTCCTGGTTGGGAATATGGTTGACAACATCCCATCACACCTCTCTTTCATGCAGTTTTCATCCACTGTGTTCTAACACATAGTGACCATTTTAAAATAGTTGTAGGCAGAACAAAATCTGCACATTTTATGTCACGTGTTCATGAAAATCTTATGATCTCTACTTGTACAGGTTTCCTATCTCTACTCAGCTTCCAAGGTTATTTTTACTGATTTTGGCATATTCACACCTAACAGTATTTGAGTAGGGAAACTCTGTGCATGTCAATGACCTGCCTTGATCTGTCCAGACTGTTGTACTTCTACCCCACATGAATCATGGAAAAAATCTAAGAAGAGTAATAGTCCAATACGGAGTGAGTCCCAAATAAATTTACAGAAATTTTGAGGAGGTTTTGTTCCATTACTACTAACATTAAATGTATCAGAAATATTTCTCTGCTGAAACAATTCAGGAGGGTGCCACGACACCTTTAGAAAGCTCTTTGATTTGTACACAATTCTGCGTTGTAGGCATGTAAAATCAAATGTCTTCAGCATAGAGGCCGATAAATAATCAACTTCATCTGCTGCAATTAGAGCTCTTTATTCATGCAGCATAATTATATAGCCAACACCACACTGTGCAGAAGGCAATCACATACCTCTGTAAATAGAAACTGTAAAAAATTTTATCTGACATTTTTGTGTTTAATCATTTTGCTTGCTTCTTTCTCCTTCCTTACTCTTATGGGAAATTTTGTCTAATTTAAATAGGATTTTAAATATCATTGGCTGTGAGTTTAAAGCAACATATGTTTATATTTTCATCCAGCTAATTTATTTTTCCTCTGCTTAACAACTCTGCAAAAGTTGTTCTTTTTCAAACAATAAATTAATTCAGATAATGACTGTTTATAGTGAGATCTTCTGCTAATTCTGAAATATTCCAAAAGGCTACAAACTGAGACTAAAAAATATATTAGTAACAAAGTTTCAATTGTTTCTATACTACCTATATATTATCAAAGAAAAGCAAGGCTAAAATAATTAAGTATTTTGAATATGAACAAGGGAAAATGCTTTGAGATGGAGAGAAGGTTGCATCAACATCACTGAGTTTTGAGATCTCACTTCCTCAAACAAGATAATGGGATGATGCATTCTCCTGGTCAGCTTCTGATTGTTGGGGAAAAGAGTAAAGACAAACACATCCATTTCTTTATACATATTTAAAATGTAAGTTTGGACAGGATGAACAGATATGCTTTTCTGGTTCAGTTAGAGTTTCTGTAACTAGAAAATGTGCTTAGGCTTGGTATATGCAAGAAAACCATACTTTGGCTAAACAACCCAGCACAGGTAAATCATTAGAGCTATATCAATGTAAAGCATCCTAAAGTCACTTTCCTACAACCTGTTTCTTTTGAGCTAGGAAGCCAGAGAGGATCACTATGATATATCATCAACTCACATTTGTTTGGAAATTTCTTTTAGGGAAAAAAAATCCTTTTTTTGTTTTTTTCTATCAAGAGATAATTTCAAATACTGACTCTGAAGCGCTGTTACTATTCTATCAGCTAGAAATAACTAGAATATTGCTAATTGCTAAATCCAAGCAAAATATTATTTAGTTTGGTTACTGAAAACTTGCAAAAGCCTTAAGTGAATTCATTGGGTATGCTATTCCATCCATTCCAACTATTTTTTTGGTAAATATTCCAGGATGTCAGGTAATGGGGAGTGGTTACCACAGCAGTGACTGTATCTCTTTCTTTTTTTCTCTTCTGCAATCTTCTGTTGATTGATTGATTCATATACATGTATAGACACACATCAGTTTGATTGTCCAAACCATTTTTTAGCAGAAAGTAATTTGATTTAGTAATAATTTAGTAGTAGTGGAACTAGGAATAACACCTCAAGGGATTAAGTCCTTTTCTCCTCTATTAGAAGTTAAATGCTAACTGTTTACATGAAATACCTGAAAATGTACTTCCATTTCTCACAGACAGCTGTAAACCCTAGAAAGAAGCAAAGGGAATACTGAACCCACTTCAAACAGGAAAGAAGGTGATGTTATTAAATTTTAAAGATTGGAGCTGCCTTTTTGAAGAATATTAGCTTGCATTCAAAATAAAATTTGTAATGCTGACAGGCGACACTAATTACTGGAAATAATTTGATTGCTTTCTTTCCTGATTTTTAAGTATTTAGGGTGTCCTACAGTGTTTCCGTCATGTTTAGATTATTCAGGCATATTAACAGTAAAATGACACATGAATTCATTTCTCTGTATCAAGTATCTTGTGTATATGCTAAGGGGGAAAATTTTCATTTCTAGGAGAAAATCTCTTTTTCTGCTGGTGTTTCTGGGGCTGATAACAATGTCTGTACATTTCTCCAAATAAACTCTACTGTTTTTACTTCCTTCCACCTAGAAGTTTTTCTTTATATTTGCGCATCAGTCAAAGAACCGTATCCAGGAAAGAAAACCACCAGATTATTCTAATTAAAACTGTCCAACAACATTAACTTATTTAACTTATTTCTATGTTATTTCATGAAGAGCAAGTGAAAAATGAAAAGTAGAAAGATCATTAGGAGGTCAAGTTACTGAGATTAAGATGTGATGTACAGATCCAGTTCTGCCACATAACTCCTGAACTTCTGTTAAGCAGTTGAGTCACTTGAGTTCTTCATACTCCAGCTGGGTTCAAAATGAGGAATAATATTCTTTTTCATCACCATTGGTCAAAGGTTGCCTTCTCTCTCTGTAAGGTGCTTAACAACATGGAGCTCAGTCTTTTGACATTAATAATAATCATCAGAACACTGAAAGTCACAGACAACTCTTAAGAACTTAGATTTAAAAGTTAAGAAATCTGTATTATAAATAATATAATTAAATAGGAGTCCCTAGACCTTAAGATACCAAAGCTTATCCCATTCTCTCTAATATGTTTAGGAAAGTTTGTTGCCTGTCTGTCCAGTATTGATCATCAAAGTAAAATAATGCATTTTGTTGTCCTGTGATGTGAATTTCCAATTAAAATTCAACAGTGCAATCCCATTCAAAATAGATCTAATATAATTTGAAGTACATTAATTTGACTTGGTTACCTTTTTTGTTAATTAAACTGATGAGGCAATTTATTTGCTCATTCCAGACTTGACATTAAATGACATTTCATGTGACATCCGCTATTTTTATGTTAATTGAGTAACTTTTGATTTGTATATACCAGTTTGATTTGTGTAGTACATAAGTGACAGGGGGGAAAAAAAAGTAATATCTGAAAATAATAAGTAATCTAAGTGATTTGCAAATAGAGTTACTAGCAAACAGTTACTAGCCACACAGGTGGCTGTTTATTTTTAGATTTCCCAAGGACTGTAGATGAACTGTCACTCCAAACTGCTATTTCAATAGGATTTTGGAAATTAAAAATACAGAATGCAATGCTGACTGTTTCTATATTAATGGCACTTCGAAAAGTAGAGTTTCTTTCCACTAGTAGTTCTCACAGAACTAGGCCAGTCCTTGAGATTAAATGATCACTGGTAAGTTTTCGTCTTTATGAGTATTTAATTTTTATGAAAGAATCACAGGCTTTAAGAGTTTACTCCTATGAAGCAAATATTTTAATCCATGCAAGAGTGGATTAGAAATGTAGAAATTCCTGTTGTTCGTTGTATTTCAAACACTGCTAAGAACTGCAAAAATATAAATAACAAGATAGATGTAGCACATATTTCTTTCAGCATAAAACTTGGTATATCCATTATGCTTGGATAAGATTTTAATGGCATCATTACTGACAAAATAAGACTAATCAGTAGGTCTTCATTCTGTCTTAACAACAGAGAAGAAATTCCTCATTCTGGTTTAAATTTGAGAAAAAAACTAAAGCAAGCACCAGAAACAAACTCTTTCCTTTCCCAGCTTTCATGAGTGTGCTTTGTGTTTGTTTGTCAGCTGGGAATTCTGATATGATCTCTGTTATATGGTCTCTATTTCAACACTAAGTGAAAAGGCTTTTCTTACCTGAGACATCCTGGGATTCGCCTCCTATTAACTTCTTTCAGGATTTTTTGGTCATGGGCAAAATCTTCCTGTATCCAGATTTTTCTTCCATGCAAAATCTGTCAAAGCCTTGTCGTCATTAATAGGAATACACTGAAATCTAAGTCCAAATTTTCCCTTTTCATAAAGGGTGTTATAAAATTTATGTAGTAACAAACTCCAGCAAAAAACACCAGAAAAAAATCAAAACTAATATAATATTTTATCATAACAGTTTCTAAAATTCTAAATTAGATTAAGAAACCTTACCTACCATGAGAAAAAGATAGACATATTTCCACTAATAATAGAGGCCTGATATTCCCGGGAAGCTGAAGTAAGTAAACTAGTACATATTCAATATTCTTTATATCAATGCTGTAGTTCACTGGAGCTTTTGACTTCAATGTACACATATTTTGAAGAGAATGCCTTAAAGTGATTCAAGCATATTGTCTTTTCACTCTAGTTCTTAAACGACTACACAGAGGAAAGAGTCAGGATAGTTTTATGGCCTTTATTCAAATTAGGAATTAAACATTCAGAATTTAAAGACTTCTCTCTAAAGTGTGCTGAATTCTAGGCTAGTTTCCTGCAACCATTTTTGTATTCCTAAATACTAAAATTGGTATCCTTCGGTATCACTGAAATTCATTAATCTTTTCCAAAGAGACCACAAGGACAGTGTCCTGTGATTTCTGCCCAGCCAAAGTATGTTGTTTTACCAGGCAGCTGGAAACAAAATCCACACACGTTTACTGTTCCTTTATTTCATTCCTGACATTCTCCACCATGTACTCCTGATGTGTCTGTCCACTTGTCACAATGGAAGATCACATCATAAAATTTGGACTATAGAGAAAAAGAGTGATTGCAAGCAGGTCAGTCTTTGATTACATAAAAGCCTGCAGCACCTTTGCTTCAACCACTTTGAAGGAAAATCTAAACCTTAATTAGGCCAAGGAACAGACAACAGCTTAGAATAATACTTGGACCTAAAAACCCAAGACAAGAAGTAAGTGAATTGAGGAAAAAAAAAGATTGGCCTAGGGTATCTAGCTCATTGATTTGAGTCTGTGTAAGGAAACAGGTTGCTAAGGATTTTGAATGCAAGGGACAAAAATTGAAAAAGACAGCAATTTGATATGTCAAATTTCTGTACCTGCTAAACAACAATTCAGTACTTCAAATTTTAATAGTATTTGGCATTAAAAAGATAACAGTGCTGAAACAATTTGCAGAAGGAGATACTTACATGAGCAATTTTTTCCCTTACTTTGGGAAATGCTACAATCAGCAAAGACATGCAAGGAATTCCGACATTGGGGGAGAGATGAGTTGTTTTGGATTGTAGGAATGGTGTTGCAAGTATGGGAAACAAAACAAGGCACAAAGATGGCATAGAATAAAAACTGCTGACCAAACCAAGCTTTTTCTTCATTCTGTCACATTGTGAGGTATCACTAGCTAGTTAAGAAACTAATTTCACTGCAGCTACTTCTTTTACTTATTAATACTTCACCATTGTTGATTTTAAGCCTGTCCAAGTAACAATTTTCCTTCCCATGAAAAAGATATTAGAAAAGGCTGACATAAATATCAGTATAATATCAACCAATTAATGAAAAATTTAAGAGCAATTCTTACCCAGAAAAAAAGTAGAGTTCTAGGGTCATGCAATTACAGCACTTATATTTTGTTCTGGTGAAGCTGTTTGATGCATTTTCAAACATGTTTTAAATAACATGACTTTGAAAGTTGTTTGAACTCGTTTTTTTATCTGACACTCAGGACCTGGTTTTGATGAACAGAAAAAGTAAAAAACACAGTAATGGAAGTGAAGGGATAGGTATGATGGTTGAAGCTGGTTTGCCTTTTCAGTCACTGAAAGGTTATGTGATCTGACGTTTATCATGTTCAGCTTCACTCCATTCCAATTCTCCTGATCAGTCCTCTTTCTCTCTTCAGCTATCTAGTCCAGCATGTCTGTTCCACCATGTTAATAACTCAACTTTTCCATAACTTTCATATTTGACCATGAGTGGAGTGGATTCTATTTATTCTCAGACATTTCTTCCTATTGCTCTTGTGGGGTGAAACATGCAATATCAATGCAAACAGAAAATGTTTCTTTCTTGTCACCATTTTCCATTAATTTCTACATTTAGCTCATAGCTCCTTTCCTCCTGCCCCTTTTGCCCATTTTCGAGTCCATGCAGAGTTAATTGATACTATTTCTAGTCCTAAATTCACCACAATCATCGGCTTCTACTGTTCTTGTTCTTCCACTAAATGTTTTGAATTAAAATCCTGAACTCAGACTAATTTTCTCCATGAAATTTGCTATATGTCAGTCTACTTTTCAAGCTGTAATACATTGCTTTCCAATTTGAAACTAGTCTCCAACATTTCAGTATCTTTTTCTGCCACTTTGGTCTGATATACAGAGATATGTTCTTCTAGGACGAAAACTACAGAAAACTCACAACGAGTTATTTGATTCCCAGTTTCTCTCCTTTTCCCATTCTTCTCTAACTCCTTTCATTTAGTTACAGAAACACTCCACTATCACTCCATGTCTCTCTCATCAGCTTTCTAAGCTGACTCATTCCTGGTTTATTTGTTCTTATATTTTTCTTTCTCTCTCTTTATATAGAACACATGGGCCTTACTTAATAACCTTCCTAGAACTTCTGCCTTCCAGGAATGTTTAACATATTATGGATGACATGCCTAATCAGCCCAAACTTATTGTTTATTTATTTATTTACTTTACTTCATCATAAATTTAATGTTATTTTTAAATCTTGTCTAGAAGCTACAAGAATAAATCAGAAAGCTAGAGGTAAGTACTGAGAGCTTCAGGATATATTTCAATCTTTAATAAGTTAAAACATACATGTGATACCATTGTGCCTGCTCACGTCGGCAAGTCCCTTGGCACTGCTTACATGACACATATCAGCTCCATCTGAGTGCCCCATTTGAAAACATTACTTTAGAGCCAACATCATATTTTAAGTAGCTTTAAAACTAAGCAAAACATAAACAAAACCATAAACAATTATACAGTTTAATTGCACAAAAAAATATTGAAAACCAACAGGATTTATAGAGCTTAAACCACAAAATCATTTGGAAAATTCTTATCAGGACAGAAACATGACATACTCCTACAATTTCCAATATTATAATTTTACTCAGAAAGTTCTGTGAATACCTAGTTGATGTAACACTCTGCCTCTTAAAATACAATAAAAGCATGTCTCTATCAATAACGTCATCCAACACTAATCATACAGTGAGCAGGGATTTTCTGAACACACACATGAAGCTTGGAGAGCAGATTTAATTTACCATACTCCTTGTTATTGCACTTCCAATCTTTTCCTAAATACACTGCCAAGCACTAATGAGAATATCTCATTATCTGGCATCAACTACAACAGACCACTAGACATTAGACTGAGGAATCCAAATTTAGTGCTTTTGTTCATCAAATAATAATTTAAGGTTGCATTCCCACCAAGACCTCCAAATTACAAGATTAGCAAAACTTTCCTTATTGAGAATTTAATTTTCCAAAAATTGTTTAATGACCTCTACTGCCCTCAGATTTTCAAAGAACAATATATGTCATATATGTCATAATCATATATGTCAGCAACTTTTTTTTCCATTTCCCTAGTCACAATCACAAGATAGTCTTGTTTCCTGTTGCAGCTTGCTGTACCTAGGGGTAGAAGAAACACTTACACCATGCTTGAAAAGATTGAAGTGGTTAGCAAATACATAAGTACTTTCTGGATTGGCTTTAGTATCACATCTATAAAGTCTATCAACCATCTGGTATTGAGTCCTGTGCCAAACCACTAAGCTCAACCCTCTCCTTGTAAACTTGTCATTATCCTTCTAGCTATTCAATCTTAAAACAAGAGGTGGAAATCTTAGTACAGAAAGATTTCTGTACAGCAGAGCATCTAAATGACTCAAGCTGATAAAAAGTGGAAGATTAACCTTTTATTGATGTATGTGTAAAATAAGACTCTTCCCTGATAATTTTAATTATTTATATGTACAAAGCAAGTGTATCTATTACAATTCTCTGACCTATTCAAGACTTCTCTTAAAGACAAGATATGCAGAAGTCAGGCAAGGACCTGAACAAGTGAATACAGCTTTGAATATGGCTCTGTTTTGACTGTGTAGTTGGACCAGAGAGTGCCTAAAAGCCCATTACAGTCTTTCGTGTTTTTTCCTTCTTATGATTCTTACTCTATAGTACACTACGTAGATTTTGCACAAGCGAAAAATGAACACAAAAAGTCAAGCAAAAGAAATTTTTATCAAGAGGGATAAGATTGTTCAAAGGCGTAGGGAAAGAGGATATCTTATAGTATAACTGTTTATTTCATTACTCAAATTCCACCTTTGTACTTTTGCAAATGCCTAAGGAAGGAATTATTAATATAGCTACCTGTTAAGCACTAAGTAAGTATGTGCTTAACTTTTGAGAAGAATATGAATTCAACTAATGAAGTTAATCTGACATTAATAATTTACAGGAAATGGATTCAGAATTCATATCTGAAATGACATCTCTGTAGGGATCCTTGATTTTCAAGTTTGCTCTTGTACACATAAAAAAAAAAATCCATCTTTATACTGCACTCTGAGGCCTGTAAGGATCATTTCAGTAGGATTCATCCAGATATAAAATCTGATTTTATAATATATTGATGCAACTTTGTACTGGATATAATTATTTCATAGTATCAGAGCTCTCTCTTATATTCACCAAAAAACAGTAGATATAAGTAGTTATTATTGTCCTGTACAAGAGCGACTTAACTTGAACTTATAAGACCTGAACCTTGAACCTCTGCAGAAAACCTGATGCTATTATAGGACTTATTTGAAATCTTAACTGAACATAATACTCAGTTCCTGCTATTTCTCAGTTCTTAAGATATTAAAATAAAGTGCAACTCCATGGATTTTATTCAGATTTAGGGACCAATGCCTTTTACAAACACAGTATATCAGCGCTTGATTCTTTCTTTTATTTTTTGGTGTAGGACAATCTACTGTCAGATTTTCACCTCCAACTCCGTATTTTGTTGAAAGACAAGAAAATCAACATAGGATTTAATGAGAATGAATAGAATGTAATATTTCTAGAGCTCCAAATCCCTGAATAGATTTTTGCTTAAGTGCTAGTGCTGAATTTTGACATTTCTTCATATTTTAAGCATTCAAAGAATTCTGATGAAATTACAACCATAGTGAACATAATTTAGATTCATTGGCAAGCCATTATATTTAAGGTTACAAAAATAGCCACAGTGGTCTTTGCTTTCCTGTGACAAACATTTCAATAATATATTGAATTTTAGCACTCAAGGCCATATTCTGGCAAACTCATAAGAGGCTCTATTTGTACAAAGTTATTAATCATCTATTTCTATATGCTTTGCAAAAAATTACAATACCCGACTGCTAAGTAGTACAAGTAAGAAATAGCATGTTGTTCCCTATTCACTGCTTATATTTTTAAGCATATTCATTGTTCATGAGAGGTGGGAGACTGACAACCTTGCAGGATATTTGTTTTCTATTATAAATTGTAAGCAGGACTGTGTCAATGGTTTTTTTGCCCCATCAGTACGCTTCTGAGGTTCTTGCTTTAGTGATCAAAGTCACCTGTCATTTACATCCGTTTAAAGGAAATTAATCTGTGATTGTGCCATGCTGGATATAATCTTAATTTGGCAAATATGGTCATGAAACAAATTTCAGAATTTTGCCCATTCAGTGATTGAGCTCTCTTGTCAACTGTAAAGACTTCATAAAGCCATCAAGGAAAGCAATAATTTGCAGTCTCTGTCCTTATTTTGTCCTAGAGACCTAATCTTTGACATTGGTTTTGCTGTTCACCTATTCACTTCTACCTTGCAGAGAAGGTGTCTAGTACTGATTATCCAAACTGAACAGAAAAGATTTTAGAGTTTAGGTAAGTAATAAGATGTGATATACTTATATGAAGGTAAATGTCCTCACTCTAATAATAACCTCCCTGTCTTCAAAGTGGACTCTTAGTTCCTGCCCAAATGCTGCAGATAAGGCTTGCTTCAGGTGGGGTGAATCCCAGTGAGATAGCCATACAGCAGTGCTGTAGAGATATTCCAACCTTTATCTATGCCTCACGAGGTATTATTGGCCTTCACTTAATTATAACATGGCTCCACCAGAGTCAAACTTATAAGTAGCACATTACTTTTTGAAAGCACAGAAAATCCTTGTACAAGACAAAAAAGCTTCACATTTTTTCTTTCAATCTACTTTCTTCATGAAAAAAAAAAAGAAATTTCATTCTTCTGCCTTCTCTTTGTCCTTTCTTCCAAAGTAAATAAATATCAGACTAAACAGTAACATGTAAGAAACAACACTCTTCCTACAGATATGGTGGATCTCTTCTTCTGAGAGGAGCAGATCAGACCAGCAAGCAGATGCTGCAAATGCACATATGCAGACACAGAAGTTAATACAGCCTTCCCTTTTATAAATATAGACTGTTTCTACATAGAATCCTGTTAACCTTTTCATAGAAGGTTGCCAGAAACCCATTCACAATATAGATGCTCCATGAGGAATACAATAGGAATTCTCTGTGCCTGATTATTCATGATGCTTCATGCATATTCAGGAAAAGAGTAAAAACTGAGTCAAGATGAAATCCTCTTCAGCAAATTCATTAGGTTTGTCACAGGGCCACAAAAAGACCCAGCCTCTGAGGAGGCTGAATCACACTTATCTGCAGTCTGAGCATCCTCAGTTTTCATTTGGAGATGTGTCCTGGAAGGACAATTTCACTTATGCTGAATTTCACAACACCTTAGGTGAACAGCCCCTGCTATCAGAGTTCACATAGATATCACTCAACTGAACTAACTCTTTACTCCTCTCTGGATAAACTATTTATTAATAACCAAAATAATACTAGGAAAAATGGAAGAAAATATAGGTATATACCTTTCCTACATATTTCTTCAGGCTTTCTGAAGTACTAAATCAATTTACAGCAGTGTGTAAATTTTCTGTACTATAATCAATAATGCTTAAAAAGTCAGCACTTTTTAGTGCTTAAGTAACTCAAGAAAACACTTCAAAAAACTACAAGAATGCTTGTAGAAAGCTGAACTTGGTGATTACAGCCAGCCCAAGCATAAAACATGTTTTGCTGGTTCAAAAAAAATTTATTCAAGGAACAGCATAACAAGGAGCAACTGAAAATTAGGTCTTGTATAGTACACTGTTATGTATAATGACTGACAGGTACTGCCTGCACTGGGCCTTTTAAGACAGATGTGTGGCACGTTTATAAATAAGTATACCAGGAATTCCATGCTATTAAAGACATAGATAAATCATTTACTAGGGTTCCAAATATACACAAATGAGACTTACTTTCCAATGTCCAACTGCAGAAGGAATATATGTTTTGTAGCATAATACTCAAGTATAAATTACATGTCAGTGAATTCCCATGGCCTCTAAAATGCCAGTTCACACCCTGGTGTTAACTTTTAGGGTTAAGCAGCAGCCATCAGGGGCTACTTTTCCTCTTCAGTTTCAGTGCTCAGACACGGTTTTGACCAAGTCTCAGACATTGAATCATGTAGTCTCTGTTTGTAGCCTGCTTAGTTAATACTATTAGTTAACCACTGTAGGGTAGATAATCCCTGAGGAATGAAAGGGGTTATTCATCTTCCTTCTGTGAAAATATTACAGCAACTGATATCAGAACATATCTCTTAATCTAAAGCATCAAGATTTGTGCATACAACTTCTCAGGTTCAAATTCTGAGCTAGATTTACATCACGACATTTTTAGTAAATATGCGGTCTTGTTCTACCTTTCCCTTACAGGCTGCAGGAAAGCACATTCTCATGACCTTGAGATTCAGTAGAGCCCTCTAAATGCAGCAATGGATGAACTTCTGTACTACAATATGAATTTCCATGTTTCAGTTTAGGAAACATACTTTAGGAATTAAAACTTTAGCAAACAACAATTTCTCACTATAGTCCGTCAGGAGATTGAGCAATTTTTTTCTATGAACTTCAGCCTAAATCTCATGGATGATATTTTATACATACTTCCTTAGAAATTATTTTTTCACATAGGCTTGTAAGGTCACCATATAACTTTCAATGTAAAAATTCACACAAGAGGTTTCAGCATCTTTTTTTAAGGTTAAAGTTAGGATGACAAAATTCTACTTTGAAATAGACCAAGTTCATTCAAGTTAAACATTCAAATAAAAGCATGTTCGGCAACCAAACAGAAGGAAATGTAGAAAATTCTGTTTGATTTAAGAATTGAAGGCAATCCTGGTCGCTGCACACTCTCTTCTAGACACTGCTGAATATTATTCTGATATATGTAGACGACTGATTATTTTATTGAAGTAATTAATCAAGTAATGACTACACTTGTGTGTTCAATTATAGTCTTTATGGTTGATTAATCTTTATAATACATGTCATTACTGGCTCAATTTTTTTCCACCCAAGGCAAAGAAGGCCAATGTAAAAAATGAGAAGATAGCTATAACAAACTTGTACATTTAGAAGGTAAGGTAATGATGTTAAAGACACATTTTTCAGTGTCAGAAATATTGGCTTACTTACTGAAGCTGAAAAAGAAAATGCACACTTGCTAAACATAAAATTCCTTTTCAGTAACACCAACTTGCTTTTTAGATGTTAGAAGGCAGGGGGTTTAATAGTCATAATGTACCTAAGCTTTCCAGAAACAGTGGGGAAAGAAAGAAAGAAAGAAAGAAAGAAAGAAAGAAAGAAAGAAAGAAAGAAAGAAAGAAAGAAAGAAAGAAAGAAAGAAAGAAAGAAAGAAAGAAAGAAAGAAAGAAAGAAAGAAAGAAAGAAAGAAAGAAAGAAAGAAAGAAAGAAAGAAAAGAAAGAAAGAAAGAAAGAAAGAAAGAAAGAAAGAAAGAAAGAAAGAAAGAAAGAAAGAAAGAAAGAAAGAAAGAAAGAAAGAAAGAAAGAAAGAAAGAAAGAAAGAAAGAAAGAAAAAGAAAGAAAGAAAGAAAGAATGAAACTTTCTATTTACCATCTAATTTTACATTATCCATATTAGTTTTGGTAGCTTTTATATAGTGGACTTGTGGATATAGAAGAAAAGTAGCATGCAGATGCCACCATTTTCACAAGTGTAAAGGAAAAGAGAAAATTCTCCCACCAATACATCCAAGATGAGAAAAAAGGAGTGTAAGCTCAAGAAACCATGATGCTAAAGTCACTGTCTTCTCTTACCTGTCACTGAACAGATAAGGAGATAATTGAGACAAATTTTGTCTACTTTGCTACACTTTCACTCATTTATACCTCTCTCTGTTGATGTGAAACACATCAGTGTGTTAGCTTAAGTTCTAGTCTGCCATATTTCTAACCGGAGTCAAATTATACAAATAACTCAATTTGACTAATGGCCATGGGAATATGGGCTGAAACCTGCATAAGCACAACTCATCCAGCATCATCACCGATCCATACTCCAGCCACAAATTTCACTGTCTTCCAATATTTGCCCTTCAGTCCCATTAGCTCTCCAGGTCAGTGAAAGACAGCTATACATTTTAACTCTGACATCTGTTCTAAGAGGTGGCAGGTAACTGAGACTACCACTACTGAGACTACTACTTCAGACTGCCCAGTAACAATGTGGCAACAAGCAATTAGACTCCAAGGAAAAATGGTTGCTACTTTTTAAAAATTATTATCTGATGCCCTCTCTTCTCACTACTAATTTAGTAAGACTAAGAAAAGGAAAAATAAAATCAGTCACACAGTATCATGTATTATCAGACAGTCTCCCCATACAAACATTTTAGGAAGTGTTATTTTTGTGTTTAAGATGGTCTAGTAATTGCTATATGTGCAATTCCTGAAAGAGAAAAAAAAGTAGGCATTCATCAATGGATGAAGATTAAATACTTAATTCAGTAACTAATCAAGTTTCCTCCAGGTAGAATCATGCACTTTTTCAGAAGCATTTTTATTGAAGAATAAAATTTGGGTTGACAGAACACTCTGAATTGTGCTGGAGCTCTGGAGACTTTCAGAGCCTTCAGAGCATCCAGCCACTTCCATATGTCTCTGGGAATATCTGTGGCCTTACCAAAGACAAAGACTTAATTTCCCCCCACCCAGCCTTCCACAATAGCATTCTGTGAGGCATAATTTTTTCTGTCTATGTGAGTACACACACTTGTATCTTCATTTCATTTCTGCTCTATATTGTGTAGAGATGATCATCTCCAATATTGATACAGTCTTACCCTGTAGTTATATTTAACATGGAGTGGTACCCAAGAGAATTAGGCCCAGAGAGAGGTCACACTTCCTCAGGAAAGCTCTGTCAAATGGCTGAGTGAATTTGTAGCCTGTCTGTGCCTTTATTTGTAGATGTACATGTGTAGCCTGTTCTATGCTATGATACTGAACACTGATGGATGAATCAAATATGTTCTTCTACTAGAAAAGGTAAGATGTCATCTCTCCTTCTCATCACAAATTAATTCTCTGCAAATGCACATGACTTGTGTGGTACCTGAGATCTTTAATGTTTCACTCTAAAACAAGAGCATATCAAGTGTATTTTACAACATGCAACAGGCGCCAAAACTTCCTGGGATAATCGAGGCACCAAAGCCAGGCTGAATTACTATAGTGGAGGTAGCCTATCTTTTCCTGGGTTCCCTCTCTGCCAAACATTTCCATCAAACATTCTCATTTTCTGCCTCATTTTCATCAAGGGGAAGAGATTGTCACCAATCTGTGCTCATGAAAAAGTTTGGCCAGCATATCCATCTGGGCTTTATAAAGAGTCAACAGAGTATGTAGGGCATTAGTAAGAGATTGTAGGATCTTTTAAGAGACCCAGAGAGCTTCAGGCTAAAAACCTGCAGCTTAGTCCCAAGTCAAAGATTATTATGGCTCCAGAATAAATGAGTATTTCACAGCTCCTTGCAAAACACTATATAATTGCTCTCCTAGAAAGTTGTGCTTTAGCATCTGCCAACTTAAGAGTCGAGGGGATTTTGTCATCCCCAAACTTGCATCTCCTGTGCAAACACGCTGCTGTTCTGCCTGCCAAGTCAGTATAGCGCTTGACAATGAACATTTCAAGGGACAATCATTTTCAGTTTGGGAAGCTGTTAGCCAAACAGAAGGTTTACAAGCTAAAAAGACATAATAAAAAATGAGCAGGTATTCACCAAAGCAGAATTATTGGCCCCAAAATTGAAGCATGCTGCTGTCATAACCTGTAAACACTAATGGCTGAATCTACCCTGAGATTTACAATGTATTGTATTTACTGTTGGAAAAGAAAAATAACTTCAAAGTATTACGTTAGAAAAGTTACTTCTTCAAAGTGACACCCTGGTGTTGATAAGTGTTTCCCACCTAGGACAAAAACTGTGTTTATTCAGCTTACCAGTCAAAATTAATATTGTTCTCAGACCTACAGGATCAGTGAAGCTTATGGAGAGGAAAACAAACAAACAAACAAAAAATACCCAGTATCCTTCTGCTTCATAAATTATAAATGACAACAGTCTGAAAATAAAAAACAGTATGATCACAGTAGGGTCATCTTCATGTTGGCGATTTCAGAATGACAATAGATAGAACCAAGAAGACAGTAGAGTTTGGTTTTCATAAAGTAGTCTGACCCTCCAGGGCTAAGAATAGCAGAAAACAAATGAAAAATAATTTGTAGTTTTGCTGATAAACTAAGCATGACAAAGAAAGAGTATAGGATGAATGCAATCTCAAAATGTTACATCTATCTATATACCTATCTCAATGCATCATTTTCTTCTATAAAGAAGAAAGTCCTTGCCAGCCTCTGTCTGACAGACTAGGTATTGAATTGCTACAATTTTGAGGACTGCTTCTTTCATACTCAGAATTTCCTCTGCAATGTAATACTTAGTTTTAATTATAGGTTAAGCCATTGTACAGATAAATCTCACTATTTTCCAGTGTTTAATTTATTGAGGTTTCCTTTCAGATATAACAATTCTTTTACACAACTGGGATTCCTTTGTTAAAGGTGCCCAGAAAAACCATAGTTGTTTCATTTGACAGATACTAGCATACTGTGAAAATGAAGGTGGTAGTGAATGTGCCTTAAAATATGAGCTCCATTACTTTTGCAGTGTGCAGATTAAGATCCTACCTATATTAACTGTGAGGTCATCCTCAAAGAGCATTCTTTGCTTTTTCCCCTATCTGTAGTGAACTTTAGAGACTATATCTATATCTTTCACATGATATTCTCTTATTTCCACAGCAGGACATAAGTGCAGTGTGCAGATTCCTTGCACACTTGCAAAACACAGCCCTTTCCCCAAAATCCTGTTTTTTCCTCCATGCTTGTGTATACCTGTGGATAACAGAGGAATGGGCATACAGAGGAACAGAAAACAAACTGACAGCCTTGAGTAATGGTGGCAGAGATTTTATGATTTATGAAGACCACTCAACATCAGAACTTTTCAAACAATAGGGCTGTGCAAGGAACGGGGCTTGATCTCATATCCAGGATTTAACTTCTAAGCTCTGAGGAGACAGTGTGAATCAGTGTGCTTACCTCTGGGAGATGACCATATAGGTTTAAAATGCGAAGATGATGATGATGGCTTTGTTTCAGAGGATATATTCTTAGCTCTCTCTTAATTCAAATAGAAAACTCACTTTGACTTCATTTGCATGAATAAGAATGAGAGACATTTACAATTGAAGCAGTAATTTGAATCTAAGCATATGGATGCTCATATTCATAACTTATGTGACTTTTATGGCTGATGGTTTCTTAAATAAACAGTACTAGCATCTACCTACTGTCTGAATTTTTAAATTTTATATTTCTTAATATGTCTAGGTATTCTGGCTATAGAAAAATCCTGAAAATCTTTCAACGTTTAAAGGTATTCCAGCACACACTAAATATTTTAGAAAATAAGAAGCTCAGCTGTACAAAATATATTCTGTGGTTCACTATCCCTCACTCCCACATTATTTTTAAAACAAAGTCCAGTAAAGTGATGTGCTACTGATACACATGCTCAAGGACGGCTTGGGTGGACATTTCTGCCACTTCTGCCACAATATATCCTGAACAAGTACAGCATGAGTCCCCGAGGCTGATCACTGTTATTCCTTCCTAGAATCTTTGCCAGTTTCCTTATTCCTTTCTGTCTTATGCTGTAAAACTTCATCATCTCCCTTTACGTCTCTCTCATAGTGTCCATGACGTCATGATATTAAGTTCTGGTAATGCAGCTAAAATTATCATATTTTGAGTATTCGTGTCATTTATTTACCGAAGTGTGTTTACACAGCCATGAAAATATATCTTTTCACCTCACTGGTTCAATTAATCTCTTTATTTCATATTATCAAATTTATATTTCTTGCAAGTTTTGAACATAACAAAGAAGGTGCAAAAAACAACAACAAAAACCCAACCCAAGATATTAAAAGCTTCTGAAACATTCTTAAAAATTTACTCCAACTTGAATGGACAGCTATAACATATTTCAGTACACTTATATAGACTGCTCATTCCTTTAAACCTTTGTCGGACTTGGGCATCTCACTGTCATCACTTCTTCTTTATATTCCTTTATATTTACCATCAGAAATACCATGAATAATGCAAACAACAAGGTCATCTCACTGAAGATGCCAAGTTATTTAAAGTCCACCTCAGTAATTCTCTTCTTCCAGAAAGAAGATTTTGTCATTATTAGTGTCAACCATAGGTCCCTTGAATATAAGACTTCATCAATGTCAATTAAACTCCATGACCTTCAGTAAAAGAGTAGAATCAAAGTTAATTCAAATGCTAACAAATATAATTAATTTCATCATTTAAACACTACTTTTACAGAATTTTTTTTCATATAATAAAGGTAATGGTCAATATCATCAGAAAATTTCCTGATGGATTAAAGTATTGGACTTCAAATAAATGTAAATTATTTGTGGTAATTTTCCAGATTAACAAAGACTAACCACAGGTATCTGTCTAATTAACCTCTAAATGATTATTTGAATGCATTATAGTAAAATGTTTGACAAAACTATAATTCTTTATTTTGATAATTAAATGTATTTTCAGAATTAAAAATAATTTATGTTTTTATGACCAGTGCTATTTAAGACATAGCAAATTTCAGGCTTTTTGTACAAGAATTTGGTATAATTTCATATAGAAACCAGGTTTATGAAAACTGGGGGGAGGACAGCCAGGGCAGCTGATCCCAACTGACCAAAGGGATATCTCACCCAACATTGTGTCATGCTAAGTATATAAAGCAGGCAAAGAAGAAGGAAGGAGAGGATATTCAGAGTGATATCTTCTAGACGAGAATTTGGCCTTGAACGATAGATTTCAGATGAGGATGTTTGTCAGTCTAAATTTGAAAGCCAATTCCCAGCCAACCAGTCACCCTCCCAGATAATAGGTGGTATATTATCTGGGATAATACCCCAGATATCAGAGATACTAGAGATAAAATTTTATCTCTAATTATTTTATCTCTGTTTTGTTTAGAGATAAAAATATTTTATTTTATCTCTAATTTTAATGCATCTCCATTTTTTTTTCCTAAACTGTCTTTACATTTTTCTCTGTCCCTTTAAACTTGTACAGAAACCTTTATTTCATATAAAATTATTCCACCTGGTTTGAAATTTATAACCTAGATTTAGCTATTCTCCAAGGAATGGAAAGGTGATGATATTTTTGAAATGCCCAAGCAATGATGAAAGACATGATCTGTGGAAGAAGCTGGATCCAGATATACTGATTCCTTAGAAGCTATTTCCAGAAAAGGTAAAATATGGAATATATCTATAGATAGATAGATAGAGATTATATGTATATGTATATGTATATGTATATGTATATGTATATGTATATGTATATGTATATGTATATGTATATGTATATGTATATGTATATTTTTAAAGTTGTTATTTCTCATCAAGATAAGATGTGAATGCTGTTTTAAACATGAAAAAATACTGTTCGCTGTTATATTTTCCATGTATTCCTTCCTCTATACACTGACATTTCAGCCTACTATCACTGCTTCTGTTTCTAAATAAAACTTTACATGACAGTTAAAAACACAGCATAAATAACAGCTGCAATTGCAATTTACACTGTAACAACAAAGCTGCAGAAGCTACCACATGTAAGTGCACAGATTCTTTTTGTGAAAAGATCTGAAGTGCAATTCTAAGGACCAAAAGAAGGATAAAACCTGTGCTGCCTTTATTTCAAGAAAGGGTAAAAGTAACTATTGTTAGAAAGAGGCACTGAATGACTGAAGCAAGAAAGCTGTTGAAATGCACTCAGCTTATCAGTACAGGATCTGACAATAGGAATAGGTCACTATTGTTCCTGTTTACAAAAAAAGCCCTGTCATTAATTGAATGCAAGACTTTTGATCATTTAATTTGAACAATTAGGATTAATGTGCACACACATAAACTATGAAGCTCATATATAAGAAAGATTTGCTTTGGGATTAAATATTTCCCAGACCTGTAAGAAAGAATGCTGTGCTCTGTACAGCTATAAAAGGTTCCTGAAAGCTTGGCTAACCACGGGAAAATGGTTGTTAAAATTGTTAAAATAAGGATTTATTGACCAATAATGCAGATGTCTACCTCTTATGTGGCCACCTCGGGTTTCCTTTATGCTCACTTGAAAGAAAGTAGTATTCCTAGAGAGTAATTCATCTGAGTGTAGATGTCTAAAATCAAGCCAATGACTCATTCCCCAAAAATGCGTATTTTGTTCTCTGTTCACAAAGGAAGCCAAAGGTATCTAAGAGGCAAATCTCTGCATGTTTCTATCATCCCAAATGTCTAAACTTGTCTGTCTGTCTAGGTGGAAGCTGTCATGACTCTGGTATTAGTACCTACAAAGAAGGAATAAATAATGTATGACTAAGTTAATGAAAGGATACATTTAAAGAGGAGACAGTTGAGTTTAGATCATGTTCCAAAAACTGTGATGAAAGTGTAAGATATGCTGGACTTAGGATCTATTCCTATGATACAGACTGAAAAATTAAAGGTTGGATGTCAGCAATGATCCTTGGCTAGGAATACTATGAAGTACTTGCAAAATTATTGCCACAATCATATAGAAGCTTGATAGCAGAATCATAAGAACAGAAAAATTCAGAGATAACTCATGTGCTAGACAGACATAAGCATGGAATTTCCTTTCTTTTCTATTTTTTTCCCTCGCTATTCATCCCTTCCTTACATTTTTCTGGACTTTGCATTTATGTACTTCTATTTGCTTTCAGCTTAATTTAATTCACAGCAAGAAATGCTTGGGATAAGCAGCTGAATCCTAAGGTCATCCATTCCTTTGAACTGTTAGTGACTGCTGCTTGAAATGACAATCCCCAAATATTTGTTTCCAGGGCTGCCTGAAGGGTTGTGTGTCTTTAACAGCTTGCATAGACTAACTTGAGTGATGGTCTGCTCTCCTGTACACCCTCTTGGACAATTAAGATCCAGTGAAGTGATATTTGCTGGCAAAATTGCTCCGAATTGATCAGCATGTTAGTTCTTACAGCCAGTTCTGAGAATCATAGAATATTAAGGGGTTGGAATAGACCTTAAGAATCATGTAGTCCCAAGCCCCCTGCCATGGGCAGGGACACCTCCCACTAGACCAGGTTGCTCAAAGCCTTACCCGACCTATTCACTGTGAGACACTGGTCACAACACGGACAGCAGGTGTTTGCCCAAGGTATATTCCTTCTAGACATTGTGCAATTCTGTTGTCATGGCACACAGAGATACAGGCAGAGGCTAGCCAGCTCTTGCTGTGTCCTCTATTACATTTCTGCAAACTGTCCCTTAGACCTATATATCTGACATGTTTCTACCAAGCAGGTTTTGCAGTTTGGCGGAAGATTTTTGAACTAGCAGCTTCAGCCAAAATTAGCCTTTCCTTGCCAGCTGACTCTAAATGACATTAGAAGGGCAGAAGAGAAGTAGGTACTACCTAAGACAGAAAAGAAATATTTTATGCTATGCAGCACAACTTTGGAGCTCAAGAAACAAACTATAGCTATCTGGAAAGGAAAGCACTGTCCTCCTAGAATTGTGCTGCAGAATTATGAGTGGGAAAAAGAAAGATTTTCCTGGACATTAGAGCAGGGCTCAATCCAGAGCTGAAAAAATCTGTTTGGAGTAAGAAGACTTTTAGTTGCTGTGCTGAGACATATATCTCTATATATACACATGTATTGTTCTTAGAGTTGGAAATCTAACAGCTGGAGTAGTGCAGCACCAACACAGCATTTCAGCAAAGTAGGGTAAAAGGAGTCTAATTTCCATCTGCTGAGGTCTTCATTGTCCAGCTGAAAGGAGGTGAGACATTAGACACTGCTGACAAACTACTGCTCCAAGAATAGCAGTATTGCTATACAGAAGCAGAATAAGAAGTGGTCAGTATGGCTGACAACCAAATTGACTTGTGGGATGGTGAAAACACACACACACAACCTGGCTGTGTGAGAACACTTAAACACAGGGTGACAGCCAGTCATTGATGATACACCCAGGCTCATGTGGAAAGCAGGCAAACTTCTCAGTGATAAAATCCAGCACAATGACATCACTCCTGGTGGAAATATTTTAAATCCATATTAAACATAATAGAACATTTTAAGTTTCATTAAAGTGTCAATCATTTCCACACCATTCAATTTTTTAAGGCAGAAGAATTGAGAGAGGAAAAACAGAGAAGTAGAAGCAATTGTTTCTAAATATTTTAATATTTTTTATTTCTTTTAAGGACAAAATGAGCTCAAGAAGAGAAAGATCTGTTACCCAAACTATAAGTTTCAATTTACAAGAGCATAAAAATGAAAAAATGAAAAATCTGTAAAGACAGCAATTTTTAATACTTCATTGCATAGACAAATAGTGGTTGGTATTCTTGTCATAAGCATTTTATTTATTTTAGTGTTTCTAGTGTTCAATAAAGGACAAAGACAATATACCTTACAAAACATAAAAAACTTCTACATGAGCTCTTTTAGTGTGGCCGTTAAACTATGCAGACAGACATTCTTTTATTCAGATTTTTTCTTTTTCTCCCTACAGCTTCACCACAAGAATATATGGGCCCTTACTACAGGACTTGTGAGATACAGACAGATTTATCTAATCAAGAGACTGAAAATGAATTGACAGAACACTAGAAACCACCACTTTTTTTAAAAACAAGAATTATGCTGCCACAGTCATTTGTCATTTTGCTCTTGATGCAAATATGTTTAGGGGCTTAACAGTCTTTATTTTAAATGTATTCACATTGCATTTTTAGTTTTAATTTCCTGAATGTTCCATGTAATGATATTACCCCATTGCATGTTTTTTAGGCAGATATTTTGTCTGCTGCCTAGCAAATCCTATTATTTCTTGCTTTCCATCCAAGACATATTACTGTGTTTATTGCCTTTGCAAGAGAATGGCAATTCAGATTCTGAAATTGATAGGTGTGTGCACAAGTAGTATTGCAGATCTTGGCCTCTGCTCTGTGTCACAAGAAAAGTAAGCTTACTTTTCTTAGGGGATAGGAAGGAAATGGCTGTAAACATCATGGGCTTTTTCCCCCTCTTCTTTAAACTTCAAGGTTAGGATTTTCAAATAAATGTTAGACTGGAGTATGGATAGAGTGGTTAAAAAATAGCATTTCATTTTTACAGCAGTCTTTGGTTTTGAAAAACAGTCATATAATTCCACTGAGATCATGGAAGGTTTGCTTGCAGTGAAACCATATTTTTGTTCTTGCCAAAGGACAGTCCTTTCCAGGCTGTGGCCCACACTGGTTTTAACTGCATTGGCAAATTGAGAGTGAACATTCAGTCTAGTTCAGGAATGTGGATGCAATTGCATTTCTGTCAAATTAAGCACTGTACATGACATTAAATTTATGCTAGCTTCATGCCAATTGTGAGACAACAAGTGATATCAAATCCATCTTTTTTTCTTTTTTTTTTTTTTTTTTTAAATCCCATAGTCAGTTTATATCAGATCACCCCATAAATTAATTTTATATTTTCTGGAGCAGGAATCTAACATTATCTTTATTTCATCAGAGACTCACAAGCTCACTCTCAAATGCAGTAAGAAAAGGAGAGACTGACTCCTTCTTTCCTCTGAAGAATGGTAATGTGTATTAGCTTAATTATTTACCAGAGGAGATTTTCAATAATATCACTGGAAGGCAATTTTTATTCTTTATCGGATAAGCAATAATTAATATTGTCAAGCAATTGGGTATATTCAGTGCCAATAAAAATTACAGCACCAGTTGAGGATGTTGTGTTCTTAGAATTCCCAAAGTTGATTGCCAGCCTTCAACAGACAAAAAAAAAAAAAAAAAAAAAAAAAAGCTGCCCATGCTAATTTAGTTGACTGGAATGCAGAAGTCTAACAACCTTGCAATGAGAGACACAGAAGGAAATGGAGGCTGCAGAAAGCAGCATAGATGACATTAGGATTTATTGATTCATCCTGAATATTTCTTTTGGAACAAAAGTCCTCTATATTCATCTTCAACAGTCAATCCAGGTATGAAAAACCAGTAAAATATTTTTGTCTTCTGCAGTTTTGGCATAGCATAACAGAACTTGGTGTTTGCTAGAATAGGCAGTAATTTTAATATTCTTTATACAGTAGTATCTTTATATGTGTGTGTTACAGAAGCTATATGGCTTACTCCATTTGCCTGCATACCCTTGAACATACATAGGTCTCAAGTTTATTACAGACATTAGGGTATTGTGCAAGTTGCTACTTTAAATCCCTTCCAAATACAAATTAATATACAATAATACGGCATTTATATACTTATTTTTGCCTGAGAATGTAAAATCAAACGGAAAAGTCTAGGTAAAAATTGTTCCTCTCTTTTTCTACATGGGAAAAATGTGACTGGATAGACCAAATGACCTGGTCTCAAACTATATTCTTTATACTTAAAGTGCTTCATGGTACAAGCCCAGCATAGCTAATAGATGACCTGAAGTTCCAAGATAAAGATTTCAGTCATAAACTTTCTCCTCCACTGCAGTAGAATCTTCTACCATAAAGATATAGCTCACCTGTATAAGAGCAGACATTCAGCAGGTAGGTGGTTCAAAACCATGAAATAGTTTCTCCTAAGAAATAAGGACCATAATAAATTTCATTGTCTTCTGTAACTGCAAGAAACCTTTTTCTTCATTAGCCTTGAACACCCTTCAGCAGCACTTCCACTGGAAGGGAAAAGTAAGGCTCCAGTCAAAATATATTTCAAAATACTAAACTTATACTTCTCAAGGAGAGAGGGTAAGATAGAAACAGAATGCAGTGCACATGACAGCCAAAGACCTAATTGCTATTGCACATTTAAAGAACTTGGATCCTTTGGTGATATAACTTGCCCTAAACCAAAGGACAAAGTCATGACTGCAAATTTTGAGTTTTCAAATTCACTGGTGTGACTATTTCAGGATGTTTATATAGTGTCACAGGGATTCAGTAGGAATTAAATGTACCTCCTGAGTCCCTCCAAAGGGATCAGCTCTGGATCTACTATATTTCCCAGAAGCTGAGCTCTACACATGAGCTGATTAGTGACATCTAGACTCAGAAACACAGGGGGTCTTTACTTCCTCTGAACCTGAAACTCCAACCAGAGAGCAATAGGAATATTCAAAGCTAGTTTACTGCTTTATGCATGTGTGTCTGTGTACACTGAAAGACCCTATGTATTACCAGAATATGTTCTTTCAGTCGTCTGTATTTCTAATGGTTGACTCGTCCATGTCACTGTTTCCAATGCTTTCTGTTTTCAAAAATAGTTGTGCTACCATATCCCTGATCCTGATATTATCTATAGAACAAATCAGAGACTAATTATCCTTTACTTGTAAACATATGTAACATAGCAGAAGAAACTTAAAATAAACCAAATGGCAAACAAAGGGGAGTGTAATTTGCAACCCAATTATCAGTGGTACTCACACTCTTAGACAGACATCTAAATCGGACTTGTGGCTCTAGAGTGACAAAAATGAAATTATTAGTCCTTATTTCCAGTATCACACTGATTCCAAGATAGTGAAAAGCCAAATTCAGGAAGATATTTAACTTGCTAGTTCACATCTAGGTTTCCATCCTAGTGAAATGAAAAGTTAGGAGCCAAATAAGAACTAATATTGCTGTATCTGAGTCTTAGACACAGCCAGCAAAACGTGGTTATATTTTAGCTGATCATTACTTTCCCTGGATAAACTGCAAATGCCAGTGCAGTGTCTCCTAGTCCCCTTTAGTATAGGCAAATGTACTTGCTTTATCTGCTTCTGCAACTAACTTCTGACCTCACTCTTATATATATGTTTTATTTTACACACTGAGTAGTTCCACTGACCTGCATCAGCATTTCAGAGACAGGATATGGCCTGAGAAACAAAATTACCCTCAAATTTATTGCATTTTCTTTCTTTCCTTAAATAATTCAAGTGATATAACTCTTTAGATTAGGGATAGTTCCACTCATGTACACAGATAATATCATAGCAAGTTTCTGTTAGGGGTTGGATTGTTCCCCTTTTCTTTCTGTGAATTCCTCCCATTGTTATGCTAAGTAGTTGTGGCTACACCTTAAAACGACAGATAATGCTCTCTCGTAGGGAGGTGGGGGGGGAACCAGAAAAGGAAAGGTGGGAGAGGGATCTGGGGTGGGGACTCTCTCTCGCTTGGCTCGTGGAGGGAGAGGACACCCCGTGCTTCACTCTGGCATCTCCCCCTGACATCTCAGTGCTGAGATCCACGCTCCCTGCCTTTGGATATCGCTCTGCTGCTCTCCCATCTCACCCTACTATCTCCGGACACTCTGCTGAGCACCACGACCGACACCGTGAGGGGGGGGAGTCACCTTCCCCTCCCCGCTCACCCCTGGGCCTCCGCCGCCATCACTCCAGCCCTCTGCAACTGCGCGGGACCCGCCCTGCCCCCACAGCACCGGTAACCGAGCACAGGGAGACGGCCTGAGGCCAAAAGGGACTGGAGCGGAGCTAGACTGTTCTGTTCTGTTGCCAACAGCTGTTGTTGTTTTCTGCCTTGTTAGATACCAGTAAAGAACTGTTATTCACATCCCCATATCTCCTGTCTGAAAGCATCTGATTTGGACCTAAAATAATTAAAAGGGAGGGGGGTTGCACTCTGCATTGCAAAAAAAGGGGCTCTTGCCTTTCCTTAAACCATACCTGTCTTTTCAAACCAAGACAGTTTCCAATGAGAAAGAGAAGAACACAAAGGAGAGGATGAAGCCCCACTGTGAATATGAATGACTGTGTATTCTCAACAGCTGATTGTCTTAGGTTGCAGTACAGGATGTGACCAAAAGTATGTATTCTATCACCATTTGTTGAAACCAGGTAGGGCAGTGATCCTTATCACTGTGGGAGATATTTTCTGCTAATGGACCATCTGTTAAAACCAGGTGAGACAGTCATCTTTATCTTCTCCACAACCCATCCTTCCTCCAGGAAGGTATCTTCTGTTAATGAGCCATTGAATTCCACTGCATGACTGAAAAAAATTACATTATCCCATTGGAGATGCTCCAGCCAGGGGGAGGAGCCAAGCCTTTCCGACCTAGATAGAAACAGAGATTTGGAACACTAAGGCAGCCTTTTTTTTCCACTGGATTCCAGAGGAAAACCAGATCTTTCCACATCATTAGTGGACCTTTGGAGGAAGACTGCACCCTTCTACAGGACCACTGCTTCAACAGAACCACATCTGTCATCCAGGAGGACTGCAGGCACCATTTAATTGGATTGCCACCAGCACCCTGACTAATGGGATGTCAAGTTGTATTCTGACTCTGTCAGTGTTTTTTTTGTGTTTGTTCTCTGTAATACTGTATTTCTATTTTAATTTTCCTAATAAAGAATTATTATTCCTATTCCCATATCTTTGCCTGAGAGCCCCTTTAATTTCAAAAATATAATAATTTGGAGGGAGGGTGTTTACATTCTCCATTTCAAAAGAGAGGCTTCTGACTTTCTTAACAGACACCTGTCTTTCAAACCAAGACACTAATGCATCAGAAGAACAATCATACTTCACCAGGTGACACTAACACAGGCCAGCAATTCTGAGTCTTCTTCACTAAATCAATGTCTTAGCAACAACCTGACAAAGCTGACAAAGCAGCTTTCATTTCTTTTTTGTTTCTTTTTTCAGATTGTTTAGGGTGGGTTTTTTTTTTCTTTTTGATGGAATTTTTTGGGTTTTTTGCTTTTCTTTAGTGAATATATTATCCTTCTTAGAGCTTATATTAACTTAGGGAAAAAATAATACATAGCTTCTTTTCTAAAGAAAAATAAATCCACTTGCCAAACTGATTCAACTACCCCAAAACTTATGTCCTCCCTCAAACAGGTTGTCTCCTTAAAAATGTAAACAACAAAATACTCTAAAATTTATTGTACACCAAGCTGAAGTAAGTCTACCACTAATTGCTCAGAATCTAATTAAAATATTTTTATCTGTCTTGAATGTGTTTATTTCATTATACGGCTTATTTTATTGTGGGTCACTCCAACTTTGTTAGTTCTCTCTGTCAGCACTGACATCATCCTAACAAATATATTTTCCTGATAGAGAAATTTACCCAGTGACAGAGGAAAAAAAAAAAGGGCTGCTCCACAAAGGAAAAAACAACCATATAAATAAATAAATAAATAAATAAATAAATAAATAAATAAATATTGCAATAAATGGAATATTATGGTTTGCTGTTGTGCTGGTTTTACAATATTAATTTTTGGTGAAGAGGGAAATAAAGTCAGCCATGGAAGTAATTCTCTGTGAAGAGATGCTTGCAGCTTTCTCTGTGCCTGGCAAAACCAATAGCCTGCTGGCTCTGAGAACTGGCACATTGCAAAGTCAATTGGAAAAGCTGGAAACACCTCTATGATAACATATTCAAGAAAGAAGAAGCTGAGGGAAGCTCTTTTTCTGCCCTTGGAGGAGTGGCCGGTAGGCAGGGCGCCTTCTGCCTCTCAGTGGCTGCTGGGTGGGGGCCACTGGGCCCTGTCCTGGCACGGCCACCAAAATCCTTCTGCCAGGGGCTCAACCTGGCACCAGGAGCAACCATGCAGCCGAGATCAGGGCTGGCTCCGTGGCCCATGTTGGGAGAGGCCCCAGAGAAGAGCCAGCAGCCAGCACGGCTTGAACAGTGCTGGTGGAGCCCAGGTGATCAGCAGTGAGAAGCACAGCAAGCAATTCCTCCATGCAGAGCCCGGATGGGATCAATCTTTCAGCATTGCAGATCTCTATAAAAACTACTTCCATTGATAGAACTTGAGAACAAATGAACCTACAAACACCGATTCTCTCCTGAGTGAGAGAAAAGGGAAAAGTGAGGGCACGTGAGGAGAACAATATGGTGACATGGAGGTCGGTGCAAAGGAGGGACGGGGAGGAGGAAGTGCTCCGAGCATTGGAGATGAGATTCTTCTACAAGCTGTAGTAAGGACTATGATACAACAAACTGCTTCCCTGTAATTAATGAAGTGCGTGGGGGGGTGCAGCATTCACCTGCAGCCCAAGAGAAAAAGGCACTCATGGCTGGTGAAAGGCTTGAACAGAGAAAGAAAGAACCCTTGCTTTCAGAGACAGAAGACCGTTGCTTTTATACTAGAACAGCTCATCCTTAAAAACTGCACCCCATAAACTAAACAGCCCATGAAAAGCAGCTGTGGGAAGACTACAAGCCATGGAAGGAACTTCACATTGCAAGCAGGTACCGGGCAGACTGTTAGCCATGAAAACTGAAACCACATTGGAAAACTTCATAGAGAACTGTTTCCCATAGGAAGGCCTCATGGCATAGCAAAAGAAATTCCTATCCTAAAGCAAACAGAAGAAAAATCTTAAGAAGTAGCAAACAGACTAAAAATCCCATATTTTGTCTCCCTGTCAGTGGAAAGGAAAGAAGGGGTGGAGAGGTGTTCTAAAGGTTTATTTTAGCTCTCATTATCCTCTTTTAATTCTGTTAATACTTTTTTTTCCTTTATACCTTTTAAAGTTTTGAACCTGTTTTGCCCTTAAAGTGTTTTCTTCTAATCTATATGTCTCTGCTTAACTATAGCCAAAGAGGATGACTAAATGATTTTCATAGGTGCACTGGCATTTGGCCAGCATCAACCCCTCACAGGTGTCACTAGCACTGAGTTCTTTATTGTCTTACTGTTGAAAAGAGGTCATTTGTCCATTCATAGAGATGTTGCAAGATTAACAATGCAGTGTATTTATCTGATGCATCCCCTTTTTCCCAGCTAATTGCTAGTGCCTTTCAGAGTGGTGCATCACTGCTACTCCTGTAAGCTTTTTTTACTTTTTAACACAAAATTTTTTGTTACATGAAGCCAAAACCAGGATTATTTATCAAGAAAAAGGTATTCCAGATCACTTTCTCAGAGGAATGCTGTAGCATTTAGATACATCATTATGCTCTTAAAAATTCATCCTCTATGTTTATTCTTGTTTCGTCATCTCAGAATAATGAAAGGGCTGGCTGTTATTATTTTGGGACCTCTCTCCATCATTTTTCATAAGTCTTGGGATTCCTTGAGTTTTCAATCAACTGGAAGCTGGAAAATCTTATCTCAGATTTCAGAAAGGATAGGAAGAAGACCCTTGTTAATTACAGACTGTAAGTTTCACTTCATTGTCTGGTATGGAAGAAGTTATTCTGGAGTTTATAGGAAGTTATGAAAAACAGCTAAGAGGCAACACAGTCGTGTCATTTCCAGCAGAGGTTCATGTCCTGCTCTAACCAACTAATTTTCCTTTTAAATGAGAACACCCACCTAGTTGATCAAGGAAAGCCAGTATATGTGGTGGCCTGAGATTTTAGCAAGGTTTGGATACTGTCTCCCACAGTATCTGGGCAAAATGTGGCATATATTAGTCCACAGACAAGTCCATAATACATTGGGTGAACAATTGGCTGTCAGATTATGCTCAAAGGATTATAGTAAATGAGGTTACATCAGGCTGGCTACCAGTGGGCTTCCCCAGGGCTCAATTTTCGGGACAGTGCTCTTCAATGTTTTTACAAATGATCTGGATGCAGGAGTCAAGTGTAAACGAAGTAGGTTTGCTGGTGATACTGAACTAGGAGGAATTGTGAACCTGGATAGACTCAAGAATTGGGCAGTCACCAACCATATGAAATTTAAGAGCAAGTACCAGATTCTACACCTTGGATGGGATAATCAGGGTTATATATACAAACTGGGTGACAACAGAATGAAAAGCGGCCTCATGAGAAGGGACCTGGTCGATAGAAAGTTGAACATGAGTCAGCAGTGCCCTAGAAGCCAGGAAGGCCATCAGGCACAGCATCACAGCTGGGTAAGGGAGGGGATTGTCCTGCTCTGCTCTGCACCGGGGTCGCCTCACCTCAAGTGCTGGGGGCAGTTTTGGGTGCCACAATATAAGGAGAACATCAGTCACCAGAGTGTGTGCATAAAAGCACAATTGAGATGATGAAAAGTCTTGAAGGCATGACTTAGGAGAAGCAGCTGACGTGATTTTGTTTGATAAGCTTGGAGAAGTCAAAGCTGAGGTGTGACCCCACCATGGTCCAACTCCTTCAAGGGGCAGAGTAGGAGATGCTGATCTCCTCTGTTGGGTGGCTGACAATAAGATATGAGGGGAGAAAATGAAGTGCATCAGAGAAAGTTCAGATTGGACACTAGATAAAGGTTCTTCACTGAGAGGGTCACTGGTCTCTGGAGCAGACTCTCTAGTGAAGGGGTCATGGCCTGAAACCTGTCAGAGTTCAAAGACTGCCTGGATGATGCTCTTAGCCATGTGGTTTAGTGTTAGGTAGTCTTGTAAGGATCTAAAAATTACATGTTGTGATCCCTTTCAAACTGAGATACTCTATAACTCTATGATCTGTGCAAATCTCTGAATCATTACTTGCTGATACAATAAAATTATGACAGGTTATGTGTCAACTTGAACCAGAGAATTTTTTTTCTGTTGTTTTAAACACCTTATACTGTGTTACCAACTGTCTCAGTTTGAAAGACAGGTGTCTGCCAGGGAAGGCAGGACCCTCCCTTGGATTGGAGAATGTAAACCTCCTTCCTCCGAATTATTATAATTTTGAAATTAAGTGGCTCTCAGGAATGAGGATAGGAATAACAGTTCTTCACCAGTATGTATAACAAGGTAAACAGAACAACAACTATGGAATTAGTAACAAACAGAACCAGGGACCCCGGGACAGCCTTCTCGGCCGCGACGGGAAAGGAGGGAGGAGAGGCTTAGCTTCCCAAAGCGCTGGGGAAGTCGATCCCGGTGCCCCTGCAGGACTCTGAAGAGCACTAAGCTGGAATGGCAGGAATGAGTAAAAGATCCCGGGCTGGTGGTCGAGATGTATCAGAGAACTTTGCGGCCACAGTTGGAACTGCGGGGATGTCCCGGCAGGGCAGCAGCGGCCGGCTCCGAGCAGGACAGGGAGAGGCGGGCTCAGGATTCCCGGGCCCGAGCAGATGGTGATAGGTCCCTCTGTTAGTGAGGTGGGTGTTAATAAGGTGCCAGGCCAGAAGAAGAAGACGAAGGCGCTCCGGGCTGGGTTGTGGCGAATTCTTGTCCCTAAGGAGCAGCAGCTCTGAGCGCAGCCAGAGCACAGAGAGCCGCCTCGGCCTCCTTTACCCGGGCCCAGCCAACGCTTTGTTTTCTCAAGTACCAGCAGTCAGCGCTTCCCAGCAACTCATGGCAAAAATTCTATACGTAAGAAGGAACAAACGAAAAGAAACCTAACCCCCAACACCAACATAACCTTCTTTTTTTTTTTTTTTCTATTATGTTTTACAGAGTTTACAATTTTAAAGTGTCTCTAAATGTTTGAATATTAATTCAAAATGAAGGAATAACTGGAACAAGGCTAGCGGGACCATTAGTGTTTGCAACACTAATTGATGCAGTTAGCTTTTCTTTTTCCCTGGGCCCTATCTCTGCCTTTAATCTTGTTTTTCTCATGTCCCAGTATTACATGAAAATATAGGTTTTGTTTAAAAGAAAAAAAAAGTTTCTAACAGTTATGTTCAGGGAAAGAAAAATATTGAAAATATACTTGAACAGTTATTCTATAAACCAGATTTTTAAAAAAAAGGTAACAAAAAATATTATGCTTGACACTAGTGTCTTTGGTTGCTTTTGGGGTTTTTTTAGGGGGGGAGAGGAAGGACGGATTTGTCTTTACAAACAAGCTGTGTAGATAAAACTAGCACTGAGAGGTAAAAACAACAATAGGAAGGATTCCACTGGTTCATTAAAGGAAAAAAGATATTTGCCTTTACAAACAAACAGTAGGTTTGCTGATAAATGCAATTGGATATTGAAAGATGAAAGAAACAATGGGGGAAAACCGTAAATTCCATAGGAATTAAAAATTAAAAGGGAGGGTTATACATTAGAGGGGAATTTCAGGTATCAGGCGTTCCGGGAAGTCTGTGCCTCTCAAGTACTTCAGCCAGTGGGGAAAGAGAGAGGGAAATGTGGCCAAGAAATTAGGATAAAAAGGAGGCTGCGTCCTTCAAAAGTTTGAGAGACCCCTGGGGAATGCCCCATGGCCTCTCCCTTTATTCGAATAAAGTAAAAGGACTTCTCTGTCTCCTTTTTGGACATAAACCTCTGGTGTTTGTGGCTTAATTTTCCTGACGGTGGTGGGGAGAGGAGAGGAAGGAGGGTGTTTGTGGGGAGTTTGAGAGTTTGAGCTTCTGAGTGACTCAGTATTTCCAGTTAAGAAACTATGACTGCTCTGAAGACAATGCTTCTGCCTTGCCTTATTGCAACATATACTTTAAATACTTTTTCTCAGTTTTGTTTTCAGTCCCCTTGTTTTCCATAATTGCAAATGATTCAGCTTTATCCTTCTGAATTCAGACTATTTTCAATCTTACACAATGCTCTCATTTTTTTGATAATTTTCCAATCATCAAAGTTATTTGGCAAAAATATCTTCCTTTGCCTTTATGACACATAAAATGATGGAACATTTCTGTATCTTACTTTGATTTAGTCACCTCAAACATTAATAAGAGCAAGGTAAAGGAATTTCTGTCATTGTCTTTTTATTTTTCCTCAAAAAACCACAAGGGATTGAGTGTATCTTGCTGTATAATATTATTATTTTCACCTATCTTGACTGATTTGGATGTAAATACTTGTTTATAATAAAGAGTGAAGGAAATAGTAAAACATATATAGTACATTTCAGAGGAGTTCTTTTATGATGAGTTTTAGAGCAAAAAAGGTATTCCACCAGAGCTTTATATCATATTTGTTTAAAATGTCCTTACTGGAGTAATAATAAGTTCAGCTAAGCTTTTATATAATTAAAAAATTATTTTTCATTAACATAAAGTTGAAATTTACATTTACATGAGATATAATTTCATGCTTTAATTTCCTATTAAGAAATACCTAAAATTGGTTCAGTATTTTCATTTGAATTCAGATTCTGGTTTTTCTATTTCTTAATAAAAAGAAAATTCGTAACTATTTCTGATGTGGCACTGGTATGCAGCACATGAATTGAAGTAAGCTTTGCATTAAATTTCCATAAAGTATAAAAGAAGTCAGTCAAGGACCTAGACCTGCAAATATCATCAGAGTTTGAAGGATTAAATCTCTATCTTGGTGTGCTGTTTGAGTTCAAAATTTAATGAAACTTTCAGAATTTAAAAATGTGCACAATGAAGTATTTAAGGTTTATAATTAAAAAGGATATATTTGTGAATGGCAGGACCCAAAGTTCTGTCACTGGCCTAATTTGTCTGTTTTTTGAATAAAACCTGATGTTAATATGCTGGCTGTAGCTTTGACTTATCCAAAGGTCAGTTTAGCATCAGTAACTGACTGTGTACATTATTACCTGCCTTCACAAAGTCAAAGTAAGGCTTCCAGTGGCTGACCAATTTACTACGTGCAGTTTTCACTCCAAGGGCATGCTACAAATATGGTTTTTTTGCTAACTGTTAAGCTTCTGAGTTGCCAGAGTAGACACTAGAGCATTTTATGGTAAACAAATATATGCTCTGATTTACATTAAATTCAGGCTTGCAAAGGACAGCAATGCTATTTCAAGGCAGTTTGAACATTGTACAGCCAGGACTGAGAAAGGCAACTATACCATACCCAGCAATCTCCATCTGATATTGAGAGACTACATTGTCTAGATTCAGTGATCTCTTCTTCCATAACTATTCTCCTCCTGCCTCTTTATTTTTGTCGTGGTTTAACCCCACCGTGCAGCTGCTCACTTGCTCTCCCCCTCCATTTTGATGGCATGGGGAGGTGAATCAGAAAAAAAGGTAAAAACTCATGGTTTGAGAGATGGACAGTTTAATAATTGGAAAAATTAAAATATAACTATTATTATTGTAATGGAAAGGAGAGAGAGAGAGAAGAAGAAACCCCAAGAAAATCGGGTCATGTACAATGCAATCACTAACCACCCACTGACGGATGTCCAGACTGTCCCTTAGCAGGGATTGATGGCTCCCAGCCAGCTTCCCCCCAGTTTATGTTCTGAGTGTGATGTTCTGGGGTATGGAGTGTCCCTTTGGCCAATTTGGATCAGCTGTCCTGTCTGTGCTCCCCCCAGATTGCTGTGCACCCGCTCCCTAGCAAAGTATGGAAAACTGAAAACTCCTTGACTTAGGGTAAGCACTGCTCAGCAACCACTAAACCATCAGTGTGTTATTAATGCTATTCTTGTACTAAATCCAAACCAGAGAACTGCACCAACTACTGGGAAGAAAATAATTCTATCTTACTTAAATCTAGGGCAATGTCAAGTTTTTGGTGAGCATCATCTGGCAGTTTGGTCTTGGTGTAGGGCACAGAAAACAGGCTGGTTTCAGATTCACAATTAATTTAATAGAATATACAGTCTGTTTTATGTTTCAGTTTAAAAATGGCATAACATTGAGTAACATAAAAATAATGTTACAAACAGTGAAATAGTACCAACAACAGATATTTCTAAAGTGTTCTGTAACCTGTGCATGCAGATCTCTGATACCACCATTATCACTGACATGAATACATGTTTAATTGTGGACTACTAAGGTTTTCTACCACTTCTTTCCAAAGCCCTCTCCAAAGAACCACACCCTCAGCCTCACACTACTTAATCTTTCTCTTTACTGAATTATTATTCTTTCCATCATTCTGTTCCCCTTGCCTTTATTAAAAAACCCCAAACAACTAAACAAATAACCCCCCCAAAAAACCAACCAACCAACCAAAGAACCCCAACGAACAACCAAAACAACCCATTTAGTATGAAGAATGCATAATTTCTAGTCATTTACATATTTTCCCTCCCAAGCTGGCTTGAAAGGTAAGCAGGTTCTTACTGATTTTATTGACTGCTTTCTTCTTCCTTTTTAATGGTGAATGGAAGTAATATGATATTTATTGCCATTACTCTCTTCATTCAACTTATGTTGACTTCTTAATTGCTCTTGAAAATTTGTTTTATTGCTCAGGGATATTCCAGCTAAAATAGGAGCTGGTGACAAGTATCTTTTGATGCAGTATGTTGAAATGCACTGTTAGTTTATGTAGATTTCTTCTTTTTCAATTATAGGAATAAAAGTAAATTATGTTTACCTTATTTGCAGAGTTTAAGATTGTATTAAACAAGACTCAGTTTTCAGTGTTCTAAAGATAGCTTTCTGATAGATTAAGCTTTTATTTAACTTAAAACTGAATTTTATTTTTGCCTTTCTGAAAACTCATAGTCACTTTTCTACTGAGAACAGCAGTCTAGGTCAATCATAATATCATATTAAAGCGTGATGTCAAGTAGCTGAGTTTTTAAGCCATCTTTGTTATCTTTGAAAGAGGCACAGAAGACAGAGTTCATAGAACTTTAAAGCATCAAGTTGGACATAATGCAAAATGTAAAAATAAATTTTCAAATGCAAAATGTATTTCTCACAGACAAGTCTTTTAGGACAACTGAAATGGAATTATTTCATATCTTAAACACACTTTTATTATGGCTTAATCAGAGCAATTTCAGTCACTGAAGCAGAGCTCTTTGCAAAACTGAAACTACTATTCAATTATTTTTTTTTCCCTCTGCATGACATTTTTCTATTTTCATCAAGATTTTGACACAAGTCACTTAAAATCAATTGCAGAAAATGTTTTAGAGAGACATATTACAGACGTTCATAAGCTCATTTCCAACCTTTCCATTATTTTTCTATATTTTAGATTGGTTTGAAGTCAAATGTGTTTATCCATTTTATTAAGTCAAGGGTTCAGTGGGAGTTGCTTGGGAAATAGAAGGTACATTGAGAGCAAAGAATTATTCATTGTGCTACTTGTAGTGAATGCAGCTAGGAATATTAATACTGGTGGTTTGGTTGTTTTGTTTTGTTGGGCTTTTTTTTGTTTGTTTGGGTTTTTTTCAGGAGAAAAATTAAAGAATTGAACAGTTTATTGAATGACAAATTAAGGCATCATAACAAATGTTGGAGGTGTACCCCCAGAACTGTTGCCACACTTACAGAAATAGCATGTAACAAATCAAAACCATGTTCCACTTCCAAGGCTTTACAAATTTCAACTTGGAGTTAATAACTACAATTTACCTATAAACACTTTATAAATATATGTTAACTATTGACTACTTAAAGCATGATAATGTCTAGAATGGAAAGCCAGGAGCACAGTTTCCCTGTGCATCCTATCAAAACCAAAATAAAAGACAGCTAATGCCACAAACAACTAACTTACTGTTTTAATAAAACTGTTGAGGTTGCTGGCAGCTCCTGAGCTACAACATCACCAGTACTCTGCTTTAGGAAAATGGAAAACAATTACTTGCCCCAGATACATTTTAAATATATTTTTTCAGATCATGATATTAGTCAGAAACTGCAGAAAACCCTAGTGCCTAATTTGTATCCAATAAGTGAGTAGTTTATGACGACCAAAGGCAGCTTTTGAAAATAAGGAAAAAAAATGTTTACAGAACCACTGCATGTCACAGTCTCTTGAAAATGAAGTGCATTACGGCACATAAAAGACATAAAAGACTATGCTGTAGTAAGACAAGCTGTAATGAGTTCAGTGTGTTAGTATGCAAGTTATGAAAGATTTCTCATCTTTAATACAATATTTTTCATTATCATTAGTCCTTAAGGTACATGCCAACCTTTCACTGAATTTTTCCTTCTTGTTTTGAATTGTTGCACTACACAGTTTTGCACACATATCAAAGGCAGACATGTACAGATTCCTGATATCCACAAGCTGCAATCCTTAAGAATTTTTGTTTGAAAATGAAAGTAAGGCAAAATCAAATTTATTTCCACAAGAGTAACATCTTCTTAAATGGAATTAAGAAAGAAACATCTATGTAATTAAAGACTGTGGTTTAAGGGTTAATGCAAAGAAAAGTACTCTTTGAAGATCTTATAAATCAAGAGGAATATCAGAAAAAATGAGCTCTATTTTTCTCAGAAGCAGACATTTCAGTTAATGTATTCAACTAAAAATAATGTTAGCAACAGGAAAAAAGAAATGTGATGGAGCATTTCTAAATCACCAGTGGCTCTGTGCTGTTTGTCAATACCTTTCTGGCATTTTTGAAAAAGCAGCTCATAAGGGTAAAACCATGGCCTTAAAAACTTCACTGTGTCCAAGCATGAACCTAGCAGCCAAGCATCCAACTCCATTTACAAATAGGCAACTGCTGTGGAAGGATGGTTTTGTGACAAATAAACTCCTCCTTTAAGCAAGTCATGAAGCTATCCTTAATTTTCCTAACTCAAAATTTTCCTTACACACACTGGAATGATACTGCATTTGGAAAGCAATTTCTTTTCTATAGGCTTCAAATTATGTTGGAAGAAAAAAAACCAATTACACAGCATCATCCCCCCCAAAACAAAAAATAACTTTGACAGAAAAATTAGTAATATTACAGAAATAGAAAATGAAAAAAAATGTCCCTCATTTTTCTACAATTATTCTGAAGGAGAAAAGTATAACATCTTACAAGTGAATTATATGTAATTTTTATTAATTATTTGTAAGTAAATTTTAGTAACATTTATGCAAAAGAGTGAAAATGTCTATTATCTTTTTTCTTTTCTTTTGGGAGAAGGACAGGAAGAAGCTAGCAACTTGCTAAGAATTCCACCACAATTTAGAAAAATATCTCTAATCTTGAAGCTCTGGTATACTTCATGAAAAGGTCATTTAGGAAATTAGAATTAGCTGGAATAAGTTCTGAATCAAAAACAAATTTGACTGCTAGATAACATATCATTGCAAGCAGCATAAGCCATTAATTTTAACAATGGACTCATGACAAATTCCATTAAATTCTCCAAGAGAACTGGAATCTACTATACTTTATCTACTCTCGGAATATTTTTCTACAATCTTTATGATTGTCTTGCTAATTTGTATCTGTCCATGGTAATATGAATAATTTTACAGTAAAAAATCTGCAGAATTTGTATCTTATTTTGTCTTCAATTGCCCATCTAAAACAGTCAAATTAGCAAAGATTTTTTATAAATTCAGTTCCATAGGCATAAACAGTCTCATTAATAATAATAGGCTTGGTTAAAACTAATCCTGCACTAGATTGGATCTATGATTCAATACTCTGTAATGTGAAATATATTCCCCCAACCTAACCACCTCCAAAAAGTTTAGAAACCAGGAAAATAATGATTTCTCTTTGAAGAAAGAGAAATATTTTTGTCTGTATTTCTTTATGTTTTCTTTTCCTCCTAATTATGTTTCCACACCTTGTTCTATTCCTAAATTCCTAGTAAAGAAAAAGGTAAAGCAAAGATTAAATCAACGAAATAGTCAGTGACCACTTTATTCCCTTTTATTTGCATGCTAAATCTTCATATATTCCCCTGTCAGAATGACTTTTATCTAGACATTTTATCTATGATGAATCCTTGGGTGTTACCATGGAAAGTCAAAGAGAAATCATTATTTTCCTGGTTTCTAAATTTTTTGAAACTTAAAACATCAGCTAATATTTTCATTGAGGTGCTGAAATCAGGATATTTGAACAGTCATAAGTTCTTACTACAGTAAGAACATTCCCAGAAGAGTGAAATTTGCTCAATTTCCCCAGATTAAGAAACTCTGAGCTGCCCCAGTTGTTGGTGGCTAAAAGAGTCTTCTCAAAGTAGCGCATTTCATTGTCTCTTTCCACACTTTTTCCACACTTTCTTTTTTTTTTTTTTTTTTTGGACACTGTCTAGGGAAGGATGCTGGGCTAGATGAATGTTTGGTTTTGATCAATTTGGAGCTTCTTGAATTATACAGATGTCGCACAGCATCTTATCATGTCTATGTGAATGGCCAGAGCTTCCAAGGGGTTGGTAACTGACCTACCTGATGGCATTATGGAAAAATTGGTATTCCTCTGCTGTAGCCAGGAAATAACCTGCTTTTTATGAAATTGTGGAGTACTTTTTCAAGTGAATTCCCACGGATGCCAGTCCTGACTTTATTAAGATGTCTGCCTACAGCACTACAGATCAGCCCATACTAAAACAGTAGGGGTGTGATCAGGAATCAGCAGAGTTCAGATGAAAGGTGCACTTTGCATTTACTTTGACACGGGCAGGCAAGTAATAATTACACATGGATCACAATGACAAGGTTTTCTCTGCAAGACTACTAAACTTTTCACTCATTGACACAGCTTTTGATCTCATGATATCAACCAAGGCTTAAAGAAGAAGAGGACAATAAAACCCACTGTGGTAACAACAGGAAATAAAGAAATGGAAAATTTAGGCATGGTACTCAGCAGGATTACAGACATTGAAATCTGGAGAAGAAACTGACCTGCTGGCCTCATACAATGATAAGCAAGAGAAATGATAAGCAAACACCAAAGAGGAATCTCCTTGACAAGAGGTGATCCAGGTGTGTTGACAGAGCTTTACCATCTTATGATTATGCTTTTCTAAACAGATTGATTACTGATGGAAGATACCACAATATGTTTTCTTTCTTTCAAATGCAGAAACTCCTTAATACATGCAGATATATATGTACAGACACTGTATTTACAGGCTTGAATTTTTTTTTCTGTTATCTTTTTAGAAAAAGAGATTTCTTTTTCCTTTGCCTCGAACTCTTCAAGTAGAAGCTTACTGACTAATCATCTGTTTGCTCCAATCTATGCACATTTGATAGGAAACTTTATATCTTCAGTGTTGTAACAGAACTTTACTTGCCAGGCTACAAACAAAAGGTATTCTCTCTTGAAAGGGATCCAGGTGAATTCCACTTGTCAATTTTTGAGTATTTCTGAAGTATAAACAGCACACTTGCCAATAAATATGCTAGATTGATTATCGAAGAAAACCCTTTATAAGAATATCCCACTTCAGCAAAGAGAGAAATTAGATGGAGAGATCCATCTGCAGATTTCCTCAGCTGATCATACTTACACTGAAGTCACAGGTCATTAACAGCAGCATAGGAAGGGACTTACTTGAATGTACTGGAAAAGCATTAATGGCTAGAATGTAGCAGGTCCCTCACTAATCATCTCCAAAGTGTCAAAATGAATGAGGGAGTTCAGCACAACTTTTTCAGGCTAATTCTTCCCCTGAAAAGCCCCTTTATTCAGAGGAACGTCTGGGTACTGTAAAAACTGCTGCCCACTGCAGTGTGTCCCAGAACTGAGCCAGTCATAAACATTACCTCAAGGAAATAAGTTCTGCACCAGAGGTAAAAAATCAGGGTTTTTTTTTGTGCAGTTAACATTATAGACTCTACCTGAACATTTCTGAGAATAAATACTTGTTTGTTCCCCTGAGTACATACATGTACTGGAGCAGTAATCAAGACTGATTGATAATTAAGACTGCACCAAACTTTGTATCTGAATTATTTTATCTATTCCTCCTCCTAACAAACAACCTACAAGGGCTCATATACAACATAATTGTTTAGAGTAAGAAATAAAGATGACTGTGAACAAGCAGAGCAAACAGAAAACACGAGTAAATGTAATTGGTGGTGTACATTTTAGAAAATTTGGCATGGAATGAATATTTAAAATTAGTATGTCCAAAACACTGAGCAGATGTGGGAAGAGTTGGACATCAAAAGACTGTGATACATGAAAAAGCTGAAAAGAAGACTGCTGTAGTAAAGTCAGTTCTTGTGTGAACTACTAATAATCTCTAACAGATATAATCTCTTTACTTCCAAGAAATTGGAAATCTCTGTATTTGAAATCCAACTTTATATAGATGAATGGATAAGATCAAGGAAGCAAAGCTGTCTATTTCAGCATGACTTAAAACTGTCCACTTCAGTAAAGGTTTATGCCAAAAGATTAGATTTTACAAAGCTACTGTGTTTGACTCCCTGCTAATTCCTAAGATTGTAAAAGCTATCAGCTTTGTAAACCTGTATGGAAAAAATAGCAGAGAAAATAATACACACATAGGGTGTCATCTTTCTATTGTAACTGGTACTGGTGCACAGTAAACCAACACAGCCCAAGACCTTTCCAAAAGCCCACAGAAGACCATTTCAGGGCATCATGAGTATTATCAGAACAAAGATACTGAGAGAACCCTGCCTGTCTGACATGGGTGTAGGCCTCTTTATCAAACATTCTGTGTCATTACAACCAGAATTCAACCATACAGCAAGACTATTCTGCACCCCTTATCAATTTTGCTTCTTTCTATTTTTCTCTGTCTCAACGGTGCATGCAATTTCCTTTCTTGTTATTGGTATGCAAAATCACCTGCTCCCAAAATAGCTCTCCTGAAAGACTGCTATTATATTTGAAATGCAAGGTATGTACACCCACTTGTCAACTGCATGAACTAGCTGTGGCAATTATAAATTCCTCTGAAGGGCAACAAACATTTGCCATACATGGAGACTAAATTAATTCAGGCATTTTCAAGATATAGACTTGGTTAACTTAACAGCAACATTCATTTTTCTCGTATATACCATAAGCTTGTCATCTTCTTTTTCAGAGATGCTTCAAAACCCTTCAAATATGAACTCTTCTGGCATACACCATCTGTCATTCTCTCCGGTGAGGGTGCACATATCCTTTTTTTCAATTTCTCTTTTATGTCAGTCATCCCTCGTATATCATCCATCATATGACCAAAAAGAGGGTTTAGGACCTCCAAGAGCATACAAGAACGTGCCAACACCCCCACTTGTAAGACTTCCATAACTCAATTCTTTGACAGCCTTTTGTACACCCCAGAAGAATGTTAGAGCTTAAACTTCAGTCACACATGCACTCTGCTGCTTACATGAGGAGAAGGACGGACCAAGATCCTTAAAGGAGCACCTGAAAAGTAGCTCATAACACAAATGTGAGTGCCACTATACTAGTTTTTAGATAGCTCTTGCAATTCAGGGGTAGAATGTTTCATAGAAAGTGAAAGTTAAAAGAGAGAAGCCCTAACTAAATGATTGTTGTCCAGATGTAGAAAGAATTCACCCTCTATTCATATCAGAAGGGGGTCTGTCCATTTGAGCTACTGAAATTCTGCTCTACTGAAGTGCCTTCAGTGTCCAACTATTGTGGAAGGACTTCAGGATGGCCAACACCATACAAAGATGAAAAACCTTATTAACACACTGACAAAGAATCCCATGGGTTGTGAGTAGGTGCAGAGAAAAGAATTATATTGAGCTGATAAGAATGGATGTGTTTACTGTTCCAAGGAGAAATTCCTGTCTGGTTGTGATTTATCCTGCTGTTAACTGTGGCCAACAACCTCCACTGTTGTGTCAGTGTATGAACTCGGCTCTAGGAAGAAGTTTGTGTGTTATTGTAAACCATGATAATTTGCTCTTAGGCAGGCATCAAATGAACATTTCTATTTTCCCCTCCTCACAGACCCAGGGAATAGGCCCATATTGAAAAAGTTAGATGACATATCAAATAAACATATACGTAGATCAAGAGCAGGAAACATTGGTTTGCATTTAACATGAGTGATAATGGAAGGGAAGAGATATCCAGTGGAAAAAATATCACGGTTGTGGAACACTTACAATAGATTTTCTTTGTGCTTCAATTTGAATTGAGAAGCAGACTGGCCATGCTTTAGAGCTGCATAAACTCTGGCAGAGAGCTGTGGTCTTGCAAACTGTCCTTTGAATGTTTCCTTAAACAGTACATTTGATATTCTAACTAATAACTGGCAACAGACTGGAAATACTCACAAATACCTTGGCCTCATAACAGCTACGATAAAATATCACCATTTTCATTATTGAATAAAACCACTGAAAAGCAGCAACAAAAACCAACTAACAAACCAGAACAAATTAAAAATCCCACCTAAGTCTATAGCAAAATGTAGCAATAGTCCTGAATCTTACTACTTGTTCTGCTGTTTCTAAGCTTGTGAATGGCTTGGAGATATCCAAATAAGAGTGCAGAGATAAGTCGCACTTCCCCATGGGATTAGCAGCAATACATTCACATAACCTAAGGGGGACTGACTCCCACAGTGCTACTACATTCTTCACAACTCTCATCTATGCTTCTGGATGTGAACTGCTGCAATCAAATGCTGATACCTTGAACAGAACTGGATGAAAAGAAAGTTAATGAGAAATTAATTAGGCCCACAGTTTTTGTCTGAGACTAGCAAAAAGACAAGACTGCCCATCTGCTTACTGTTATAGACTAAGTTTCATGTCTGGAAACTAAAACGAGGCTGTGGAACTGGTTAGTATACAGGTTGATTGCAAATATTACTGTGGTAAACAAATATAAACATTTAAATTGTCAAACTCCTTAATATTATGTTAAACAAAAAGTCATCAATCTTTCCACCTGTTAGGGCATCAAGCAAGAAATACTCATATGTCATAGGTATGCACAGTTAGTCTGCTAAATAATGTAGCTCCTTTTCTGAGCTATGGATACAAACTGCTCTGCCAAAGCTTCTAATTAGTTCATGTTTGCAACAGGCATGCATAAAACATCTAACATCTACATTAAACTTTAAAAACATTTACTACAGATGCAAAGCTCATCCATTTCTTAAACTATCCAGATAACATCTCTCACCAGTACTTTGATATGCAACAGTTAGAAAAATTGGGCTTGCACACTAATCAAAATTTCCTTAATTTTCATATTTGGGTGATCATCCTAATCACACATTCATAATCCTTCATAATCAGAAATAGAAATGGCCTTAATACTGACCCCAGTGTTGTGTGCTGTTATGTTGTGGCATGAACTGGAGGCAACTCCATTTACCACCACTGTCTGGGTCTGGCCACCCAGACATTTTTTTTGTCTAGTCCAAATATTTTGGAAAATTTTTCTTTCACCGAATATTATGTTTTGACCTTTCTAAATGTGAAATAGGAGACAGGCACTTATTTATTTTACCACCAGCAATAAACTTTACAGTTGCTACAAGCCTAGTTATACTTTATAATACAGAACTAACAATTACAATTTTTGCATTACTTCCTAAGATTGTCAAGAGATTGCTTGATCAAAGGGGGTTTGTTTGGCGGATATTTTTTTAATCTTATGCAATCACTGCTTAAACCAAGCCTGTGATGAAATTATGATCTTGGCAGTATGATTTTCGTCTAGTGAATACTTCTACATATATTCAAACACTTGCATTACATAGGTAAATAATCTCATTGCCCAATTTTGCACAGGCATTACATACCAAATAAATACAAGCTTTCCGTTGATTTTGATGGAGAGTGGTCCAGTGGCACTGGCTAAAGTTCTGTTTTACTGGAAGTAATTATCTTTACCTTAGTACATGATTTCTGCACAAAAAGAGACATGAGAACTTATTCTAAACCTGTGCTGTATATAATTTTATCCTATATAATTTTATTTGACGTCTCTTCACATATGACATTTTACCTTCAGTCATAGATTTCTAATGTAAACAAAAAATTAAAAGGTACATATTAGGTGTATGATTTTTTGAAAAGAAGATTATTTAACAGACATCCGTCAAGTACACTTGTTCTGCACTAGACTCATACTGCTGACCTTACAGGTATTTTATATTCCTGTGGCAGGTTTTGACAACCTTCCTGTGTACATCTTCAAGCCAGTCACTGCTGGTTACCTACCCTCTGCTGTTATGGATGAGCTCACAGCATCTGACCAGCTCCCACCACAGCATAAGTGTGGGGTCACTATGCTGCAACTGGGCTGCCATGGAGGACTTAAAGTTCACAGATTCCTGCCTGCAGCACATATCAAACACATCAGATGAGCACTCTGCAGCCCTTTCTTATCACGTCTTCTGATGTGCCAGACAGGTACTGTCATCACATGTCCTGACATGGATTCTCACCTTTCTGGGAGTACAATGCTTCAGAAGTCTGGTAGCTACAAGGGTCAGAAAGGCAGTAACTGAATAAAAAATAATGTGAATGTAAATCAGTTGGAACTGCTACTAGAACTCTTAAGTTTAACAGTTCCTCTGTGTCTATAATACATCACTTCTAACTGTGTCTCTTACACCAGAAGAGAAACTTCATGAAAAAGGTTTAGGGTTGGGTTTTTCCAAGTTAATATTATTTTATTATGTAAATATTAAAAAAGCCCTCACACTCAGCCTGAAGCAATTGGTCCTCAAGTCTGCCTGCGAACTATGGTGGGCTTTTTAGCTAAGAAACTAGAGGGGTATAAAATACTATTAAACCAAATTTTAAAAATTGGTTTAAAACTCAGCCTCCAAGAATTAAGCAAAATAATAGAATTTATTTTTAAGTAAGCCTGATCTCTTTCAACTTGTGCAGCCTGCTAGGCACTTATTTGAGGTAATCTGTATTCAGATCTGGATCAGGTTTAGGTTCAGTTGCTATGGCTCCCTGCTTTCAGCTCTCCTTACACATTCACCTCTCTCTCCCATAATCTTTTATGGCAGATTTATTTTTAAAGAAACTAAATTTTGGGTTTCTGAAGGCTGAAGAACAAGCAGTACTTTCCCTGCCCCTTATTTAAAGTCAGGCAGGTCTGTGTGCAGAGAGGACAAGGAAGGACACACACCGTGAGACCATTTGGCAAACCTGGGCAGGCACTATACAGATCATTGCCCAAGGTGTACATACTGTTCAAACTTGGCTGTGCCTTCACTGAGGTGCAAGATGCATCACCTTTGCTTAAACATAACCACACCATGACTCCCTGAGAAGCACGAACCTGAGAAGCATTTACCTCCCACTGCTGTCAACCCTTGCTGCTCCTAGGGAGTTTTGCCATTGACTTTAATAAGCTGGAATTTTCACTTGATGACATGGGTCTCTCAGGAGAGATCTTGAAACAGTCAGATCTAGGAGAAGCAGTGAGGTCAACTAGCATCTAAATAAATATTAACAAAACTATTTGTCCATTCCTACCATTATAGAATACATATACTGAATTTCTTAGCAAAAAAAAAAAGCACTTAGAAAACTTCATCCTTTCTATAAAATCTCAAACGTTATCCACCAAGCTTTCATCTCTGTTGTGGAAATTTGTTTGTTGGTAGAAAACTCAGAAAAGAAATGGGATTTTGCATCTCTTTCTCCATCCCATTACCTCTTTCTTATAACCACAGAAATCCAAAGACAGAATAATTATTATGTACCAGGATACCACAATACCAACAGTTTAACAGTGGAGAGATGTTGTAGACAGTATGTGGTAGTTTTAGTTTGAAACTGGGCAGAAACAGTAATTTTGTGTAGTGGTTTTGGTTGGCCAATTTGAGTTTTTGGCTAATGCACCAAATAATGTAGTGGATCTAGTGTTGGCTAAACGCTAATGAACTTATTAGAATATATTTACTTATTTTCTGTTGCGAGATAGGATTAGGAAAAGAGCAAAGCAGGCTTAAACTTTGAAGGGTATAAAGAAAACTTCATTAACAGAACTAAAAGAAAAATAATCAGAATAAACTTTTAGAAATGTTTTCTTTCCTCTCTACACTTTCGTACCTTTCTCACTGACAATGTACAGAGAAAAATGTATTAGTTTACTATCTCTAAAATAGTCTTTCTCTAGCTCACTTAGGGAGAGGAATTTTTCTTGCCATGCTATGGAGACTTTTTTACAAGGAAATAGTTTTCTTGTGGTTTTTAATTTCTACAAATAGCAGCCCCCTGGGCATCTGTAACAGTGTAGTCCTTATTCTTTACAGCATTTTCACAGCTGCTTTTATGGGCCATGTTAATTTAGGGGGTACTATTTTAAGGATGAGTTGTTCAAAAACTAAAGCTCTCTTTATCTCTCTTTCATCTTTGGAAATAGAGGTCTTCTTTTTCTTCCCTGGGAGAAAGGGTTTTCATTACTTTTGTCTCTCTCTGTTCAAGCTTCTCATTGGATCACAACTGTTTCAATATTTGCCTGCTTCAACACAGGTGCTTTTGCTCATATTTATAGTTTGGACACTTCACCCCCCCATATTTTTCAGTGAGTTATAAGGATACTTTAGTGTATAGTAGTCTATCACCATGGCTTACAAAAGAATTTTCAGCCTAAGACCAAGGCATTCTCTTTTTATCTGGACTTGACTTTTTTTGTACTGACTTTGGTGGCCAGTGGTCAGGCAGGGGAGGGGAGGCTGTGGGCCTTGGCCAAGTCTGGGCCAGGTCGTGGCTGTTGACATCTCACTGACATTGAGCTCTTTAAGACCCAGAAAGCAAGAGAGTTTTTTCCTCAGGCTTGTTAGTTTTTAACATGTGTGTTCACAGAGGCGTGTTCAGCTTTCTCAGTGGATTAACAGGTTGTCAGTTCTCAAAACTAATCCCTGATTGGTTTTTGTCAGACATGGAGGAAGCTCTCAGTAGCTCTTCTCAGAAAAATTATTTCTGTGGGTGGCTTCTTCCCTCTTCACTAAATGTCAAACGTGCAACACCAGCACACACTACTTATTATGTTGTAGGACACACTCTACATATCTTTGGAAAGATTTGTGGTAGAATAGTAGTATTTTTTTTTTCCATTCTACTGACAGTGAAACAATAAATCATAAATTTAATCTATTCTCACCTGGCAAATTTAACATACTCCTTTAGCCTTTTGACTCTGTTTTTTTTACACATATAGGCATATGTATACATCTACCAGTGATGCACCATATTTGTGAGGGTAAGGTTGCTGGACTTTTTCTCTCTTTACTGCTAAGAAAGTAAATAAAATGTCAGAAAAAGGAATTAAAGTGACTATGAATGTGCACATTTATCCTATCTGTGGTCTTTAATAAAACTTTCTCCAGATATACGTCTTCCACCACCAGATGAGCACTTAATGTATTTTGCTCATACTGTCTACAAAAGATCTCTCAAACATTGAATATTATCAACCTGATATAGTGTAATGACATTCACACAAAAAGAATAGTTATTTTTCACTATATTTTAAAAAGTATTTTAAAACAATTCTTATACGTAAAGAACAAAGGATAACAAAATATCCTATCCAGATCATCTCTGTAATGAACTATGTGATTAATCTATGCTCTCAGTCCTCTTGGTGCTGCTTTATTTGTAATTTTTGGCAATTACTTCAATATAGCACCTGCTGGTACTTTAGAGTAAGGAGCATTTGTTCTGTACAAATGAGAACATAAACTGTGATTCTGTCTGATTTCATGCAGTTCAGTGTACTACAGTGGTATATGCATCAACACCCAAATCAAAATGACATATGTCTAGTAAGCACCACAAAGTTGGCCAGAATTATATGTAGTAAGTAAGAAAATTAAACTGTATTAATTATTTTTACACAGGTATCTTGAATTAAAAAATAAAATCCCACATACTCCCAAAAATCTTTGCATTACCCAGTATACAGTGTTTGACACCTTAATGCCTGATGTTTCATTACCCTCAAGGCAGCAATAACATCTTTTGCCTTCCTTATCTTTGCTATTAATAATAAAGAACCCTTATTGCTAAGAGTTTAAAGATGACCCTCTGAAAGGGATTGTGATTTTTTTCTCTTGACTATATTTTAGCCAATAGCCCTTTTCTGCCACAGCTACTAAGATCAGCAACACTGAGATTGGTATAGCCATAGACAAAGTTGTATGTTGGAGCCTTCCTTTGCATCTCCAATCACAACCTCTTGCCAGCAGTTTAGAAGTAACACAGATATGTATTTGACACCAGCTTTTTCAGCTATATCACCCATTTTTCTATTTTAGTGTTCCTGAAGCTGATGATGCCCAAACTCCTCACTATGCAGCACGGCCATTTCTAGTGTAAGACATAAGAAAAAGCTTTGGGAGATTTGAATTGAAAGTGAATTCACCAGCTTTCATTTTGGAAATCAAAATAAACTAAATCAAATTATGGCTATGTCAAATTAATAGTCCACTGAATGGAACAATTCAATTTAAATAATCTACTCTGAAGAGTATTTAGAATTCACTTCTTACTTTCCATAATCATCAGTGCCCTTTAAATAGTAATTCGTGGCTTAGTGATCACTTTCAGGTTCTCTTCTATTAAAGAAATGGCACTGTGAAAGTCCTAAGTGGTCCTTATTGAGTTCTTAAATTAATATTGACAGTTAAAATGTCCAGAAAATTATGTACCTTTGCTTAAAACACAAGTGGGCTTGTGAGAGAGGGGGAGGTTTTATTTATTTATTTATTTAGTTAGTTATTTAAATTAGTGTCCTCATTTACTTCCTACTTTACATATTTGTCTAATAGGTCTAATAGATGTGCTACTTCTGACTGTTCCACCAGTTCCTACAGGAACATCATTCTGGACTGAAATATTATATAAAAGTGCACACCTGAGGCCTGCAATTAAAACAGTTACTCTTGCACTGATGATTTGCCTGCTCTATTAGAATCCAGCTCAAACGTTTAGAATATTATTCCATGAGCAAAACTACCAGGAGTTAGGAATATAATGAATCTCTTTCCACTATAAAATTATGATCCTGAACAGAAAAGGACTTCAACTTTTTATTATTTTCATAAATTCTTGTCCAAAATTATCATTTCAACAGTCAAATTTCAAATCTATATCATTTAAACCTTCACAACACTTTCAACTCTAATGGTTAATTACATATTAATTAAAATTAACTGAACCTTAAACTAAGATCTAAAAACTAACGTTTCAAAATAATACTAGAAGTTTATGGTCCAGAGTGAGCTATTTAGGACAGCTGCATATTCTAATATTGTTCTGCTTGTTAGTTTTGGAACTAGAACTACACTGTTCCATCCACAGAATGGACATGAGAAGGAAGAAAGTGCTATAATTACCGGGTTAGTGCTACAAGGTAGGCCTGGTTTATTGTCATCATTCTTTAGTCTGACTCCTGCCACACATATCCCAACACAAGCAATAATATTAGGTTGCACAATCTCTTAAAATCTCCTTGAAGCTGAAGCCTCTGCATTTCCCCTCCCACCCTGAAGAAGCTGTTCAAACAGTATTTATCAGTCCTTTAGTCTAGGAACAGACTGAAGTTAGAGAAAAAGTACCACTCTTCTGTTTTTTAACAACCATTGATGAACTACTTAGCTTTTTAGATAAGATTTCCTTCTTTAAATTATAATTATTAGTCTTCAAACAGGTAAACTATAAAGAAGGAATATGAATAATGTAAATCCTCACTTCAAGGCATGACATTTCAACATTTTTCTGAGTTGCTAAAGCATATCAAAGACAGACAATCCACCTGGAGCCTGCTCAGTTTTGAATTATAAAACAAGGTCTATAAACTCAAAAAACCCACATGCTAATACTGTTGTCTTTATATTTTGAGGATTTTTCATGAAAATATTCAATTGTTACCTTCTACTTATAAGATCAGCAATTATTAAAAAATACAGCATGATATTCCCAATTTCATTTTACTATTATTTGCTTAATTTTTATAATATGTTCAGTAAAGATAAAACAAGAGGAGAGGTTTTCACAAAAATCATTATGTTAATTTTTTTTTCTGAGGAACAGGTTTCCTCTTTTTCTTAAGAGAAAATATTAATCATAAAATAATATTTTGTAATACAGCTTGATACATGCCAATTGTTTATTTTCTCTCTAGTGTTTTAAAATGAGCTATTTAAGAAGCATTTTTTTAGGGAGAACAACACTGATTTAAGATATTACTGTCCCTCAACTGAGTCACAGAAGAATCTTGACAAATCTGACTTTCAAATGAACTAAATTAGAAGTATTAAAATTATTTCAGATTTGCATAGGACAACATCCAGAAAAGTAGATGTAGCTGGGAAGGACACATCTTCACTCATTAAAGGCAATACATAATAATTAATTTTCCCAATTTTTCACCACAATGACCCTGTTACCTTACTTTTAAAAGAACAGTTCAAATATTTGTTTTTCTTATCTTTTGAAATTATTTTTTGTTCCTGTTTCACTGATGACATAAAGCAGACACAAAGAAACAGTTATGTAGTATCATTTTATGTATGAGATATTTTTTTTGTGAGTCCAGAGTAAAATAATAAGCATAGAATCAAAAGTATGCATCAGCAATGATAAGAAGACTCAGATTTTTTTCCTAAAGTTTATAAGAGACAAAAGATAAAACAAGACCTTTGCAGTATGGCTATTATTGTCTCATTTTTTCTGGCTATTTTTGGCAGTGTGTATGCTCTTTCCAGTTTCAGTAGGTCACTCTTGTCCAACAGAAACCCTCACACTGTGGAAAACTGAGTTCCAATTCAAAAATATTTGATCAAAACTGCCTTGTATAGTTTGATCTTGTAACATCACATTGTTCTTTTTACCTTTCCCCATCTGATTTTTTTTATTTGTTATTAATTTTTCAGAATAAATACCTGATCTTAAATGATTCTGCAGATCAGCACTTTCTTTTTTTTTTCATTCCTTTTCCCAGAATTTCTAGAACAGCACAATGTTACTTTTGACCTAGAACAAGAGTAAAGAAGGTTACTCCTGAATAATGGTGTATGCATTGGTGCTTAGAATAGCATGTCTCTTGCTGTCCTATAAAATTTTATTACTCATGGTGAATGACATATTTGAATGGCTACTGTGGGATGAATACCTTATGTTCCATCCATGATCTGAAACTCTTTCATTTAATTTGGGGGTGGTGTCCTAGTATGCCATTTAATCTCATGGAGCATTTCCAAACTGAACCTTTTAAAGAAAGGTGAAGGATCACAGCACAGGACAAATGTCTTATCTGGTAAGCCTGAGAAGCAAGTAAAACTTTCTGTGGGGGGGGGAAGAAAGCAGTGACCATCACCTATGAAATATATTCTGAAAAAAAAGTTGGACCTACTTTATAGAATTTATATAAGTTATGGAAGCGTCTTCTTTAATACAAAAATGTGATTACACATATAAGCTACTGGTAAAAACACTGTTCTGAAAATGCATCAAGTTTGGCCTGTCTTCCAAACTGCTGAGGGCCTGAAAACATACTTTTTCAACTTAACGCAATTTGAAAAGAGTATTTTGATTTCATATTCCTTTTTTGGAGTGTTTCAGTTGGATTGATGTCGGCCAGCTGTTAGACACCCCCATCCAGTCATTCCCTCATTCCCAATCCTCATCAGGGCTGAGAAGAAAATAGGATGACAAAAGCTTATGGGTCAGGATAAAGACAGGGAAATTACGTATCAGCTACCTCTGGGGAAAAACAGACTAGTCTTTGGGAAAATTAATTTATTACTAATTAAAATAGATTTAGGTAGTGAGGAATAAAGACAAAATTAAAACGGCATGTTTCCCCCAGGGTCACCTTCACTCCCAGCTGCCCTGACTCTGTCCTGAGGAATGCAGATGTGGGTGATGTAGTCAGTCTCTATATCATCCCCTCTTGGCCACTCCTGATCCATCATGGGCTCCTCTGCAGAGCCTACAGCTCCCTCAGGAGAGACCCATCTACTCTGGTGGGGGTTCTCCAGGAGAAGAAATCTCCTCCTGTCCCTCCTCCTGCTCTCCAGCCCTTGGGGCTAGCAGGGCCATTTCACCTCTTCCTGCCCAGGGCTGAGGGTCTTAGCTGTGCTTGTCATTGCCTCTCCTCATGGACACCCTTGGCAGCCTCCACCAGCCCCTATTTTGATCAGAATTGTTTTAAAAATTTGGGTCAGGACTATGAACATGAACACATGACCATATACATTGATTGAAAATACATTATTGGTTCAAAGTTTCAGAAAATGTAGACCGTACAGTTAGTGATTGTAGGGAAATTAGAATAGTTTTCAACATTCTAAAAGTTCAAAACACTCATCAGGTTTTACACCGGTTTCAGCCCAGAAAGCTCATATGCAAAAAGCCACTTTGGCAGCACTTGTTGGCCAAATCCCTGAGATTTATCGCTTAAGAGGTTAACCTTAGTAAAAATTCAAGAGGTTTTTAAGGATTTAGTTTGGAGGATACCTTACTTACAAGGCAGTGGCTTGGAGTGGATGCTCAGAAATTTTGCATGTCAAAGGGCATCTGTTTAATGCCTGTCATAGTACTCAGCCTGCAGTACCGCTGGGGAGGGGACACAGCCTCATGTTTATTTAGACTTCCTCATCCACCACACAGAAAGTTTTGATTCTTCATGAGATTATATTATTTTAAATCTGGAATAATGGAAAAGTTCCACGGCTGTTGGAACTTCTCAGATCTTTTTATCTGATAGTTGCCTGACCTATAATAAAATCAGTTATATATATATAACTGATATATATATACTGATATATATATCTATCAGGAATAGCTTTTAACTCAGTGATGCGAGGTACCAGCATGAATAAGACATATAGAAGCTGTACAAAATGCAAAGCATTCCATGATAACTTCAGCAGGCCAAGTGTACCTCTGAAACTGTAGCACAATTATTTTATAGAAACTCTAATATACGCATGAAGACAAGGACACATTAAGCATGCTAGAATATCTTCAGTTTGCTTTATCTTGAGGGAGCATGTGTAACAGCTTAAATTTGCCTTTATATTGCAGGTGGAAGAACAGAACTTGCCTTCACCACTCTGTCTAACACTGACCTAAGCAGAGACATTAGAGGTCATAGAAATGCTGTTTGTCTTAATGTTTGAATCTGGTGTGTATAGCCTGAATGAAAGTAAGGCTGCTTACACACTATTTTCAGCTATTTTTCAGGACAACAGATTTAATGACATGAGAATGAATTAACTGACAGTCTTCCCTCCCTGTATTCTCTGTTAATAGAAGAAAATTCAAGCTGCACTCGAAAAATAGGACAGACCAGATTTATTGTTCCCAGTGGGACCTTAATTCTGCTACCCATTTTGTCCACTGAATGAAGCTGAAGTTCCATGGATAAAGGAAATAAACAGACTGCCAAGGACTCTTAATTTTAAGACACACTCCCTGGTAACAAGGTGATTGCCATGGGCCTACACAAATCACCATGAGAATACCACCACATGGCTATCATACACACCCTCAAGTTTTCTTTGAAAAAACCTGTGTTGGAGTCAGCAAGTCAGGAATCTCTCTGAATTCTTCAGAGAGAAATCAGAGTGCAGGGATTGAATTAAAACCTTTGGATGGATTGAAGTATGTTAAGCTACTCACACGTAAGGGAGAGGTGAATGTTTAGGTTTCAGTATGAGTGAGCAAGCTAATAAGTAAGTAAGCAGAGTAAATAAGTGGAGTAAGTAAGTAAGTGGAATAAGTTTTAAGTGCTTTCAGTGAGTAAAGGTCTCGGATGCCACAGTAGTAGTACATGTTCTATTGAAGGTTGAAAAACATAGTCTTAGATACTAGGAGTTCTGTGGATGCTCCAAGAACATAGTTTTAGACATAATAAAGCTACTGTAAGAATATTGCTTACATTTTTCAGTTAGAACAAGATAGACCATGTACGTAGTTTATACGAATCCTGGCATGCTAAGAAACCAGAATTCTAATAGGTGAAGAAGTAGTCCAAGTTTGTGTCTAAGCTAGTTGGAAAGTTTCTATATAAGAACGTGCATTAGGGAGAGTTGGTGCTTTTTGTTTTTTGCATTTTGCCATTGCTTTTGCCATTGTTTTTGCCACTTACTTTTATGCCACGTGCTTTTATGCCATTTGCTTTTGCCATTGCTTTTGCCATTGCTTTTGCCATTTGCTTTTTGCCATTGCTTTGCTTTGCTTTTGTCTTTGAGACTGATGTGCTTCTGCAATAAACAACTTTATAGCAACTATTAGCTGCTTGGCTCATTGAAGAAAACAACCCTACAAGTGTGGGTGCCTAAGAGCATCCCGGAGGTTTAACCTCACAAACCCACACTGGCTCAATACACTGGCATGTGAAATAGGTTGTACAGGTATAACCAAACACACATTTCTATTGCATGTGTACTTAGTTATTTTGTAACTGCTTACAGACATGCCCTTTTCAGTCCAGAGCAGACATTTGAAGGCCTCCTGTGTAGCCAGTGCAGAGGAAGAAGATGTTTAAATCAGTCTGGTTGAAGCATCTGTCAGCCTCACTTCTACATAGCAGATCCTCTTCAGGAATGGGTTTCTGCACAGCCTAGGATATCTAGACTTATATCACTCATCTCCCTACTACTCCACTCTCCTCTCTACAGCTGGGGTTTTTTTTGTTATTTATTTCTTTCTAACAGATGGTCAGCAGAAGCCACCTTGCTTACTGTGCAACCCCATGCCAGTATCTTTGGAAGGTAGTGATTACTACTTGGATCACTAACACCTTCTGATCTCTCATCCCAAGTCTGTTACCAGGATGAAAAACTGGAAAGAGTTTAAGTCTGTATGTTTGTACATTTACAGCACATATATGGCCCCTTGGCAGAGGTAGTCCAGAGTTTTCAGACACACAAATAATTCTGTGACAATTATCTTTTACATTGTTTTCCCAGTGCATACCAGAATCATCCAATGAGTAAGAGCTGGGCAGATGAGATCTTGTTTAAATGACTGGTACTTTTGAATAGGCTTCAGCCCCTGATCTGTGTCTACCTCCATCAAAACCAAATGTGCTTGACACACACACAGTTGAGTCGAAGCTCGACTTCAGTTTTAACAGATCATCGGAACCTCTGAATGCATCTAAGAGAAAAGAAAAAAACTCCAAAAACTAATGACACTAATAGGGATAAAATACACCTGAAAGAAAATGTTATTAACATAGATATGCTTTGATCTTTGGACTTTTAGCCCAGGTGAGAGTCAATCAAACCAGCAAAAGAAGAGGAAGAGTATTGGCTGTTACTATCCTAACTGATCACTTTAAATTACTCAGAAAAGGACAGGAGAGTCTCTTCAAACTATAGCAACAAGTGAAGACCAGAGAATAAGGAATCCCCGGTTGTAGTTGGAGGGGTGTTTGCCATCAATACAGATCTGAATTACATGTCAAAGCCAAAACAGGAACAATTATATCTCACTCATAAAAAGAAAACATGATTTCCAGTATTTGTTAGACTCCTAGCAAAACCCCAATAATTTACAATTACAAGGAGAAAAGGATTTTTAGAACCACTTCTGAGTTTAAACAAAGCACCTTTATATATTTACAAGGATGATTTTAAAAATTGATTGCTGATCTGGTGAATCCTGCTTCAGCAGATAGCAAACTACAAAGTCAGGCATCAAGGTTTTCTCACTTTGAATTATAAGCATTATAATTGCATATTCTGAACCCATAACAGCAAATCTTGATGGAACTAAGTCATTAACCTGAATGATATGGCTGATTTTTCTAAACGTCTATTAAAAAACATTATGAGTACTTGTTTATCAGCAAGCTATAAGCTTGTTATTCTATAAGCTCTCTGCATTGAGTCTATTTATTTTTCTGCATCTAATTACTTTGCATAATGACATGTTTATACTACTGGCAATCTTCTCTTTCAGAGTGGAATTATGCATACAGTATATGTATAGAAATGATCCAAACTGAAGAGGTTAATGCACATGCTATTATAAGTAAAAACTTTTTAAATGAAAAAAAAAAAGTTTTAGATATATCATTTTAAAAAGATTCAGCATCTTTCAAAGACTCGTAATCACGTCTTTTATGGGCTGGCATTTCATTTTGAAATGTTATTTGCAATGAAATCCTGTCTGTCCAGTGGAATTTTGCTGTTCATCCCAGTATGATCAGAGATGACCCCTGAATTCTGCTACGGAGTTTATGTTGTCCTCTTTGTTCTAGAAACACCTCTGAAAGGGTGTTGTAAAGACATGACTTGTAAAGAGAAGACTGAAGTGAGATTTCGTGCACCTTCAGATTGCATCCAGACCCTCTGTATTGCAATGTTTTCTTTTGGTAAAGATATTATCAAGTTCTAAAAATGAATATATCTCAGTGAAGTGAAGAGAAAGACAGTTAATTATATTTTTTATTAAGATCAAACTAAAACTGGATGAAGGTTCAGAACACTTAAATTTTAATTTTATTAAGTATCTGAAGCACTTTACTTTGTGGTTTAAAAATAATTTTCCTTATATTCTTGTTCTATGACCAAAGGTAATAGACTTTGCCATTTCTTTTATATTCTGGGGTTTTTATAAGGATTTTCCTCTAAACTCACACTACATGAGTTTACTTATAATCATATTTTTTCTACATTTCTTCTTCCTCCTGCTCACTGAAAGTATGTGCACTTTAAAAGGTGAGGAAAAGTCTTTCCCTTCAAAATCTACAATGCAATTCTTTGAAATAAAGTCCATTTGCATATCATGAAGCCATTCCAGGCCTTTGTATTCAAGAGCCATTTAGGCTTTTGGCAAATAAAACAGTAATTTATTATCTCTTGGATGAACTTGGTATCTTTCTACCCTCAAAGTACATGAATTCATGTTCAGATGGCTCTCTGGCCAGTTCAACAGGTGGCTGACATGAACTGGCATTACAAAGCAAAGAATGGGTAAATCATATCTGGAAATCTGGAAATACAAGTCAGTTGTATAACTCAGAAATTGGTCCATCACACAGATAGGAACAGAGGAAAGAGAAGCAGAAGCTTTATTCAGGCATGCAGATATTTCCCTTGAGACACTGCCATTTCTCTGCCCAATATTACATCCATGACTACTGTTAGTATAGATGATCACCCTACTGAATTTTGCTCAATATACCACACTAGTAACCTGCACCATTTTACATTTGTTATTCTCGCTCTGTCATGCAACTTAGGAGTGTTTGCAGACAAAAGTGCTGAAAACCAGGCTGGTTTCTGTTATCTGTCTTGGTCTTTTGGGTTATTAGTGGTTGTTTTCTCAATTATTGAAGCCTGAACAAGCCATTCTTGTAGCACATACTTTATTAGTAAAATAGAAAAGGTACCTAAAAATAGTAATTGCAGTTCTAAAATATGCTATCAGGTATATCCACTTTTTTTTTTAATTCCTCTCCATTGATTTGCCAGATAAGGAAAAATGATAATTGATTATTTAATTATACCATAAGCCAGTTTATTTGAAACAACATAATTATTTATTTTTGAGGTATAAATTTAAGTACTCACCTGTAATAGTTACTAGACTAATACTGAAATTGATCACTGAAACCAGTATTCATTTTAGGTCCATGAATTTATTGAAGCTGCTTTTTCATTGTAGTTGGTTTTTCACATAAATTTAAAAGGATTTGCAGTTAAAATACTAGTGAGAGTGAAGATATTAAGAAAAAAAAACAATGGAAAAATTATTTTACTTTAAATAATTAATATGAAATTTTATACAGAAAGGCTAGTGCATTTTACATTCTAGATGTGATTTAACTACAGAAAGAATATGAAGAATTGTGATTAATATTTTTACTACGTATCTATGGCCTATATACCTGGGAAAAAGTTTATTTCAAATTATTTGTTACATAAATACATAATTGTATAGTGTGAAATAATGTAGAGCTAGAATATTTTAATGTGTTTCAAAAATACAGTTTCATATTTGTTATTTATTGATACTTAGATAAATACTGATGAAATTAAAAATCAACATAATTAAAATAATCATATTTCTGATGCTTTTTGTTTTGTTTTAAAAAAACCCAAGCTTTTCTCTTTTCTTTACTGCATTAGTATTTATAGTTCATTTTACAGTATTAAAACTTCAGTTTATGTTCTGCGTATGTATTCCAAGATTATTTTTTTGCTATTTAACATGAAAGTGAGTTTGAATGGAATCTATTCAGTATATATTAACTTTGTTCATCTAGGGAAATGGCAAATGCATATGTAAATGTAATGAATCCTTGCTGAGAAATTTGATCTCCAATGTATATACTTAACTGAGGGGCTGAATTTGGTTTCTGCATCCCAGGAACATTTTGTATATTAAATGTGATGGGTTTCTCTGCTTGAGCAGGGAGGTTGGACCAGATGACCTACTGTGGTCCCCTTTCAACCTTGTTCTGGGATTTTGTCATTCTTTTTGTTTTACTATACATGTTGTTCATTTGCTGTAGTTATTGTGTAACTCTATATGAATCCGAACCTGTTAAATTTCAATGTTTAAATAATATTTATCCAACTTAAAAGAAAAACCAGGATTGATCATGAGGAAGCTAAAAAAATTATCTAACTGTGATAAAAGGAGACACCTGTTTTTGCTCATGATTTTCATTCCTTCATTTTCACATTAAGTACCATTCATTAATCACTTCTGATGTCTCTCCAAACAATATAAAAATGAGTTGGTCTCAAGTTCTGTGGAAAAAGAAAGGAAGTGCCAATCCAATTTTAACACTTCAAAAGACATTTAACTATGATGTTAAATTTCTCCAAGTCCTGCTGAAAATCAACCATCTTTGCTGCACTTTTAGACCATATCAATTATGGACAAAATATTGCATAGTTGGATATAAAAAATGAGGTCATATATCTTATTTGTTTTAAATGGTTACTTTGATAAAGGTATTCAGAGGACATATGGTAATTTAAGTTCTGCGAAGGTCATTCAAACACACAGTATTCAACTTACATGAAGTCAAAACAATCATTTGTATAGATAGAGATACACAAAAAAATGCTGCATGACCTACTTGACAACATTTAATTGACTAAAAAAATTAGATTGGTACTATGCAAAGACAATGTAAAATGCACTGTCTCAGCACTTTAAAACAGATAAATATATCCACATGTGGGTATAAGATCTTTGGTATCTTTCTTTCATTCTGTCCATATCTCTGCTCTTCAGTGCCATTGCTGTAATTGGAAGGCATTGACGTACAAGAACTTAAATGTTTATTATTTATAAGTGAGAAATTATGAGATGTCGTGTTAAGGACATGGTTTAGTGGTGGATGTGGCAGTGTTAGGTTAATGGTTGGGCCTGATGAATTTACAGGTCTTTTCCAAGCCCAATGACTCTATGACTCCCTGGTAAAACCTCTAAAAACACAACCTTGACAACATCAGTGTGACAGCTAAGAAATCTGTGGACTGGTCTTCAGAAATAGCATATCTGAAAACAATTCCAAAAACACCCTTAAAAATGTTTTTAAAGCCTTGTTCGTGTTGTGATATAGTTTATCAGTATCTTCAAATGACTATCTTCAAATTCTGGACAGTTGAGTTTAAGTGTCACCTGGTTTATTTAGTGCAGTAAAGTACTGTCTCTGTCAAGAGCTAATAATAATCTATGTTCTCCATCTTTGCTAATGTTTTTGTACAATGAACAGATTTAGAATTATGTACCATGGAAACCCTATGTATTTAAAACTAATAAACCCTCAAAAGTGATGGAGCTCTCTCTCAATTACTGATTGCCAGTAAAAGGCAAGTGGGCACTGTGTGAACACTTCTGTTCACAGCCAGACCAGGTGATGAATCTTCTAAGGCCCACCCAGTGACTTATCATAAAGGCATTCTTACCCAGCAGTGGTGGAAACTTTGACAGACAAGTGTTCGAGTGTTGGTTCTAGAAAATATTTAAAGTTATCTTTTACATCAGTAGCAATTTCTGTAGTAAAAAAGTCTGTAAAGGAAATCTTTACTCCATCTCAGGTTTTTGCTTCAAAGAAAACAGTAATTAACAATGATACTTGTCAAGATGTTGAACCCCTGCTTCAAAACTACAAAAACTATTCTTGGTTAACTTGGCTACAGAATCTGCTGGGTGAACAAACACAGAAAACACCTCAAAGCAAAATCAGAGTGAAGCCTACAGTGTCAGAAATACTCTGGCAAGTGACAAAAGCCAGTGCAAGAAATTCCCGCCTTCCATGTTCCAGCCGTTAATTCTTACATCCCCACAACTGTTTGCAGCAGCTCACTGTGACAATGAAGTGACTGCGGAACTCCTTTGTAAAACGCATAGGTACACAAAATAGAGAATAGAAAGGCTATTATAGTGCTCTGTATTATACTTCTAGGATGCAATTAGCCTTTGTGCAAACTCTCTATCCCCAGGACTTCTGAAGATATTTTAAAACAAGTCCAAGTGGGCTGAAGTATCTTCAAGAGTCTCTGAGCCTGGACTTTATGAATTTCCAAAGCTTTGTGAGCTAACAATGCATGAAAGAGGATCCAGGCAGAGAAAAGCTGCAGTTTGTACTAGGTGAGAACTCTGTAACTCTGAAGTAAGTCTGTATTTATGTTCCTAAAAATATGGATCTATTTCTTTCCCTGTGGAGCTAGGTTATTATCAGAAAGACAGATGCTTTTTTCCTTAAAGCATGTTATTTTTTTTTCCTAGTCAAACACTATTTGTAAGAAATGAGAGACTGTTCATTAGAGAAAAGCTAGCACACACTATTTGGGATTGATAGCTTATTTATTTCATGGTGATTAATTGGAATAATTTTTTACACCAAAATATTAATTTTCACTTCTCTAAAGCTGTTGATTTAAAGGCGATTTTAGCATTTCTCAGTTAGTCATAGCTCTTTGCAGCTAATAAATCTGTTTTCTGTGACAGTAGGATAGGATCTTTGTGTTGTTCCTGATTTAGCATATACACCAAACTCCTATAGAAATATATCTACACAAAGACCATTCCCAATGTGGTGTTTCTCCAGCACTAATGATAACCATATCTTTTGTACGGTATTGTACACTCAATTGTTCTGTGAAAGAATTAAGACTTTTAGCTTAAGTCAATTATTTTGACAATGCAAAATAATTGCTGGTTCTATCCTGTCAGTAGGAAAAATATGTGCTATAAACTATTTCTGTGTGTATGTGTGAACTGCTGAAAGAATAAGAATATTGTGCTCAGTGTCGTGGTGCAAACCATGACTAAGAGTGGACTAAATTATTTGCCTCAGAAGCTAGAGGAAAAAAGACATAAAGTCTTATTTTGCTCAGGACTTGAATGACAGAAATGTAAAACATTCATGAAAAACCAAGGCTGATCCCAAACCTCTGAGGCAGAAATACAGATGTAGCCCACACAGGACATGAAGTGCTGACCATGGAAATAACTGTGTGATCTGTAGCCATATGTCACTATTTTAATCCTGGTGGAAAAACAATTTGGCTAAAAATATTTGTCTCTCAGTAAGGTCCTATATATATGGCAAAATCAGTGTCTTGCTTTGATTTAAGTTAAATAAAATCTGTAATATTTCTAATGCATGGAATATGTTTTGTCTCGACTTTCATTTGACTTGAAATAGGTACTATTTGCCCCATACAGACTTGAGAGAACAGAGTGCTGTGCTCGACTGTGAGGGATTTGAAGATTATATGGGATTGTTTCATAAGCAATTACTTGTTTTCTGCTTGATAATACTTATATTTTGCTGCCAGTTAAAATTTATACAAGCATGTACTTGTATATTACTGATGTCTAATCTTTTTTAGCATTAATTCTTTTTTTTTTTTTTTTTTTTTGAGTGGAATTATGTCTAATCAAGCAAGGTTAAAAACCTGGAAGGGTCTATGCTTATAATTATTAGTAATTTTTACAGATATCAATTGACAATATGCATGTACTTCGTATTTACTAAATTTTTGGCGAATTTTCATAACATTGTATACTTTGCATATGTGATGAGAATCCTAATTTGCTGTAGTTAACAAGAGCAAATATTGCAGACGTTATTTCTGGAAGTTATGGCAATGGATAGAGATCCCAAGAGGTAATATATTGGTATTATCAGACGTAACCAAATATGTAATCTATACTTTGCACTGAACTTGTCATTAACCTCAATGTTTTGGAACAGTCAGTGTCTAGAGAAACAGGTTTTGATAATATAGATGGAAGTTAAAAATTTATGTAAGGCCTCTAAGATGCAAATGCCTGCCACAGCTCAGAAAAATAAGATAATAAAGTATGTGAAAAGTACCCCCACTAAGACAAAAATTAGCCAAGAAGTCATGGGAATATGTTTTTTGTATAATTCCATTAAAAGACTTCCTTAATTTTTTTGTAGATGAATGATACAAACTGATTAAGATATTGGTTCTAATAGTTGTTCCAAACTGCAATACATTAGGAATAAGCATATTTTCTTGAGTGTTCAATGAGAATTTCTCCTTATTATGAATTAAACACTGAGAGATTGAAAAAAAACATGCTAAGATTACCCTTATAAAAGAACGTTATGAAGGTAATGAAGATGGAGTATATCTAAAATTTTGATGAAAAATACAGGAAAGTTTATTTAAAGTTAAAAAAATTTTGAAAGCCTTGGTCAAACAAATCTTTGTTTTGGCAGTGATTTTGCTTAAATAAAAAGTGAGTAAAAAATACTCAGTGTTTCTCAATTTAAATTACTGTTATTATTAACCACAAAAATATGGATGGTGAATTCGATTTATTCAATCTACTGACTGCTCAAGTGGTAGTGGACTGGCCCACTAAGAAATCAGTAAAATCTGGTTGAGAGATCACAATTCGGCATGTTGACAGAAAAGAAAGTGTTCAGCACTTACAGTGAAGAAAGTGATACAAATATCTAGTCAGGTTTTTCCTGTCCTGAATGTAGTATTGTGTATATGCAATATTACAAGACAAGCACATCCAGCTTCTCAATGAGGCCATTTTGTATACTTCCAAATGAGCTATTTAAAGCAGACAGCAATAGGTAAATCTTTACCCTGCTGTACAAATTTACACTTATTTTTGAATCAAAATATCCTTATGAAGCTCTTTTCAAAAATACAGAAAATAATATCAATTACATTTTAGCTGTATTCTTAGGAGCCTATTCCTGAACAACATACTATAGGTTAGAAAAAAAAATGATGTGGGAACAACAATAACTTACTGTACAAAGATCAGAAGCTGGAAAACACATTTGCTGAATCAAAGAGTAAGCTTACTTTCTCTCTAAATTGATTTCAGAAGTTTTTAAATTTGAATTAAGACTTGCTAGCAGTATTTCAGCTGTTCTAAACCTTGGAATATTCTATTTAGATAAGGTTGCTGAGCAAATTAAAACATAAAGGCTAAATTCATTCCAAATTCACAGAACAGTACCAGAGTCACTGAAAGTGCATTAGAATTAAATTTAATGCCTACAGATCAAATGGGAAATAATTTGTGCACCAATTAATCAAAAATGCATTTTAATGTTCTTCCATAGAACATCATGACTGACATTTCATAGAGAGAAAGTTACGTATTTAGAAAGAATTGTCAGTGTTTCAACAACTGGAAGGTGTTTCCTCTCTCCTCATCCGTTTCTGAAGCTGCTATTAGAATTTCTATTATAGGCAAATAAGTTTTTGAAAAATAGAACATTTTACTACATAATTTCAAGTAGAAATGCTCAAATATATTTCAACAATGCTCCCTCTGCCCTAGGGAGGAAGTAAAAAAAAAACAAAAAACCAAGGCTGTAGGAGCTGCTTGCCATGTGCTTGCAGCACTTTCCCTTGAGTATTAAAAACTGAGGCCAAGTATTCACTTTTCATCATTGATCATAAGGGAAGTTTTGGAAAAATTAAAATACTCAAGAATCTAACCCTGGTGATGGTCGTTTCAGTTCCTCTGTGGTCTGTGGGTCACATTGCTCCATTCAGCAACACAGTGAGTGTGTCCACTTTGTGTGGGCACCAAACGCACACAAAACCCAGGGTGAAAGCAGAATCCAGGTGTTTAGCCAGTTTTCATAGTGTTTTGCTGTTTCTGGTAGCTGTCAGTTTGCCAAAGTTGTATTATTATCCAGTTGCCAAGCTATCTGATTCAAAGCCTATTTGTTTAAAGTAAGCTGCTTTTACCCTTTTCCATCCCTCAGGGTAGTGTTTAGATGGGCTGTGCTGGAAAATGTGCTGAAGGCATATTTTTCTAGGTATTTTATCATGTCCCCACTGATTCTGAACCTTGAAAGTACCTAAAAGTACTTCTGGTGAGCAAATAACGGAAATAAGCTTATGCATATCCCTAAGTGTAAGCAAATATCTAAGAAAAATATTCTAATACGTGTTGTAATACCCACAGGCACTGTTGATCAGGGAAGTAATCTTGCCCTTGCCTTGCCTCTCCTTCTGCTATGGAAGTAATTGACTTTCAGGGACCAAATCCAAGTGCTGTTAAATTCAGTGGAAAAATTCCTATTGTCTGCAGTGTTCACAAAATCTATACTGAAGTGCTGTAATTCTTTAAATGGCTTGTTCTGGTGTTGGTAATTAAACTTAATTTCCACTTTCTTTCAATTAATCTTTATTTAAGTTTCTGCCCCTATATAAAATGTCCAGACATGTAGAATAGAAGCAGCTGTGTTTTTATTAGTACTATAAAGTATAGTCTTAACCCATTAGTAAGAGTGAAAAAACAGAAGAATTTTACAAGTCTTATTTTGGCAAAGGAAAATGTTTTGTGAAGCTAGGAGAAAAAAAAAAAATTAAAAAGGGAGAGTTACAACTTGGGTTGAAACTAGATGTAGGAAAAATTGCAGATGTCACTTTGGGATTCCAAACTCTCTATATGTACTATCATGAAATACAGATCCTGCTCAGCAGGCAAAAACTGAGCGAATTCTCAGTACTTATGACAAGTTGCACCTGGTGTACGTGTTTCATGAAGTTACAGAATAACCAGGAGAGAAAGAGGTTGGCCTGGTCATTTAAGATAAGCCATATGAATCACTTTCTGTTCACAAGTAAGAGGTGAAAAAAAAATAAAAAAACATGACTCCTAGCTTTTGAGAGAAAAGGTGCATAGAATGATAACCTCAGGTATAGAAAAATTTTTTGAAGTCTATGGAACTGTGCATCTGAAGATTTGGCCAAGGAGTTGGGTTCTACTCATTTTATCACGTTATAAAGCACATAAAACTGTTAGAAAAAATTATTTCAGAAAGGAAGTATGTTGCGGTGTGCCGTGTTGTTTAGGTTCTCTCCTTATATTATATGGTTTGCTCCCAGGTTGTACACCCTAGTTATACGTAAAATGGTTTGTTCCCCTCCCGCCTATAGCCCCTGTCCATACCCTAACCCCTCCCAAGTTCTAGAACCTACCCTGTCTGTAACCTTAAACCCATCCCATGGAGCTGTCAGTTCCCCCTTGCTCCTCCCCTTGTTCTAGCAAGTTCTATGTCAATCATCCCTCCCTTGGGATATGATTTGTCATGATGTATGTATCCCCGCCTATGTTACCTCCTATTGGGTCACCTTGTGCCCTTCCCATTTGTGTTGATTGGGTCACTGGTTGTGCCCTCCCACGGGGGAGGTCTCCTATTTAAGTCTGTGCGAGGCACATTTCCTTGGTTTTTGTGGTTCTCCTTAGTCGGCTGCCTGTCCTGACCAATAAACCCCATCCCTGAACCATAAAAGGTCTCTCCTGCAGCCGTAGTTCACACAGACTGCTCCGGATTCCTCAGGGTTCTAGAGAGGAGCCACTCTCGGCGCAGGCTCACCCGGGAGCCAGCTGGGTGCCCTGTGGGAGTGGGCGGACGGTGAGCAGCGTCAAAAGAAAACTGGCATAAAGAGAGAAGCACTCCTAGAGACCTGTAGTCTTCCTGGAGGCAAGGCAACACTCAAAATTTTGTGTTTGCGTGAGTAGTGTCAGTAACTGCAGTAGGATTACAAGTGAATCTAGCCAAGCACAAACAAATATTTTAAAGATCAGAACCTGAAAGCTAGTGTTCGTAAATGTTCTAAAGTGATTTTTGAAATGAGCTGTGTTGCAGATAAGGGGTCTATAAATGCCTGATAGTAAATCCTTGTTGTCATTACCATTATCATCAGTAGTGCAGAAGGGAACGGATGGCAGCACAAGGAAGCAGGCAAAATGGCATATTAATGTTCAGAGCTGAAATCCACTCACCTTGTTCTCTCTGTTTCATAGACACCACTGCTGTTCATGGAGGTGTTTTCACTGTAGTAAACACAGTTCTGTTGTTGTGTTTATGGGTTACATAGAATGAAAATAAGAAAACAACCAAAACCAAAAAAGATAATTTTAAAAATCACACATCCAGAAAGGGGTGCATTAAATGAGGATCAGAGCCTTTGCCTAGGCCTAATAGGTAGCAGCATATGAAAAATCTGGAATTAACACCACTCTAATAAACATTCATTTGGTTTTGTGTTGCTATCAGAAAATACCAGAGAAATACTTGATATTATCTCTTCTGCAACCACTGGTAGCTTAAATTATGACTACCAGTATCATGCAACATCCTTGTCTAGATCAAAATGACAATTATTGGAGACAAGCAATGCTAGATCAACACAACTAGAATGTTCCTCAACAATATATGAGCTTTCTCAAAAACAGAATTCAATTTTTGAAAGCACTTAATTTAGGAAATAAACTCCAAGTCAATTTTTTATAGAAGTGCACAATTTTGATACAATCTGTTGGGGATTTTTTTCTTCTAAAATTGTTTTTCCTAAGAAATTTCACGTTTTCATTATTATTCAGGAATGCTAGCATTTTTCTTAATTAAACAAAATAAAAATCATAACTTTGCTATGAGACACATTGTTAGGTTGAAAAAAATTCTGGTCCATAATACATATGGATGAAAATGAAAAATGCTACTAGAATCTTTTCACTAGAAATTGAAGTAATTACATTATTAATAGTATAGTGATGAATATTCAAGAAAAGAAGAAAGTAAAATTTTCCACAAATAATCACAAAGTACACTAGGTGATCACAGTTTTTTAAAAAATAATCTAAAAAATGAACACTCAAATTTAAGCAGAACTGCAAACATCATCTGACCATCCCAATGCAAAAAATGTAACCTGCAAGTTCAAAACCATTTCTGCTATTAGTAGACCCTGCTCAAAGAACTATCATAATCCCATAATTTGTCCACATGCACACAGCATAAGGTAGTACATTTTGTCCCAAGATCCACAGGTTTTTAGGTGGATGACACCAAAACAATGGCAGTGTACCAAACACGTTCACTGAATTGTTGTAGGACCAGTCACTAGGAGATGTTACATTTTCCAGTGCAATCCCCCTTTTTTAACCTGTTAACTCAGAGTCTGACAGGAGATCTAAAACAACCCCTTGCAAAATAAGCATAAAATTTGTTTAGCTTACCTTAAAAGTAAAAACTATGAAATTGAAAGTTGTGGATTTTTTTGAGCATTAGCGCTTCCAGCTGCTGAAAAAAAGACTTTCTGTTTCTGCTTGAATCCTGAATAAGAGCTTGCATCCTCAGAGTCCTGCCTGTTTCAATCAAGTGTATTAATTCAGATAATTAATGCTAATATTCTTCTGTGGTAACCTGACTTCTTAAAAAAACAGTATACAATAAAATTGTAAGAGTTAAATGGGATTTTTAATGAAGATGACGTTTTTAGTTCAGTGTCAAAATAAAATATTGCAATTCAGGTTACAATAGTCAATAATTTCTTAAGGTTTTTCATACAAAAATACCATTTTATGAAAGAAAAAAAAGGTTTCTGAAGGAAAAAAAAGTAACTTTCAGCACATTACATATTTATTTTTTAAAAAAATGTTTGTTTGTTTTGAGAAGGAAAGGTCCCAATTTTCATTTTCAGATAAATTTAGAACTTAAGCTACTCTATGTAAATTATTTTATAATAAAACCACCAGGATTTAAAAAGTTTGTTGTACAGTCTGTTTCTGTGTATGATTACATTCAAATGTAACTAAAGTCCCAAAAAATTAATTTGGACATGGAAATTGTTGTCTTGTATTTCAGACGTGAATGTGGTTAGATCTAAATAATGCCAAAAAATTTTGTTTCTTCCGCATATTCCTTGAAATAAAAGAATTTATAACATATACCGATTAGTGAAAAAGCATTGCATTGTTTATACAGATATACTTGATGATATTAACTAACCATAATTTTGAAATGGAATTTGGGAAATACAGGGAAATAAGAAACTCCATGATGCAGTTAATTTCTTAAATAAGCTGAATCAATCTTTAATGAAAGCTGTTTCTCCCAATTGGCTAAGAAAGAAAGCTGTTTCTAATTTGAGATTTGCAGTCAGTCTCTGGTATAAAACCATACTGTGTATTTATTTCCTCTTCAGTCATGTTTAGCCATTAATTTCATGTTATGTCTGCTATTTGGAAGTGCAGGAATGTTACAGTTTTCCTATTAACAAAAGCTTTTATTAATAACTAATCAAATCCCTGCCAAATACACTCCAAGAGAGGACAGAAGTTGATGCTTTACCTTGTGACTGTAAACATGAACAATCAGACTGATTGACTTCGCTTTCCAGGATCAATTTTTACTGTTAAAGATCTAACACTACTGTAAATGGACTCATAGTTAGATCATCAGTAGAACAAAAATACAGACATATGTTCCATTTTTCTCTTAAGTTTGCAGGGTATATAGGGTGGCATACTCTGTTCTGAAATACAGTGAGATTTGGGAGCCATGGTATATGAATATTTACCCTTAGCACAACAGTTACAGAAGATGCTCTTTTGTTTTGTCAAATTAATGTAGAATTTAGAAATTGATATTGCTCTTACATTTGATACAGAGAAAAAAAGGGACTAAACCTGGAATTTATGGTGAGCATCAGTGGTCTAAGTATGTTTAGTCTAACAGAAAAAGTTACAAATTCTTTCATTTGGGCATTCATGCCACAACTTTTGCAGTTGTTAATTCATTTTCAAAGTTGTGGTTTTTGCTAGGATACAGGGTAAAATTTCCTGAAGTTTACACATGCATCTTTTGTAAATATTTTATATTATACTTAATTTTGGTTACTTGTGGTGAACCCCTGCTGAATGTAATAGACATCAGTTTTATTTTTAAGAGATCTTTTATCCTTAAGATCTTGAGATTTTAAGATTGAAAAATCTTGTTTCAAATTATAGTACTACTTGTAATTAACTGTCTGAAACCATCCAGCAACTAATTAATAAATATTTCACAATAACTGTGACAAGAATTGTCAGGAATATTAAGGTGTTTCAATGAGAAAAAGTGAGTCTTAGTGACTAACTTGTCAAACACCAAGATAATACACAATTTTTACTTGGAGAAAACCTTTTATTATGTCAGTACCCTTGCATAGATTTGAAGGCATGTCTTATACTAGTAACTTATTGAACAAATCTGTTGACAGCCATGTTTTAAAATTAGAATTAAGAAATAAAAAAGAAAATTAGAACTCTACCTTGGTGAAAATGCCTGATTGGAAAAATGATAATGATTTTAAAAGAAATTACTTGAAAATACATAATTCACAGAATCATAATAAATCAGAGAATGATTTAAGACTGTCTATGAGACTTCAGACGCTTTTCAGGTTCGGTAAGAATTGAACCACTGCAGTTTCACCATGTCTGTCAGGTCTCAGGTTGTGTACTTCAAATTATATGGTATAAATCTTTGGTTTAAAATGTACTTGTAACAAAATAAGATTAATCTTACATAGTTCTCTGAAACTAACTTTTAAGTGATGGTTCTGTATAAATCCAAAGAAATTTATGCTGTAATTATTTTGTCACAATCAAAAATCTTTCATATTTATTCTTCAACAGATTTAACAAAAATCTAGTATGTGGGAGACAGTAATATTAGATAGGCCTATTAAGATGTCTCCTGAAAACAGTCATATTATCATGTTATACCTTAAAAGAATTTCATCCCTGGTGCTGAATTTATGCTAGATAAAGCTGATCAGTTTATAGGCAAATACACTGATGTTGTGGAAGCACTCTGCCATATTTTCTGTTTCCATACATATTTTGATGTAAATAAAGGCAGATTTGTAGCAATATACATTATTACATCCTCTATAGTTCATATAAACGAAACTGGTGGTGTGTTGTCTAATCAGACTTCAAATAGGGTGCAGTCTTCTACCTAGAAACATTATCACTTTACCTTAGTCTTAGAATTTTGGACATAAAATATCCGAGATATTCTCTCCATTTATTATTCCTTTTATTCAAAACTTTTCTCATAAAGAAGATATATATATATATATACACACACACACATGTATATATACATGTATATATCCATATATATATTACTGTATGCATAGATGTAGCTATGTAGTTGCTTGTATAGTGCAATAGTTTTAAATAGAAGTGAAGAGATATCAAAAGAGAGTATTCACTCTGCATTTCTCAGGGGAAAAATGTACTTGGTGTTGTTTGACCAATATAACCTTTTCTTCTGTGGTCTACTACAAACATAATGTATTATTATATTTTTTCCTGCAGAGAGTATCAAGAACTCACCTTTGGTCTGACTTAAAACAGTCAGTGTAAACAATAAGAAGTAAATGAATGATAAAATTTTGAAAAGCAAGAACTAGCAAATTGTTTTTGTGAAAACTGAACTACTTGCTTCTGTGCTTTAAGAATTTAAGTACATCTTAGCAAGTGTATTTTAAATATACTGGGCAAAGTGAAGGTTGAATGGTTAGGCAAATATTTCTGTAACATATGTCCCTCTACATGGGCAAGAATTCTAACAAGAGACTGAAAACAAGTTTAGACAAATTCTCATTAGACTCTAACCATGTCTTACTCAGATTTCGCCATTAAAGAAGTTATACACATAGATGACAGATTTTTTCACTTTTGCTCATGATTTTAATTACTCTTTTCTAAGTGAAAAGTACAATAACTATAAGTCTTCCCTTTTTCAGTGTAATGCTAATCTGGTATCAGCCCATCTCCCAGTAACTCTGGAACGGTGTGCTGGTGGTGCTTGGGATAGAGTTAATTGTCTTCATGGTAGCTTATATGGCGTTGTGTTTTGGATTTGTGCTGTGGAAACAGTGTTTATAATTTAGGGGTGCTTTAGTTACTGCTGAGCAGGGCATGCACAGCCTCACCCCACCAACACTGGGGATGAACAAGCAGTCAGGAGGGGACACAACCAGTACAGCTGATCCTAACTGACCGAGGGGATATCCCACACCACGTGGCATCATTCCAGTATTTGAAGCTGGGGAAAGGAAGGGGTGAACTTTCATAGCAGTGGTGTTTGTATTCCTGAGTAACCAAAACCTTTGATAGGGCCCTGCTCTCCTGGAGGTGGCTGAACACCTGCCCTCCCATGGGAACTGTTGATTGAATTCTCTATTTTGTATGCATGGCTTTTGCTTTCCCTGTGAAACTGTTGGTATCTCAATCCATGAGTTTTCCCATTTTGCTCTCTCAACCCTCTCCTCCACAGTCCACTGTGGGGGACTGAGCCAGAGGCTGTGTGAGACTTAATTGCCAGCTGGGGTTAAACCACAGCAGGTGCAAAAAAGGGAAGCAAAGAATGACTTTCACTACTAACCAGATTTTAATTATGGTAAGTTTGATATTAAGCCAGTTTTGTAGAATTAATTCAGAGAAAATGAATACACAGAATTTTCTAATTTCACCAGTACTTGATTGGATTTTGTCTTCATAAAATATGTGGTAGCTTGTAAAGTTCACAAAAAAGAGTGGCGTTCAATCACAGCAGATGAAAGCAACATAATCCCTTGGATCAGGAAAGGAAAAATTGGAGCATGTTTTTAAATGTCAACACCAGCAATAAATTATTACTAATTAATAATCAAATATACTTATAATTTTACTTTGCAATATTATTTAGGTTTTCCAAGAAAAACTTAATAAATTATTATGTTCTCAATACCACTATTGACATATGAGTTTACTGCAAAAATATTAAAGTATAAATTATAAGGATGTTAATTTCAAATATTTTTGCTTAAATTGTAATTGTACCAAAAATAATAATGCTGCAATAATTTCTGGTAATCTGTACCGACATTTGGATTATGCAAAAATTAATTTTGATCCAGGGTTTATAAAATTCATTTTTCACTTAAAAGTGCAAATGACCTTTCAAAGACAAGTCTTGACTTAAGCACTTTTATGCATGGAGGTCAAATGAAGCAAACTGAAAAGGGGCAGATTTCTGTGTGTCATGATCATAGCATAGAACTTACATACAATATCTTTAAAGCTTTCATATTTATAAAGATTGCTTTTATATTACAGATGTGTTATGCAGCTAAATCAAAAATATGGGTTAGAAAGCCCTACATGTTGTTAAAGTGCCTATGGTTGCCAAATTAAAATCAAGTTTCAATGAAGAACACCAGCACTCAAATGTGTGTCATATTCCCTGAGCTAAACACAGACTGAGATGTAATTGAGCTAAGAGATGTATCTTCTTATTTTCCAGTGGTTCTTAAGCAACTCTTACAAGAAATATTAGCAATGGTCTATATAGGGGTAAGGAAGTTACCCCTGAAGAATTATTATGGTTTCCATCGAGCACTCAAATACCTCCACAGGTAATGCTATTTCTATCTCTGCAGGCATAAGATTTCTAAAATACTTTACCTAAAGCAAAACAAATAAGCTCCATCTGATAGGTCTACTGCTGAGACAAGGCTTCATTAGATTAGGAAAGAATAGGGAATTAAGAGTAAGTGAACTTCTATCTACCCTACAAGTCACTGTGAAACTGCATCTGTTACCTGTTTGTCCTAGGACAGCCTGTCACCTGGAATGGCAGGTGAGCATTCTCCATGAGCCAAGGTAGTGTTACTAAGAAAGCCCTGCAAACTGTGTTTGTTTCCACAGTCCTTGTCTCTGTGTGACCATTGCAGTGCAGCAAAGGTGCAGAAACAGAGAGGGTGTATCAGGAAAACATGCTAAGAAAAATAAAGCTGTCTTTATGCGCGTCTTGAGGAAAAGGAAAAGGGAGGAAATTTGCTTACAAAAATGGTGAGGGGCAAGGAAACAGGAGATTAAAAAAAAAAAGTGCCTTGTTAGTATTACTCAACCTGCAGAGAAATGGCTGCATTTAATGAGCAGTCAGAATGTTCATTTAGTCCAGTGCCAGATCTTGTTTTCAAGGAGACATTTGTGCACTTATATTGTTAATTAGCTACAGCATTCATAACCATCCCCTGCATATAAGATAAAGGCAACAGTATAATTGAAGCACATGTAGAATTATAAAATCCAGGATGACATTTCAGGGGAGAGAAAAACCTGTGAAATTAAGATTCATGTCCCTCTTTAGATTCATGTGAACAGGACCTTTGACAGAAAATATCAACACAGATACCAGCCTGTACAAAAATATAGCGGAAATGAAATCACATTCTTCTTCTCTTGTTTCTTGAAGTTGGATAAGGCAATGATACACCATTTACTTTTTAAAAATATTTTTCAGATGTTAGTATCACAGTTAATGGGTGAGGAGGGGCAAAAAGGCTGGAAAAAACAGGAATGCATTTAATATGAGATCAATATGTAATGTTTGTGCATATAGGTTACATCATGAATTTTAGTAGGGACAAATCACTTGGTTTTAAACTTTGGAAGTTTAATTTTGATGACAGAACACACAGACCAGTACAGAAGTGTGCAGATGACCAGCTGGAGGCTTAGGCTTTATAGTGCCTAAACTAATTTGAACTAAGGTAACTAAAGTGGCCACAAGCAGTTACACTGAGGGTATCCAGTTCCTTTTGCATTGCAGTGTCTTGCATACCTTGCCGACTTTTTACAGGGAAAGTGAATAAGAAAGCCCTACCAATTTTTTGTATTCTTTGCACATTGAACACACAACAAAGAAGAAAATACAAAACATATTTTGTAAGCTGAATTGTTATAGCCCATGTGGGAAATCAGTAGAAACATAACCAATAAACAAGGAATCCTTGTGCCTAGTCAAAGCGACAGAATTAGGATTTCATGTTTACTCTTCAGCTTCATGTCTGGAAGAGTTTTCATCTCATTCATGTTTCAGGAGTTGGCATACAAGTCCTCAGGAACTAGGCATGCACTTCTGTGTCATGTTTCAATAGCTGTTGTCCTGAGGACAACATGTTCTCTTGGTCCAAATGGCCACCATTGCTTCACATGGCAAACTACTAAACAACTCTGCCCTGAGTGAAAAGGAGGCAAGACATGCCCCATCATCTTGACAGTCTTTGACATGGCTAGCTGGAGTTGGCAGGATCCAAAGGAAGGTGTTTTCTTTGAACTGGCAGAAACTGGAGGCAGGGGAGGTTCCTGAATGCTGTGGCTGTTCCAGTCTACCCATGGTGTTCTCTGCAAGTCGCTGAGGGAATGAGTTGGACCATGCTTTCATTACATTTTTCTGCATATTCCTTTTACAGTGTGAATCCAGGATACCTGTTTAGTGCCAGGAGGCTGTTTCAGGCATAAATCGTGCTGCTGTTGTATTAAGGTAGCCAGACCAGTAGATACCTGCCAGCTGTCTGCTGGGAATTTAACACAGAGGAGAAAAGGGAGTCTAGTAGGACCTGAGAGGGAATAGAGGATGCCTTCTTGCACGGCTGGTGAGTGAGCCTACCAGGATGATTCCTCTCTTGACCTGATGTTTACAAGCAGAAAAGGGCTGCTGGGAGGTGTGGTGGTAGAGACCATGTGGAGTACAGTGACCATGAAATAATAGAGTTTTCAGTATTTGGTGAAACAAGGAGGGGCATCAACAAAACTTTTATACTGGACTTCTAGAGGGCAGACTTCAGCCTGTTCAGGATGCTTATTCAGAGAGCACCTTGAGAGATATGAGGGATCCAAACTATTTTAAGGAATCTGCATCACAAAACTAACTGTCATGTTACGGTTACTTTCCGTGAATTAATTTGCTCTCATTCTCAGCACTATATTGTGCCTATCATCGTTCATTTCATAATTTAGGTGCTTTGTTTGAGGCCACTAAAATCTTGTATTACTCATTTAGAACATATCTGATTGCCTTCCCCTCTTAAAGTAATTCTTCAAATATAGCATCATTTTTTGGCATTTTTTCTTTCCTTTAGACTGGAATCAGCACATTTCTTCTCAATGAGATTCTAACGAAGCAAACGAGAATAGGAAAAATCTCGTCAAAATTTGAATTCAAATGGCACAATACATTTGAGAAAAGTGAAAACTGGAAATTAGAATGTAGACCTTTGTAGACCAATATGGAACCATTATACTCAGACTAATTTTACAAAATATTGAAAAAGGGAAATAAACACAATGAAAACAAGAAATGGATGACAGAGTACTCTAATAGAATTTTCTGGTTTCCCCTATACAATGGCCAGTTTGGAAGGCTTTCAGTTGTGGTCAGAAGGTAAAAATAAATATTACCTGTAAAGGAAAATATATTATGAAAAAATGCATGTCATTTTGTTTGAATGACCAGTTGAGTCTTCATCAGCAAGTTCCTCTTCAAAAAAGACAAGCTGTGACAATTCAGGACACCACAGATGACAGTTCAGTGATGCACAGATAGAGAATTAAGCACTAATAGAGAGCTAGCTCTAGGGTGATAATCTAGCCAGGAAACTGCACACATCACATTCAAGTCCAATGACTGTTGGTCACTCTCTAGTCTTTGGTGGCTAGTTAGTAGTGTCTAGCTAAAAGCTAAAAAAAGATTAAGAAAATGAGCAAAATACAATGGAAATAGACTGTCTGATCTTGGGAGATTACCTCTTCAGTTACTGGAACTCTGTAAAACTCTACATGGAGATGGAGACAGAGAGAATGGGGAAGAAGTGATTAAGAAGGATAGAGGAAATCTTCCAGTCTAACCATATGTTTTCAGACTGTACGAAAAAAAGCTAAACCTCCAATCTCTAATCATCTTGGAAGTGGCTGTCTATCAGCGAATTCATGTTAGAAGGCCCTTGTCATGGTAACTGAATAGAAAATTTTGTCTTGTAAAAAGCATGAGTATAATAATGTAACATTCTTACACTTCCATATATCCTGTTTTCAGATGGCTAAACCCTGTATAATTCATCTTGACTCACAAAGCTACCTCAGTTATGTCCCTGTAGTAATGTGCTTTATGGAGTAGACAGCTGAGATCTGGAAGAAATACAGCAATGTATCCTGACTTGCAGGATATTGCTATTACCACAGAGATACATCAGTGATATGACCAGCAGAACTCCCTGCCTCTCAGGCCCCTGAATATCATAACCAGTAAGCTGTTTGGGGTCTAAAATTCCATGGAAGTTATCTGTGTCAGTTTAATGCCTTTAAGCCCTACCTTCATGCAGCTATGAATATCTGAAACTGTTAGGGCTTTTGACTATCTTTTCTACAAACCTTCAAAAAAAAGCTAGCCATCCATTCTCAGAGAATAGCCTTCAGTGTTTCTCTGTCTTCTGCCATGCTCTGGGACTATAACAACTTCAGAGCTGTTTTCTTAGGTTGCAATGTAAGATGTAAAACCAAAAGTATGTATTCTATCACCAGCTTCATGAGCAGTTAAAAACAGGAGGGGCAGTGTTCTTTATCTCATCCATGACCCATCCCTGATAACTCCCTCCAGGGGCTATCCTCCACTAATGGGCCATTGCATGACTCATAAAATTACAGCATGCCACTCTGAGATGCTCTGCCCACGGGGAGGAACCAAGCATTCCTATCTGGATATAATCTGAGGTTTGGAACACCAAACCACTAAGGGGGCCTTATCCTCTGGATTCCAAGAGGAAGACTGGACCCTTCTACACTGCCCTGGCCTTCAGAGGAAGACTACACCCTTCTACAGAATCACTGCTTCAACAAAACCACATCTATCACTGCAACAGGACTGCGGACACCATTTAATTGGATTGCTACCACCACCCTGACTCAAAGGGTATCAGATTGTATCCTGACTCTGAGTGTTTCTGCACTATTGCAGAATTTATTTTAATTTTCCTATTAAATTGTAGTTCTGACTTGGGATCTCCAACTGGTTTGCTTTCAGACTAGTACAGTTATTTAACTGGAACATGCCATTTGAAAAAAAGAAATGGATGGAATTATCCATACAACGATTAAACACCATGTCAAATTTTGTATTCATTATATGCTTTATAGTGATGCAATTTTAAGTTTTTCTGTTCTGCTTGGATGTGTTTTTCTGATGTGATAGGGTGATGAAGACAAAACAGTCTTATTCCAGTTGAGAACTCAAGGACAGTTTCTGCAAACTTCAGGCCCTAAGCATAAACAACATGGAAAGAGGAGGCCAGTTCATGCAAATGAACCAAAACCTATGAAAGTGTGAGATTTTGTGACCAAGCCTCCTTTGCTTCCATCTTGGAGCCATCCAGGCAGGGGTCACAACTGTAGCACTCACCCTGCTAGGGTGTGGCTTTTGTAGGCCTTTCGTGGGGCTCTCAATAAATATCCATTTTATTCTCCTTAACTCTGGGTGTAGCCTCTGCTCCAGCTCCTCAAGGCATCGGTAGGATTTTTGTGAACAAGTCACAGAATGTAAAGCTTTGAAAATCAGAACTGGCCACAGCTGGAACACAATGATTAGCCGCCACTTTGACCTTGGTTTTGAGTGCCACAATGTAGATTGGTAAGGGGAACTGAAAGGTAAGTTAGGTGGTATATATTGCTTGTCAGCCCTTCAGAGAGCATGAACATCATTTTGAACCTCAGTTAGAAAGCTAGTGTCCATCAGCAGGCAAAATCTTTTCTCCACTTCAGGGTTCTGAATGAAATTGTTTGGGGAAGAGGGACCTATGAAGGAGACAAACTGTTCTGTAATCACAATGATAAAGAATTATAAAATGAGGAAGGCACCCCTTATATTACTACATAGAAGCTGCTAGTGATATAGAAACACTCAAACCTGTGGGTTTGAGGAAACTTCATGTGAGGAAAATAAGATCTTTTCATTTCTTGAGTTCAGTGACTTAGAACAGGCAGAAGTGAACTGAGGGAGATAAGGAAATCTCTTGCTAAAAGAAATGCTGAAGTGCTTTTTCTGTTCTTTTCCCAACTGAAAGTTCACTATCAAAAAAAATTCCTATATTAACTGAGATGAGAACTATGCCGGAAAAAAAAAAAAAAGAGGAGACAATTTTTCTCAAAAAAAAAAAAGTTTAAGTGTACAATTGAGAAAAAGAAATGAAATCTCATTCACACACAAACAAGAAAACAAAAGAAAACCACCACAAAAAATTCTAACCTAGTTTTATTTGTGATAAGCTAAAAGACAATACAGTGAAGCAGTGACAGGTTCTAGTACTAAACTAAAACTCTCTAATGATAATAGTGTGATAAAATAATAGGAAGTAAAAGATATTGCCACACAGATATGCGACTGTTTCCACCTTTCAGTACTCTCTAATCTAGAGGAAAAATGTATCATTTGCCACTTAACATAAGAATTTTCAGATAGGATCTTTCACTTCTAAATGTGAGGTGGGCTTATTTTTTGACGTCAGTGCAACTCAAAAATAACTCCAGTCAATTGAGTTGCCCTACCGTCAAATCAGCCAAATTTTAGAATCCAGCCCCATTTAATTAGACAGATATTATAACAATATATTAGGAAGATAATGTAGAAAACAGAAGTAAAAATATATTTTATGTATTTGAAATGGTTGTCTTAATCCCTACAGTAATTTTCAGTACCCCCACTAGAATTATTTTTTCAGTACAAAATCTACACACCATACTGTGAAAATAGATCTACTATATCAATACTCCTTGCTTTTAAATAAACCAATACAAGTGGATAATTATTAAGTCTCCAACAAATTTGGTAAACCAATGATTCAACTGGCATGTATTTTAGTTTGCAAGGAACTGTATGACTAAACACACAGGAAATTCTACCACTGAGACCAATAATCAGACTTTGTCTTACTGTGAATTTACTTAGAGCACTGGCAATTATTTATTTGGTTTCTTTTCTGTTTTTATTCATGAATTGAGTAGAAAATACCTCTACATTTAATGTGAAGTAAAATTTATATCTTCTTAGTGATACTTCTTACATACACAGAGATACTAAAAGGCTCAGCTGCCTCCTCTACTTTCCCTTTATGTTCACAGGCTCTTGCTATCCTGCAGTTTTGTTTGCCTCAAAGTACCAATCCCGTTGAAGGTCAAAGATACTGTATTTGCACAGTGATTCTAAAACTTCATATAGCCAAAACTGTTCAAAAGACAGAAAAGAAGCTCAGTTATTTAAAAAAAAAAAAAAAAAACAACTAAAAAATGCTGAGTTGACCACTGCCTGAAACTCCTGTTTCAGAAATCCATAGTTCTGTGTGTTGCAAAGCCTTGTTTATGCTGTGTCCTGCTCTCTGTCATGTCTGCTAGACATAGAGTGTTTCTGACTTGGGACCTGAAGTTGGTGCACTTTAGTACTATTTAAGCTTTTGATTCTCAACCATAAATTTTTTGGGCTTCTCCAGCAGTAGACTCTTAAATTCCTGCCTTTATCCATGCTCCTTCTTATAAGAACTTGCTGCTTAGCCGAGGCTTGTGAGATAGACACGTCTTGGATCATCATTGTAGGAATGACTTTGATGTGTCATGCTTCCACCTGGAACATGGTTCATGAAAACAAACCAGGCTGGATTTTTTGGTGCTTAACTTATAGGGTAAATAAAATATAATGTCACATTACTCTGAGGCAGTACCGTATTTGTTTATTTATTCTTTTATAATCTTAAGTCTTAAAAGTGATATTTCTATATGCATGCATCCCTGAAGGGAACAAAAAAGAATAACTGTATCTTCTCTATTTATTCTTTAGTAGAATTTTTAGCCTTGAAACAGGTCCTGCATTTCGAGAACCTCATGCAATTGCTGTGGGACTTAGAGTCGGGAGACCATTTTCAATATCATAGAAATTGCACCAGTAAAAATGGGAGACACTTGCATCTATAAATACTTTTCACTTTTAGTATAGAGTAAAATCATATAAGTGTGCATGGATATGTTGTAACAGGTATCCAAGTTAGTTTATAGGCAGAAAAAGCAGTTACTCCAAATTTAGTAGCATAAAGGGCAACTGTCATAAAGTAAACCAGCAAAATTGCAGCAATAGCTCTTAAAATGGTTCTCAAAGTTCTAGCTGCAGTTTTATGAGGTCATTAGAGGAGAGAAAAAATGCAGAAAGGCAGACTGGGAACAGTGATGGAAGAGCGTGACATTGAAGAATTCTAACTACAGTATATCCTTCAATGTACACAAGAGAAGTCTAAAACCAGCAAGATGTGTCTGCAAAGCAGACAGACAAGACAAAAGGTGTACAAACCTCACAAAACAAGAAGTAATTACTGAGGGAACAATTTGATTTTGGCAGCATTTTTTGCCATGTACGGTCCTTGTGGTAAAAAGTTATCAAAAATCATTTCCCCAACCTGTATGGTAATTTTTATAATTCATTTAGTATTAGTACCACAGGGAAAAAATACTTCTTTTTTCTCTTCTTCTCGATTGACTTCTAAGTGCAAAATTATACATCGAGCTTTTCAGGTAATGTGGTGTCAATATTAGGAGTATTTTATGTTGTGTATACAAAAATGAGGCTTCCATATGAAACCTGCTGCATGAAGTAGCACACTAGGTTTTTTACCTTTACTTCTCCTCTTCTGCAAGTATAGTATCTCTTTAGGGTATTGCAGGGCAAGCAGTAAAGTTTGAAAATTTGAAGTTATTTGCATTCAGGTGAGATCTAAATACATAGTTCTTAATTCATCATGTCTTCTTTATTTATCATTCCTTCTGATAGGGTATTTTTTTCCTGCAATCTATATATTTTTATACCATAGTGTATTGATGACCCTGTTTACTTAAAAAACAAAAGAATCTTCAACTTCTACTGTGAAAAACACCCAAAGGAAGTTGTTACCTTGGATGTTTAAATCTATGCCTATCTCTCTATAAAAAGTGGACTGAAGTTCAGAAATCTGAATCAGCTGCAAATTTCAACCAAACCAACACCTTTGATTAAGGGGCATCCACTAAAAAGCACACAGCATGGGCTAAGTAATGGTCCTGTCATTAAGGGAAATACCTACCTGTCATGGCAACAGAGATGATTCCTCATGCACTGAGTTGAGAAATGAGTCATGAGGTCTGAAATCACTGTTAGCTGAACATACTTGGACTTCTGCCCATCAGTGAGTAGATGCCCACCTCTACACACCTTGTCATTTGAAGATCTGTGGCAGTCATTTGTGAAAAACAAAATGTCTGCATACAGTAAATATTTTTGAAGCTTTAGAGGTCCTTTTAATGAATTTGCTTATAGAAGCAAAGAAGACACAAGGAGAGAATTTTCCCAGTTCTTGGTTGCACCAAGCATAAGTAACTAAAAGAAGGGGAAAGAAAAAGATAAGACTTTTTTATAATCTTATTAATTATTCATTTAATAATTTAACATATCAGATGACAAACTACTTTGTGTCAAAAGGAGTGATTTTCTTAGACCAAAGAAAAGATGAATAATACATATTTATAATAATATTGTCTCCCTACTCCCTGCTGCATGTCCTTATGCTTTCTACTGATAATTATCCTTTTTCAAGATGCAGCTCAAGATATGTGCTGGGCTTCTGGATTACACATTGTCCCTCCCAATTTTATTCTTTGGTTTTAAATTCTTTATAACATGATGTTATGTTTACAGATTATGCCTGTATTTTTATATATGAACCCTTAATAAGTGACTGCAATTGGCATGACAAACTTCTTAGGAAGCTATCATGTTTCCTGTTTCAAAGATAAAGTCCATCTTTTTCTTCCAAGACTTTATTCTCTTTCTAAGTAAGCTGTTAAAAAACAGGTTCTGCTTTCTTGATCTCCATGAACTGTAAGAGAAATTATTTTCTGATAGTTACTTTCTCACTTAATAAAGTTTCTTTCCAAGCCTTTATGCTCAGAATGGAACATTTTTAAAAGTCAGTTCTCCTCATTCTTTCTTCTGCCTCCCTTCCTGTCAAACTGAGCTGGACAGCACCAAAATGGTAATTATAGATGTGAAGGTGAAGACTAAACTATGAAAATAATACAGATCATATTCTAGGTTTCAGTAACTGTCACTAGACAGGCCAAACTAAATCTGAGTCTTCCTTTTGTTAAAATAAAATACATTATCAATTTCTCTATATAACTTTATGAGAGTCTGCTGGCATAAAACTAATGAGTACATAATGCATGTAAATCCACTTAAATAATAAAATGAATTTAAGTATGGAAGAACATTTTTCCTCTTCCATGCAACATAACAAAACCAAGACCTCTCCCACAGATGCTAATTGGATGAACTACAGGATAACAAACCCCAGTTCTTTACCACTTGTGAGTGAAATCTTGCATTTTAAGGGGGGAATATATTGCTGGCTTTCTTAATAATTAAGGAGTCACAGTTTTTCTGCAGCTGTAAGAAAGCACAATGATTAATGTATTACCTCCTCTTGGACAGTGCTCACTACTATTTGAGCCTTCTACCTAGTTTATTTGTATTAGCAGACAATCCTTGGAAGGAATGCAAATGAGCCTCATTAACTCCAGGAGACTGATTCTCTGGGCTGTGTGTTTAACCAGCGCAGAAATATTAAGAGCAAGGCTGTTTATTGCTGTTAATTAGGTGAGGACTTGAAGCAAGTCATTGTTGATGGAAGTATCTCTGAACAGGATTGAAATTAGTCACATTCTGTATCTTCTGCTTTGAATTAATGCTGAAACAATCTTACATTGTTTTGCTTTACTGCAAGGACTACTGCAGATGTTTTAAAACTACTACAAGCATTTGCAGTCTTTCATTTTTTCAAAAAAGGCTTTGAGCTGTAAGTTTCTTAGCGAGGTTGTGAAAGGATAGATGATGTATAGGCAAAGTTTGATTCAAATCTCACTGAAGAACACTGCTATTTTCACTCTGCATACTATTTTTTATATAAATCCTTTGAAACATAACTTCCTTTGCTCACATGGCAAAATGATGGCAAACCTTTCTTTGTTAAGTTCTGTTTTTTCATGTTTCAGAGAAGGGAGATGAAAGCTGATAGGTCAGTACTGGTTTAAAGTATAAGCTTTTGAAAAAACAGTTCACACTTTCTGTGGAGAAAGCAGCTGGGTGTCTATAGCTATATTCTTTAATATTTTTCCAGTATTGGACACTCTTGACTTGAATGGTAAGAATTTTCCATGAACCATTAAGAATTATTGGCTGTGCCCTGGTAGGGATCTTCATGCAAGTATCACCACTAAGAACAACAAATTGATCTTTTCTGGCTTGCATTGTACCGTGGCAGAGAACAATTTAAAAGAGGAGTCACCTGAATTCAATGCAGGTGATGATAGTAAGAAGAATGAAGCAATAAAAGTAATTGAGAAGAGGTGCCAGATAGAGGGAACCAGAGTCCAGATATCCCTACTGGAAAAAGGATGGAAAGCAGCAACTGATCAAGTGGCTTAGGGGAATTTGTGGCCAGACAAATGCTGTTGAGCAAACTGAGTAGGAGAGTTTGTTTAACCCTAATAAAAAGGAAATTATGTAATCTGATGCCAATCTGATTTTACCTTAAGACATTGTGTAGGGTTTCAAATAATAATTTAAGTCGTTGAGGACCTAAGCTGAAATCCTAAGCTTACTATAGTTATTATGGTCTTTCAAATACTGCTGTAAAGCAAGTTCTGAAGATCCAACTTGCTTTACACTCAAACTCTTTGGATGTACAGACACATCTGAACAGCAAGTCAGACCTGGGATGTCAGGTAGAAGAAACCTTTAGCTGGAATGGACCCATAAAACTCACTCGGTTCAAGTCCCTGTTCCTCACAGGACTGCCTAACATTAAACCATATAAGTAAGAGCATCATTCAGATGGTTCTTGAACTCTGACTTGTCTTGGTGCCATGACCACTTCCCTGGAGAGCTGTTCCAAGTTACCAGTGACCTTCTACGTGAAGAACCTTTTCCTAATGGTCAAAGTGAACTTCTCTGCTGAAGCTTCCTTCCATCTGCTTTTGTCCTATTGCTGGTCACTAGAGAGAAGAGATCAACACTTTCCCCTCTGCTGGCCCCCTTGAGGAAGTTTTAGTCTGTCACCTGCAACCTTAATTAATGGCTTAAATGTCTGTTTTTATGATATATTCTACAAGCATTATACACTACTTTTACAAGCAAAAAATTTGGTATATTAATTGAATCATTTTGATCAGAGTTGGGTAAAACCCAGCAGTTTTTCATAAGACTTACAAGTGACTATTGTTGAACTAGAAATGTACGGAATAAAGGAGCATGGTTAACAAGAGATCTTTGAATCAGTAAAATCCTTAAGAAACAGGATCCTATCCTTGCACATGTCAGAGAAATCTAATGTGATTAGCATTTAATAGGTAGCTAGTAACTTTACTCAGGTGGTCACTAAGCATACAATCTGTATTTTCTGGGAATTTGGCTTGTGATTCCTACATCTTATTTGCAAAAGAACTGAGCACACACAGCATGAAAGTAGAATTATTTTTGAACATGTAAAATACAACATAATGTTAGGCAATTAGAAAAAGAGAGTTGTTTTACATTGATTTGCAATTATAATAGACAATAGTGATTACTAATAGATGATAGTGATAATACATAAAGGGATTTTTTTAACCTCGAGTTCTACATGGTTTTATTTCTCACTTTATCACAAAGAGATGCTGTACAAATTTACAAATTCATTTATGAGTGTTAGTGAAGCATTAATATATTACAGAGATGAGCTCTATGAAAAAGTCTGAGACGGAATTAAGTATTCTGTTTTCCAAGCACAGTTTGAATAGTATGCAGTAAATAAACTATGGGATCATAAAACAAATGGAATAAAGAAAAATATTGAATTGCTGCTGACTAAGTAAATGGCTTGCATTCTGTACCTCAAATGAAGAAGTCCTGTGGAAAAATAGATGAGATCATATAATTAAATGCTGTACCATAATGGATCCTCACTAGCATGTGAATTACATTTCACTGGTAACATTAAATCTAACATTTGCAAACATTTTAGCACCTGACTCTGCAATTTAGTGCTATTATTTTTATGTGAGAGCTTTGATATATAATTATTATATAGAATATGCTTATGGTCAGTGGCCAGCAGTTATACAGAACTCTACATGTTAAGTATGATTCAACCAGTCCTAGAAAACTGTATACTCCTATACAGAGGTGCCATATTGTCAACAAAGTGCCAGTGGATGGGATGTGATGATAAATGTAAATGATGTGATTATAAATGTAAAGTGATGCACAGGTAGAAATCTAAAGTACACTTTCACAAAATAAAAAACCTCTGAACTCAAGGATTTCTCAACTTGAATTTTGTGCTGGCAAGATTTTCTCGAACACTACCCATAGACTCTGGAAAACTGATAAATATAGAAAGACAGAAGTTAAACATACCCTTGAAAATGAAATATAATCTCCTAAGTCACTTAATCATTTTCAGTATCTTCACTGGACAAACTATGTAATACTTCTGGTGTGCATATTATGGAAGAACAGAGGAAAACGTGGGAAAGTCTCACCATCAGAGAAGTGCCAATAGGGGATCACTGTTGTATTTACCCTGCTATTATATTTATATTTTATATATATATATATATATATACACACATGTATAATTTTTATATATGTGTATATATATATATATTATATATATATTATATATGTCAGTTCTGAGAGGGAATATATATATTATATATATTATATATTCCCTCTCAGAATTGACTTATGCGAGACATAAATTTGATCTATTATGCTTGAAATCCAAGAGCAGAAGTATTCCAGTGAAATATTTTAGCCTCAGGTGTGTGGATCTTAGCATTATGCTTTTCTCTTTCAAAAGTAAGAGATCAGTTCCAGTGATTTAATTTCAATATGGGAGTAATTCTTACAGATCATCAATTGTAATTTACAATAAGTAAGCAAGAAAAATTGAGCTGCAATTTCCAGGGCTGCAGTATGTAATTAGGAGACAAATTCAGCCCTGTGTAAAAAGAAGAACATACAGGTCCTAGACATAGGGGAGCACTAGATTAAAAGATGTGACTCAGGTCACCAGTCATTTATGCATAGGAGAGTATGCTCTGTATAAGGAATTACTCATTTTTCTCCAGATAAATATTCTCCATGCTGTAATGGTATGGACATCCTCTCCAATGCACTGGTAGGAACTCTGGGGCAGAAAATAGGCTTGCATTCACCACTTCAAAGCTCTTCAGTGTGACTCTCAGTTACATTTTGTCAGAACTGAGCAGATGGAGGAGACACCTCTTTTCAATCAACCTTCCCTTCCAAACAAAAGTGACCTAACAATAACAATAATAACAATTTTCAATATGCCAATGTCCACTTGTACTTGGAGAGCTGTTTATCTGGGTGCTTACAGATTTCCACTGAGCATCTGTATTTTATTTTCACCATACTCAAATTTCCCTTCTCTTGGTGCCATTTTCAAGCTTTTTGACCATGGATATTTGCCCCAGTTGCCCTCATCTACTTCCCACTGCTGAGTTGGTGTGCCCAAGGGCAGGGGGGAAAGTAAGGATGCTTTTTACATGGCTTATTAGATGGTCTGCTGTGTTATGACAAGTATGAAGTTCTTGAGTAGTTTGAGAGATGCTACAATCTGTTGGGGTTTTTTTACTAGTTTATTTGGAAATTTCATCCTCTAAGGTAAAGTATTATTTTCTTTGTAGTTTATATATCTAAAGTATTTAGATATATAGTTTGTATGTAAAAAAAGTCTATATTTTTAATATATAATATTTAGATATTTAGTTTTCATTAAATGTTTGGTTATATGACCTTAAAATGCATGTTTCAAAATTTCTTGCTCAGTAGAACTGAAATTCAGAGAAAGACAGCAATGAACAACAAAAACGATGAAGAAGACCCAAATCTCTGAACAAATGGTATCTCTTAAAATGGTTGCAACAAGCAAACTGATGGTTCTTGGTCCTTAAATAACATGAAAACAAACTGGATAAAAAAATAGAGCAGATAATATTGTCAAATGAGTAGCTAAATGCGTCTCAATGATAACTGATTCATCGTGCCAAATAACTTTTTACAATAGTAATATATTTGAAAAGTGTTGGCATTTGATGAACAAGGAATAACACAGAAAAAAAAACCTAGTCTTGGAATCTATTGATTCATTCTGTGTCAATCAGAGTGGAACATGTTTTTTTGAAAAGCTTTAGTACAAAGAACACGTTCAGAGTTTTAATGTTAAAATTTTGATTATTATCTATCATTCTAGTAAAATATAGATTAAATACTAGTTCTCAAAAACATTGACAATCAAAGACTGAATAGTTTGATATTTAACTCCTGAAATTCCATCTATTCTTAGGGTATGAGAGCTACCTGGTCTCTTTTTTTAAATCAAAGCACTGGACCAAGTTGGCAATGGTGACAAAGTCAAATGCCTAAAACATCTGCAGCTGTGAAGAAATAAATTGCACCTCCCCACACCTGTAGTTCAAAGAGCAAACAGAATCAGACAAGTTGTAACTGCTTGGGGAGCAGCAGGATCAAGTGGGATGAAAAGGCACCAAGCATGAATCAGACACCAGGAAAAGACAAGGGCTGATAATCTGAAGTTTTTGAATCATCTTCTTTCTTTTGTCACTGGAAGTTCTTATGCTTTGTCTTAAAAAGGAAATGTCACTGAACAGGAGAATAGTAGAATACTTTACTGTCTCTCTCTACTTCAGTTTGTCCCATTTCCCCTTAAAAAAAACCTAATTTTGTTTCTATTGCAGAATCCAGACTTGTTTGATCATTATGTAGTTCTTTTGTCATCAGCAAAGGAATAAATTTCTGGCAAGATACAGAAATGACATGTCGTCCTGTTGCAGTTGACCAATGATTATAGGTTTTTAATATGTACTTTTTGCCAAACAACTATGTGAATTATCCTCCAAAGTTTTAGTTAAGTGCTTCTGATCATAATAAATAGTAAATATCTGCAAAAATGCATATAAAATGTACTCCAGCATAATTTAAAAAAAAAAAAATTGAAATAAAAGGAGCAAAAATAACCATTCATTATACTAGTTTGTAGACACTGATAGCTGTATTTATGCAGACTAGCACATATACAGGGATGTCTGTAGATCTTTCTTCTCTGACCATGCAAACACTTTGTACATGTCAGTTTTGTACATGGTCATTTTGAGGTTCTAGAAATTTTTTTCAGGGTTGCAGAATTTAGTGTTAGCCATTCAGGACATGTACAATGTCAGTCACTAGAAAGAGTGCAACATATCTCTGAACACTCTAAAAACATAAACAGTGGATAGTAGCAAATGAATATTGAAAAAATTGTAGCTAGTTTTAGTCTTAAGTGCTAAACTCTGATCTGTTTTTACCTTCTGCTTTTAAAAACAACTGAGCTGAGTGATACTGTATCACAATTGCCATGGCAATTTATATGACCAGTCACCAACAACCAAATACCTGGCAATAATCAGGTATTTAATATAGATGAAGGACTCTCATTCAGTGTTTGATCTCTCTCAGACAGCACCTTTATCTCATGCTACTTTGCAAATGCATGCTCCATTGATATATCCCAGGTTGCTCCTTAAAATGAAATGGGAAGAAAAACAAGCTGAAATCTTACAATATTGATGTATAAGATTAGAAGAAGTGGTAGAATTAAGTCCCATGACCTCTCTGGTGGTGTTGAATGGTACTTGCTATCATATACTGTTTGTTATGTTTCTCATTCAAACAAACCCATGGGCTCGTAAGAAACAGAATTACAGAACTGCAATATTAGCATATGACAAGGGAAAATGTTGCTTATCTGTATGATTAGAACAGTTTTCTCTTTTCCCAGAAATTTTATGTTCTATTTACTACGCTTTCAATTTAATATATACCTGCCAAACACTAACATGTAACATATAAAAAACACAATATGAAACGCTACATAGCACAAATCTTAGCAAAAGAAGTCTTAGTACATCTCAGGAAAGTTCACCCAATCTAGCCTTTTAGTTATTTCTCTCAGGAAACAGACTAAATAAGTAGATGGGTTTTAGATTAGATCTCAACAGTCACAGGTTCTATCTCATCAAATGGAGAAGTGAGTTATGTTGTCCTGTGCTTTCTATCAACAATACTTGGTTTTAAGATGTACAAATTTAGAAGCTGTACTTAAAAGGCCTGTATTTAATCACAGACTTTATACTAGCTGCCTACAATGGAAAAAGTACCTTAAGAATTTGCCTCCCAGATTAAAGGATATATTATAAATCCAAAACAATACCTTCATCATGCTATGAACAGAGATTGAGGTTGGTAAGTTATGTTAGTAAAACAGAAATTACAGAAAATGAAGTTATGCAAAGATCTATAAAACTCAGATCTTCTTCATAACTCATATATCAAAATAAATAAATTTCATCACTTTTTTTGGTCTATCATTCTAAACAAATCTGGAGGTACCATGAATTGAATTGTCATTTCTTATTTCCATCACTTGTCATGTCTTAACTGTAAATTATTCCCTTCATTTTTGAAGCCTCCGCCATAGGAGAAATTTCTTTTAATCATCTTTCTGCTCTGCTACAAATTTTGAAAGCTTCCATTAGATCATGTCAAAATTGCTTTATTTTCTAGATGAATTTATGTAAGAGACAGAAAACTGTATGAATTCTGATATAAAATAGAGATACTAAGCCAATCCTTTAGGATTCCTCAAGTAAAACAAAAAGTGACAGGTGTCACACTTCTGTCTGATTACCGTAAACTGTGAAAGTCTCATCTTTGCATCCAGGGGAAAAAAAATAAAAAAATTTAAAAAAAAAAAAAAAAAAAAAAAAAAAAAAAAATTTAAAAAAAAAAAATCACATATATCATTCCTTGCTACTCATCTGCCAAGTGTCAAGTGTCAACATGTGGATTCCAATGAGCAAGACCAATGCTGTCAATTTTTACTGCAGTAATTTTTCATATTCCTTCCATAAACTATATTATAGTATTATAGGAACAAAAGCATATTTTTTCTAATGCTAAACCGTTTCCTCTATTGTATCTAGACAAGTAGAGTGTGAAATCTCTCATTGCTGTGGTCAATATGCTTGTAGCATCACTGATATAGCAGAATATGACAGTTTTGTTTGTATTCATGGCTGTGACCTTTAGCTATGCACAACATCAATTTCTGATGCCAATCCTTGACTGCATCCTTGCCAATGTAATTCATGCCAAGAGATTGTCTTTTCTTCTGTGCTTCAGCATTAATAAAAAATAAAAGGGGAGGAAAAAAGGGAGGAAAAAAAGAAAGAAGGAAAAAGCCCAACTAAAATGCAACACCTGTTGTAGAAACACTGGTACCACTCTTAGTTGAGTGAGTAGTGGCTTGTGACACTAAATGGAAATATCTCACCTGCATGTATGGCATTCTCATCCAAATGGGTGTGCACAACCTACGATTTATTTCTGTGGATATGAGAGACTGTCATGCATAAGCAATGAGCTTCGTTTCTTATCATAACCCTTGACTGGATGAAATCCTCTGGACTTTTGCCTTTTGTGCCAATGTGTCTTCCCACCTTTCCACTGTGATGCATTTCTTCGTTTTGGTGAATACAGGATGATGTTGATCACACAAGAAAGCTTGGAATGGTGTCCAACAAACCTCTTAATTGTGACAAAATTTTTGCAAGGAGTAGATTAGGGCAAGGTAAATCACTCTTACTTTTTTTCTTCTTGCTAAGCACAATATTTAGCTTGGTGCTGATACTTCTGTGTAGTCAACTATGAAGGAATATCAATTACTTAATTTCCAGTTGAGGTACAGTTCCTTTTCCCTAGAAAACAGGAAACTGGCATTCAGATGTGCCTTGCATTTAGACCTAATAAAAATACCTAAAAAGGCTGTATCAAGTGGAAGTAGGTATAATTCATAACTTTACTGGCTAAGTGAATATCTTCCTGTAATCTTCATTACCACAGAACCTTCTCCACATAACTGTCTCATCTAATGCCCTGCTCTGGGGTCAGGACTTTAAAATGTGAGCATTAGCTAACTGAAGTATTAGCTCATCAGATGGCTCATCATAAACTATTAATAATGGTCTTACCTTATTCATATGTCTCATAGATCTAGTTAGTGTCAGTCATGTTAATAATATTTTTTCACTTTCACTTACCATGTATAATGTCTGAATAATTTCCCGTTTTACAAGTTTAATACTTTTCTTCTTATTTTCTTTTTCTTTTTGAATTTGAATTAGTCCTAAATCTTAGTGTCTGGGATATTTCATAGGCCATGTGTTTCAAGATTGATAATGGAACCCACTTTAATCTTATATCTCCTAGGAAGCTGCCTCTATACATAAAATAATACTTTTTATTCTATTTATTAGATTGTATATTGTAGGGGAAATTTACTCTTTTCTTCACAGTTATCCAATACTGGTTTGGGTTTTGGGTTTTTTTGTGTTTTGGGGGGTTTTTTTGGTTTTCTTATTTGTTGTTGTTGTTGTTGTTGTTGTTGTTGTTGTTTTGGGTTTTTTTTGTTGGTTTTTTTTTTTATATTTTTTTTATTTTCACTATATGTATTCTACAGATATAGTTTGCGTTGGAAATAATCAACTTTCTATTCCAGGGAAAAAAAAAACCTGTGATAAGTTAAAATAGTTATATATATTGTTTTATAAGCCAGTATGATAGTTGGACTTAACCTGGTGACACTTCTGCTCTCTGTTTCTCTCTATAATACTTGTTGCTGATCTTACTGTCATGTGGGAAACTGCTTCCATGGAAACACCCTCTGCACTGTATGGTGTCTGCTTTTGATTTAATGCATTTTTCATAACTTTTTTTTTTTTCCGTTTTTATGAGGAATTTGCTTTGGATATCCGTGTAATATTCATGGTCTTCCACCCCTGTTCACAAATACTGGTGTATTTGCACACCAATTTGTGTGATTCCTTCAGGGTTGATGATATGGCTTTGCTATCAGTTCAGCACACGGACACCAAGTGTCTACTTGATCACATGCAGTGCACTCTGTACTCATCCAGCTCATCCAGATCTGCTCAACTACCTATGGACTCACCCCTACTTGGATTCACAGCAAGATACAGCATTTGCACTTTGGTTAAATGAAGCATTTGAAATATGGGAAGGTACACAGTGATTAAAAACTCTAGGATTTGAAATGAGATTTAAAAAAAAAATAAGGTAGCTTTTCAAGAACCAAATTTTTAAAAGATCCAGTGGTTTTCTAGGGGATTCTGTGGTTCACTGAAGTCTCCAATTTTGTTTATATCTGGACAAAAATTAAAATATGTCACATGCAGAGAGCACCCAGACTAAAAGTGATATAAATGTGAGGATTATTTAATCTGTTCCATCTTTTTCATAGTAAAGTCACCACCAGACTTTGGTGTCAACAAAGCTTTCTGAAGGGATTAGCTTTTTGAAAACAGCATTAGATTAAAAGAAAAAAAAGCAGACAGCAAACTAAAACCCGCAACTTTTTAAAATAAAACAACCATGGTATTCACAAAATAAATAGTAAAAGTAATATTGAGGTCCATTCTTTTTCTTCACATAAACAATATAAATGTACACACAATAAAAAACATATATATCATAGAAACATTGAATGGTTTGTGTGAAAAGGAATCTTTAAAGATCATCTAGTCCAACTCCCTTGCTGCATACTAAAATTATCATTCAAATTGTGAAGTAAAAGACTCAAAAGCTTGAAAATGCCACAACCAAGTTTGCTCTCGGAGTAGTTTTACCTGCATGTGAAAAAGTTGGCAGGTACTAATTAGTATTCCGTAGAAAATTAGCATTCCCATTAAGCTAATTTAACAATACCAAAGATTGAATTATTTTTTTCAAAATAGCTGATTAGTGTCGGTAGAGTGCTCTTAAAGGCAGGTAAGTCTTGAGGAAGTACTTTCCAATACGTATTAGCACTTTTAAACATAGATTCATGACCCATTTCTTAGAGTTTTGTGTTATGAAGCATGAACTTTGTAAGGATTTATCATGTACACATTAAATACCCGAGTGATCTTTACCCTTGTAACCAACATTCATTCTACTGGAATGCTATCATCCATTGCTATTGGAGATCTCATGTAAAGTAACAGCAGCTTATCCTCTCATGTTGTCTCTCTTTCTCTGGTATTTAAGTAACAGTATCTTCTCAACTTTCTAAATGCGTCTGCTAATTGGAGTTCTACTTAGCCACATATATGTAAGTGAAAGTGATCTATCAATAGTGTTCAGTGTTAGCTTTGGTCACTGGAAGAGGAATAGGAGTGTAGAAAATAGGAACACAGGATTGGAAGAGAGAATGCACTGATTACAGGCTGTTTATAATTTCAGCTTTTTTAGTAGAGCCTTGCTTGACTTCAATGGCTATATGCCCTGCTCACACTGCACTTATCCAAAGGAATTTGTCCAAATTATTGTCATTCCCTTGACCATCTCCATTCAAGTGGTGACAGGATCTTTTGAACTCTAACCCTGTGATGTTTATGAAAGGACAGTTTCTAACATGGTTTACCATGAAATGGTGAAAAGATGGTTTACCATTTATTAAGGTTATATAGAAGGGAGATCCAAGCACCCTGAAATGTGGAGATCAGTTATTTCAGTGTCATTACATATAGTTATCTATAAAATGAACTGGAAATAACCCTTCAGATACCAGAAGGACAGGGGGGGACTGAGGTATAGATTGCTGGAAAATATTACTCTTCTTTGTCTGCCCAAGGATACCACAGTTACAATTAGTGGCAGATAGAGTAATAGGAGACATCTGACTTGGACCAGCTGGCCCTTCTTCAGCAGTAACACAAGAAGTTTGAGCTAAATTCTCTGACATGGTCTGAACCCTTACACCAGTGTGTGAGGGTAGTGAGTAGCAGAACAGCCAAACCCCTAGCTGCAAGAAACCCAGCAGGAGAGACTCTGGCCTTATGCCAGTGGAGCACTCTGCATAGGAGTCTCAGAGGAACATATGCCCTGCTGTGCCTGCCCACAGACAGCAAACAGTGCCTTGGCATCTCGTGCTGGTAGAGCCCTGGCAAAGTCCAAAATGGCTTTAATCTTTGTCCTTGGGGCACAACTGGGACTGGTCTCAGAAGGCAGAAAGTCATAATGCAGTCCTTGGCAGCACCTTGCTTCATGCTTCAGTACAAACATTCTTGTCTCTTGACTTTAAAACACACTGACGTGAGATGATCTGCTCCAAGTGTCACACATTTCTGCTGGCAGCCATGGTGTACATCTAGTCAAGAGATTTTCTTCTGGCTATTTCTCATTGCTGAAGATCTGCAGGGGGAATAATTAGAAAAAAAAATGTCAACACGAATGATGTTTAAAGCCTATGGTAAGAGCTCACTCATCCCATCTGCTTAAGAAAATCATCCCTCCAGTAAATTAATTTTTAATTTGAACAAGAACCCTGGTTTAGTCACACTGCAGTCATTTTTAATTATGTTATTGAGACTGTGTTGGGTTTTTCTTGCCCTTCTGCCCTGATGCTTTATTTCCTCATCAGTGCTGCCTCTCCTTGACTCTTCATTGGGAAGACAAGAACTCAAAACACAATACACAAAGCAGACCCACTATCCTTTTTTTTTTAAATGCAGGGTGGTTATTTTCCTAAAAATAAATTCATCTACTTTTCTCATTTCCCAGCTGTCACACAGAGGCATTTTTAGCATCTGTTTGTTTCAGGAACCTATAAATAGGAGCATCTGGGTACAAAACAAGGAAAGAGCTTTTCCCCTCTTCCTTTGGAATAGGTGGGAATAAAAAGGATATTTGAAAGAAAATATTAAAGGAAGGGATACCGAATATGTCTGCATAAATTTTCTTCTAAATAAATATGGCAATTAATCAGTTACAAATGCATTAAGACTGCTGTACTTTAAGAAAAAAGGAGAGTAATATCTACCTAATTCCAGCAGTCTCAATAGATCCCACAAGGCATTTTGCATGGGTGCTTATTGGAAAAAGAATTCACAAATTGAGAAATTTTAAGTATTGTCCTACCTATCCTCAGCTTCAGTGTTTTGTGTGGATTAAACTGTTGTACATGGACAGTATATGTGCACTATGTTTTTGATGATTAGATGGTCAAGAGTAGCATTAACACAGCCTGCTCTTTCCTACTGCACTCCAAAAATTGACCTCTGCCTCAATGACAACCTGCTCTGCAATAAAGTCTGCTTCATGCGAGTGTATCTCATCAGAGTGACTGATGATCCCTCTGTGTAACAGGATATTTCCATTTAGGTGCTATGGGAAATGCAATAGAAGACAATCAAAAGTCCCTGGATTTAAGATATTAGAGGGGACAAAGATAGAATCAAGATCTCAGATTAAGTGATTCCATTCAGTTTATCACATGATCAGTCATTTCTTGCCTGGCTATTGTTGTTTCAAAGCTACTCCCTAGTGCTACTTTAGCAATGACTGCAAAAATGCAGAGATTTGTGAGGTGGTAGTTAACTTCTTCACAAGAAAAAGGACTCTGGCTTTGCATATCAGCCACCGCAGAACTAAGAATATTCTTAGTGTCATGATCAGGAGCTCCTGCCCCACAGGCAGCTGCAGCAGTGAAAGAGGAGAATGCTCAGGAGCCATTTGCTATTGACTTGTCTTCCGTGAAACAGCACTTTATCTCAGTTTAGTTCATAGGGAGACTTAAAGGCTGAAAATGCCAAATAACGTTGTGAACTGTGGTTTACTTTTTTGCCCTTCATTATCACTTTCTGTCTCCACTGGCTGAATTTAAAGGAAAAGGCCATCTTGCTCAATTTAATTAAATTATGTTTATAAATGCCTCGTCAGAAGAAAGACTCTTTCTTAAACCTTGATTTGTGTCCTGGAAAATAATTTAATTTTGAGAAATTTTAAACTGAGACACAATGCTAAAGAAAGGTACAATTGAAGGACTGGAAAGTATATAGTTCTAGGACAAGACTACAGACTGCTGAACAGTCAGTCCTTTGTGCAGTGGCTAGATTTATCTGGGGGAGAAAAAGGGAGAGAATTTCATCAAGGTTTCACCAGCACTACACAGATTTTCTATAGAGTCATCAGTGACACGTGATCAAAGGTGCCTTAAGCTACTTTTTGTAAAAGAAGAACTGATTTTATTATCTTAAGCTTCTAACTTATTAAAACTTGGTTGTGATATTTCCTTTATATTTTGCATTGTGTTTCAGGCAATACCTTGTGACTATGGTTATGAACATAAAATTAATAATTTATTATATACTATGGAGCATCTTGATTTTTAATAAACCTTGAAGCTTATTTATGCAAGAGAAGTATGTTTTTCATATAGAGGAATGTGTGTTCCTCTGGAAGTTTGTAATAAAATATTGCTGAAAACATGCAGATCACATTTCAATAAAGCTAGTACTTTATATAGAAGTGCAAACAAGATCTCATCACTCTATATTTTGGAGAAGTGCAGGCAGGAAAAACAACAATAGGAAAAGGGCATATTACCCAAGATTTTTAAAATATTTTTATTACCTAGAAGCAGAAGTGCTCACACCCTTGCCCTTGTAGTTTAATGTCAAGTGTAACAATGAACTGTTATTACTGTCTATGCTTTTCTGGCCTTTTCTGGATTGAACCTCCACTTCTTTCTGTGCATTCAGAGCTGCTGTGCTCCTTACCTTACCTCCTGGGGCTGCAGAGGAATGGAATTGTGAATCATGGGGACCAGAAGGCAGAATTATGAGATTTTGGTGCACAAAACAACCTTTAGATTGTGACAAGATTCTGCCTCATCAGCTCATGTGTTAGGATGAGCTTCTGCTTACTCTGCCTTATTACTTCAAAACAGTGCCAGACAATCCTGGTCTTCTTAGTCTGACAGTTCTCTAAACAAGCCTCCCTTTTCTATCTTCCTTTTCTGACTCCTGAAAGAAGTTGATAAAGACTCTCTCCTTACAGGCTATGCTTGGTTCAAAGCCCATGGGAAGACTGAAAAGCAATAAAAAACTAGATTTGTTCTCTTATTTTGCATTTTTTAACACAAACTACTTTCCCTATAGCTTGGAGATGCTAAATTCTGAACAATTCCAAATTTTGGAAGACCATGGAAGAGGCTACTTCCGTGATGGGTAGCCTATATTTTGGTGGGTTTTTTGTAATTGCTGATTAAGAGGAGCCAACAGTTCAAATGTGACTGGGCTAGACAGAGGCTAGATTTTCTGGCTAAAAACTGAGGAATAAGATGGAAGGGCATGAACTAACAGAGCAGAAAATGATCTATGGCATTATAAAGATTATTGGAACATGACAGAGGAGCTATTGTGATGATAAAGCAAGCACTGAAGAGGTGCTGCTTTCAAAACAGAAATGGAAGCTAAAGCAGCAGGTTAACACACACATTTATAGAAGGACTATTAAGAGTTAGGAGGGAAAGATCTTTGTAACCGAAGAAAACATCATGCTTACCATTTTGTGTCTTCACAATATGTTAAATATTACTCATGAAAATGTTCATGCCTTGTAAAAATGATGGAGGTTTTGGATTTTGTAAAAGAAAGACGTGTTCAGAGTTAGACAAATACAAAGAAATGTTGAAACTTTTATCAGTGTGGCTTAATCTTTTCCTCTGCTGCAAGTCCAGCACCAAAGTTCTGAAACAAATTTTAGTATTCATACTCAGAAAACATGAATAAAGTAAAGAGAGAAAACTGACCAAAAAAATGTATGCTTTATAGTCTGGAGAAGTCATTTATAAGGAAGGTCTAAAGGCTTTATTAAACAACCTATTGAGATGTAACTTTCTACATATGTTTTCATATGCATATGTGTCTGTGACCAGAATACACAGAATATACCTGCCAATTCCACCTTTTTTGATTTTATCTTATAATTATTTTAAAAATTGTTTCATGTAGCAGGTTGCGTTGATCTTCCCTTACTCAGATCATTATACAGCCACTGCAAAACAGTTATTGCATGAGAAAATTATTAAACCTTTCTTCCTAGAATAGAAAGACATAAAATAATATGCAATAACAAAAATTTAAAATTTAATTGATATATACTATAAATGTCGGACAATTTTTGTTTAGTTTTTTTTTCATAATGAAAGTAACTATCCATTGGAAATCTTAAGATATAAGGAACACTGGCTTGTTATTGAATAGCTCCATAACAGATGTACTGTATCACAACTGAATATTTGGGGACTTGAAGCAGGAACCTTTGTGGCCATTGTGATGCAGAAAGTTATGTTAAATTATTACAATAGTCACTCATGTCTCTGTTTCTGTATATGTGGATCATGACAGCAGGCACAACAGAACCCTATGGACCCCTTGCAGGATAATGACCTCTTTAACAATAGTTTTTCCTGGGAATTTTCATAAAGGAAAAGCAGAGCTGTAGAGTACTTCTGTCCGTTCTTTCTTATGAGGAGCTACAGATATGTTGACAGCAGTGGTAGCTTTTGTCTCTGTTCCAGGAAAAATAACTCCTCCTTTTTTTTCTTTTTTCTTTTTTTTTTAACATGAGAAAGTTTATTTCCTCTATGAAAAGAGTATTTTTAAAGATCTAAATCAGAACCACAACGACCAATGATGTACAAGTGAGAAGGAAAGAAATAACATAGGAAAGATAATACTGAGAAGAAAAGGTAGGAGTCAGAACTCCCAAGTTTAGGTGAGGACTCCAAAGAGAAAATGCGGGGAAAAAAAGTCTGTACCAAAAGATGACAGAAGTGTTTACATTCACAATAACACAAGAAGCATTTGTAAATTGGCTCAAGATAACTTTTTATAGAATCTAAAAACTGCCAATGATAAAAATCATTAGAATTCTAATTACCCTTAAAAAAATTACATCAATACAGTAAATTAACTAAATGCTTGAAGATGCTTTTTGTTGTTTTTCCCCTTTTTCAGAGTTATAAAAATAGCTGCTCAAAGTCATCATTAGAGACTCTGGCTCACAGATGCACTTTGCTGTTGTAACTAAAACCAGGTACTTGACTAAAATTGACACTGATTTATTAATTCACCAGATCAGAGGAAGGTCAGTAATAACTTGTCCTATTCTTCCTTAATATTATCTTCAAGTTTACAATCAGGTCTCACAGAGATTTTCACTACATTAACTATACATTATGGTCTTGGTAAGAAATCCATTTGAGTCTGCAAGAGATTTTCCCCTCATTACTATTGGATCAAGCTGAGCTGGACTTTGCAGAAATGTCATTTGACATCTGTCCATACCATAAGCCATACTGTGCTCTATTCTGTGAAAGTATTCTAAATGTTTCTTGAGCATAGGAATGTCTGAATCCAGAGAATTTATCTAAGAGAGAACATTTCCTGTTTAAAAATATTTTATGGATGGAAACACAGGAAACAAAATATTCTGTATCTGTAGATTTCATTTAAAAATTAATTAAAACCCTCCTTCTGTTAGAATATGATCACTTTCCCACTATTTAAATACTCAACCATAAAACTGGCTAAATGTAGCTAAACACATTTTTTATCATACTTTAAACAACAACATTCCAAAAAGAAAGTGTACAACTGATCACTCACCTGCTAAAATGTGTGGCATTTACTATTAGGGGTTGATATTACATGCCAGGATGTGCAAGAAATGCTGTTATGGAATGTAGGTGTGCATTTTTGTAACATGATCAGGCATACACCAGCTACCTGACGACAGAAACAAGTAAATTGATCTCACTGTTAATGTGCAAAGTAATGAGAATAGGGCTGTAGGACCTTTGGGGAAAAAAGTGGCAAGTAACTTGGCTCCCAGAACAATTAATTTGCTCCATGATTTTCTCTTGAACCATAGCAGATGCTCTCAGGGGAAAAAAATAAATAGCATGTTAGCTGAGATAGTGAATTTTTGCAAAACAGTTTTGTTTCAGAAACACGAAGTTGGACAGTCCTCTGCTTACAATGGTCCAGGAACATCCATACTATGGAGAACAATTTTAGACATAATGATTGCTATGTTTGTGGAGCTAAATATGTGGCAAGTATCTAGTGAATACAACCTCTTCCCAGAAACTAACAGTAATGATGCTGATACTCAAAGGAGCTATAGATAGAGGTGGAAGAAGAGAAAGACAGAGAGTCAGAAGATAAATGTTACATTCTTTCTGCAATATCTTGCATGTAACAGAAATAGAATCTTAGGTGGATACCTTTTTACAAAAAAAAAACTAGTAATTCTCTCCATGTGTATTTCTTCTGAATTCATATTGACCCCTTAAAAACTTTTCAGTTCAGGTCATGAGCTAACATTGGTATCACAGCTATAACTCCAGCATGTGAGGATATCTTGACTTGGATCTCTCCTCAAAGTGCAAGTCTCATCTCTGCACACCTGTAGCATCTTCACTGACAATTAACTGATACTTTGAGAGAACATATTTCAAGAATACTTCCTGCAAAATCTGCAAGCAGTTGTTTACAAACCAACACCAGATGTGCACCATGAGCATGCCATATTAGCATGCCATGATTTTGTCAGTTTTTTATGAATAGTTTTGGTTTGTGTGTTGGTACAACCTAAACAGATTATTCTATAAATGTGCCTAAATCAAGAGCTCATTATTCTACATACAAGCTCAGTGTAGTTTCCATTGGTATAGTATACTGAAGGTGCAGCTCTGCCTTTCATGAGAGTTGTTTTGGCTGTTGGATCCAGAAATAGCACGGATCACTTTCTATAAGCTCCATTTTTCAGGAAACACTAGACAAAAAAATCCAGTATCAAGGTTTCTCAGTTACTCTTTGCTTATGATAGATGCCAAGAAAACGATTTCCCATCAGAACAAAGGAGTTAATAGGATAACTTGGACTCGGAATGACAGCTAGCCAGCCCCCACTTAAATCAGAGTAGTCTCCAAGGTTTACATCATGCTCCCCAGGATCCTGTCCAATTTTGATTTATTAAGAAATAGAGATTGATATTTAATCAGCCTATTTTAATATATCCTTCTGATGACTGATATACCAATAAGAAATCTTTCTGCAAAGAATCCACAGAAAATACTCATCTCAAATTTATGACAGTGTTCATGTCCATATTACTGACAATTTTTTAAAAAGAGACAACAATGTGTCTCATCAGAGGCGATCTCTGTTAACTTCCATTTCATTTTGATGTGCGCTTATTACCATAGTAATGAGCATTTCAGAGATCCTCAAGACTCCTTGGATGTGGTAAAACTTCTTTACTCATTGTCAGAGGAAGCACTTATTCCCACAAATGAGAGTCTTTGAAATAATATGCTTCAGACTGTCAACGTTTGACAACCAGCAGTGAAGGTTTTGTTTTTGCAGAAAGAGTACTTATAATTTTTGAATCTTTATATGGACTGCAATATGATCTGACTAGAAAGCTGGACAACTGATCTTTCTTGATAATATTGTTAGAGGCTGAGCTTCTGATAGTATTGACAACAGTCATTATCCTAATCATGAAAACCAACTTTTATTGCTGTAATAAGACTTAGAGTGTACTGGTTCTGATTGAGCAGCCTTTTTCTCAACATTGCAAATGATAAATTTGGCTCAAGAAAAAGGTGATGCCGAAAACCAAAACCAAGAAAATTATGCAGCTTGTCATTGAGAACATCACCAGTTACAATGCTCAGTGATGCAGACCAACCGAGCAATATAAGTAGTGATGTCCTTATCAGATTGTAAGTTTCACCTGTGAAATTGAAATCTCGAGACATGAAATAAATCTTTGGCAAGTCTATGACTTCATCCTATGACCTTTACTTATAGTATCTGATTTGCCTATCTTATTAACAATTATCTTACTCACAGAGAAGTGAGAGGACAGTCTGTTCAGGGGCTTGTCTCTTGTTTGCTTTAAGATAATGTGATCATCTTTCATAATAAGAATATCTAATGCAGGCTGAGTAACATCAGTATCTCATGACTGCCATCTTAGATAGCAAGCGGGCAGGCACATTAATTTAGATTCTGTAGTGGCAACTCTTTTATCTCAAGTCTGTAAAATCACTCTCAAGACCGTTCTGTACTGCTCCTAGGAGTGGCTCCAGACGTTCTGCTGCTTGTCAGCATCAGCATGTAAACCTTGTCACCAGAAATCTGAGGGCATAGTTATGAAGCACAGTTGCTGGAGTCTTAAATGTAATAAAAGGTCTTGACCAACCTCATTTAGGGCTTCTATCCTCACCTGTCATAGACAGGGGCCAGAAACCTCAACTTAACTCTGGGCCTTCAGTTCAGTCTAAACTACGTCATAGGAGTTCCTGTCCTCAGCTCAGCCATCGTGTTTGTCCTGACCCTGATCTGCAGAATGGCTTCCTGGCTCACCTTGAACCTGTGCCATCACTAGGCCCTGCCTGTTGATCACTGGACTGTGTCTGACACTGGCTATAATTGCTGATTCTGCCCCAGCCTGACAATTTTAACTCCCTGGCTTGACCTTGGACCTGCCTTATTGCCACTTACATGCCTGGCAATCTGGACTCGACTGAGCCTGGCTCCATGTCTGGGGCTGAGATGTGCAGTGAAGGATTGTGATAGGTTGACTTGGGAGGAAGAAACTCAGAAGTTCTTCCTGGGAGAGTTTCCTTTGTGGGGGGGTTTTGGGATACTTGTAACAGCCAATCAGAGAAAGTTAGTTCGCTCCGTGCACACACATTATAAAAAGGGTAATCCCGGAAAGACGTCCTCTTTGTCTTTCCGGCGGCTGAACAGGTAACACCAAGCCGAGCCGCACTCCCTCTCCCCCATGCGGGGGAGGGGGGGAAACGGCTCGGAGGCCGCTTGGGCCCCGTTTGCCAACGAGGGGGGCCCGATGGCTGAGGGGAGGAAAAGTTGTGTGATAAAAGCTTCACGGATTCTTCCTCCACCAGCTTGTGGCTCTGGCGTGGGGGAGATGCTGGCTCGTTATGCTGCCGGCTGGGCCGGGCCTGCCCAGGTGGCCATGAGGGTGTGGGGCCGCAGCCCGGCCCCGCAGGGGCTGAGTGGCGCTACCGCCGCCCCCCCCCCCCCCCAGCACGGCCGAGCCTGGCTTAACTTGTGTAGTTAAGTTAAACTTTAACTCTTTAGTGTTCAGATAAGATTTGCAAAACCTCCAGCCTTCCCTTTGAACATGAAAGGGAATAAGGAAAGTTCTGAAGTCAGTAATGCAAAAGTTAAGTATTTTGAGATGGAAGGAGAGTGAGAAGATGCTGAAATGGCTGAAAATCTTTTTGGGAAATTGTAGGAATGAACTAATGTACTGAATATTCCTTTAAACCATGGAAAGAGACATGGAAGGATGGAAATGTTCCTTTTTAGAAGATAATTTGATTAAAGAACACCTGTGTTGGGAATTTGAATTTCTGCCCTGAGAAACGAAGGGGATTGCAGTTTTTTTTCTGAAAATGAAGCCTGAGCAAAAAAAAAAGAGACAAATAAAAATTGTTGCTGTTGGACATTTTCAATCCTTAAAAGTAATACCCCAAAAAATAGACATGACCCATATCTACAACTTTGGGACAGCTGTAGAAATTGGGAGGAGGTCACGGTTGCAAATTTCCCGGGCGGATGCAATCGTGAAAAGTAAAACTACAAGAAGACTTTTTTTTTCCCTTCTTGTAAAACACAACTCCTACAACTTCAAAAAAAGGAAACTTCTTTTCTCCAAAAGTACACAGAAAAGGACTAAATTAGGCACTGACTGAAGTATTTGTTGTATATTTGTTTTGTTGTTGTGAAGACTGGGAGAGGGAGGGACGGAGTGATGTGAAAAATCTTATTCTGAATTTTTTTTCTTTTCCCGTTTTTGTTTGTGTAGTTAATAAATTTTCTTCTATACCCTTTCAAAGTTTTAAGCCTGCCTTGCTCTTTAACTCCTAGTTCTGTCTCACAACACAAAGAAATAAGTTTATTTAAATTGGCAACTCAAACCCTAGACAAGGATATACCACACTGTAGCAACAAGCACTACCAGATCTTACATACAGTATGAAATAAAAAATATATATCAAATAATTTCTACATGAAGCCTATCATTTCCATATGAGTTATGACAGACATTTTTAATAAAGATGCCCAGTGGTGGTTAAAAATCTTCAAGTGAATCTTCTGCTTTCCTAAGTAAAATATTCCTGTGATTTACTGCTCTTGTCTTTACAAGCTTCTTGGGTACACCTGTGTTTCCCTAGTGAATATAGCTGGTGTGAACTCCCAACTGCTGGATGTTATTATGACCTTTTGTTTTGGCAGAGTTAAGGAATGAGGACTATAAAAACTGGCTTCCTTATGTGATCCCCTGTAGGTGGTGGTCAAGTCACCTTTTAATATTCCTTTAGATAAAGTAAACAGATCCATTTTCTTTAGTGCCTCAGTATAAAATAACAATACTGCTCTTGATTGCTGTGAGGAATTTATAAAATAAATGGATGATAATAATAGTACAACAATATGCCAGAAGGTCAGAGGAAAGGGATGGAAAGTTACTATCAGAAAGAAAGGAAGTAGTGTCTAGGAAAAACCTTATTTTTAAACATTTCATATCCTAGCCTCTGATTTTGTTTCACAGTTTTCTAAGGGTATTTTCATGCTGGGATAAAGTTATGTTTCTCATCTGTTATATTTCACTATTAATCAGGTTTGGGCAAAGGACAAACAGTGACATATAAAAAGGTAAAGGAAATTAATTCAGTGGTAGCATTTGAAGTATGTTTGTTTCTTTTTCTTCAGATGTCTTTTATAAATTTCACAAGCATTCCTGAAGTTGCGTATAATCCATCACACCATTTTCTATAGTAAGAACACAGGTTTTTGTAAACAATATTATATTATCTAATGTGATAATGACATGCCAGAAAGCACTCACGAGTAGTAACCTGTCCTAAATATTTTAAAAGAAAGAGGACAAAGGTCCAGTATGGAGTGATGACTGTGGCATACAACATCCTCGAGAAAAGAGATGCAGATGAATGCCAAATCAAGGCCTTGTAAATGCTTCTCAGGAAGAGCTGAATTCTGCATATGCGATTTGAGGCATCTTAAAAAGAGCCTATTTCAGGACAATTGCTGAAAACTAGCCCCACTCTGAGCAATGTATTTTAAAAATCCAAATTAATTTATCAAAGTGAAACTTTACCTGCCCTTTGTAATTGTCCAAATATTTGATATGTAGTTATTATTCTTAGATATTCTCGTCATGTTTCTTAAAACACACCTATAAAGTGGTATTTAGCAGAGCTCACCATGATTTTTTTACATTTACTGTAAAGTCCTTTCTGGGATTTTCAGGGAACTCTATTACGATTCTCTCCTTTATGGCAAGAAGCTTAGAAATTCTCAGTGTAATGAAAACAGAAGGAATTTGCTGGGTTATATCATATCTGAATGAAAACAGAATAAGTTCAATTCAAGGGAGTAATTTTTTTTCCATCTATACCATCACAGACAGTCATTAATTATGATTAAATAAAGGATATTATGGGCCTCATCACTGATTTGTCACAAAAGCAGATTTCAGGATTAGTTATAATGATAGATTACCATTTTAAATTGTGATTCCTGCAAAACGAGTTTTTGCAGGAAAATCAGATCAGAAAAACAAACACTAGGAGTCTGATTAAGTACTTCAATTTCCTAGTTGTATCCTTCAGCAGGATGAAAGCACTTACAATGTCCTCTTACGTTCTTGCCTACTTAAATTGCCTTCAGGTTTTTATATCACAGCAAGAAATAATTTCAGTTTAGTTCAGCTTAGTGTTTGGTTTGCTTCTTAACTGATATATTAAATGCTGTTGTGATCTGTTAGATATCTGTGAGATGACCCACGAAAAAGACGATTTATTTTTTTCCTTCTAAAATTAAAAAAAATAACTCAGTAAAATTGAGTTTTTGAGAGGATCAGACAAAGAAGAATACCTTACTGTTTCTGTTGAAAAACATCAACAAAGGTATGTTCTTCTCTCCAGGTTAAACAAATACAGAACAGTTTCAGGTAGATACAGAAACTTATCTTCTTAGGCACTTACTTAAGACAATTGAAAATTTTCAGAAAACATTATTTCTGGCAAATGCATTGATGGAAAAGAAATTAAAAACATCTTTAAAAGGTGCTTATACTTTGCTGCTGCAATAGACTTGGAACACTGCATGAATCTCAAGAGACAACTGCTATTAGCCTCAACTTACAGACAGTTAGGACAATATGACAGCATAAAGGCTTAGAGTAATCTGCGAGAAGTTCACATTCTACACATTTCCCTGAGTTCATCTTCTTATTAGCTTAGTAATTTTTCCTTGACTGGTTTTTATTTTATTCCCTTTGACTGGTTCTTTAGACATACATGGCCTTTTTCCCTTCCCTAAGATCAAAGATTTAATTTGGGACATCTGAATTTGAGCTTAAGACATCACACCAATATTTGGAACTGAATTCATCATTTCTCAGCATGACTTTCTAAGTACAGGATGATTCTTACTCTTATAGGATCTTAAATTTACCGATCAGCGGGGTTTCTTTGTGGGGGTAATATAATTTTGGACTCAGTAAGTAAGAACAGTAAACCATGGGACTTCAGTCTTGTACTCATTTATTTCCTTCTAATGTTAATTCTATCAGTGGAAACAAACTTCTCTCTTTCACCTGTATAAGCAGCTGTAGTTTGATACTGGATGCATCTGATTTTTTTCAGAGGCATGTTTAATAAAAAAAAAACTTTCCATATTTTCAAAAGGAAATAAGCTATCATTTGGCCTAAAATTATTTTTATCTCCCTTACTATTAGCTAGAAAAGTATATGAAAACACATTTAAGCAAAGTTTATGTTTCTCCAATTTTTTTCTAGAGGAGTATATCATTCCAGCTTTGCACACCATTGTGTCAATGGGAAGCTGAACTGTGTTTCTTTTGCTTCTGGGACTGAACAAGAAGAGAATACTTCTATTGTGTTCATGATAAAACTCTAGAAGTAGCTGTGAAGTGATAAACCAAGGGAGAGTAGTTCAGTGAGTTGATTGGAAAACTGGACAGAGTATTTTTAGGAGGGAAATGATATGCCTTCTTTAAGGGATAGTATCAGGTTGTGAACACCAGTTAAATAGTGTGGAGCTTAAATAAGCTCAAGGGCTTATCAGGGGAACTTCTAGGGGCATGTCCTGGAAAAGTCTGGCACAGGCTTTGAGAATGCCTCACTATCTGAAATGAGAGAAAAAGGCTTTCCTCATGGTGCCCTGCAGCACTGTGTTAATCTATCCCTATTCCCTATAGGTCACTGCCCTTTGCCCTGCCCTTGTACCACCCCTGTGCCCTCAGACCATTGGCCCCTGACCCCAGACTTAACCCAAAACACTGCAGTGATTTTGTCTTTTGTTCCTGGATTCCTTCAGTGTGACCTTTCAATAAAACCTCGCTGGAACTCTATCCAGGAGACCCTTTCTGTCTTTCTTTGCTGAATTATCTGTGGTGTGTGTAACTGTGAACTCAGTGACTCAGTGCCTGTGCCTGTTCGAGAGGCTTTCTCAGAGGACACTAAGAGAAGCAGCAGCATTCGCCAGCCAGTTCCACTCTGCTACAAAATAGTAGATGCAGTAATTCACACCCTTCACACAATTCACACAAGGTGTGATTGTGCTGGACACCTTCCAGAAGACATTGTGTGTGAGAAGTGAGTTACCTTGAGCAGACCGTGTCTGCCCTTCTGGGACAGACTGTTCTCCAGGTCAGAGCAGCCCATATGTCAGCATCAGTGGCTGTTGCAAGGGACCCTGCTGGAGTGCCCAATGCCAGCCTGCACTGTGCTGAGGGTAGGATAGGCATAGCATTCCAACCTGCCAGGAAAAGCACATGGCTCTGGTTTTCACAGAAAATGAAATGCACTGTGGCATGGCACAGAGGAGGAACTCTGTGTAAATGTGTACACTGCATGGTGGGAAAATCCATATGGGGTCATTCTGATGTGACATTAGAAAGTAGAATTCTCAGCATCTGAGGAATGTAAGATTGACTTGTTATTTATCTGCATTACTCTTTTTAGTCCATCTTACTAAACCAGGTATTCTATTACACCATTTCTTTTGGGGCCATTCTTACTGAGATTCAGAAAGAATGCTGCACTGTCTTTTTCTTCCATCACCTCAGCCCTCCCCGCCACCAGAACAGAGCAACACTGAAGCTGAAAGGGTTCTGAAAAGGTTTGTCAGGTGATAATTTGTCAGTAAGAAAGAACTGCTAAGAGATCTTGAATGATCTCAGAGCTTAGACTGAAAGAATAGGTGCTCAAGGTAGGAAGAATGGCAAAAAGAAGCTGTGGTGTGTGGAGGGAAGCCAGTGCTGAGTTTAAGGAATGGAACAGTAAGAGGGCTGCTCAGGTGAGAAGTTGGAAGATTTGGTATGCATTCAGAATAAAATTTAATGCTTATTCTATGGAATAGTATTGCAGCCTAGTAAATCTGACTTTTGCCATTACCACAAAAAGGCCATGGGTTTCCTTCTGACTGACAGCGTAGGATTCAGTATTTCTTGGGGCTTGCTTTTGCCTGAGCAGCTAATGCCTTGTAGAGCAGTGGCTGACAACTGCCCTTCTAGTTGTAAGCTTAATTTGTGAGAGTATATGATAAAAGTCTGAAAAACACATGTAGTCACTGTGTAACAAAAATAGCCCTGAACGTTAACTGTGGTGGCAGGGAAGCCACTCTGTGATTTTTTAGCTTTAGTTGGGAATGAAAAGAAAAGAAAAAAGAAAAGAAAAGAAAAGAAAAGAAAAGAAAAGAAAAGAAAAGAAAAGAAAAGAAAAGAAAAGAAAAGAAAAGAAAAGAAAAGAAAAGAAAAGAAAAGAAAAGAAAAGAAAAGAAAAGAAAAGGAAAAGAAAAAAGAAAAGAAAAGAAAAGAAAAGAAAAGAAAAGAAAAGAAAAGAAAAGAAAAGAAAAGGAAAAGAAAAGGAAAGGAAAAGAAAAGAAAAGAAAAGGAAAAGAAAAGAGAAAAGGAAAGAAAAGAAAAGAAAAGAGAAAAGAAAAAAGAAAAGAAAAGAAAAAAAAGAAAAGAAAAGAAAAGAAAAGAAAAGAAAAGAAAAGAGTGCATAACCAGACTGTTTTAAGAAAGCATTTCAAAGAACTGCCTTTTCTAAAGGTTCACAGACATGAATACAGTGCTTCTCATGGTATTGGATTGATCAAAGCCCTCTTCACGAAGGCTAAAATTTGTTGCTTTGTACCTTTTAGATCCTACTTAAGGCTCTTAAGGCATATAAGGAATAAGTGCAGTACAAAGCCTCTACTGGCTTTCTGCAAAAGGATAATTTTTAATAATAACATTGAAATAAGTCCTTCGTGAGCTCAGTTCATCCTACTTGAATCCCTTCTTGTCACTATATCCTTCAATCTCCTTCATGAAAATGTCTTGTATCTGTAGCACTCATTTATGTTATTTGCTCCAATGACCTTACTTGACAACTTACTCCAAGTGTTTACTGCTCTTTGAACAAAGTAGCTCTGCCTGAATTCAGGTGCAGTTAAGCGATAATAGCATTGCTGATCTGTTTTATGAGGCAATAACGGGGGTTCGGCTGAGTAGTTTATCCCAACAGCGGAACCGGAATATTGCAAAGTAAAACACTCACATAGCTCTTTGGCTGCAAAATATGTTGGTAACCAAACACTTTAAACAAGAAGCAGCTTATTCAAGGCTACATCACAATTTACAAGTACTTCCTTGTACTTCTTAGGCAGACATCTCCCAAATAGCAGGTGTCACTGAGCTTTTTTGGTTCAACAGAACTGCTCAATCTGCAGCGCTGACTAGACCAGTGGATCTGAGTCCTCTCCATCCACTATACTAGGTCAAAACCTCACTAAAACAGCTTAAAATATTTGTCCTACAGTCTTATTACTCTGAAGGAGGTGGGAAACATCTCTGAAAATTAATGATAAGAGAGAGATCCACATCTTGAGACTCCAGTTTTGAAAAATGAGAGAGGAACTCCTTGCATACTTTGCCATTCATACTTATGTTAAAACCTACAGATAGCACAAGGTGAAGGTGAAAGCAAAAAGGAACTGCATCATCTCTATCAAAAATTTTAAGTGATATCTGATAACAATATTCCTTTCAGTACCTATAGGACATCAAAATCTGCCCAATTATTTGTGAAAATATCATGTTGCTGTATCAGAAGGGAAAACCTATTGTCTTGCCATGTCAATAGGAAACAAAAATCCTTTTCAGCTTTTGTCACAGATGTCAAACAGCTTGCACATAATTTTAATCCCAAATCATCGTAGGTATGGATGTTGTCGTTGTATTTGAAAATAAAGGGCAAGGTATTTTGAGTCTGAATATGAAATATGACTTTGCTGAATGAAGATGTGTAACTTCTAGATCACTATGCAAGAGACTTTAACATGTGTGTTTCAAATTAAATTAGCAATGCGATTGTATCAAGATGTTTTCAAATTTTAAATGGAAATTTTAAAGCACTTCGTGAAATCTGAATTAATTTAGTTTTTATTTAATTTTGAACTTAATAAGAAGTTTTAGTCCACCTTTGCCCTGCTACAACCAACAAAGGTTTCACTCTACATTCCTAGAAACCAATAACTATAACAACAATTTTTGTTCAGAAGGCAATTCTGATAAATCTTGTAAACACCAGTGAGTATTTTATTAAAGTGTCAGGAAATAAAAATCAGAGAAGGAGATAACTCTGCTCACATGTCCACTCTCTGTCACTTTTATTTAAAACCCCAATTAATTTAATGATTATAATATTGATTACTAACTTAAAAAATATAGTATTAGTCTTTTCAGTTCACAGTGTATTTAATCAGACAAAATATTAACTGCTGCAAAAAGATACGGAGAATAAATTAGAAGATGAATCATCACTTGCTGAATTTTGTTACATTTCATTATAAAATCCATACTTTGACTCAACAAAACTGGTAACAAGGTTTATTATAAATTCAAAACCTAACATAAACTTTTTAACTGACCCTGGGATAATAAGTTTTCATTCTGAAACCATGTAAAACACTGGATTTTGGGAGACCTGCAGAGTTTGTTCATTTGAGCACCATGCTGTTCGTCTGTTTGAGCTGTTTGCTGAGCTTCATCTCTAAAGCTGCAGTGAGAATAGATGATGTAGACTGAATAGTTTCAATTAAGAATCAAGATCAATAGTCACAGCACATATTTTTTTTTTCTTTTGGAGAGCACAGACACAGTAAAAGCTAAAGAATGAAGTGGAATTAGAATTTTCTAAAGTGCAATTGCCCATTATGGCTTCATGTGCATTGCTTACAGGAGGTAAGGTTAAATTTGTACTGATTGAGGATCTAGTGAGTCCTCTGTAGTGGTTTGAAGCCTGAACAAATTCAGATGAAAAGGTAGCCAGTGAGATTCATGATGTCCTAAATCATGCATGAGAGAAAGGTACACTGGCCTTTTGTATCCTTTTTTTCAACTTTGCCATGATTGTATCATGTCAAAGAACCTTAATGAGTCTTGTTTATCACCCTATAATCATGAACTATATTGAAATTTGAAAGAATGCTATACTCAGTTCAGACTCACATCAAGGGTAAACTATTAAAAATGTTTCCTCTTATAACACCAACCAGCAGCTTTGCTAAATCCTAATCCCAGAGGTTATTCTCAGATCTAATATTATTGCAACATATTGACCTATTTGTCAAAGTCCATAAGTGGGTGAGTGATCAGGGCTATTGAATTGAACTGCATGTCTCTTTGCAGACTGGACTTTATTCTGCAGTGTCTAGAGCAGCTATACACATAAATCTCCTAGTGCTAATTGAAAGTTATATTGCCTATTTTAAAGAGAGAGAAAACTGAAGACAGGCTAATGGTCAAAAAGGAAAACCTGATCCAATTTAAATTTTATTACTATTACTCTTTTAGTAGTGACACAAACTACACCCAGACATTGCTCTAATCCAGTGGGAAAACAAATCCAGTGAGAAAAGTGTCCACAAGGTCAATAGTGGCTGGATGAGTTTGAGTTTTCAATCATTATATAATCTCTATTTAAGGTCTTACATGAAGGTTAAGAAAGTGATCAGGAGTAGTCAGTTTGGTTCTACAGGGAGAAATCCTGCCTGATCAACCTGATAGCCTTCTGGTATGAGCTGACTGGCTTTGTGGAGGAAGTGTGAGCAGGGGATACTTTTTACCTTGACTTTGGCAATGCATTTGACACTGTATACTGCAGCATTCAGATAGACAAATAGAAGTACAAGTTAGGTTAACAAATTAGGTCGACTGAGAACTGAATTAACACCACTCTGAAAGAATCAGTGGCACAAAGTAAAGCTGTGAATTCATATAGTGTCCAGTATGATTAACGTAGTCACTACTGGCATTGTGATGGGACAAAATGCACACACAGGAAGTATGCTGAGGATATAAAACTGGGAGGAGTGGCTGACATATCAGTGTGTTGTGCTGCCTTTCAGAAAGATCTCTACAGGCTGGAGCATTGGGCTGACAGGGATCACCTCAAGTGTAACAGAGAAATGCAGTATCTGGGGAGGAGAAATAACCCAATTTACCAGCACATGCTGGGGTCTGACCAGTTGGAAAGTAGCTTGATGGAGATGAACCTGCAGGTTTTTGTACAAAAAAATTGGACGTGAGTCAGAAATACAACCAGGTGGCAAATATAAAAAACACTCTGAGCTGTATCAGTGGGAAAAATGCCAGCAGTTTGAAGGAGGTGATCCCTCTGTTGTACTCATTATTGGAGGGGCCATGTAAGGAGTGCTGTGCCCAGGTCAAGATGTCTGTAATGAATTTGGCTGGTTGATCATTGTATATCAAGGAGTTAGTGAACTACATAATAGTTAATTTGAGTATGCCCAGGCCTGTGCTGAGCTGCATGTCTGGTGTGGTCTTCAGACCTGTGCATTTTTTCCCACTGTGAAGGTGGCAGTGTTGAATAGTATTGCCTTCAGTGCAGTGCTGTGCTGCACAAACCCCATGGCTGCAGGACAAACTCTTCCAGCTCACTGTAACAGAGGTCTTCCAGGCAGCTCCTGCCTGGTACCAGCAATTATACCACCTGTGTATACTTGTATCTTAGGAGAGTGTCAAGAAGGTGCCAAATGAGCATCCATTCAGTTTGACACTGAGAATGATCAATAAAGCTATTTTCTTGGAGGAAATAAATTCACAATAACTTGAGTGACCAAGGGGGCAGAACCTTTTCTATGGAAAGGAGTCTGCACAGTGTGCAGTGTACGGATTAGAGGTCCATGTGGTGCTGCACCACTTGTGGTTCCAGCATCTGAAGGCACATAGGATTATCTGTATTTTTCTCTTGTTATAGTTATAGTTAGTGCTACATAAATATCTTTGAAAAGATGTCTTAAAGAGTGTCAGTGCCTTCTTTTTACTGGATTCATGAGAGATATCTTCTGGTGCAAAACAGCTTCCAAGTGTTAGAAAGATATGAATAAATGTAAGTGAGGCTATTAAAGGGTTGCAAAAGTGATAAAGGACTTGAAGCATCTGTCCTACAAAGAGACAAGACAGCTGAGACTGTTTAGCCTTGAAGGCTTACCAATTTATATGAATACCCTGTAGAGGGAGTAAAGAGGAAACCAACATATCAGTTTTGCCCAGTCACAGGACAAGAGGCAATGGGCATGAAATGAAATACAGGAATTTGCGTATAGACATAAGCAGAGTCTTGGTTTGAGTGTGGCTGAGCATTGAAACAGGTTGTCTAGAGGTGGTAGTGTCTCTGTCCTTGGAGGCAGACAGAACCTCATTAAATATGATCCTGGGCAATCTACTGTAAATGACCCTCATTTGAGCAGGGAGTTTCAGTACTGATTCTCCAGGGATCCCTTACAACCTCAGATTCTGTGAAGCAAAGATTTTGAGAACATGTTCATTTTTCAAGCGTCTCTAAAGCACACAGTTCATCTGTATCTGTCTTTATAATGGTAAATATCTGTTTTATATATTGATGTGAGCGTTTTCTTTATATTTATAAGTCAACTATATTGATGTTTTCTACTTTCCACATTTTAATTTCACTAACCCATTATTCAGAGAAATGTCAACAAGTAAGAAATACCTTTTAGCACTTGATCTGCAGCTCCATTAATATCAGGTTTATTTACTTACCTCTTTACACATGACAAATATTCAGTAAAGGTACATACTGTGCTACTAAAATTTAAAGTATTTACTTTCATGTAATGACAATCTCTTTTATGAAGTGCTTAGTAAAACCTTTGTAACTTCTTTCCAGATATTGTTCCTTGTTTCCAAGAAGAAAGATTTTTTTATCTGGCATTAGAATTTATGGGAACTCTGTACAGTCGTAACAGTACTCTTTCATTAAAAGATACACACACTTATTACAGTCATGAGGATGTGAAAAATGTTCAAACACCTAAAAGAACAGCAAATATGAATCACATATTTTTTTCATGGAAAGTCATGGAAAGTAAAAAATCCTTATGGGAGGAATGACCAGAAAAGAAAAGAAGCCATTATAACTAAGGGACTTGAAATGGGTTGTATGTTAAAGCTGGTGAAAGAAAGTACTGAGACAAATAGTCAGAAATTCCAATTGAGGGTGGAGGGAGGTCTCTCTTTAAATATGACATTTAGACCAAAGCTGACAAAAGCACTTCTGTCATGTGACTGTTTCTTGGAATTCAGAATGGAAAGACACAGGAATGAATGAATAAGCTAACAGATTTATAGAAACAAATTGGACTTACAGCTTTTTAAAAAACCTGATGACCATTTTTCTGAGTAATATGAATACTATGAATAATTTCTAAAGATAAAATACAGAATGTAGACGAATTTTCAATCTAGAAATTGTTTGATCATACTATGTTCTGCCAAGAGAAATATACAGTAAAGTAACTGGTAAACTTTAAAACAAGTTATTATTTAAATGTATTTCAGTCAGAAAATGTTTCTTAAGGCAAACCAGTTGATTCACAAAGAACTAACACACTAGTAGTTCATAGACAAGATAATATAATGCTAGTTTCTCTATGACTGCTTCCATCATGACTGATTAGTGCATATGCATGTATTTATGTCTATATACTTCATTTATTTAAGGTTAATGCAGGGTCAGTCAATCCCACCTCTAAGCAATTTCATTAGTATTTTAATCCTACTACAAAACTAGCAAGGTCACAAATAATTACGAAGATGTGCTTAATAAACATTTCCTCCCATTTCTTCACTTCTGTGTTTTGTTGGAGCATTTCCACTCTGTCCCGTGTAGCACTGAGTCATCACTATCACTTTCACAAATACAAAGGAACTGCTGAAAAAGTAGTCCCCGGGGAAAATGGCCTTTCAAGAGCCTCACATGACAATGCTTGGGAATTTTCCTGAATTATGTAGCTAGCACTGATCTCCTGGAGACATTGCATTTGTATGTTTTGCACTTAAAGTTAACCTGGGTGGGTGGGGTGCATGACTGTCTGATCGTGCTCAGATAGTTAACAATTTAAATTGATTTTGATTTTTCTGAAGATAGACAGAAAATGGAGTGTTTGGAACTGCTTAGAACCCTAAATCTGTCAGAATTTACCAAAATTGCTGTTTCCTGTATTTTAAATTTAATCTCAATGTAATATTTTTTTGTTTCATACCAGAACAGTAATAGTTCATCGCTCAGACTCAGTACTCAAATTTGGTACTTCTAATTCTTAGATAAGTAAAACTGTGTTGTGATGCAGGATGGAATTTTTTGACTGCATGCTAAAATAGGGCAACCCTCCCTATCAGCACAGAAAAAGAGGTAGCTTTAATGTAGTAATCTAGTAATGACTCTTTATTTTACTTGAAAAGTGTCAAAATATGCCCCATTATATGCAAAATACAGCCCCAACATGCTCTTTGAACCCTGAGTTGACAAAACATGCTTGCTTAGCATGACATTGTATTTCTGTGGGTATTTATGTGCAGTCTCCTTTGAAGATGGCTGCATGGTCCCAAAGACTAAGAATATGTGGTGGGAACAGGTCTCCAATTTTAAGTAAATTGCAAATTATTGGAGTGCCTAGTAAGTGGGAATCTCCTTGAAATTAGCTTGTCATCTGTCTCCTCATGGTTTAATTCTCAACAAGATGCCTTTCCCCAGTTACATTATTGGCCTTTGTAATAAGATTGTGTCATTTTATTAGGCTCAGGTGGATAGCCATTTTTATTTTGTAATGTCCTTAAATATTTAGGAGGTACGTTTTGAATAATTTAAAACTTCTCAGGAAACTTTTATGTCATATTGGTCTTTAGAAAGTATAAAGGCTATAAATTCCATTTTTAGTGGGTAGGTGTGTATGCAGTGTTGCAGAATTTCACTCTAGTTGTCTCTTTCTTCCTTATCTTTCTGTTATTGGAGTATCAGTTGAGTTCATCAACAGATGAATTGAATATGTGTTAGAATGAATATGCCAATACCTGCATAGGTGTGTTAATCAATGTACAGTAAAACTTCATATGACTTGAGTGATATTTGAAGACCTCTCTTTAGCAAAAATAATAAATCTTTAATATAAAAGCAAATATAGGAGATTTTGAACTTAAATTACATCTAATGTGTTTAAAAAGATTTTAAACTCTTGTTAGTGTTAGATTAGCCTTGATTTCATAAGGGAAATGAAGCTTATGCAAACATATTTGCATATTTTAACTGTTTTAAATATTTATCTCAATTCTTGTATTTCCTACCAGTCTTGTGAAAGCATACATCTGAATAAAGGAGCAGTCTAAGATTCCACTGAAACAGTGTTTTACACTCACCTCATGTTAGATGTGTGGAAGGCTGCTTCTTGAATGACTATTCTTTCATCAGTTTCTGATGTTGAGGTTTTTCATATCTAATTTGACTAAAAAATTAATTGAATCAAAAAATGCAAACAAGTTTTTCATGCTAAGGGAGCTAACTTCTATTTTCTTGTAACTCTATTAGAGAGATAGATGATCCAGGGAGGAATAGATTTATTAGAAAGAGCAAGTTGTTATTTTGAGTTATGTGAGCAACAGGAATTTAACACATACCAAAAGAAGCCAGTAGAAAGAACAAGAGGAGACAATCCAACATAAGAGCAAAAGGGGAGACTGAGCTGTCAAATATCATTCAAGAAAGTTTTTTAACATGATGTTTTAGAACTAAGAGGACTTTTGTCAGCAATGTAAAAAACCTAAGTGGTGACTAAAAAAAATTGAGACTTTTACTGGTAATGTGACTAAAAGCCAAATTTTCCTTTGGTGTAAACACAGAGAAAGCACATTGAAGAATTCTCAGGAGACCCTAGAAAGCTAAGAATATGAAGATTAGTCTCGACCCCCATAATTTTCTAGGGATGGGGGAAAGAGTCTCTTCCAAGTCTCGATAGCCTGAGGGAGATTTCCAGGTGGTGAGCGTTCACGTGTGAATCGTTCTCTTCTCTGGTACTCTCTGTTATTAATATTGTTGTTGTTACTGTTCATCTTCTTACCTCATTGTTGTTTCCAGGAAATTATTCTTATCTCAACCCATGATTTTCACCTTTTGTGAAATGAGAGCCTCCAACTCTCATCTACGGGCTGCCACAGGAGGAGGGAGGAGTGAGTGAGCGAGCGGTGCATGGTTTGGAGTGTTTCAGTGGAAAAGCTAAATTAGGAAATACTGTTCCTAAAGAACTACACACACTGTGAAACATCTGAGTTTTTTATTTTGCTGAGAATTATGAGAAATTCTGTGCAAGTTAAAAGTGTGGGTAGTTGGTTTGTTTGTTGTTTTTTTTTTTGCTTGCTTTACTATTATTTCTTGTTAAAACTTAGTTATGTGAAAATAAATATTCAAATAAGTATTATTACATTATTGAATTCAAAGTAACATATGCTAGTTTCAATACATTTTTGTGTTAGAGTCCATATGAATGGATGCCTATAAATGCCATGGTATTGATTTTTTTATTTTGTGCTTGGCCAAAGGTGTGTTTGAGTGTGTTTATTACAGTTATGATTACCTTTCTGCAGGACACTAAAATCCAAATAAGGTTTTACTCATACTTATTTGCTTTACACTTTAAAGCAGCATTAACTATTGCCTACTGTTGCCAGTGAGCTGGGGGTCCCCCTGGGATCCCTGAGACTGCCCCAGCACGCTCCCAAGCCTGGCCCAGAGAGAATTTGGCTTGCAGAGTGCTCTCAAGCCAGCAGGGTGAAGAGATCAGAATATGAAGAAAGGCACAAATCCATAGTTTATTCTATGAAGGCATCCAGTCTTGCATATTCAACTGTTGGGGTTTTTCAAGGGTTTTTATATCTTTTGAGGGTTTTACATTTTGCACCAATTACTAAGGGAATTCTACATTCTAACCAATCCCCAAGGGATTTTACATTCAAAGTTAGCCTATAGATACTAAAGGAAAATGAACCACTAATATTACATATAGATAACAGGGGGTCCACTAATGGGAGTTTGAATTCCTTTTGGTATTCGTCATTTAACAAGCAGTTTCTTATCTTTTAAGCTATGGTTTTCCAAGGGGCCTGTTCTGGGGACACAAAGGGGCTCTCTGCTTTGTGAATGTTTTCTGTTCCCTCCACAACCTACCTATCAGTTTCACGAAGTATATTTCTTTTTCATTGGTTTATGCAGCCCTCCATATACTTGTGATCCCTTTCAAAACCTTATTGTTGGCAGCCTTATTTCTCTTCATGGTAGCTGATAACAAGTGGTAGAAAAATAATTAACCAATATCTTGTTCCAAGTATTTTTCACCTAGTAAGATTCAATTTGCCAAAATACTTGCACATTGCAGTCCACTTATTCAGGATCAAGCATGAAAGTATTATGTGGTAGAGGTGGGACTTTGGATCCTCTGCCTTGTAGTTGTAATGCCTACAAAATTTGTGGTACTCTACACCTTTCATGTATTTATATTACATTTGCAAAACACTCTATCTGTGTATGTATGATTTTCTTCTAAGGTGACTTGTTCTCTTATTTTGATTCTTTTTCTGCTTTGACAAGTCTGTTTCTTTGGGCCTCATTACAGTGTGTGTTACTTTAAATTATGTTGGCTGCCTGAACTCTCTGCCAATAGAGTAATCGGACACAGTCCCATGTTAGACTGCAAAATGGCTTCATGTTCCTGCTGAGCAATCATTTCTTGCTGATTTTATATTTCCACACAATCTTTTTGTGTGTGTAGCTCTGTGTCCGTGGCAGTATATACCAATTTCCCCCTTACACTTTTATTAGATAGTTATTGTCTCTGAATTAATTCTCCATTTCACTCCTACATACATCACATTTAGTAGAGAAGGAGCCGCATTCCCAGTTTATACAAACTGGTGCAGGTCAAAGTCCAGGAGCCATGATTCAGTTGATAGCAGTCTCAGACCTAAGTTATAGTCTGCCAGCATTTCTCAGAGGCCTTGCATTTTTCCTTAGAGCACTGACACACAAGCTTCCACCTCCAAGGAATTGGAATTAGGTCAGCTGAGTTAGAAACGCTCACCAGCAGCAAGGTAACAGTGCTGGCCATCACACACAAAAAAGTAGTTTGATTAAACCCTTCTGATGCAGTGAAGGATAAAACAGTACAGAGGATGTGCTTTGGCTACCTTTCACATGTAGCTTGAAGTAACCATCCAGAATAAAAAAATATGTAGGATTAGAGATTGTGTTTATCAGGAAATGTGGCATACTGGAGAGCCAGGGAAAGGAGCAGTGTGAATTTTCTCAGGCTGCTCCAAGGAAAACAGAATTGACAACAGTGTTTGACATCTGGTCTTGTGACAGGAGGGATGTGTGAGAAACATGGTGTTTTGGTGAAAGCTTGTTTACTGAGGGTCTTATCTTCCTTGGACCAATGAGTTTGATTCTGTTCTCAGTCCTTCGATCTAGTTTTTATAAGGAATGTGTGTTAAAATAAAGTTGCTCCTTTCATCTCTTGAAAGGAGACCATGTTGCTGTGTGTTTCACTCTTGCCATCCCATTGCTAATTATATAGCAAACAGAGAAAAGGGAAAGGAACAGGCAATGTATATTCCCTAAATAAATGAGCCTTTAATATTACTATTCCTAAATATGAAGCAAAGGATTCCTATCATTAGGTCAGATTTATTCAGATGAACATTTTTATTTAATTTGCATATATAATTTTATAACATTAGAGAATAAAAGGGAGTTCCCTCTTTTCAGAATACTAGCCTTCATTAAGTCTACAGAAACTAAGTAGGTGAATGATATTTTTTTAAAATTGAAATCTTTATAGGTATTCAGACATGTAGAAGGCAAATTTAACAATTTCCACTTGCATTGTCAGTTCTAAGCTAAACCTCATACCTGACAAACTTTCAACATTGCTGGTAGTTTTGCTGGAAGAAAGAGAATATGAGTCTATAGTCCCGACTGTGAACAATATCAGAGCTGTATCTTCAGGCAGATATGGACACTTAAACCTTAGAGGATCAGTTTTACTGAGTTTTACAGGCAGAAATTAGAAATAAACAAACAAAAAACAACAAAAACCCTCTCAACTTTCCCCCACTGTTTCTATGTAAACTTTAATTCTGACACTACTCAGTTTATTTCATGTCTACATTGGGAATAACAATGTAAATTACATTTCTTAAAGTGCTTTAATGTTTAAAAGGTAAAAGTCTAAAAAAAAGGTAATGTTGCATGTTTTGCTTCAGCAAATAACAGTTTAACATTAAAATCAAGAGATTTGTATAAATAAGTAAATTATTTTATTTTAAAAAGTATTTTATTCATTTAAAGTATTCTTTTTTTACTTAAGGTTTCTACCTTATTTATTATTACATCCATTTTAAGGAAAACTAAGTATGATTTGTATGATTAAAAATTGTTTACTTTTGAATTATCTTTGAAAGTCATGTATGCCTTGATTTTTAAGGAATTTCATGATGTTTTGACAGAAAATAGGTATCAAATTTTGTCCAGTTTCCTAAAGGGAATGCTTGGTCAGCTTCCTAAAATACTGCTGTCTTTTAAAGCATAAAATTATATGTCAACTGTACACGTGTTTAAATTGCAGCAATAGTAATCTTCATGTGAGTTTTAAGAGCAGCTTAGGAATGCTGGTCTGACTGTGGGGTTTTTTCCTTCTGAAACTTGCTGGTTTCTGGTCAAACTAGCCACCACATGCAACCACACTGCAACTGCAAAATTCCACATTGCAGATAGAATCGAGTTAGACAACAGGAAAAAATCCTGTTAAAGTTTATTTTAGAAAGAATTTAGCCTTACTTAAATTTACTATTGATGTCAATGAAAAGAACATAGGAATTTTTTTAAGGATAAAATGTTCTGCCTACAAGCTCTAAATTGAATCAGTACATTGTGATAGACATATATCATCTTTGGATGCCTCTGCAAGTAAATTTATTGTTGGATATAGGGTCAAGATATTTAAGAAAGGCTTGCATATTAACGTGTACCTGGAAGGAATTTGTTAGGAACAAATGTAAATGTGAACATCTGTAATCATACAGCACATAGAAACGAAGGAAGAACTTCTGATCTCTGACTAAATTATTATGGGTGGTGAGGACCCACAATACTCTTCCTGATTTCTGATTCCCTGGCCTTTTGTAGCATTTGGATTTGGACCTACCTTTAACTTCAGGTTTTTTTCTAGTAAGGACTCAACTTATTTCAAAGCCTTCAACTTCTATATGTTTGCTATCTCAAGATTTTCAGAAAAGCCAGCTTTATCTCTATCTTTCTTCAAGCAGTCTTTTTAGAAAGTCAGAGAAGGATTTTAGCAAAAAACATGTCTCAGATGCCACTTGAAGCTGCATCTCAATGGTAACAACCTATTTTTTTTCCTTAACTGCCTTTTTCTCCCTCGAGCTTTTAGTTATATGGCATGTATCTCTGAAGTCCATTCGCATGCAACTCAGACTAAGTCTCCCACTGACTTTCCAGCAAGACAGCTGAATCAGGGGTAATGTACAACTCCCAATTCAACATTTATCTTAAATTAAATGAGCAAAAAAGAAAATCCTCTTATTGCTGAGCCTAGGAGTGGGAGGACTAAGCCTGACTGAGAAGAAGGGGAAGGAAGATAAGAAAGGTAGGGAGAGACTAGCAAAAAAGCACACAGAAGGCCTGGAGAAGAATGATAAAGGGAATTTTGCTGAGCATGACAACTTTTTTTCTTTTTAAATCTTTCATTATGATTGATCACTAGTTGCTGTATACAAAGCCTTCATTGATATATTGGTGATGTAGGTCATCCAACACAAAAGAGCCTAACCCAGGCAGCTATGCTGGGTAATATGCTTAGTAATGAAAACTAATCAATTGGAATAGGAGACTTCCCACCTCAATTTTGTACTACAGTGCCTCTGTATACTTTTTGCATCTGTATAGGCAAAAGTGAAGGAGTTATCAGCTGCATAAATTATGCTGTGATGCTAAAATCTCTAATTGTATTTTTTTATTGCTGCTCAAGATATGTAAAACAACCAGACAGAGTGGTACTAAAGTTCCTGTCTGAAATTGGTCAAATTTCTACTTCACTGCACTTCAATGTATTTCAACTTTTTTATCCATGTCACAGCGTGACAGTTGGAGACAAACAACATAATCCTTACAGGAGCAGAGCAAAGTTGCATCATTTAATGTCTGTTGAACAGTGCATATCCTAAGATGAATGTTTTCAGCATTGTTATCACAGCCAGCCCTGCAAGAAGTTAGTGAGGAGAATAATATCTCCATGGAGGAACAATATGGGGCTTCTGGAGGTTGAAAGACCCTAATCCAAGCAAATCCCCATTAGGTGAGGTAGATCAGGGCTCTGTCTATTTGAGTCTTCAAGAATAGAAGTTCCACAACCTCTCTGGGAAAACTGCCCCTATATTTCACCATTCTTACCACAGAAAATTTTTCTGTAATACAACCATTTCTTTTGGTGTGGGAGAGTACTGGCTGCTAATTTTGAGAGACTGGTTTTGGGGAAATGGCTGAGAATCACCATAAAATCTGCTTTTTAAAAAATTTTCTTTAGCTTTAGCCAACATTTGGACACACTAAGGGTTGTCTACTAAGAGCTAGTAACAACTTCAGGCTGATATTCCTGAAGAAAGAAGGAGGTGCCTGTTCTGACTGTGTAGCCTTTGTTCTCAAAGCAGTGTGCACTTTATCATAAGGAAAACTCTGCTGCATCAAAAAAATTGCCTGTATGTGTTCCTTTGACTCTGGTTTCTTCTCTAGTAAGAAACTGGCTGCAACTTGGATATCTCTTTATAAGCAGCAGCTCTAAGCAGCTCTATGTTCCAGCTCAGCCAATCAAGGTGTCTTCATTCATTCATTCATTCATTCATTCATTCATTCATTCATTCATGCCTTCAGAAGTTATGTACTAGGCAAGATCAAAATGATGAGAAATGCAAAATTATGTTTTCTCTCCCTCAGGTGGTTTAGTTCTTCTGACTATCATCTTATAAGAATAACACTCCTACATACATTTGCATTTTAGGAGTCCTGGGCAAAAAAAAGTAACTGAGAAAGGGCTGTCCAGCCTTTGTGAGCCCTCCTTTGTTGCATCTGATAGCTTTGGAAAATTTGGAGTTGAATGATAGTACACAAAGGAAAGTATGTCACTATTATTAATATTTTTTTCTCTTATTTGGCTGGCTAACATTGGGGTGGATTTTACAGAAATAAAATAAGCTTTCTATGTAATTTTTTGTAATGAAGACCAAAAGTCTCATTATAATGTTGCACTGGGATACGAGCTTCTGTAGGGAGTGATGGATTATATGGTTACTACTTCCTGAACGTCCCTGCAGGGCACCAATTCTGTGGTATTTGCAAGATAGTACAGAAATTCAATCAGAAGCCTCTGGTTTTGAAAATTAACTCTATAATATATATGCTCTCTAGCTCTGGAGGTAAACATAGACACATCTACTATTGTCTAGGGGCTCTGCCTTGCAACTACAACTTGCATAATCAATCCTAAAAATGTACATAGTAAATTATCAGTCAATAAGTTTATCTAAGAAATTTGATAATTAGCTTGAAAAATATGTGCGTGGTGTAAGAATATAAAAAGAGAGAAGTCAAGTCAGGGCATGATTCAATTTTTATTCTTTCCCTCATATTTTGTTTTCTTTTCTGCTATTTAAGTTTCTCTCTGTATGGTCAAAGAATGAACGTCCTTCCTAAGAGTCTCTTCCATTATCAAATCACAGAGAATACCTTGGGTTGGAACACACCTTCAAACATCATTCCTGCCATGAACAGGGACATCTTTCACAAATTATGTTGCTTGACTCACCAGCCAACATGGTCTTGAGTCCTTCCAGGACAAGGCATCTACAGTTGCTCTGAATAACCTGTTCCAGTGTCTCACCATCAACTAATTGTAAAATATTCCTTGTCTTCAATCTAAAGCTACCCTCTTTCAGCTTAAAACCACTGCCCCTTGTCCTTTAACTTACAAGCCTTAGTAAAAGCTTCTCTCCATTCAAAGAGAGCCCCCTCTAAGTATCAAAAAGCTGCAATAATATTTGTATCTAGCTCTCCAAACACTGGAGCTTGTCTAACATTTGAGTCTTCAGGTGGTACAATGTTTTGGGAGTCTATTTTGATTGCTATCAGTCATGAACCATGCTGGAGGGATTGTTTCCACATCTTGCTAATCAGGTGTCAGAAGAGAACATATTTCTTTGTCCTACACATCCTGCTTATTTTGTTTCCAGATAAAATGATTTGAAATATGCGCTCATCAATTAATTTTGTATGAACGAGGATTTAGCTGTTCAGCATATTTAGCATCCTTAGTAGGAAACAATTTAGCCTGAGAAATAAGTTGTTTTGGCAAATATTTCCTCAGGTAATTTTGAAAGCTCTCTATCTTATCAAAAGATATCAGAAGTTTTGCCCTTAAGGTCTCTTTCTCTCCATATAACATTAGTAACTCTATAGCTATTACAAAAAGATGTGTTTGGCATCCAGTATGGAAAAAAAAAGTATTGTTGTTTATGAAAGAGTTGTTTCATTCAGGGCAACTAACCATATGTCTTTCTTTTGCAGAGTTTATTAAAAGCATTTGTCTGGTTTAACTACCATCTTAACTTTGTCATTTGACTTGCATGGTATAGCAGTGCAATATTCAAAATTATTTCATAGTGTCCTGTGAATTATGTGGGAAAAATAAAGAAATGTTTGCTTGAAGCTACTGCTGTAATAGTATGCCTGATGAAATCCATTATGGTTTTTGTGGTATTGTGTCACAGTTTATTTCTTTTCTGGTAGCCTAAGTAATATGTTGCTGGTTTGGTCACTCATAGTAAAAAGTCCCTCTGTCCCCAGGCCTCTGGAGAAAACTCTAGATTTTCATTCTCTTACTTCGTCACTTGGCCTGCATTTTCCCACTTCCACCATAACCATTTCCTAGCTTGCAGACAGCCTTGACTACAATGTTCAATGTAAGGTGTGTGTACTGTCTTGAAGACCAAAAATAGCTCATTATAGTCTTGGCAGAACTCCCTGTTTACAATAAAGCTGGTTGACCGCTCTTATGTATTAAACCTGTTGGATGCTTGCTTCTTTCTAGCTTGCTGGGAAACAGCTGGGTGTTTTTCATTCAGAAACAGTTTTTCTGACTGTACAAACAATAAAAAGGCCAGAAGGAACTCTCACTGTTTTTTGTCCTTTCTCTTTCTCTCTTGGAGTCTTTCTATCCCTCTCTACAAACCAGCAAGTAATGAACTTAGTTTATGATTTCTTTGTATTTCAGTTAGACATAATTTTTTATATACTTGTTCAGTTTCTATACCTGAGTACTGCAAAATGACTTTGGAAAAGAAGCCAGCATGTGGATGCTAATCTTTTTTAGATGTATTTAAAGAGATCACTTTCTACTCAGTTTCCTGTCCATAAACATGATCATCCTATTTTCTACATGTAACAGCTATGATAAGTTGCTCCTTTGCACTTTTTCAGTGCCCAGAATGTCTCTGATGCACGAGGATTGGTTTGTTGATAAGAGTTAGGTGAAATAATTAATCAAGTGTACAACTTTTATGGAATGACTGTTTAGGTTGATATTTAGTTTCACATATTTGTTACTTACAGAAAAATTTTACCTCACCTTCTATCGTCCCATGTCACGGCTTGTGCAGGGGACATTATCATGGCTGACAAGTGATTTTGGGCCACTAACTCTACCTGTTGGCATACAAAATTCCTGAAGTAGCTGCCTGCTGTAGCAATCATTGCTGCCTACCTTTGGCACTTTAATTGCACTGGTTTTGCTTTAGTTAAATCAGAAAAAATATTGTTTATTGCAGAAATTTAGCAGCGAGAATTTTCTAAACTGTTTGGATTTATGCAAATAAGCTGTTTCAAAGGGCTGTCAGGCAGCTTTTGCACACAATGGTGTCTCTAGCTTTTGCAATAATGTAAAGTTTGTCTTGGTTTTGTTCTCTGCAGTGTATATTATTGCTCGCTTTTTTTTCTATTATAGTGGTTGAGTTATTTTGTGCATTACCAGGTGTTATGCTCTGAAAGTCATCATGACCTTAACAAAACTTTTCAGTAGTCTTTTCCTACCTCTGCTTTGAAGACCCTACCATGATTTCTCCAAACATGTTTGCTTACTTTTGACATGTGTTTGCTATATGAATCTTTCCTTCAAATTGAGTGGAATAGGATCTCTTCCTGTAGGCATATTTCTACATATATATATACTGTAGGCATAACCAGTATGAACTGAAATCTGACTTTGTTGCTGTCTTTGGATCTTCATTATTCGAACTGTTATTTATTTTGATCCTGTTTGTACTCTGACCACATCATTATAAAATGGTAATTTTGCTTTGCAAGATTACAGTTCCATTTCCCTTTTCCACATATTCTGAAGAAGTTTTTAACCTTGTTTATGCTAGGAAGGTTCTGCTGTGCCTTCAGCAAACCCCCTTTATGTAGACACAAGCTCTTTGGCTTGCTTAATAACACCAGGTCCCTGAATAACAGCAAAAAGGATCTTCTGTTAGCATTGTTTCATCCACACCAAGGTATTGCTGGCCCAGTGAAATCATCTGACAGGGATGGTTTTTCCTCACACCTTGGGCTGACATGAGCAGGCCCAGCTCCATATTATAGAAGTGTTCTTCATTGTCCAGTTGTCTCTCTGCATTTGGCTTTATTGTGTTTGCATCTCGTGACAGATTGAATATTACTTGCCTGTTTTGCACTGCACCACTGTCATATTCAGACTCAGCAATTTACTGATTTCTTACCTCCAAAAATTTCAGAATGCAGAGAAATCTTATTGAACCTAGTAATGGCACCAGCTGTAATCGCCAGTTCTCACAAACCTGTTTTCTAAAACAAATGTAGAGCTTTTTGGCAATTGTGGTTTTCATATTCATTCATAGTTTTAAAACAGTAAAAATCTTTATTAAAATGTACTTGCTTACAAAATATGATCTTTAAAATTTTATCCTAGAAAAGCATCTTGATAGCTTCTTAGTTTTTTCTGCAAACATGAAAAATGAAAAAACAGATGCCTTCTTTAAAAAAGGGGGTTTTGACCACAACTATTTTTGTAATTCCTTTCTCAAATTCCCATCTAGTTATGTGTAAAATCTGACCTGTGTGATATTCTCTTAATGAATACATGTTTGTTTCTATTGGACACTGGTTCACAGAAGGCCTTTGATCCCAAGACTGTGTTTTTTCCATGCAAATCTTCTATGTCCCTTCAGAAACGACTCTTCTTGATATTTGTGAATTTAATTTTGCATGCATTTTGATGACATTTTCCTTTATTTTCATATTTGCATTAGCAAATAGTCTTAACTGTAATCTTGCTTTAGAGGTGAAACTTTTCAGTAAGTTTGCCCAAAGAGGTACTGTGGTTTCTCTAATCACCCTCCTTTGACCTTTCCTCTAATTCATAAAATGGCTTTATTAGAAAGCATTTAATCTTATTCAGGTTTGATAATTCCAGGAATTGGACAGCTTTCTAAGTTAGCAGTTCATGGTTTCATTGTTTCTTCAAATCCTCAGTTACTGTTGTGAAGACATTCTTAGATGACACTTTCTGTGAGTTCCAAATAGTCTTGGGTCATGCAGAAGATTTGACAGAGAGCATTCAATATGCTGCTTATGTATTCAGATGCTATTTGGGTGTGTGTCAGCCTCTGTGTCACCAGTTCTGCTGTCCTTTAAAGACAGCTTCTTGCAATTTTGTAGTGTCCCTGTTGTCACCTGCAGGGTCCCTAGTTGTTAAATGCATTCTGTCACAGCATCTCCCTGGGGACAGAATTCTGGGAAGTTGCCCTGATCTTTATGAAAGTTACTCCAAGGCTTTTCTGCAGTGCAGACAATAAAGGAGGGCCAAGGGCAGACTGCTCCTGCTGCAGGTAGGGGAGAGTGAAGGAGAAGGGACACAGCTGGGACAGAGAGCTGTGGGGAAAGCCTTGAAAAGCCAGACTTTTCCCTTCTTCTACTAGTGGGAGGGAAAACATGGATCTGAAACCTGCTGGTTGTGCTGGGAAGGACCCCTCTCTGCTTAGGTCCCCCGCAGCAGCAGCCAAAAAATATGTTTATCCAGAACTTTAGCAGCACTAGTATAAAACAGGCCCAGTAGTCTGCTAGGGGTGACCTGTTGTCTGTAGGCAGACAAATGACACAATCACAGCCTTTGTTCTCTTTTTCTATTATTCGTCACCGGTGTCATTCACTTACAGCAGTAAACCTGCAGCAGAGAGAAACAGGACAGACATGAACCTCTGTGTCTGTGAGGGTGCTCTGCCATCAAAATAATGATGCATCTGGTGAAGCAGAAATCCCAGAGTTTCTGCCTCTCCTTATGGCACCCCTAAGAATAGGATTTACATTGTTTGAGCTGTCAAATTGTACAGTGAGTATCAAAAGCTGTGTCATGATGTAAGAAATGAGACCACAATCATTTAGGGACCTTTGGAGTTGGTAGGAATTTGAAATTTTGAGCCCTGAGAAACAGATTTGCTGTCAGTCTTAATTTAAAAATTCCTTCCTTCTAAATGTTTGGGAAACTGTAAAACAAGGCAGTATTTGCATATTTCTCAATAACTGAAAACATCCTTATCCTCAGAAGAGCCCTGAAAATTAAAATATTTTCCCTTACAGCAGGATTTGGAAAGAGTACGGGCTCCCAAAAAGTCTAAAGGTCTTAGCAGCCAATGACTCATGGAAGGTTAGCAAGATATACCCAAAGTGAGGACATGCATCCTGTTAGAAGCAGAAGTTACCTCTTATCTCCTAAGACTTAAGATTACAGCACAGATTGCCCAGTTGTGCCTCCCCTAGTATTCAGCCTTTTTAATATTGTTTCAGTGAGTGTATCTGGCAAATCCTTATCCCTTCATAAAAATCAAGAAATTGGACATGATCTTAAAGTACAGAATGAATTCATAACTATTATATATAGAAGACAACAATGTAACTTTGCAAGCAAATTTGCCCATACAGTATTAGCTGTAATACGATAGACTGTGTTTTGAGTTCTGAACATTTTGTAGTTCTGCAACAGGATGCCTCTGGTAGTTCCTCAAGATAAGACTCAGACCTAAATTATTTCATCTAGCTTGTGAGCCATTTTAAGTATCTGCCCAGGGGCAAGAACTAACCTGCTCCACAACCAAGTGTTACTGTAGAGTATGTAGAGGTTATAAAGACTGGCATCATCAAAAGTGGGATTATCTTATTTTGCACAGTGCTGCTACATTTTAATAGAAAATATGATTTCAAGAATACGTCTTGATCTAACCTTCAGACTAGATCCCTACCTGTCTTTGAATTTGTAGGTTTTAAAATACCTGTAGTAGCTTTGCTAAATCATTAGATATGGACAACCCAAAGCCTGGACAAGGTTAAGTCAGATTTTTGATGTCCTGTTCTGTCTGGAGAGGTAGCTTGCATAAAAGTCGCAATTTACAGCCAGAAGAGTTCTACTGTTTCAAAAGACCTGAAGACTGCATAAAAATAAAACTTTGGAAAGTAGTAATAATATTAATAATAATAACAAGAACAACAATAACAGTAATGAAATAGACTCTAAATTAGGAGGAAAAATTACAAAAAATTACTTCAGGAAGTATTTTTTAAATTTTTTATTAATCTGAAAAGTTACAAGCAAGTCAAAGGCTAGAAAATGAAAAAAAAAAATTGAAATAATTTTGAAAATTCACATTATGTTCCCTCATATCTTTTTTTCTGAGTGACAGAGTCTGTGTGCTCAAACCCTGTCACTCTGATGAGTGTCAAAATTTTCAAATGGTACTATTTAAAACTGTAATCAACATATGTGGGAGGCAGGTGGTCATTTTCCTCAATAATGGGATATAATATGAGTTCATTTAGAGTACTAAATTGAATAGCAATAGGTTCCAAAATACAGAAGCAAAACAAGCACAACACTTTCCATATTTTAAATTACATTATTAGGGCTATTTCATGGATGGATCTGTCAGCAAAGACATACTAGCTGTTTCAAGACAAGTAAAGCTGCAAAATCAGTGCATTTATTACTACATTTCTGAAAAGACTCCATGACAATAAAAAGATAGGCCTCAAAAATGCATTATAAATTTACAAGAAATAGGAAGTAAATTAATGATAACTTTCAGGCACCATTCTGTACCTCATGGTCCATTATCTTATCTGGAAATGAACAGCAGCAACTAAAGAAATTTTTCACATCTATCAGAAGAGTTAAGGTAGCTTTGCTGAAACGCTTAAAAAGAAATAGGAAACACAAAGACCTCCTTAAAGTCCTGCATGATTTATAGTCTTCTAAATTTTTCCATGTCCCCCATTATGTAGCTTCCAGTGAGCATTGTAAGAAAAATCCCATGCTTCTAAATTCCATTACAACTTTTCATCAAGTCATTCATAATTGTCTATCACCAAGACTCTAAGAGCTACCATTTCCATTAGAGGGCTATTTTACACTCTCATGGGATACCCTGGCCAAAAATTTCCTTCTTTTAGAGAACTCAAACTGAGAGGTAGAACTATTTCACCCAGAAGCACCCTACTCAATCTCTATTCATTTACAATATGCTACTGGACTAATTTCAGGGAAGTATCTCTTCCATAAACTTGTACTTAAGTTTTTATATATATAAAATTATGCTTTTAGCAAAGTATGTCTGTGACAGAACTTTTGTGTGTTTGTATTATGTACATAATAATATTTGAAAACAGTTTGAAAACAGACTACATGGTCTTAACCCCTTTCATTGCCCTCACAAGGCTCACAAGAAGAGTGGGCCTCCCCTTAAGAGAATCCTGTATTACAAGTAGGGGACAAGAAATATAGACCAGGAACCTCTAAAACAAATAAGAGCTGTGAAAATTTAAAGCTCAGCTTTTGTTTTTTGGTTTTTGATGTTTTTTTGTGCCATACTATTACATGGCTTTTATTTCTTTCTTCTCTGTCTTATCAGCTTAGCTCATCACTAGTGGTGTCTTAGCTGCAGCTGCATTCCACTCCTATTGAGGATGAGTGATAGAGGAGAACTGTAAGCTGGTGAATATAAAGCCACTGTCACTTAGTGCAAAATCCAGCAATGTTGCCAGTAGAACAGTCCAAAGCAAGCAGCTGCTCCCTTGTCCCTTATCATCTCTGTTCTGTGTCAGTTCTCAAAAAATGTGCAAACTTTGGCATAAGACCCTGGAAAGGCTGCTGTCTTTATGAAGAGCTGGAAAGTACAGGTTTTGATCCCTTCCTTCACAGCATGATGCGTTTTTGTTGCTGCTTTTTTTTTTTTCTGGGTGATTGTTAGGATTGTTAGTGAGAGATGCCTCTGTCCAAATTAAGGTCCAAATGACACCATATGTCAAAGACAACAACATGAATTTTATTTAACAATATATGTGTGGTAGAGAGAGGGGTTAAAAATAGAAAGAAAAGGAGAGGGGAGAGAGAGAAAGAGTGGGGTCAAGTGGAAGACAGTCACCACCTGCGGATCCAACATTGTCCTGTTTGTCCTTCTTCAGCCTGGGCTTCTTGGTGGTGGGGTCCTGTAGTCGTTCTTCTGGGGGTGCCACCTTTATACAGTCCAAGTTCTCGGTATCCATGGGGTGGTCACAGATGTTCCCATAACTTGGGGCAGCATGTGTATGAGCAGTTGTTTCCTTTCCCACAGTTTGCCACAGCAGGAATTTTTGTCTGGATATGTTGACCAGGATGTACTAAGCAGATCTTCCTCCACCTGGCCTGGAATGAGCAACTTCTTCTTGTTGCAAATTCCTCCCTTCTGTTCTTCCCTCAAGTTCTTGCTGTGGGGACTTATCTTTAAGCTAGTCCTTTCTGTGACCTTGAAAGTGTTTGAGATAGGCAGGTCCTTACAGTCTTTAAGTCCTTACAGTGATGATAGTTTGGCTGAGGGTCCTTTGCTTTCTTCTGCAATTTTTGTTTATGCTGAAGTCAGAGACAAAGAAACAAAAAGCATCATGATAGAACTTTTGCAAGGAAAGCCTTTTCAAAACTGCCTACATCTAACAGGAGGAGGAGAACTTAAATCTGTTTAAAATATTGTTATTAAGCATGCTGAGTACTTCCCCCATATTTCTAAGTGTCCAGAGCTTACAAGAGAAGTGCATGACTAGAGAAAGAAATTTAGTAGCTAGAAATGAGCAGATTGCTGAACATTATTGATGTAAATTTTATGGAAAAATGAAAGCACCTCCCCTCTACAAATGAATAGAACCATAAATTCCATGTATTTTGATTAAATAGAGCTGCCTTAACTATTATGCCTACTTCTATCAACACTCATTAATTCATGTTGTGCTTTACTAGCATTCTGTGAAGCATGTCAGACTTTTCATACATCACTTGTCAGATTTCCTAAAAGGTAAATGTACTCTTCTGTGCCAGAAATAATACCTTGAGTTCTGGAAAAGTAGAGTGATATTTTTGTTATTGTTGTTGCTTTTGTTGATATTAACACACTCTCTCAGTCTGGTAATGAGGGAGAGAAATTTGTACTTAAAGATACCCAGTAAAGAACAATTTAAAAGTACAAGGAATTAGGGTGTGTGCAATTCCCATGGCTTTAAAAACGCTTAGTGTGGGGTTTGCGGTTTTTCTCTCATACTATAAAATTTTATTTCACAAAACCTAAGTAGGAGAGCTAAATAATATAGCAGAAAATGGCATGTTTTGCTAATGCTTGTGTCTTTGCATTGCTTTTATATTTGAGGGCTGTTCCCTCTGTCTTCCTTGGAGACATACCACACAACCCACTTCCATAACTAATGACAAAACAAAAAGGAGTAGTATGTGACCTCAAGAATCCTTTTTTTTTCAGAGAAAAATAGTGGTATCTTCAAAGCTTTGAGTTTCAAAACTCTGGCACCAGTCTTTCAAGCCCTGAAGTAGTCTACTGTTAGACGGTTTTGTTATGCAAAGCATGCACAGTTTAAGTAAGAAAGGTTCTGCAGAAAGTTGAATTTCAGTATGCTGTAGGTAATGTCATGTTTACACAACTGTGTTTCAATAGACTAATTCTCTACTGTGTTCCTAGGAGCAAGACTTAAGGCATGATCCTGAGTGTTGTATTCCATTCATGTAAAAACTACAAAATTCAGGTGGATCTAGCTACATCAACTGCATTTCAGACCAGGCATATGCATTCAATACAGACAGGTCAAACAGCAAGTTGATTCTGTAAAATGTGAGCAGTTTAATCCAATCCAGAAACACATATGGTAATACACCATCACAAAGTTAATTCTCAGCACCTTTCAGAAACAATTCCTCAAAAGTCATAGAAAATATCACACCAAGTGTTAAAAGAGTATTCAGATCCAGATTCTGCACATGAAAATCCGTGAGTTAGAGAGTTGCATTATTTTATCTCATTCCTACCCTCAAAAGCAATTCCATTGCTTTCTGGATCATTTAATTATCTAGAGTTGGAATAACAAGCTCCTCACTTGCATATTTTCTCTGGTTCAGATATGAGAGGCATGATAAAACCCAGGATTATGTTACCTCTATTCTGTTCTTGGCTGATATTTAAGTCTTTCTGGGATTGTTGGCAACCATTCTCTTTAAATCTTAGCAAGGACAGATGCTTTCTGAACTGTACTAGGAATTTGTAAAGGAGAAACAAAATATTGGGTTATTTAATTTCATCTGCCTTTCTACAAAGTGGAGCAAGTCTTTGGTAACATTTGAGGCCATAATATGACAAGGAGTTACTCTGAAAGAAAATATCACCAGCCCATTAAGAAATGGAGGAAAAAGACAAAGATTTTAGTGTATTTGAAAAAATTTTAAAGCCATGCTACTTTTTATAGGTGTGCACATCATTAGCTTTAAACTTGTTGAATAGTTGGACTGTCCAAGGACTTAGGGCTAAACATGTGCTTAAAAATCTGTAGTCTACCAAAATTAAAATCCACCTATTTTTACAAGTACTTATAGTCAGGTGACTTTTGTGGTCTTTTTTATCCCAATGCATGTACTACTCCCTTCCCAAGTTGTACATGCCATGATGTTACAAGTCCCTGTAAGAGTCAACTTTAGGTACAGTGGCTTTAAATATTTTGTTTTCTTTATAAAAAGAAATAATTTCTATTAAATAAATATATAAAAAATGACTCTACATCATAATGCATTTCTCAGCAAATGTTCCAATAAAAGGAGAAAACTAATGGCTGCTGCCAAGTCACCACTGGCCATTAGATAACATTTTCAAAGCCTTTGCAAGGCCAGAGAAGTGAGGACACCAAGTGGTTATATCCAATTATTTACTGTGGCACCTGTGAACTGTGCATTGTGTTTGCACAGAGCACTGAAACAACAAGGATTAAGTTGATGTCTATATGGTAACACTGGTGCTATGAAAGATTTTTCCTGTATGTGTCAGAAAAATCTGCTGCAGGGACCCTTGCCAATGAAGTTACATAGAGAGAAAACAAAAATACAACCTAAAAAGTGAAGACAATCCAAAGATGGCAGGTGAGTTTATTCAGGATGGAAGCTCCCTCTCACAAGTTTCCAGCAGGAAGTTCCCAGTAGCTGGTGAGCAGGTCTGCACTGATAGCACACAATGACTTGCACTGAGGCCCCAAAACTCAAAGCAGTTCTGGTTCTCTGCATATATTTGGAGTTTTGCAGAGTCATATTAAGAATTTATTAAAATATGTATTATATTAGTATTATCATAATTGCTACATTTCCTATATTTAAATTTTATATTTGTACATTGTTCATTTTCATATATTTGCATATTTACCTCAGGAAATTGAGGACTTTCTGAAAAACATCAGAAACGCTATAATTGCCATTGACACATATTTGTAGCTGTGATTCAAGGGCAAGAATGTAGAACTGGAAGCCAAAGTCCATTAAGTTTTCTTGGGGTAAGCAGGAGGAAATTGGAAAGAAGACACACTGATGTGAATCCTCATATGAAGGGACATCAGAGAAATTAAGAACAGGCCTAGAAAGAAGAGGAAAAAGTACCTTTTCAATTCTTTGTTATACAAATTTTGCATATGTGGCATTTTGTTTAAAAAAAAAGTGCCTTCTGCTTGAAATTTCTTGTTGTTCTAGGAAATAAACATGCAATCAGCAAATTCCATTTTATGTGGTTGTTTTCAGCAGTAATATGTGTTTAAGTCTACGATGGTATCAAACTATTTCTAAAATAATTGTTATGTTATCTGGAGAAAAAATAGCTCTCCCAATGTTTTTTTCATTCTGAGTGGTTAATTTTTAAAAAAAGTCTTGCTTTACTTCAAAAGAGTAATACCTCTTTTGAATAGTGCATCTTGCATTATATGACTACTGAACCTAATCTTTCAAGGAGCAAACCTATACCAGATAATTAAATTTTAGGAAGTAGAAAGTTTTTCTAATTGTATTCATTTTGTAATTTAGTAAAATACTAAGCATATATTTAAAAATTTATTTTGTCTCCATATTGCTTCTATGAAGTTCATAAATTTTGTACCTGCTGCCATAAAGGCACACAGGTGAAACCCACTACATTTGTGTATTGCTAAAGAAAATTACATTTTGATTGATGCATAAAATGAGCTTCATCACCTAAAATGAAATATTTACAGTGACTCTACTAAATGCCCTGCTAGTTTGCTTATAGTGTCAACCTTTTAAAAATAATAAATAGGACATGAAACTGAGTTTATTGATTAAGATTGAGACTTCCCAGGAAATAAGGGAAAATTACCTTAGTAAAGTTGCAATACCAACACTTGATTCCAAATATGATATAAGAAATAAAGGCTGAAAAATGCTAAATATTTGAATAAATATGCCTAGACTATCAGGATTTAATACTCCATTAAATGTATTCAATATTTTTCTGATTGTTATTTCTGTTGTATTTCTCTAGTTCTGTTTTTGTGAACATAAAATATCATCTTGTTGAAACATGATTGAGTTTTTTTAAAATTTTCTTCTTTTTTTGTGTAAAGAAAAGCAAGTTCATTCTGATGTTTGGTAGGGGTTTTTTTTAAATTATGATTTGGCTTTCTGTATGAATTATTGAATCTATTCACAGACTTATAATCAGAGTTCTGAATTTCTTGGTTTTCTAATAGCAAAAAACTTTCTATTCAGATAGTGATCACATTTACTTGTTCCCAAAAACAAAAACAAAAGAGGATGACATGCATAGCAGAATTATAAAATTGACAATTTAATGAGTTTCTTCATAAGTATATTTAAACAAACTGAGAAAACTGAGAAAACTATGGACTTTTTACGGCAAGCAATATTTCTCTAATAAATATTTTCTTTTTCTTTTTCTTTTTCTTTTTCTTTTTCTTTTTCTTTTTCTTTTTCTTTTTCTTTTTCTTTTTCTTTTCTTTTTTTCGTTTCTTTTTCTCAATATAAGTCCTTTAAATGTTGTATTGCCACTGTGATTCTCTTCAGTACCTCCAGCTTCCTTATTGCTGAGATCAGCTGCTACCATTCCCCTGGTAATATCCTAAGATACTATTGAGAGCTGTTCTGAAGAATAGCTGCTCTATTTTTAATTTGCATTTTTTGTGTTTTCTCTGTTGCATTGCATCTCAAGAAGAGAGGCCTGGGAAGGAAGTTGTCAGTTCCAGTCCAGGATTCAGGCAGGAAGGTGTACAGTATTGCTCTATTTTATGTCACTATAGGGAAGATGGACTCACAAGTAGAAGGATAGATCAGAATATTTCATCTTCCTGCCACACCCCCATTATCCCCAGAATACGCTGTTTCAACCAGAAACTTTGCTAAAGAAAATAACCTCTCACTGGTACATGATTTCTCAGGGATGGGACTGAGGTACTGTTTCAATATCATAAGGAAAACTCACTTCAGTAATTTATATTTTAGAACTACTTATATTTGAAATTCATGATGAAAGAGCGAAACTTGGGAAAGCTGTATGGAAATTCAAGGCAAGAACTGTATCACAGAAACCAGTTGCACAAATGCTACCCTTATTCTCTGCTTGTAAAAGCTGACAATGATGATTGCTTCAGCCTTGCAAAACATTGAACAAATACAGCCTTGAGGCCCTCATAATTTAGGCCAACTTTCTTTTCTGAGAGAGGTCAGTGACACAGATTTTAACTGTCTTAGGTAATGTCTTCTATTTACAAAGTGTTGACAGCTCTATTTTGAACAGAGCAGGCCAAGGCCATACCAAAGTAGTTCCAGAAAATCTCACCTTACATGCTACTAATGCTTCAGGTTTTGTAGGTGATGGATTACCTTTCTAAAATCACTCCCTTTTCTTTATTTTTGCAATATACTTCTAAGATGCAAAAGCATCTGTGATGGAAGTCACTGGTCATAACTAATTTCCACAGATTAAAATTTTTATTCTCAAACAGTGATTTTTTTAATTGAGATTTGAGATTTTGAGATGCAAACTGAAAAAAAACTTAACAGTGATATGATGAATTCTTTTAATTCTGCTGAAAATCCCTCTGTGTAACAAGATGCTTCAATTCTGATATTACACACGTTCTTAAAGATGTGTATATTCTCATATTTATTGTCTTTTGAAATGTGTTTGCCCATTCCTGCTAATTATTGTCAGATCCTAACAGACTCCTTCATGTGGGGTCAGGTATTTAGCTCATTCTTTTACAATATTATTCTGGAAAATTCCTGCGACCTGTCTATTAACCCATGTGCTATAAACTTCTTTGTTATTGTTCACCTGGCTAAATGACAATTTCTAAGCCCAAATAATTACCTTTGACAGACATGAAGGTGAGAATCAACACTGTACAACAAATGATTCTGTGAAAAGGCACACTATCATGCTGAATGCTGTTACCAGCACTTTATCGCAACTCTCATTATAATCACACATAATGGGGTTATTTTTAAGATTTGGGCTTGGGATTTTTTTTTAGTCCAGCAGAATGGGCATAATCCCCAGCACCTAACAAATTATTTAGGTTCAGATCACAGTGTTTCCTCTGGATAATAAGATCAATAAGATAATGAGGTTCTCGTGATATATTCTGAAATTATTATATTTTTTTAGCCCAGTAGAACCCATTATGATCATCTCACTCAACCTCCTGCACTTGGGTCACAGCAACCCCAAGGAGTGCCACAGGCTGGGGACAGAGTGGCTGCAAAGCTGCCTGGCAGAAAAGGACTTGGGGGTATTGGTCAACAGCAGCTGAACATGAGCTGCCAGTGTGTGCCTAAGTGGCCAAGAAAGCCAATGGCATCCTGTCGTGGGTCAAAAATAGTGTGGCCAGCAGGACTAGGGCAGTGATTGTCCCTCAGTACCCAGCCCTGGTGAGGCCATACCTTGGAAACCTCCAGTTTCAGCACTCTCCGTTAAGGAGGGATGTTGAGATGCTGCAGCATGTCCAGAGGAGAGCAACAAGGCTGGTGAAGGGTCGGGAACATAAGTTCTATGAAGAGCAGCTGAGGGAGCTGGGGTTGTTTAGCCTGGAGAAAAGGAGGCTCAGAGGGGACCTCACTGCTTTCTACAACTGCCTGAAAGAAGATTTTGGCCAGGTAGGGGGTGGTCTCTTCTCCCAGTCAACTAGCAGCAGGATGAGAGGACACAACCTCAAGCTGCACTAGGAGAGGTTCACTTTTGGCAACTGGAAAGATTGTCAAGCATAGAACAAACTGGTCAAGAGGAAGGTCAAGTCACCATCCCTGGAGATGCTCAAGAAAGGACTGGATGTGACACTTAGTGCCATGGTCTAGCTGACAGGGTTGTGATCAGTCAAAGAATGGACTCAATGATTTTAGAGATCTTTTCCAACCTAAACAATTCCATGATAACACAGGCCATATATTTAATTCCAAGATTTCTGTCTGAATTTCAGCTACCTGCAGCTGAGCTGGGACTTAACTTGTAATAGAAAGTTTAATTTGGTGTAAAGACTCTCTGACTAATTGAATGCTCTACTTCCCCCAGTGATTTGCTCCTTCTGTTACAGCTGTCATCAATAAATGCATGCACAGTGTAAGTTGAAATGCTTTTGTATAGTGGTAAAGTTTTCCTTAAAGCATCTTGGAGGAACGTTAAGCACTTTTAAGTTTTTTGAGAGTTTTGAGCCAATACTTTTTGCTCAGGCAATTGAAATATATCTGCAAGGCAAGAGTAGTTCAAAGCTGCCAATATGAAGAGAGACAGGTGCCTTTTAAATTATTCATAGATCTCTGCTGGCTATCCATCTTTTTATAGATAGGAGTTTTTGTATTGTTTTGTTGGGGTTCTTTTTTCCTTTCTCTCTTTCTTTATCTCTGATGGGTTTAATGCATTTATTGCACTCTTAGCTCCCTGAATAGATGTGGGAAATGCAAAGGCAAAGCTTTAACTAGTAAGAGAACAAAAAATATGTAGTAGTTTAACAGATTCTGTCTGTTTATCACTGACAGCTATCTTAGATTGTTAACGTGCTTCACAGGAAGACTTTTTTTTTCTTTTTCTTGTGACTTCATACTGATAGCTATAGATCTTTGTGACAACAACTCAGACAACAATCAGAGTTGGAAGATCAGTTGCACAAACCTGCAACAACGTGTATTATTATATATTTGATCTATCTGGTAAAAAATTATTATTTTTGAGGAGAGAGGGCAATAAGAGTGAATAATTTGCTAAATATTAATTTTAGTTGTATTAATTTTAACCATGCAGCTGTTGAAATTACTTCACTTATTCTTATCCCCAATGTTTTTTTTCTCCTCTGTCCTTATAAGATTTATCTTATTCATCAGCTTTCCTTTAAAAAAAATAGATTCTGCATTATAACTATATCATTTACATCCTAGCCTTACTTGAGGTAAAAATATCTTCCAAAATTCTTTCTCCTTTCTCATCTTGGTCTCTGCTTAGTCTTCACCTCTATTTATTACACCTCCGTGCATACAGTCAAAGAGATGGACCAACCTATATATTGGCACATGATTCTAATGCCTGATGTCAAGTTTGAAAATAAAGTGTGAAGTCAATGCATATTCAAAAATACAAGACCTTGAAAATGAAAATCTTGGTCAAGAAAGATACCATCCCAAGGTAGGGCTAAATACAGATGCTGTGCAGGAACATGCATGAGAGAATATGCACATGCAAGAAAGGTGACCTTTCATTTGGCAATGATCAATAAAATAATCTTAGCTGTTGTTAGCCAGCTTGCCAGTCCGACCTTCAGGTGTTAGGATTTGAGGTGGCTTGTATTTGGATAGACCTCAGAAAGTCTTGAAGGCCATAAACCAGCTCAGGTGGGTGCTGAATTCCTCGATGTTAGGTTTCACAGTCAAATAGGTTCAGAAAAGTTACCTCTTACCTCTGGAGAACTGGAAATAAATTCTCAATAATTTTTTCACCGAAATACTACTCGGCCTAAAATTGTAGTGTCTTGAGCTGCTCTTTGTTGCATTTCCTAGATACATTGTAAATGGTACATTCTGTGACCCCTGCTGTGCCCTGTATCTCGGCCCCTCTCCCCTCCTGGCCATACAGGGCTGGCTGGGATCCAATTTCTCCCCGCCCCCCTTTCCAGACCCTAGAAAAAGTCAGTACCCCCTGGTCTCGGTCTCTTTTCCTTCTCTTTTCCCTCTCTTTTTCCCCTCTTTTTCCCTCTCTTTTTCCCTCTTTTCCCTTCCTCTTTCCCTCACTACCCACGAAAAATAAATCCTGTAACTTTATCTGGGAAAGAGCCTCTTTTGATATCTTATCTACATCCATGAGGCAAGGACTCGGGAAGATTTCACCTTAACACCTGAGCTAGACCGGAGGAAGGGTGAACAACCCCATTTTAGGGTCCAATAAAAGCCACAGTTGGCGCTCCAAACGTGGTTAGTCTCTACAGAGCACCCCACGACCGGCTGTGACCCCTATTTTCGGGATTCACCAAGCCTTGGAGCTGATCAACTAGCTTAAATTTCTTTCAGCTGCATTTTGTGCAGTTCAAAGACTTTTCAGCACGAACCGGTAGCCTGTCAGTAGCCCACACAGGTCGGTTCAGGATGTATATCCACTATAGTTACACAGATGCCTCCGCCTGCAAAACAAAAGGTGAGTAAAACCGTCCTTACGCGGCGAGTGGTCTCTGTAGCTCCGCGGGGGGGTCTCACCAGTGGCATTTGCCGGCCTGGCGCCGTTCTCGGGAGGAGAGGCGGCAGGGCCGTGTTTGCAGCGTGCGCGCGGCTCGGTGAGCCCGCGGCCACGTGGTGCGTGCGCGCAGGCTGGGGGGGGCTGGACGCAGTCACCCAGGCGTGGCACAGCAGGCCGGCAGCTTTGGTCGGTTTCAAAGCTGCGGCACAGGGGGTTTTTTTGCAGTTTTTGCGGTATTTACGGGTTTTTGCGGTGGGATCAGTCCCTACAGTGGCGCTGGTGCCACGTAGATTTTACCGACAAAAAACGGCAAAGTTCACAGCGGCTCCACATCCGACAAAGCCTAAAAACCGTAGTGTACCTACCACGTCTTAACAACTAACTCCTTTCCTGTGTTTTGACTGTAGTGGGGTGGATATAGTGCAGATTGCTAAACAGCATGGGCTTACAGCAATCTGCCTTACAAAAGAGTATAAAAAACCAACTCAAGGAAATATTAGGTTCAGGAAATGTTTTAATATCTAATAAAAAATTAGCCCGTTTTGCCAGCTGGCTATCTGTTGAAAAATCTGACCTTAAATTGCAAGATATAAATTCAATCTCATTTTGGGATGAAATGGGAAATTTATTAACTTTAAAAGTAGAAAATGGAGATAAAACTGCCTCTGTATTCCTCCCAATATTCTTACAAATTCGAAAACTTTTAATTCAGACAGACAACAACAGACAGCAGCAGCAAAACGATTCAAACTCACCTCCCCTTTCCCAAAAACCCTATAACCCGGAGCTGGAAAAAACCCGCGGGTCTCCCTGGGGGGTGCAAGACGCCCAGCACAGCGGCTGTTCTGAGTCCCTAGATCCTCCCCAGTATCCTGGTTCTGACAATTTTTTGAAAATTGTCAGCCCTTCTCTCTTATACCCTTCCCTTCTGGGCAACGGCCACGTGGCCACGTCTGTACAAGTCGGGGTCGGGGTCCAAGATAGTTCTGGCCATGCAGTACAGGGAGAGGGGGGGGTCCCATATGGTGGTAGCCACGTGTCTCCTTCATCCCACAACCCCCTCCACCCTCCAGTCCCTGCCCATAAGCCTGTCCCCTCCCAGAACCCATCCCTGCCCTCGGCTCAACCGCTCCCTCCCCCCTCCAAAACCCCCCCCCGCGCAGCACCTGGCGACCCCGCCCACACGTGTTGTAACCCTAAATCCCACCACCCCTCCCCTGCACCAGTTTCACATTCCTTCCTTCCAAGCTCCTGCGGGGTGGGGGAGGGCAGTGGAGCCCCTGCTAGTTTCAGTGCCGGTGAGGATGGGGGTGGGGAGGGATCAGCTTACAGCCCCTGGGGGACGGATGGTGCCCCCGTGGTGGGGGGGGTGGACAGCCTCCCGGGCCGGGTTGGGGGGTGGTGCTCAACCCTGAAAGTCAACACCAGGGAAATGAGTATATACCATCAGTTGCTCCTGTGGTTTATATTGGTAAAAGAAACGGAAAAGGAAGTTATCAACCTTTGTCCTATCAAGATAAAAAAAAAATTTGTAAAGTACAGAGAGAATTTGGCAGAAATAGTGAAATCGTTAAAGGCATGATGAGACCCACCTTTAACTCAAACGAACTGGTTCCATATGATATCAAAGAGCTTTTCCGATGTATGTTAACTCCTTCAGAATATGATCTATGGGAAAGCCTGTGGAAAAGATCTTTAAAAGTGCTTTTACAAGAGCTTTTAAAAAGCTCTGATAATGCAAAAGATGTTGATAATAATGACATAACATATGAACACCTATGTGGAGAAAAGGATTGGCATTGCCCTGAAAGCTAAAACCAGAGTACTATCCAAGTCTGTCCTAGACAAAATATGCAATGTTGCAGAAAAGGCCTTTAGTCAATTACCAACAGTAGATACTAAAGGCAGTTATATTTACATTAAACAGTTTGCTTCTGAGAATTTCTTACAGTTTGTGGACCGCCTTCATACGCAAATAGAAAGACAGGTGTCTGATCCAGTGGTACAAGCTGAATTAATTAAAGAGATGTCTCAGAGGAATGCTAATGAAACCTGCCGTAGGGTTATCCTTGGCCTTCCCCTGGAGCCAGAGCCCAGCTTAGCACAGATGATAGAAGCCTGCGCCAGGAAAGCAGAACTGCTCAGTGGACACGAAAGAAATCCAGGACTGGCACGCCCAAAAACCATGGCAGCTGTAACACCAAAAGCCAAGAAGCAACCAATGTCACCAGAGCAACTGCAGCACATCATCTGCTTCCAGTGCAAGCAGCCAGGACACTTCGCCAGAGACTGTCCACACAGCCAGAAACATAAGAAGACCAACAAACAAAAAACCTAGCTCTACAGCGCGTACCCGCCATTGACACAATAGCGCGCTCGGCTATAAATACTGCGGGCTCCACACTGGCAAAAGCCTCTCTCCTAAGAAAAAAGGGGGAGGATGGAATAGAGGGTGTGGGGATGCATGGCAATCAAAATATTAAATGTTCAATTAACAAGGTTTGGAAGCCACTAGGCCATTTTAAGCTTGTGACTACCAAAGGTTTTCATTTCAGGTCACCTGATTGGACAGTCATAACAGTGGACTTACCTTACAGTACACAGGACGTGATGTTAAACCACATGAAACTGGACAGTGAGTACTTTGTTGTCGGTGACACAGCACACACACCCCTAGAGATTGAAGTGGTTCCCATGACCATCAAAGGAAACATAACTGGCCTCATCCTCCTGGCACGATGTCCTCTACCACCATATTATCTGGTTGAGAGACAAATCCTTGCCCAGGCCATTCCTGTTCCAGAGGAGGTCCCAGTAGATGGAAAATCACCTGAAGTCTACTGGGCAGAAGTGGTGGGTGAGGACAAACCGTCTCTGGCATGCAATCTAACCCGTGGATCAGATCATCTCCATGTGGAAGGGGTGCTGATGTGGCTATCATACCCGAAAGGATGTGGCTGTCACATTGGGAACTTCAGCCTGTGGCAGGCAGAATCCAGGGTGTAGGAGGAGTCAAATTGGCAAAAATATCAAAAAGCATTGTACAAATTGAGGGGCCGGATGGAAAATTGGCTAGCATCCATCCATTTGTTACAGACTATAAATGCCCTCTATGGGGGAGAGACACCATGTCCCAGTGGGGGGTGAAATTGATTATTCCTAAAACTCCTCGGGATTTTTAGAAGAGGCCACTGTAGAGCACCCTACCCAAAAGTTGAAATGGCTAGATGACACCCCAAAGTGGGTAGCACAGTGGCCGATGAGTAAGGAGAAGCTCAGGGCGCTTGAGGAGCTTGTGGAGGAACAATTGGCTAAAGGCCACATAGACGAGACCACAAGTCCATGAATTTCCCGGTTTTTGTGATAAAGAAACCAGGAAAAGACAAGTGGAGGCTGCTCCACGACCTCCGAGAAATAAACAAAGTAATTGAGGACATGGGGTCTCTCCAACCTGGAATGCCTTCTCCAACAATGCTTCCCAGAGATTGGCAGTTGGCTCTTCTAGACATCAAAGACTGTTTCTTCCACATTCCCCTACACCCAGAAGATGCCCCAAGGTTTGCCTTCTCGGTTCCTACCATCAATCGAGAAGCCCCAATGAAGCGTTACCACTGGAGAGTTCTGCCCCAGGGATTAAAATGCAGTCCCTCCATCTGCCAGTGGTACGTGGCCTCATTGCTGTCCCAGGTGCGTGCCCAGAGAGGGGAGGCCATCATCCTTCATTACATGGATGATGTGCTAGTGTGTGCACCCAATAACTCTCTACTCCAAGACACGCTTGACCTAGTGGTTAAAGTTTTAACCTCTGCTGGATTTGAATTGCAGGAGGACAAAGTCCAAAGGATGCCACCTTGGAAGTACCTGGGCCTGGAAATTACTGCACGGACCATTGTTCCGCAAAAATTGGAAATCAATTGTAATCCAAAAACCTTAGCAGATCTCCATTCCTTGTGTGGGTCATTGAATTGGGTTAGGCCCTGGCTAGGCCTCACTAATGAGAACCTAGAACCTCTCTTCAATTTATTGAAGGGGGAAAGAGAGCTGCTTTCTCCCAGGGAACTGACCCCAGAGGCAAAGACTGCAATCGAAAAGGTACAAAAGACCTTAGGGGAGAGGCAAGCTCACCGTTACCAGCCCGAGCTGCCCTTCAAATTCATTGTCCTAGGAAAACTGCCACACCTACACAGGTTAATATTCCAATGGATCAAGGAGCAGAGAGAGTCACTCTTAGTCACAGAGTGGGTCTTCCTCTCCCACCAAAGATCCAAAACTATCACTAAGCTACAAGAGTTAATAGCTCAGCTGATTCGAAAAGCAAGGATGAGACTGTATGAACTGGCTGGTTGTGACTTCACATGTATTCACCTCCCAGTTAAACTGTCTGAGGAGGGAAAGAACTCTCCTGAAAAATTGACTAAAGAGATGTTTGAACATTTGCTCCAGAGCAATGCCAGTCTCCAATTAGCCCTGGACAGCTATAGAGGACAAATATCAGTCCATGCCCCGTCTCACAAGCTGTTTAATGAGGAATTCCACCTCATTCTTCGTGAGAAGAGGAGTCGGAGACCACTCAAAGCTCTCACAGTGTTCACGGATGCATCTGGGGCGTCCCACAAGTCGGTGATGACTTGGAGAGATCCTCAGACTCAGCATTGGGAAGCTGATGTTGAGTTTGTGGAGGGATCACCCCAGATAGCTGAACTGGCAGCAGTCGTGAGAGCCTTTGAGAAGTTCTCAGAGCCAATAAACTTGGTAACAGACTCAGCCTATGTAGCAGGGGTAGTGTCCAGGGCAGAGCAGGCAGTGCTCAGAGACATCGAAAATGAGCAGCTTTTCAGGTTGCTTTCCAAACTAATTTATTTGATTTCTCATAGGGAGCACCCGTTCTATGTGATGCATGTGAGATCACACACAGATTTGCCAGGCGAAATTGCAGAAGGAAACCGTCAGGCAGACTCCCTTGCAACCCCAGCAGAACAAGCAACCCCAGCAGAACAAGCACGCCTTCCTGACATCTTCCAGCAGGCAAAGCTGAGCCATCAACATTATCACCAGAATACACCAGGTCTAATGCGTCAGTTCCAGCTAACACGGAGTCAGGCTCGAGCCATTGTGGCCACCTGTCCCAACTGTCAGCTCCAGACCATGCCGTCAATGGGCATGGGGGTTAACCCCCGAGGTCTTGGCAGTTGTGAGGTATGGCAGACAGACATCACACACATTCCTAGTTTTGGTCGCCTCAAATATGTGCATGTAAGCATTGACACATATTCAGGCGCAGTCTATGCCTCTGCCCATGCAGGAGAAAGGGCAATGCACACCAAACAACACCTAGTGCAAGCCTTTTCAGTATTAGGGGTCCCTAGGGAAATCAAAACTGATAAGGGAGCAGCATATAAGTCCAAGGAGTTCCTGGAATTCGTCCAGCAGTGGAGAGTGGAACATAAAACTGGCACCTCTCACTCCCCCACAGGCCAAGGTGTAGTTGAGCGAGCTAATCAAACGCTCAAGCAGGTTTTGGCTAAACAGAGCAGTTCAACTGCGTGGATGTCTCCACAGCAGAAGCTCTGCAAAGCCATGTTTACTATCAATTTCCTAAATTGTTCATTTGAAAACATGAGTCCACCTGTGGTACGTCACTTTAACAGTAGTAAACAGTTCAAGTTATCCCAACATCCTCCAGTTTTGATTAGGGACCCAGAAACCTGGGAAATCAAAGGTCCCTATGAGCTCGTTACCTGGGGGCGTGGCTATGCGTGTGTATCCACTCCCTCAGGCCCTCGGTGGATTCCCCAAAAGTGGGTGAAACCGTATGTTCCCAAACATCCTGCTCCAACTGAAGGGAACGAGGAACAAGTGGCTGTGGCTTCAAAAAGAAGACGCTGCCGGAAAAAAGGAAAAGAAATCCTCATAGAGGGTGTCATTCTGGCAGATAGAGACTTTTAATAGGTTTTATAATGTTTGTCTTTCCTTCTAGAGAAAAGCTTCTCTTCTCTCAGTCCCGTGATGAACCCCACCCAAGCTGTCTTCCTGTTAACACTGAACAGTCTAACAACTGCATGGATCGTCCCGCAGCCACGTCAGAACATCTGGGTAACCCTGGCACAAACGCTTCAACAAAAAACCATATGTCTGTCCACAGCAGCAACAGCAAACCCTATGTCCACCTGCCTGGTAGGAATCCCATTGAAGGCTAAAGAATATTCAGCCAGTTTTGAAACACACTTGTCCAATGAAATTCCTGAGTCACACACCATTTCACCACACAAAGATCATAGGCAGCAAGCTGAAGTAAGTAAGAACCCCATAGAAAAGTTGCTGCCAAGTTTGCCCAAAGCAGCTCAAGAACCCCAAGAATTAGAACTGTTAGGTTCCTACCCAGCACAATATTGCATTCACTTTAGGATCTTCCCAAAACCTTCTAGCATAAAAGAATTCCACAACATAATGCAACATCGTGGGGAATTCACTGCCAAAAGGTGGTGCCATAATATAAGCCATATTGCAGCTGATACCCCAACTTATTCAGGCCCCAAAAGTCTCCCAAAAGGATTGTTCTTAATTTGTGGAGACTGGGCGTGGGCAGGAATTCCTTCTCGACTCTTAGGAGGGCCATACACCTTCGGTCGGTTGTCCCTGTTGGCACCCAACGAAACATTAATTAGCGATTGGACTCACAAAAACAAATCAGGCAATAAAATCCAAAAAAGAAGTGCAGACAATATGGACCCAAACTGTGATTCTGAAATTTTCTATTGGGCCAAGTCCAAAAGAATTGCTGTGTCCCTGTTTCTTCCATGGGTTGCAGCAGCTAAAGCTCTAGGCGAATTGGGTCACCTAGAGTGTTGGGTAGTCAAACAGGCAAACTTAACATCCACCGTAATCAGCTCCCTCCTAGAAGACGAGGAAATTACCAGGCAGGCCACACTTCAAAATCGTGCTGCTATAGATTTTCTCTTGCTACTGCACGGACATGAGTGCCAGGAATTTGAAGGACTTTGCTGTATGGACCTGACCTCGAAAGCTCCTAACATCCATGCTGCCCTCCGGAACATGAACAACTTAATCGGACAAATAAAACAAGAATCTGAAGATTGGTTCAATGGACTGTTCAAAGACTGGGGACTCACAGGGTGGTGGACATCTATAGTCAAAACAATTATGTTAATTTTTGTTATTCTTGTAATAACGGCGTTCGGAATCCTACGTCACTTAGTTTTCAAGGCCATTAATGGTCTCATTCCCTCTACCTCAGTAGTCAATCACATAAAAATGAAAAACTTAGAACAATCTAACCCTCCCACCAACTACAAGGGGTGGGCAAAATCATAATTTGAATGAAACTAATATCCTTCTTTCAACTTTGTTAAACAAAAAACGGGGAGATGTTGCATTTCCTGGATACATTGTAAATGGTACATTCCGTGACCCCTGCTGTGCCCTGTATCTCGGCCCCTCTCCCCTCCTGGCCATACAGGACTGGCTGGGATCCAATTTCTCCCCGCCCCCCTTTCCAGACCCTAGAAAAAGTCAGTACCCCCTGGTCTCTGGCTCTTTTCCCCCTCTTTTCCCTTCCTTTTTCCCTTCCCTCTTTCCCTCACTACCCACGAAAAATAAATCCTGTAACTTTATCTGGGAAAGAGCCTCTTTTGATATCTTATCTACGTCCATGAGGCAAAGACTCGGGAAGATTTCACCCTAACACCTGAGCTAGACCGGAGGAAGGGTGAAAAAACCCCATTTTAGGGTCCAATAAAAGCCACAGCTCTTATCTATCGTATGGGCCTTCCATATTAGCTGGAGTCACAGAGAACAGAGGCATTCACACATAACCATTTCAGCATTCTATTAATCAAACTTTGGTTTCCTCTTGAGTTCCTCTAAGACTGCAGGAGGTAGATACTGAGACTGTGTTTTGGTCAGTTGTTTGGTTTTTTGTTTTTGTTTTTGTTTGTTTTTTTAAGAACTATAAAATAAAGGTCAGATGTGCCTTTTCATTTTGGGGTTTTTCTTTGCATGGAGACCAAGTGTTGTTATACCTTGGATTGATGTAGAGAACAGCAAATACTCCCCATTCCATTAGAAGAATCTTTTTATATTGTGTTCCTGGACCTAAGGGCTGTAATATTGTATTTTACTGAGGAGTAAGAAGAGAGAGTAAGACATCAGCATATGCACCAAAAATTTGAAAATAAACCTCTTATCTCTTCAGCACCTTCACATCATTATACTCTGTAAGTCTTCAGAATATATATCCTTCAAGGCAGTGGCTTACCTTGTCAGTAGGCAATAAATTGATTTTGTTGTCGAGATCTGGATTAGTACTCTGATAGATATCCCAGGCTTTAACTTTTTTTTAGTATTTCAACCTATAAAAAAATAGAAATTATTAGAGACTGTGAACAAATCTCCATTGACTTGAGATTCAGCTTGTTCCCAGAACATTTCACCTGTTGCTCCAAAACATTGCAAGTGATCGTAAACACCTCTGTGTTTCTTTCTTGTCATGAGAAACATCTACATAAACATTGTTGGGAGTGCTGACAGTTAAATAATTAAAACTATTTTACAGTTATCCAGTGTTCTAATAAGCAGGAATTCATCATAAGTAAATGGAAAAAGTCAGCTGTTAGTCATACCTGACCTTGAATGCAATTAACAGTTCACTGAGAGAGCAAAATTGTGTTGTGGGGATGTTTTTTAACACAATATCAAGTGTACTAAGTGTACTATTACATTTAGACAAGTGCTTCTTGCATAAGGATTAGATGTTTTTCTTTGATTTTATTTTCTTGCCAATATTGAAATCTGAGAGGTGTAATACTGATGGAGAAGAAGTATCTTTAAACCTTCTCTTGACCTTAAATCATTTGAATGTTAATCAAAATACCTAGATTTTCATTATGAGATAGTCATAGCTTTAGGCTGCAAAATTTATCAGAGTATGTTGATGTATATGTTATATAATATTTAAAGCAATAGGCACAAGACAGGTCAGATGGTCTAGGTCCAATTCCATGGCCTTGTACCATATTATGGGATCACAAGCAAACAAGATGGGCTGACCCTGGCTGGATGCCACCTAAGCAGCTCTACCCCTTACCTCCTCAGTTGTACAGGAGAAAAAAAACCTAATGAAAGGCTTATGGCTCGAGATAATGGCCAGTTCATCATCACAAGTAAAACATACTCAGCTTGCGTAAATTTCCCGAATTTATTACCAACCAAATCAGAGATGGAAAAAGAGAATTAAAACCACCTCCCCCCACCTCTCTTTTACTCCAAGGCTTAATTTTTCCTCAATTCTCCTCTTCCTCTCCTGCAGCAGTGCAGGTTGATGGGATATGGCAGATATGATCAGATACTCACATGTGAGCTGCTCCAGTGTGGGTCCCTCACGGGGTCACAGCCTCATTTGGGCATATTCACCTGCTCCAGGGTGGGTTCCACAGGCTGCTGGTGGATATCTGCTCCACCATGGTCCTCCATGGGCTATAGGAACACAGCTGCTTCACCACGGTCTGCACCACAGTCTACATGGGAATGTCTGCTCTGGTGCCTGAAGCACCTCCTTGCCCTCCTTCACTGACATTGGTGTCTGCAGAGTTGTTCTGCTCACATATTCTCACTCCTCTCTTCTCTGCTTGCAATTTCTCCTGTAAAGTAACTTTTTAAGCATCTTAAATACGTTATCCTGAGGCACTGTCACTATTGATAATGGGCTTGGCCTTGGAGAGCAGCAGGTCCATCCTGGTGCTGGCTGGCACTCGCTCCATCTGAGAGAGTGGAAATTTCTGGCAGCTTCTCAGAGAAGCTGCCTTTGTAAGTGTCCTGCTACCAAAACCTTGGCACCAAACTCAATACAGCAAATCATTTAATCTTTCAGTGCCTATGTTTTTTTCATCTAATGACTGGAAGTAAGTGCTGCCTTTCTCCTATTAATTTTGGTTACTTCGGTTCTTATCCTAATAAGCATGAATTGTCTGTTGGTATGTTTTACAGTGTTGATCACATTTGGCCACAGACCTCAAGGAGAGATTTAAGCATAAAAGAGAATTTTCACTACAACTGTAACATCATAAAAAGACAGCTGATATTGCTATTCTTCACCTATGTCCCACAGTGTTTTTGTTCCTTCAGGGACTTAAGTAGTTTCAAGTACAAGAGATGCAGTCATGTCTACCACCTGCCTATAAGTTAGAATTCAGATATGATAGCAAATTATCTGTCCATCCCTGTGTAAGTTTATGCCTTTGTCCACATGCTCTTTCAGCAAATTTACATGTGCTAACTGTAGGGCTCTACATGAAGCTTGGTTTTCCCAGATGAAAATGTAGTCTGATATTCCAAGATTTCATGAGTGAGCAAAAGGAATGTTTGATTGTTGTCTTTCTTTTCTTGGATATATAATGCATGGCCTCTAAGGTAGTGAATACTTTGATTTCCATGTTAAAGCTTTGTGTACATTCAATACGTGAAGGTATGTATGATCTTAGAATTATGTCATGGTTGATAATCAGGAACTTTGTCAGAAAACAAAAAGCACTGTCATTCCCACTCAAATTAAATGAATTTTAAAATTCATTGATAGAGGCAATGTTTTTCATTACATTTGTATTTAGTAAATAAAAAAACCCCACACTTTAATCAATAATGAAATTAAATCTTTCCCAAAATACTGAGAAACTAAAATTGCTTCTTTTCATGTCTGTGATAAATAATAAAAATAATAAGATAAATAAGATAATTCTCTCTGTCAAGCATGTCAGTAATCATGTGTTTTCCTTACATCTTGCCAGGTATTATGCCAACATGTAACTAAGTTCCAAACATTTTGAGATTGAACAGAATTTATTAGGTACATTATATATTACTGAAATTTATCTAAGAATACATTAGGTGCACAAGGCCTCTCAACACTGCAATAGCTTTCTGCTGTTTGAAGATTAACTTACATTGTTCAGATCGTTTTCTGTGAAGTTTGCCTTAAGCAAGGCAGTGTCTAACCTCTACTTTGCAAGAGCCTTATGTGCCTCATATCTGAATGTTCATTCAATTGTGCAGATGATGCTGCTGAAGCTCTGCCACGGTCAGCAGAGTGATTCTGTTTAAGCCAAGCAATCTGGGATCCTATACAAAAATTCTTCCAATGAATACTGGCAATTACTTTCCTAATGGGTTATAATTAGAACAGAAAATTGAAAGTTTTGTATAACCTATTAATTCATTAATTAATTTTTAATTGGCAAAGTTTCCTCTAGCATAAAACTTTTCTTTCAAGTGGAAGTCAGTGTAAGTCTCTGCTTTTAGATGACTATCCATTTTTTCTCAAAACACCATTCTTATTCATACTTGAGTGCAAAGATAAGCTGTGAAGTCAATCTGTATGGTACCAACATTTTGGTTTTTGCTCTTTTTTGGTGTACCTGTTGGCAGTCTGAAATGTTAGCAACTTTGGGGATCAGGCAGGTGTGATGTGTTCAGGAATCCATCTTACATGCATAATACTTGAACATTTATACTGATCCATTCTCTATTCCAGCTCTACAGAGTCATATTTATATTTGTACAATTTACATAAAATTTTCTTATATTTCAATGAACTACAAAATCATTATCTGTAATTAAAGGATTGTATTCTAGCTTTTTTGAGTAAAAGACTTGTAGGTTTTGATTGAATTTGTAGAAAGGAAGGTTAATGCCCAGTTTTTTGGCACTCTGAAAAAATTGACAGCAGATAGTGGACAGTGCAGGGGATGTGGAGATTCCAGAGAACTGGACTGCTAACATTTTCTACTTTCAGCTGTATGTCCAGCCTCAGAGACATTCAAAAGACAGGTATTATCAGTCCTATCTAACTATAACCCTGATGTGTTACCACTAAATGTTAAAGGAATTCCTGCTCTTGGCCCCAGAGAGAAAGAAGGAAGGGTGAATCAGTAGGAATATTGTATGAGGGATGAAAAAAGAACCCAATTAGGCCTGGCAAAGAGACAAAATATCATAAGCAAAATATGGGTTAGACATATGAGGAAGATTTCTCACATAATTCAAAACTTTTTTTAACCAGTTAGCTGTAGGAGAAAATCTGTCAAGAAGTAATACATGCAAGATAAGTAGCATAAGTATCTCAGCTACAAAAAGTTATGTGTCTAATCATAAATTTTTCAGGAAACATAACAAACCATTTCTGTTCCACGTTACCATGTGTAGAAAGCTCTATGAGAAAGAGAATATAGTCACAGCACAGGGATAAATCCTGAGCTGTGACCTTCATATCAAATCTAAGGCAGAAAGGACTTTACACTCTGAAAATGGAAAGCACTGAGGACTTTCATAGCCACCGTCACTTTTGAATGTTGCACAACAAATATAGGAAAAAGCCCAATCTGCTGGGAACTCAGCTGAGCATTTCCTTGTCCCCTAGGAATGAACTTTACTCTACGGCATGCAAAAGAAAATTATGAAAATACTTTTTTCATTAATATGATGACACAAGTCTACACATTAGTGAAATAACCCTGGCTGCTTTCAGTCTTTAACAGAGCTTCAAAAGGAATGGTACAAAGTAAGATCCTGGAACAAGGAAGGGTGTTTATGTCAGCAGTGATTTTTTGATGGAAGGTAGACACATATATGAATTAAGGGATCCAGGTAAGTACCCATTGTTGCTGATCTTTCAGGTGAGAGAATATATGTAATTCTAACAAGCTGATGTGGTCTATATTTCTATGCTGTACAAAACTATGAGCCAAAGGTAACCAAAAGCTAACTTCTGTGACAATATTATGGAAGGACTCTTAACAGACACTTGCACACATGGTAAACGGGTCACTAGTGTCTAATGACAACAGATGTTAGTCCTTTGCATTCCTGCCATTGAAATTCAAATTGTACTTTCCCTTGAGCCTTAAAGCTAGCTATAGCCCACAGGTACTATTTAACTGGACACCATTCTGTGCAATTTTTGCAAGGGGTTATAATATTTTGCTTTCAAACTCTCCCCAGTAAACAGGAAAGAAATAATTTGGTTGATATTCAGTTTTGTGATGTTGTGTTCATCTTCTGTGATCAAGTTCTATTCTTTCTTCCTACTTAAAACAAAATTGTTTCAATTCATGTGATAGACAAGGTATCTTTTTCTTCTGCTCTTGTACAAAGCACTCCAGAAGAAAACGCAAAGTGTAATCAAGTTGTGTAGGACTACATTAACAGCTTTAATGTAAAAGGAGGCAGAAAATGTGCAATAAATCACCTGGTTAAAGCCTGAAATCCGCTTTTTGTTTATACATTTATTGATTTTTTTTTTTTATCTAATCATGTCTAACACCTTTAATCATCAGTTGTTTGCCTGCCCTCTATTATCCAAAATCAAAGTAATAGACTTCAGCTAAACAATAGTTCCAATTTATAGAGTGACAAGGAATGCCTTTTATCCACCAGAGTCTCCTTCCACCTTCAGGAAAGGACAAACTATTCAAATGTTTTTCAGTCTTCATGAAAAAAATTGCCAACAAAAAGAAAACATTTCCCTATAAACCATCGCTGAAACAGCCAGAGAGGAACGCAGTGATTGTTTTGTGCTGATTTTTGTTGGTTTTGCTAAAGTAATTACATGAAGGGTGAGGTGGGCAGGATGTAAGGCAAAAGGTTATGATACTGTCATGGCCCGGAGTAAATGCATTCTCCTGAACTCCCCCACCCATGCTGCAGCCTTCTGTATTTTATAACATGGAAAAGCAGCCTCTGCATAAATTTTCTGCTTTAGACAGACCTGGTTAATGACAGGTGAGACAGTTGCTGATTTACAGTGAGAAATGTTGATGAGTGGGTAAGTATGGTCATTAGTACTGAATGTTAGGACTGCAATACATGTCTTCATGTCTGACTCAGCAACAAAGGCTAGTGCAGACTTGAGTACTTTCTGCTTGTGCATTTTTTCCATATACTCAGTCACACTGCATGATATTTTAGAGAATTGGAGACACTAGCATGCTAACATTTCCCCTTATTCCTTTTCTCTTCTTACAAGTAAATGTTAGTTGTCTAAAATGTCAAAGGTTTCATGTGTGACTTTTAATACATATTTCTTGGTTTGTTGGGTTAGTTTGGTTTTTCTTTGGTGGTTTTTTTTTATAAACCTAGTGCAGAAACAAAGTGAAAACCAATTCACTATTTCCTTTCTTAACATCTTCACATGTGTTGACTGACAAGCTGAAAAAGTGGGTGGGCAAAAGAAATATTCATTAAAATATTTCTCCCATAAATGTTTTTCTAAAATTTTTAAATCAGTCTTAAACAAAAATTACTCCCAGCAGTGTTACAGGGTGTTTTGAATACTCCACTGATTATAATTCCCCAATATCTATTGTTTCATCATTGCAGCATTAGGGAGATATTAAATAGTTCTTGCCATGTATCTCATTCTTTTATTTCTTTCGTTTTATTTCACAGGTCATTTGCAATCTCTTGAATGTGAAAGGTAAAAATCTTTATTGTATAAGCAGTAGCACAGAAACAAGGTATGAAAGTGGATCAGAATCTTGAAAGACAACACTTTTTCCTTCTGATTGCTTTGGTAACTGCTACTTAGGGCTCTTCCTAAATAATGCTGGCTTGCTTATAATGACAGTTTTTGGTAGTAGCTCATAGGATCCTCATCTTTCAATTCCCATTGCATAGTGTACTTCCAGCAGAGAACTATAAAATGGTTTCTGCCCCAGAGAGCTTACACTGATTTAAGTTGTGATTGATAGAATACTATCAACCCAAGTGCTTTCAACTTTTTGGGCCTTTCAGTAAGAACCCCAGATAAGAAAGAATAGGAAAGAAACAATATTTTATTTGAAATTTTAAGATGCAGCCAAAGGTTTTTTGTATAATGGAGACTGGAACAGACCAGTAGGTGATCTTCAGCTTTTCCTTTGCCTATTGATTCAGGAAAGGAGTAATTTGGTACCTGCTTTTCTGGGTTAGCTGTATCTTGAAGGGGCCACCATCCTTGTATTTTTGTGTTTGTGTATTCAGCCTGCAAACAGTAGCTGATTTTATCAGGATTTGTGGTGTGCTTTTTGCCCAATGGAAGTGTAAAAGTGACTCAAAGTTTACACTACTGTTAGTCCATTGATTTAAGTGGATTCCTGGAAGTACCAAAATGAATTAATAGGCAGCAACTCACTCTCACATCAGAATAGGCAGAGTAGAGCATGTAGTCCCCTTTTAGTAGAACAAGGGATACTGTATGTTGTCATTAAGGCATACAGTTTCTTATTAAAACAGTCTATAGAGAAAGAGAATAAATGATATATTGCAAATTGATATAACTAGCAGAACAGTCGACATGAACAAACCATAATTAAATATGTGGGGAATAGGATGATCCATGTTAAACAATGTGTGAACATAATTTCACAGAAAGTTATATATGCAAAATCAAACTCTGCAAAGTATATTTATATTGCTTAATAAGAAGAGAGGAAAATGTGTACTGAAAACTGACAGAATACAACCAACCATGACATCTCATGAGTTTGAAGAAAAGCTACTAAAAGCCACCAAACCAACAAAATATCAAAATATGTTATTGAGCGGGAATGAAACAGAGTTCTAGCATTCAGCCAGTGGCTTTTACCCACTTCACATACATTCAAAATCTGGTCCAGATAAGCTGCCCATCAAATCATCATTCTTGGCTCTTAATATTGAGGGATCTCCATTGTCATTCCATAGACAATTTCATGGAACAAAATTCTCATGAGAAACAATGATCTGTTGACAGTCTTCAAGGAGAAGTTGAGAAGTTACCTGAACAGAAAGAGAGATGCTTAGATCACATATGCATATAGGAACCTAAAGAACATTGATTTCAATAGGGCTCTAATTCATAAATTTATTTATATATGTGTATCTTAATTATTTCAATGAACTAAAGTCAAAGCTACATGTTAGTTAGAGTTTGGAGAAATATCTGAATACTCCAAGGCATCAAAGAGTTCCAATTCAATTCTATATGCAGAAGCAGGTGCAGTTACTGTATCTCTACCCGACTGACTCAATGGTAGATGAGACATCTCTTTCCAGGCCTCTGGGTTGTTGGATATAGTATCTCACTGGGTTGGCCAGAGTTTTGTGTATTTATATACTGAATTAGAGCCCCAGAAGACATTTTTAACCCTACTCTGTGGATTACAGTTCTGCTACCAAAACCCTAAAGTACTACACTGATTTCAGATGTCTCTGTATTCCCTTTTCCAAAGAGAACTATAAAACATAAATCCATCTTTGATATGATGGTTACATATACAATATCAGTGAGAAACAGGAAGAGTCAAGAGGCAAAGTCCCATTCTCATGCTACTGCTGGTAAGAAACCTCTGTGCAGACTGTGAAGCGTGAGAAAGGAACTGATACCTGCACTGTGGTGGGCTGGATACATAGTGTGGCACAGCAGTCTCATGAGACACTGATTACCTCCATCCCTGGTTCTCCTCTCCCTCTCACTGCTCCAGGGTTACTGCAGCCTGCACTGTTCTCATACAGTTTCCAGATTTAACACAGTAATTCTCTCATTTCCCCATACCAGCCTCCGTAGAGGATAAAAGCTCCACAGTCTACCCCTCCTCACATCCTCTGGGCAATTTCATTTCAAAGATGACTACCCAGGAGCTCTTAGTGATTATAACAGCCATCCATGTTATGCCTGCTGTCTGGTTCCCTCCTGGGCCAGAGAATTGAAAAGACATATTGTACACTCAGCAAGAATTGCAGTTAGCTTAGGATATACTCAGACCATCGTTTTGAGAGGGAATATTAAGAAGTCAGGGCCATGGAAAAACAAAGGTCTTTTTCCACCCCAGGAGGTAGAAAAGTACCAGAAGGTAGATATGAGGCTTTTGTAAGCTTTGAGTTTGTGAATTCTGCTGTCTAACTCAAGGTTCTAGCACTCTAGTATGCAATTTAAAGTCTCCTCTAGGTGCTTATAATTTAATTGTAAGGTGTTTCACAAACATCCTAGCAGGTGCAAAGAGGACGTGAAGTGATCCTTTTTTCGTCTCCCCTCAGCTGGAACATGAAGAAGGCACTTTATGATCCAATTAGTGCCTCCAGGAGCTCGCTAATTGCATTATAAAGCATCTCAAAAGAAAAAAAAAAAAAAGAAAAAGAAAAAAGAAAATTAGAGATCGGTTTTAAGGACTGAAAAAAAAAGGAAGTGGTGTTTAACTATTTGCCCTCCTGGTAACTCAGCAGTCAGAGGACCCGGCATCCTTATACACCTCATTTTATCTCTAAGTTCCACATACGTGAAATGCATTCCATTGTCCAGAACTCTGGAGAACGGAGCATCTTTTATTGGGTTGTAATCAGAGCTTGAAGTAGGATGGGAAGCTTTGCACCCCAAGTAGCTCAAGCTTTGCACCCCAAGTAGCTCACATCATTAATACATGTTGTTCCTTCAAGGAAACTGCAAATGTGCTGCTCTATCTGTGGCCATTTTAGCCTGCTAAATATCTGTTCTATTGAGTTTTTATATCATTGGCTCATTGGCATACTGTCTGAGAGGTATTATATATAACGAGCTATAACATGCTTTCAGCCTCTGTGTAATAATTATCACATCACTTTCCATAACTCTCATATATTTTACTTACTGAGTGGGTGAGAAGAAGATACTGAAATAATATTTAGACTTATGTAGTACTTTTCAGCTATAGATAACAAAATATTTTCTGTTGGCAGCTAAGCATTATCATCTCCCCTGTGAAGATGGAAAAGACTAAAAGGCAAATAACAGAAATGTGAATAAAACCCCATCTTCTGATCTTTGCTGTACAGCCCTTCCTACTCATTCAATTAGTGTGGCTCCCAACTATTTTTCTTCATTGGCTGACAAAATTATGGGACTTTTATCCTCTTTCCAATAAAGGAATGAAATGTGCAAAAGCAAAACACTTGAATATTTCTGTTATATCTCATATGACAGCAATATTTGCTTTCCCTTACACCCACATGCAGCTGAGCAGAATACCAGCCCTGCATTTTCTATTTCCATCCTTTTTTTTTTTTTTTTTGTTTTTTTTTTTGTTTTTTTGTTGTTGTTGTTGTTGTTGCTGGGATTTAACGCAGCCCATTGCTGCAAAAAAAAAAGGAACAGTAGCAAGATTCTGAGATGGGTTTACAATGGTGAGCAGGGTCCTCTACCCATCCCTTCAGGAAGAGGCTAACAACACCAAGGCTATCATTAAGCACCTTTGTATCCTTGAAATTACCCTCAAAGGGACATCAATCTAATTTAAATATGACAATGTGCTTTTCAAAATTCGAGTATTATGTTACCTGAAACCAGTCCTCATCTCCCTGGTAAATTTGCACTCATATTTAGGAAAGCCTTTTGTTGCCTGGTATCATGTGCTGGAAACCTCCTCTCCTTGTGGATAGCAGGGACTGACTGTCTTTTTGTATTGCAATAATAGGAGAAAAGGGTGGTACCTCGGGGAAGAAAGATTCATTGTCAGATGCCATCTCTGGGAAGAAAGATTTATTATCAGACGCCATTTCAGGAAAAGGGTAAGGGACAGCTGACAGCTTTCATCTTCTATTCTGATTCAGTCTGTCACACTCCTATGCACTGGCACACTCATGCATACACTGCTTTGAGTAAAGCCACTGATAATGCTCATAATGCTCAGTAAGTAATCAAGAGATTTTATCAGGGTTTTTTGTTGTTGTTGTTTTTTGGGGTTTTTTTTTTTTGTTTGTTTGTTTGGTTGGTTTTTTTGGTTGGTTGGTTTTTTTGCATCTTTTCTGCAAAAGTTCATCCTTGCTTTCTCTTATTTGAATTCTGGGTTGAATTTCACTCATATTCAAAGCTCAAAATCAACATTAGTTCACAAAATCAAGAATACTGCTCACATTAAAACTCCTTTAATCCAACAAAGTGTATCATCTTGTTCCAGATTCTTTCATGGCAGGATCCCAATTTCTGGTAAAAAATTCACAGGCCTTAATAAATCTTTCACGGTAATAGTCTGAATTTTAGTTTAACAAACATGCTGAGTTTTAGGTTTTATTACAAACATTTCATATAATTAGCATGAACAGATAGCATATGATTCTACCATTAGTCATTTGTGTACAACCAAAATGCAGTAATGTCAGTATCTCAGAGAATGCCTCTTAGAAAAAAAAAACCTGGCTGCAATTCTGATCTCTCTTGCACCCATCAGATACCATGACTGTAGTAAAATTACTTCTGATTTATCACAGAATTGAACAATGGTAGAATGAAACCCTTTTCATTATGCAAACTGTCCTCAGTGTTTCAAGACTTACACTGGGTTTTATGCAGTATATAATCAGTTAAAAAACAACTTCCTTCTGTAGGACAAAAAGGAGGAATATTAATGGATAAAATCTTTCAAAGCATTTCTGGCAACAATACCCTTATGTAAAAAAGGAGTCTTTTTTTGGCAGCTCTATATGGTAGTGTTTTCAATTCCAATAGCTATAATAAGAAAAAAAATCTGCCCTATTTGTCAATCTGTCAGGAAATATATTTCAGCTTCAAGCATCATACTCCTGGGGTTTATGGAAATCACAAAACATCTCATTCAGATGAAGAGGCTGAAGCTATAAGCAGAGTAATTAATATCTTCAATTTCTGCCTCCAGCATGAAAAGAAGCTCAAAAGCTTTTTGAATCTGAATTCCCAAATGCTGTCTAATAGTTCACATCTGGCTTGGGCTATTTAGGAGAAACAACAGTTGTTGGAGTCAGCAGTGCATTCAGTGACACACTAACCTTGCTTACCCAGGGGAGCACAGAGGTCATGGAAAGGGTGTTTGGCAGGTTCAGCTGGGTGGAAGGATAGCAACAGGCACAGGCTTCTTAATATTCCTGCAGTCTACACAAGACAAATATTTTCCCAATTCATCTCTATTTAAACATAATATAGCAAAAGAGAGAGAGCAAAGGAAATATGTGTCATCTTGGGATAAATGTCTTTCCCTGAACACCAGAAAAACCCATTACTAACGTTTGCTGGCCAAAAGTACGTCAGGAGATGATTTCTTCATTGTGTTTCAAGCTTACTGAAAATACCCTTTTAGTCAGTGTTAAATTTATCTCATGCCACTACAGAGAAAGCACCTGCACAGCCAAATTTTGATCAGAGGTGTGTCTTGTCTGAGCAGTCATAGGACTGCAATACATGAAGGGCTACTGAGCAGTAGAGTGCCCATGCTTCTGAGCTGGGACATGCAGTTACAAAGCACATAAAAGACTACCTAGGGAGAGCCTAACAAACTCTTGCTTGCGGCTATGAATAAAAATGAAAGCAGTGTTGAAGGATATTGTGAGGGGATTTTTTCCTTTTTGTGAATTTCTACATTTAAAATTGACCATTTTCTTTACTTATTTAATACATATGGCTAAATCCCAGCAGAGGGTTTATGCCCCCTCTTTTTTTTGTTTATTTGTTTTACTAAAAATACTCAGGACAGCTGGACGAGTGAGACCAGCTCTCTATTGTTTTGTCACTGATGCAAAGAGGGTATGAAATAAGGCTTAAAGTCTTGATAACTTTCAGGTACATAATAGATGCATGCATATCACATATATACAGATGATTATCCCATAATCCCAGGTACTGAATATTGAGATGCTGAGTGTTACTGCTTAGCCAGTCTATCCAAGGCTGGGATCACATCAGAGAATATTTTGGGTTGGAAGGAACCTTAAAGATCATCTATTTCCAAGCTCCCTCCCATGGCTGCAGCTACCTTTCACTAAATCAGGTTGCTTAGAGTTCCATCCAGCCTGGTCTTGAACATCTCCAGGGGTGAGGCACCCACAACTTCTCTGGGCAACCTGTTTCAGTCTCACGGCCCTCATAGTAAAGAATCTTTTCCCAATATCTAATCTGAACTTATTCTCTTTTAGTTTTGATCCATTGCTTCTTATTCTGTTACTACACGTCCTTCTAAAATGTTTCTCTGTCTTTCTTGCAGGTTCCCTTCAGGTACTGGAACACAGAATTAGGTCACCCCTAAATCATCTCTCTTCCAGGCTGCATAATCCCAGTTCTCTCAGCCTTTTCTCACAGGAGATGTTCTGCATCCCTCTGACCATCTTGCTGGCCTCTTCTGGACTTGTTCCAACAGGTCCATGTCCCTCCTGTGCTGGGGACCCCAGAGCTGCATGCAGCACTGCAGGTGGGGTCTCAGCAGAGAGGAGCAGAGGGACAGAATCCCCTCCCTTGCCTTGCTGGCTGCACTGCTTTGGATGCAGCCCAGGACACGTTTGTCTCTCTGGGCTGTGAGTGCCCATGGCTGGGTCATGTCCAGCCTCTCATCCACCTGCACCCCAGATCCTTTTAGCAAGGCTGCTCTCCACCTGTTCAAGCCCCAGGCTATATCTTGTAACTTTTGTAGACAGCAGATCAATTCATTATTTAATAATAACTTGGATGGGTTTTCTCCAGAGCATGTTAAAATTTGCCTACACTCTGTATGAATCAGAGTGGAACACTCTCACAGTGGGCAGTCTATTCACAGTTTATAAGAGGAGTGGACTAAATTTCAGTTTTTAGTCTTCAGAGATGCCTGTACTGTCCCCATTTCTCTGTGGAACATTTAGGCCAGGGAGCATATGCTGGAAAGAACATTATATCCAACAACATAGAAATGGAACCTGGAGTGCTGGAAAACTAAATTTGCACTAACTGGAGTGCTGGAAGTATTCTGCCTGCCTGGACTCTTCACAACTTCAGTTGGCTGTACAGAGCCTTTTAATGCACCATGGAAAAACTGGCAGACATTAGCTCAGGTTTTTGAGGGAAGCAGTCACACATCATTGTAATACGTAGTTTCTGCTCTTTTTTTTTTTTTTTTCCCAAGTGAAAAACTGCTATTATCTCCAAAGATTTAGACCTATTTCCTTTTGCCACAAAGGCCTTTCTTTCCTCCCTCTGAAAAATAATTGTTTTCTGCTTGTAACAAAATTAGCTTATATACATGAGTGAAACACTGTAGAAGTTTAGAAATAAGAAAATGTCTTCTCACAGAATCAGAGGAAACACCTATGATGTTTGAAGGTAGAAAGAAAACAAGATTTTCTTGACATTTATATGTTTCCATGAAGATCTGGACTTGAGACAATAGTAAAGGTTTTTTTGGTGGATAATAATGATGCTTAAATGGAACTAAATTTGCATGGAAATATTTTCCTGAATTTTAATTATTATTAGGAAGTACCACAACATAAGAAATTGCCAGTTGATAACTCAACTGGCAAGAATTCTGCCCACAAATAAAAAAGGCAAATTGCCTTTTCTTGAGGTGGTTTGCTCTCTTGATTAACAGATTAACAAGAAAGTGATTTATGTAGCAGGGAGGATGGAGGGGGAGGAAGTGGCAGGCATTCTGTCCACATGTCTTTGGCTCCAAAGCCTTTCTTACCAGGTACTTGAGGCTGAGTCAGCTGTGTATGACATTCAGAGAAATGAATTGACATTCAGAGAAAGGTTTGAATTTATGCCTTAGATCTGCACTGGGTTTTCCTGTTTCCTCACACTCTTTCGCATTCATTTTGATAAAAAATAGAAAATACACACTTGTTAGACATATAACTTCACTCTAACATGCTATTCCTTAAAACATCGTTGTGTTCAAACTGTAGACAAGATATTTACCAACCCCTTTACTTGAATCAAATCATCTGTCCGCATGGTGATAACTTACAAAGAAATCTCTAGAAAACTTTATTTTATAAATTCCTTTCTTTATTATTTGCAAGATAAAATACTGTTTTTTAACAAATATGTTTACTGATTTATTACATGATCTTCTGCATGGAAAATTATTTAAGTAAATGAAGAGATATATCAGTTCCCATGTCTTGTATGTGAGGGAATGCAATACGATTGGTGATGGGAAGGCTGCAAAGTGGGACTTAAAGAGGAATGTGAAATTCCTTTGCAATAAAAGGTCAAAGAATACAAGTAAAGACCTTATCAGGGATTTATTTTTGGAGATCAGAACTTTAGCATCACTTGAAGATATGCTTCTCAGAAATACCGCACTTCTGTTCTTTTTGGAGGTCTATGAGAAAAGAATAGAGAACAGAAGGGAAAAAAATAGAAATTACCAAGGATAACTATGATTCGACCCCGTGCTATGATGCACACTTTTATACCTTTAATCCATGGATTTCAAAGACATCATTAAATCTGATTTGATTAACCTAAGAAAATCCAGGAGTTAATTTATAGCTACCTGCCAATTTGCAAGCCATTGAAGTGCAAGGAAGCGGAGCATTCTTCTTTCAGCATTTTATAATTAAGCATTTGACTAATTTAAATACTAAAACAGTTTTCTCATAATAGCATAATATCAGTTAAATATAAGCAAGGCCAATTCATGCCTGCTTAAAAGATCTGAGATCTGTTTTAGCATAAAGCCCAATGAAATCAGTAGAAAGATTCTGGGGGTTCTGCCAGATCAGAATCTTCAAGCAAGGGCTGGCACCAATTTTATTTACAATGTAAGAGCAGACTTTCATTGCATACACTAAAGGAAGCCAACAAAACGCATTATTTTTCTCTTGCTACCAACATAATCTGAAATTATTCTCAAACAGAAGAGCTGTCAAAATATAGTTATATAGTTGCTAATTATTTTAATCTCATTTTGCTCAGATGAGACATTAGAAATGGAAGAGTAATTTTCATTTTCTGTTACTATTCCTGTTCATTTCCAGGCTAAGATTCACAAACACAATTCAAATGCTGGCATAGACTTGTCAGAGATTTCATGGTAATATCTTTATCCTTGGAGGTATTCAAAACCCAACTAGACAAAGCCCTGAGCTTTGAGCAAGGGAAGAATTGGAGTAGATATCCTCCAGAGATCACTTCCAAATTCAACTATTCCGTGACTCCTTGAAAATATTTGAATATGAATTACAAAAATATTTAACGATGTCGAAAATGTATACTTGGAAAGTTAAATACATTATTCTTATAAAACCTAAATTCAGACTCTACTGATATCTCCTACTAGGAAGAAATTTTATTCCTATTCCTTGTCATATTTTCAGTTGCATCTTACAATTCTAATAATTTTACTCATTTTCTAAATTATCTTGCACCCATGCACCACAAAAAGTAGATGCTTTGAAAAAATGCAGTGAATTTCCATTGATTTCCTATATTTCTTACACCTGTCCCAGTAAGGGCAGATAAGTTCATGCCCTGTCCCCTTTTTGGGAGGGCTAACCTCCAGAGCAGTACACATATATCCTCCAATTCACATTCAGAAACAGAGGAGTATACAGACAAATAATTTCCCAAAGCAATGGTGAGGTACCTGGCTTTTATTCCCTGTGGCATGAAACCAAGTCTTCTTTACTTGCTTTCTGTCTCCAAATTTGAAGTGCAGGAGTACAATAGGATCAGATTTCCTTTACATGGCTTCTGTGGGTTGGCCACGGGTAAACAGCACACCTGACTTTCTCCACTGCTCTACAAACAGTCAGTACAAACTATGCATCACCTGAGATCTACTTCAGTTATCAAAATAATGTTTTATCAGGACATGGTTCGTACATTATCTGTGTCCTCAATCTGTGCATGGGATTTAATTCATCCAGAGATCTGGACTATTTCAAATAGTGTTCCTCCTTATCTTCTCTTAGCACCTCCAAACAGGAGTTTCACTGTCTCCCAGTTACGACTCATGCTGATAATTCAAGAGCCACCCACACAACTTTTTTTTTTTAAGCAAGCACTGCAATTGCTGATAAGTGTGGGTAAATAATATGATATGTAAAAGAACATTATGGAGTGCACTGTATTATTACCCATCTGGAAGATTTATTTGACCAATATATCAACTGCCAGGGAACTTGAAGCACTGTCACGTGTTTTCAGAAATAGAAAAATTGTCCAGCACAATATATGTATGTACTTCATTAGGGCTCAGGATGTGTCATTTTAAGAAAGTATAGCGAAAATCAAAGTCAGGGGAAAGCAAAGTTAATTATTTAAGAGATAAATCTGTGTTTTTCAGGCAGATTATGAAACTTTCCTGTACTAGGGAGACAGCTTATACCATAAGATCAATACACTGGAGTTTGATGTAAGTTTGGAGCAAAAGTTCAAGTTCTACTAAAGACGTTCATATACCTACCTCTCTTTATAAGTGTAGGTACTACCTATCACACCAGTGAAATGCCTCTGTTCATAGAAATAAAAGAAAAGAATATAAGGCCAGCAAGTACTGATGATGTCTTTATTCTTCTTCTAACACTTTTCTTTGAGACATTTAAGTTTGCTAATGTTCAGGATGTTCAGCAAAGTCAAATTTCTTGTGACAAATTGACCAATAGTGGTACTTGGAGAGACATTGCGTGACTAATTCAATTACATAGCCTTGTCAGTAAGCAATTTGTTTTTGTTTGCTTTAAATAAAATCTAATAATGAAAAAATATTTCAAGAACCTTAATTTCTATTTTGCCTGGAAGTATAGAGAAGTAGGCATTAGTAGGTTCTGACTGGTATATGCCTTTCTTGAAAATCAAACCTTCACTCTTCAGTCACTGATATTAGAAAATCATACCCAAAACATAAATATATCAAACTGGCTGTCAAAATTGCCAGGGCATTAGATATTATTCATGTAGTATTCAGTTGCTCCGTTTTGCACAAATTACGAGAAACTGAAAATCTGGGACAATGTCACTTACTGTCTTTCAAAGTAAGATATTTTGGTCCATCATATGCATGTGGTTTGGGGAAAAGTTGGTGGAAATATAATATTACTAATCACTGGTAATATTTATTTGACAATAGAGGGCATATGCAATCCCAAATGTAATTTCAAAAAGGCTGTCATAAACTTTTATTTTCACCAAAAATTAAATAGTGCTTGGAAAAATGCAACAATATGCACATGAGATTTTTTACTTTCTGCTCTAGGGAACTAATTTAAATACACAATATGGACTTTAAGGGATTTGTTTATGTGTTTTTGGCTTCCTTTTTTTCCCTTTGGCCCAGCTCCTAGTTTCAGAAACAGTTGCTATATGTTGTAAGCACAGGAATAACACACAATTCCACCAGAGACATAGGCAGGTTATTAACATCTGGGGAATAAATTCCAAGTCAAAGAGTACCATATTGTTTCTGTTCCTCAAATCCTATTTTCATGCATATTAGCAAAATAATTACACTTTTCACATGAAAAAATATTTTTAACAAGAATTATGATACTTCAAGGAAACTAGAGCCATTGCAGCTAAACCTAACTTGTGTGCTGACTATTTTTCACTGGAAAAAGCTTCACAAAAAGTTTACTAAATATTACACTATTAAAAAAATCACAAATAAATAATAAAGTTACAGAAGGCTAATCTCATTCCTTCTCTTTTTCTATTATCTTTATTTCTAATGATGGCAACTGCAGGAAAGAAGCTGTATTAGAGCAAGGTAGTCCTGTATAGGGTTCCCTAATTCTCTGTAAGAAAAAAAGTTCAAGTTCTTTCTTCTGTTATTAGTTCTTAAAATGTATGTACCAAGTCACGCAGTATCCAAGATAAGGCAATCCAACTGACTATGGTTAGATCCATGGGTTTGTGCTTGGCACGAGCTTCATTTCATGCCTACAGAGACTTCTCAATCCATGCTTTGAGGTTCTGGGCCTGAATCACTCTGAGAAAAATTTGCAAGGCAGTTTCAGCACCTACATATTACTAAACACTCCAATGAGAGGCACCAACATGAGACATAAGCTCATGGTGCCTGTCTGCAAAATAGAAATGTATTTCTATGAAATAACTGCAACACGAGCCATTCAATTAGCTCGTGTTTTTTTCTCAAGCTGTTAAATGACCAATGAAGAAAAAAATCCATTAGTGAGACCCCAGTGGTCCCTGTGTGATTTTATTCTCTCTATACATTTAAGGGTTATGATATGTAGTGGATCCACACTACCTCAGTGTGAATTCACATTCTGATGTCAGCTGAAGGGGGAGAACATGCGTAAAACAAAGTAACAAAAAATGATTTTTTCTAAAAGAGCTTTTTATGATTTTTTAATCAGTGTCATTTCAGCAATACTTTTCTCATGGCACTGACACACTGCTGATCTGAACTGAAATGCAGAAGTCAAGGACTAGATCTTATTTCTGTTCTTGCCTTTTACACTACAAGTGGTGTTAATGACTGGAAGAAGATTAAATAAGGTATTTCTGGAATGTTGTTTTAATGCAAATTCAGCAGTGTCTATTCAACAGTGACGGTTACAGCAACCATCCTATACTGGCATTATACCTATTGCTATCAGAAGGTACGTCCTCCATTCTCTCAGTACTTGAAGAAAGCGACCAGAAAAAGATAAGACCCTTCCAATTACACTGAAAATTTTATATCCCACTTGCTGTATATCATCCATAGAGCTGGGCAGGTTAAGATCCTCAGATAATCACAAGCATCACTGGTTTAAATTGCCTTAAATTGTTCTATGCTGTACCTTTGCCTGTATTGTTATGAGTGATGATTTGTGCCAGGTGCATTCAGACTCATAGTTTTCTGCCAGTCTCTTCTAGATAAATTCAGGTGAGATGTGAGGATATCAAACACAGCTAGCATAGCCTGCTCTCTCGTGTTGTTTTAAAGTTCACCAAGCTATTTTAATGTTCAAACTGTCTGGTTAAAATTTGAACCAAGATGTCTTCGTTGAAAATATGTCAGTGTATCTTCATAATGTTGAAGTTCTAAAACACTAGAAATTTAGACACCATCTGAGAGGTTAAGGAAGACCTGATCTTTCTGTCTCAAAAAATCGTTTGAATTTACCACAATAAAAATTAGGTAGGGGAGTCTGTTTCAATAACAAAGACTACCCTACTTCATACGAGGGCTATGAAAAGTGTTTCATAAAACAAGTGCTCATTTCACCACTCCTGCAGAGTTGTCTGAGCAGACTTTAACCCTCTAGTTATGCATGTGTATAAATGCTCATATGGATAAAGACATTTTTCTCTGAGCCTTTGGTTGAGGGATGATGTAGATGGACTGAGAAGACTCAAGATCAGCTTTCTTCCCTGCAGATGAGGCCATGTGTGCTAATCTGACCATGTCTGTCATATGGGATGCACACCATGGCCTCTCTTCCTAACAGGGAGACTTCTCCCGTTGGCACATGCTACATTCAGTCACCAAAACCCTGTGTTAATCTTTGGGGTAACTAGCTACTTCTATGTCTGCCTGTGACTTGGACCGTTGGACCCACTTAACTGTCACAAAAAAAAAAAAAAAAAAAAAAAAAAGAATCATTGAACTGCCTTTATGGCTCAAAGATAATGAAGGCAGTAGGGTTTCTGGAAAGAAAGCTGTCAAAAATTTTTAGTGCAAAAATCTGAGCTAGTAGGTAAGGGTCTTGTTTCGGTGGATTTTTTTTCAGGGGGAGGAGAGGTGAGGGGAACAGGAATTGCTGTTAATATTTAACAAGATCTGCCTTATCATCAAAGAATTATAGCTTGAGTTTTAAGTCTGCAGACTTTCCTCAAAGCAATATAAGGACTCAAATTTTTCCTAATACCCTGAATCTGCCAAAGACTAAGAGCAGCTTTCATGAGGAACTACTAAGAGAAGCACCTTACACTCATATTTGGGGCATGCAGTCATCACGTGTGGGCCTCCCTTTTCAGGGAATTTACTTGTACTTTTTCTTGAGTCCTACTTTCCCATAGATCTGTTCCCTGAATTCCTGCCTCATAAGTCTGTGAAATGATTCATTGCCTCATAATCTGAAAATGCCTTTTCCCACCAAAAAAGCAAATCAATAGGATCAAGTCAAACCTTATCATATTTTTGACCTTTAAGACTAGAAATTATAATGAGCAGAAAAGCACATTTTGAAAAAAATCTACAAATATTCTGCATGTTCATTCTCTCGAGTGGACACCAGGTACTTTGCACTCTGTTCTCAGTAAATGGATGTTTAGCTTTAAGCACTTGAACAGTCTCACTGAGTTAAGTAGGACAACTTAGCCAATTAAAGTTAAGCACCTAAAGTTAAGAATGTGCTTTCTGGGTATATTGATAGTACAGTGGCAAATTTATCAGCCATCGGCAAGCAAGTCCAAGCATTATTTTTTTTTTCATTTTTCTTTTCTTAGCCATTTTTAATAAGGAAGGAGAAATGCAGAAATTTCAAAGGTAAAATATTTTGGTTGGAAGTTGAAATATTTCAATGGGAAAAAACTTTTGTAATATGTCATGGCAACTGTATTTTGGTTGCTTCATACTTCTGTATTCTGTACAACCTTGATTATTTTCCCATCAGGAATTCTGATGGAGAGGAAAAGCAATGTATGACAAGAGATTGTTCTCCTTATAGCCTCTGACCTATGGACTGTGATGGAGGTCTAAGTTATGTAAATATACCTACTAGAAGTGACTATCACAGCCTTCCCAACTGAAAATATTTTACCTTAGAATACAGAGTCACAAGCTTCCAAGGGCTCTATGAAGAAACAGGGATTTTTTTTCCCCTGTTTCCTGTGGAAAGGAAGAGTATGCTGATCAACCACACTTGCAAAATGTATATATAAGAGGTACAGCATGAGACACAGTAATTTATTGATTTTTTTCTTGGCCTTGTGCACAGTGGCAAATGACCCCATTTCAAAATATTCTGTGATCATTCCAATATAAACTGTCAAAGCTGTCATCAATTTCAAAATGCCTACACTAAAGTACCATTTTATCTGGTTCTAGAACAGGTGTTTTTTGGGTAGGCATAAATAAAATGAGGCATGCCCTAAAATCCTTTATTTAACATATTGTGACTAGCTGTTGCTGCAGACACCCAGCATTTAATAAAAGGCTTATATTATTGCTGCATCTTGAGTATGTACTCGGAAAGGAAGAAAAGGTTTTTGCCTTTTTAGTTGCTTCATAGGCCAGTGACCTTTATAAATGACAGCAAATCTCTCCTGAATGAAGGATGAGGGAAAAGGGGAAAACATTAAGATATTTTGTCCTACTTTTTTGTGGCATGTTGAAAACAATCACAGTGCCTATTTGTCATGTTCCAGCTTTGTCTCCCTTTTGCAGTAGTCTCTGACAGGCTGAATGAAGAAAATCTAAGTGAAGATGAATTGGCAAAGGTATCACTTCTGGTCTGTCTAATTCTGAAGCAGATGAAAAACATATATAATACTGGGATGTTAAAGTGAAGGAAACATTACCATCAAGGGACTGCAGGGATAAAATAGAAATCCTTTGGGCAATTTTGGCAACAAATGAATAAACCAAATGTGCTTCTCATAATTCAGGATCTTCAATCTTTGAGCTATTTGTAACATTACAACAACAAGCAGGCTGTTGGCAATGGAAAGGACTGAGCAACGTAAACAAACACAGAAATAATAGTTCTAAGAATAGAGGAAAATATGAAAAAAATCCCTAATATCAATGCTCATTTGTGCTGAAAAATTGTTTTCATGGGGAGCATGTTCTTCTGTTTTGACTTATTTAAAACCAAATGGGGGAAATACTCAGAAGCAGACAACACGGAAAAATCCTTCCTCAGATGTGGAATTGATGGAATGAATATCTTTCATGCAGGAGTTGTATACCTGAAAGTCTAAAAAACTCTGGGAAGACTGACAAGGTCCATAAGAAGCTTTCCTGGGGCAGTCTACACACATACTGCCAGGAGTGTGATATCCAGCCAAATGCCAGTGCCCAGAGGATACATCCTGGTGAGCCCAGCTTTACAGCTTCCCTCTTCACTATGTGAAGCAAATTTTCATGGTCTCATAATGGTGCTCACCAGGGATCAGGGGCTAAGGATCATGTCCTGACCACATACTGTCATTCAGAGAGGGAAAAGGGATATCTAGACCTCAGTCCTGTGCAAGAAAACTGTCCAGTTTTCACAATGCACAATTATTGAGCTACTAATCCTGTTTCCTTTGCACTGTCCAGTGACAAGAAAGCTACTCAGCCATGTTGGTGTAGGCACACAAAAACTTGCTCCCTCCGTGTCTCTTAATCAGTAGATTAAGGCTGGAGATATATTATTCCATAAATAAAAATATTATCATATATGAACTCTCTGGGCAATTTACTACAGGCAGATTGTGAGCAAGACAAGATGAGAAGTTCATAGAGATGAACTGAAAGACCTTTATGCAAAAGTTTGATTGTCCTCCCCTGAGTTTTGAGGAAAATTTTACTAGTGACTTGAGTCTAAAATTGATTGAATCTTATTAACAAATCAAGTTAAGAGAATCAAAATTCTAGTTTTATTCAAAGCTGGATTATACTGGGGTTTTCCCATTCAGTTCAGTGCAATTCTTGACTGACAGAACTTTCAAACTAGATCCAAAACTTTATCTTCTACAGCTCAAAAGATAAATATCACATCCGAAAATAAATTTAGAGCATTAGAACTACTTGAAAGTTTTCAGTAATTATTCTTGCTCCGAAATTGTCCTTTACAGGAAAAAAAACCCAACTATTTAGAAAAAATCTTGGTATTATTGTTGCTTTTAAAAAAAATTTATTGTTTGTGTACAAAGTTTTCTAATGTTTATTGGAAGTATTATGGACTTGGTTTTTTTCTCTACTGACCTGATTTTAGCAAAAAGAAACATCTAGATATCCACAGGGATATTTCCAATTCAACAGTTCAAAAGAAAAAAAAATGCAGATGCTTATATTTTGCACACAAATTGCCAAACCCCCAAATGGATCTGTTTGACACATTTTCAAATGTAAATTACATCAAATAGTTCAAAATGTGTCATAAAACCTCGTATACTCTTTCAGCCACCTGTACAGATTAATTGACGTTACATCATCTCTGCCTTTTTTACAAACTGAATTTCTGCCACAGTCACTGATACTATGATTTTGCTGCCTGTTCACGAGGAGCAATCACAAAGGGAATTTAGCAAACAGAGGACTGAGTGTCTCATTGAAACTACTCTCCCACAAAATTGGTGCGAGGCAGAGAGTGTGGGAGGCACAGAGAGGATCATCTTCAGGTTATAGATTGATAGACACCACATGACCTGATCCTACGAGGCAATGTCTGTGACAGTCACTTCATACAGACAGACCTTAATGCACTCTCTGCAGTGATTTCTTCAGGCCTGTAGCACCAGGGAATGATGTCACACAATGCTCTGATGCACGTTTTATTAAAAGAAGTCTGATTACCTTTTCATGGATGATGATTAAAGTTTTGCTAGTGGGTTAAATGGAAATAAAAAATCCTAAGTTAACAAATCACATACAGCCAGAGAAATTTTTACTTTATTTCTAACAGCTTTTGATAAACTGGTATCTCCCCAGTGAGTTCAGGGAACTATTCTTGATTAATGGCCCAAGAAAATTATCATGGGTGGTAAGCATAGTATGAAAGTCAGCATTCTGATAGTTACCTTAGTGGGAACAAAATTTCACTAATGCGATGTAGTTATGCTTATTAGGCTTATGATCTACTACAAATGCGAGTGAAAGTTCCTACTGCATTCATCTTACTTGATTTCAGGAACCACCAAGACACTGGATGAAAGCAAATGAGTTTCATTTTTCACACCCCTTCTTCACAGCCACCAATAGTTCATCCATCCTGAGTTGACATCCTAACTTGTGTGGGCAAAAGTGTTTTCCAGTGACTAGATCATTCCCAGCCCAGGACACGTTCTTCAGCTCCATGCTCTTGATTTTTCGGGTGGCAAGTCACTTATTGTTGCTGTGTACTCTGCTGGGTGTCTTCCTGTCTTCCTGAAGAAATGCATGGGGTCCTGAGTATCCCTGTCCTTAGTCTCCTTCTCTTCTTCTTCTGTCTCATTTCCCTGCATACTCTCATCTGTGAGTAAAATTTCACCTTTTCCCTAGACCAGGTTTTGGACAAGGGCAAAATTTCAACTTGTGTCTGTAGCTGTTCACAAGCAATCTCAATGGTAAAAATAAAATTGCTATTTTTTGTCACCAAGCCCTCATCAACACCACCACCATTATTGTTCCCACTGTTCAGGCTAGCATGAGACATCATCTTCAGCACAGCTTATTCCTTGGATCCACACATTTAGCAACAACGTCTGATAAGCTGCCATTATTAAGACAATGCCTTTCCTGTCAATGTAAGCAACTAAAATTTGTCATTCTGGCATCTTTTGAGGCCTTAACTACTGCAGGTTACTTTTCTCTGGCTTTGAAAAATGTATGTTTACCCTGAGGATGTGCATGCAGAAGGAAGCTGCAGACAGTATTTTTTATGCTGTGACACTGTCTGTCTTCACTGCTGTGATGGACACTTGGCTCCCAATTCTCTGCTGTGAAAATCATTCACTGCATCTCATTTGTAAAGAGTACTCAAGCTGGCTCCCGATGGTCTGTCTTTCAAATATAATTCCACATTGAAATAAATCTGGCAGTGGTAGCCCAGTGAGCTGAGGCACAGCCATGGTCCAGACAGGATTTTCCTCCTCCTGCAGCAAAGTGGTACCTTGTTAAGATCTAAGAAGTGGGTCATTCATATCTCTCCATTGTCTCTTGCCTACTGCTTTAAGCCCTATGGGAGTAAAAAATTTTGCTCTGATGAAGGGTCCTTAACTGTGTACTCAAGTACTACCACTAATAACTTGGAAAAAAAATAGAAAACTGGCTCTGTCAGCATAGAAATATTCTTTCTTAAAAGCCCTACTTAGGAGTTGAGGATCACTGTCCAGTAACTGTCTAGTTAACACATGGCAACGATTACAAAAATTACTTGAAAAATAAGATAAAACTGAAAATCTACTTTTTCATCCATCTTAACTTTTTCCACACATAATGAGACAGGTGAAAAATGCTTTATTTGGAGGTAGATGCCCGTTCTAAAAGCTTTTACTCACTAATTACAGAGAGGCTTTGCTTTGTAGCATACTTAATGTCAAATCTTCAGCAAATTCTGGTTTAAAAGAATAGTTGTTATATTAATTGATATGTGATTAAGTTGCCATTTTCTTTCCTAGGATTTCTGTGCTAAAGTATTTTTCTTGGCATTGTGGACCTATTAATGTTAAAAAACAATTATCTTTAAGAGGGTTGTTTCAAGAAGTTCAGAATGTTTTAAAAAGTTCAAATTTGACAATTTAAACTATGCTTAAAGAAATATATATATATACACATCACATCAGGCTAGACACTTCTCCATAACAGGAAAAGGATCCAAAGATTTTTGTCTTGCCTCACAATTGCAGTGATGAACTAATACCTGCAAAGTAGATTTTGTGGGTGTTGACATGTCATGTACACTAAGGTTTGTCTGCAGTGAATGAAGAGGAATAAAGGCTACACCAGAATGCAGCTGAATTTGATGTGTAGTGGTTGCCATTCTGTAATCACTTATTCCAGGGCCTAAAGTTGTAGCAGTGAAGCTTGTCTTGAATTGTGTGCCTCAGTTTTTGACTGTCAAATAGGAATAATATTGCCTTTCACTATGTTTTCTATTTAGGCTGCCTGTTATTTGGAGCAATAATTATTTTAACTATGCATATATGCCATACCTATAACAGGGCTTGTCTTGTGGGTATTTCCCAATGCTACTGCACTAAATAGTGACCAAAAAAAAGAATTATTTGAAAGGAAATTATTTTGTGATAACTTAGAAGTCACATTTAATTTTAAGCTATATCCTTAAGATTTTTGCCCTCATTGCCCTCTTAGCTCTTCTACAGTCTCTTTGCCTGCAGATAAAATTGAGAGTATTGTTGCTTTTCCCTCTAGCAAACCTGGGCTAGATGTTCTAGTTGGCAGAGTTAAATTCAACCCCAGGTTCAGTATTTGCCCTAGTTTCTTCTTGGTTGCAAAAGTGAAAGACTAAGCACTTCAGACAAACTGCCAAAGGGATAACGAAGACTTCTGTGGAGAATGTAGTTTTAAGAATGTGCTTCTTTCTTTCTCTCTTTTGGAAATGCCACAATGAATGAATGAAAACATAAACCTCCTTTCCTCATATAGGAATGAATACGTCTTAATGCAGAAAGTCCATGTTGGTTTTGGGGTGTTTTTTGAATCTTGTCCTCTTTGAAGCAGGTCTGAATTGAACATGTAGCTTTTGCAAAACAATTTTCCAAGGAAGATATGTTAGGAATCTTTAATAGGCTACAGGTATAATTCTGTTCTGATCACTCACTTTGCTCCATGGAAAACCTGAGGGTAATTGGGATGCATGAATTTACAATAGAGACTTGCTTAAATCTCCTCACCCTGTGGTTAGCCAGAATTGGTCATGGTGAAATAAACAGCAAGATAAGTTACTTCAGTGTGAGTAGGAAAGGAGGCTAACCTGGTGGACCGAGTGCTTCAGAAAATGACTTTTCTCTGCTGGAACTGAAATTTCATAACTGGCAACTGCTTGATGAGATTTTTCCCCTCCCAAAAGAAATCATTAACCAGTACAGGATTTTAGACAAGGTAGGGCAATAATCTGATTAAAAATGGATAATTCCTGCGGAAGCAAGATGGGAAAATCTCAAAATGGATATGACTGTTTTCTGGGGAATACAGTGAAGCTATTAAAAAAATAATTTAGATGTATGATTTCTTTTGCATTTTCTTTTCTGCTGAAGACGAGCAAAAGCCTTGTCTGATATTTTTGGCATTGTTAAAATTCCTTAGACCTAATTGCAATGGAGAGCTGGAAATTTTTTCTTGTCATAGAAATGGATTTTTAAAAAGTCTCTGGTGGGTCTTGCATCAGTCCATATCTTTGCATGACCTAATAATAAAGGAGAGGGAAAAAATAGCAAGCTTATATTTTATATGAGGTAATGTTGCCTCTATTCATAGCCTACAAGATGTGATTTCTTCATTCTGCTCTTTGCAATTAAGCCATTCTTGAAGGCCACAATATTTAGTTTGCTGTTCCTAGGTCACAGTTTCTGAGGTATTTTGGTGGTCAGGTGAAACTGCAGAATCAGGCTGTTCTGCTGTGTTACCTTTATCACTATAAAGATGTTCTCTAAAGGTACTTAACAATCTGAGGTATTGATTTAAGCTTCCTGATTAGCAGTGTGATATAAAACACAGGGATTATAAATCTTGTGTAATATTTGAACAGGAGATAAATACTGAAGCTTCCAGATAACAATAATTGCCTTTCTGGAGGAAAGGTTGCTGTGGTAGAGTAAGGTTTACACATTTAAGAGCATATTTTCAAAACATTTGTTACAAACTTAAATATATTGTGTTTCATTTTGATCTCTGGAATAAAACTAGGAAAATTAATTTATCAGTCTGAGGTATTAAGTGAAAATCTGCTCATTTCTTTCAGTAAGCAGCTCTTTGGGCCGATATATGTAGTTTTGATTATATGATAATGATTATTTGATAATTTGATAAATGATTGCCATTAGAATGTCATAATTTACCAATAGATATAAAATGCGGAGATATCTGCAATGCTTTCCCTAACACTTTTAGAATGCAAAGCAACTGCATTAACTCAGATGCTGTGAGACAGCAACTACTGTTGAATTTAGACTTTTTAAAATGAGAATCACTGCAAGTCTTAAATGTCCTCTGTTCTTTCCACAAATTCATTGAAACAAAAAACAAAACCAAAACCAAAAAACCAAACCAACCAAACAAAAAACCCCCGCAAAAAACAAACAAACCCCCCCCCCCCACAAAAACCACACACACAAAACCAAACCAAAAGAAAATCTAACCAGCGCAATTTCTAAGGCTATTAATTTCTATTTGATATTTACTGAGGCATATTCCACTGCTTAGGAATGCATATAATCTAACAGCATACACTGCTTCAGCAGAATTAGAAATAATTCCAGAGAAAGACAATAATTTTTCCTGAGAACTTACCTATATGAACTCACTTTCCAGGGCACCTTTTGACAAATTTAACCCTTCTGGGTTAAGCCTAGCCCAAAGGTAAAACAACAGAAAATTACTTGTATAGCTTTTGAGTGCACATTTTAGAAGGCTTCCCCTTCTGCTACAGCACCTGATGCCAGGTGATCCCAGGTTGAAATTAATTTTCTAAATTTATCTATGTCCAAGTCATTGGCATTTGCTCTTTCACAAACATTATCATCTAGCTCCAATGGCTCTTTCCCCTTCCTTTCAGACAGAAAGGTCTGTCTGACTTTTCTTCTATACCCTTTCAGAAAGGAGAACTGTGAATTGATGGTTCTGAAAACCAGAAAGAACCCTTTCTCATATGAATTATGGGGTAGTTACAAACAATACAAACTAATACAATTAGTAATTCCTGTGGGAAGGCAAGACAAATGTTCTTCTGCCTTATGTGTCATCCACTAAAAAACAAAACAAACACCCCCCTTCCCAAAAACCCCAAAGCCACATTACCAGTTTAATTGCAGTTTCAGAATTATGACTGCAGTTAGTGATGTGTAGATGGAGAGACATCACAGCTAGATTTTTTTTCTTTTTATGTCAAGTTGAGCATGACGTTTTGACACCTGGAAAATCAAGTTATGACTTACAAACTGAGCTAAGGTAGTGTAAATCACGGGAAGAAAATAAACATAGATAACCAAAACATCAGTTTTCTTGAGTAATTTTTATCACCAGGACCACAAATAAATGTGGAGTAAAGGTTCAGTCCAATGATTAACCCAGGAACAAGATACTGCTGGTATATTAATTGACCTAATAAATTATTCTTCCTTAGGCAGCCTTTGTCTACATCCATTACATTACAGAGCAGCCAGTCAGTCAGAGTAGCTGTGATTCACACACACAAAAACTGTGTTACAATAATGGATGTGATGTGTCAGTCTACATAAACTGCCAAAATGGAGCCAAGAATTCCACCCCTGAGTCAATAATACTTTGAAATGTAGGCAGCAAGATTTTATCACCCCATTCTTAATTCATTCTAGTTTACCTGCATGTAAATTCACAGTAATGAATGTTGCTCAAGAAAATGATGCTTCCTCAGTTGCTTCAGGATGGTAATTAAAGTCCCATAACTTCCCTTTTCAATAAGTTCTTTTCTATTTGATGAGTTCTTTTATTAATATTAGTTTAAGTGTTATTTTCACAAATCCTGTGTCAGACACATTTCTCAGGACAAGTCACTAGAAAAATGCTTAATAAGGTCTTATGATTTTTCAGAGTCAGTGCAACCCTTTTTGGTGTTAAGTAAACTTCAGATCACTTACATTAAAGGTCCCTGTAAATCTTGAAGTCTTCATATGGATTTCATTGATAGGTAAGTGGTGGCACACTTGCCTTTTATAAAACTTAGTTTAAAGTATTCTAATTTGATTGGACTGCTAATGTCCTCAAAAGATATTTGATATCTGCTTAAGAGCACAGTAAAATCCATCTCCCTATCTGTTCTTACATTTCAGGGAGGTAAAGTTTGCCATCTTGGAGTGGGGAAAATGTAATGATGCTTGCAACATTTGAAATGCAATCAGGAATCCCAAGGCAAACTGGCTGAATTGAACATGGAAAGTTTTAGAAGAATACAACCTAGGAGAGTAGCTAGGGTGAAAATCGTAGCTTTTCCTCTTCAGCATATAAACTGGTGAAATGTTTTCCTAAATTAATGTGGTTTCTGAATTATCATCCTATAGCCAAGCCTAATAAACATAGGATAGATCTCTATTCCCTTCTACTCTTTCATGGATATGAGGGTAGTCGGGTAGGAAACCATGACACCTTACTAAGTTAAAGTGAAAACACTTATGTTTAACTGTGCAACTTAATCTTTAGTAGCCAGACCTAGAAAGACTGGCTTCACTGCAGGAGGAAGATCAAAAGAAGTGGTTTTCTTATTTGAATTAGCACACAGGTTTTGCTTTCTGATTTGAAGTTTCCCAAATACTCTGTGAATGAACTGAACTGCCAAGAGATCCTCAAAGGAAAACCTGTCATCCCCAAATATATTGCTAAAATAGAATATCTGGCTTAGATTTGTCCTTAGAACTTCACAACACTTTTGGGTTTAGTCTAAAGGTGCATCCTTCAGATTCCCAGCTCCAAATATTTTAGTCTAGCCACAAATTTTCATCATCTTCTTGTGCTGGGCTCTGAAAATGCAAATATCTTACTTGTTTTAATGCAACAGAATAACTAGCATGTGCAGGATGTATTGTTTATCTGTTTCACAATTAGACTTTTAAATCTTGCTCTGATTGGGAGTTAATGCTTATGAACTAAAGCTTCATCTATTCCTAGTTACCCCAGATCCCTCATCTCATGACAAAAAGCTTAATGTTTAATTATGATCTTTTCCTTCTCATCTAAGAAACAATAACCTCCAATCTCTTGCTTCCAACATGGTTATAAATTTCTTTACTTGTAGTCCACATTGCCAGGGACATTCATTAAGTCTATGTGTTAAACAATTTAGAGCTTATCTCTAGTTTGGAACTTGATTCATATTTTAGGTTGAAGGAGAAATTTTATCGTAGAAATCTTTTTGATCAAAAGCAGTGAGGCCAGCATGTCAAGGGAAGAGGACCTTCAAAGCTGAAGAGGGGCTTTTCACTCAGGCATGTAGTGACATAACAAGGGAAAATGGCTTTAAACTGACAGAATTTAGGTTTATATTAGATTTATATTAGATCAGGAAGAAATTTTTTACTCTGAGGTTGGTGAGACACTGGAACAGGTTGCCCAGAGAAGCTGTGGGTGCCCCATCCCTGGCAATGCTCAAGGGCAGGCTGGATGGGACTTGGAGCAACCTGGTCTAGTGGGTGGCATCCTTGCACATGGCAGGGGGTTAGAACCAGGCAATCTCAAAGGTCTCTTCAACCCAAACCATTCTGTGATTCTATGGTTCTCATGGCTCTTCCCCTTCTGAGGTTTTTAAAGCTCATCCTCCTCAGAAAACTTGGGACAGGCAAGTGTAATATTTCAGTGCAACAGTAATACAGACAAACTTACAACTGGTTCAGGTCCATTTTTATCCTGGATTCAAGGAGAGGAACAAGACCATTTAACTTTTTTCTCCACCCAGAAGATGATCAGCATATTGGAAGCAAATCAGTGAGAGGAGGTGTCAAAGTATCCAGTGAGTTTCCAGTCCAGTTATTCCATACAAATACCACATAACCACAGCTATTCTAGAATGATTGTCATTCTTTTATATTACAACATATACAAGCAGAAAATAATCAGTATATTATTCAGGGATTCAATTATTTAAGGAATATTCACTTTGTAGTTAATGTTACACTCCAGAACTGCAAAAACTTGGCCAGTTATTAAATAACTTGACCTTACTGTTGTGGTTTCAAAATGGGCACCTTGACTAAAGTAATTTTAAAAACATGTTTCTCTTTTTTAGAATGTGAACGGCTTCTAGAAAATAATCTCCAATGAGAAAGTGTATCCTATGTGTTAAATAATAGCTTTGAGGTTTGTAACTTTTTCTTTTTCTAAAATAATCAAGAAACTAATATACTAAGCAATTGCATTTGAAATTTCTCTTTGTTTTCTTTCTTTGCAAGTATGTAAAATGGCACTTACCTTTAAATCCAAAAATCTGGTGCATACTCAAATTTCCTTTTGGATCTAATAGAAAGTTTTGATCAATCTATTTTAATTTAAAAACATAGATCACCTTTATATTTATATTTCCCATGGCAAAAAAAACCAAAAACACAAACAAACAAACAAACAAATAAAACCACTACATCAAGACTTGCCCAACAATGCTGTTATAATTTTATTTTGTCCAGAAACATGGGTACAAGGGAATGAGACACTAAAAGGTTGAGAGCTGAGATGATTTCATTGCTGCTCTAATATACTAGGTCAGTCATAATTACACCTACAAGCCATGAAGGCTCTTGAAATTTCTTCAGCAGGAAAGTCAGAGAGATGGAAGGAAAGGAAGAGCAATCAGCTTCCCAACAGGGCATTACACTCCCTTGGCCTGGAAGGAGGTCTAGCCCTCTGAATTCAGTTATCTCTCTGAGTAATTCTGAGGTCTTCTGATCTTTTTATTTAATATTTGAATTGCACAACCCCAGAGGCTTTGGCTGTGTTCTCTCTACAAACATGAGTCAGCCCTAGGTCTGTGTGGCTGCATTTTTTGTTTGGATTTTGTGGATGAATTCTGCTGTTTGTTTTTATGCTGAAGCTTATTAAATAAAAATTTTCCACAAGGTACTTGATAGAATTATAGCACTTTGCCATTGTTAGGTTTCTGCCATCATCTACCATACTCCAAACTTCAGAGAGAAAAATTAAGACATTTATTTAGCTACCTCATAAGACAATTTTGCTTCCATAGGCAGTGGCACCAATCTTAAATTTGCTGACACCAAACCATGGTTCAGTCTGTCCTAACCCTTTCCTTCCCTTAATGATACTCTTATCATTGTTCTTCCCTATTTTCCTAATTCTGTGCTCTCTCCTTTCCACCTCTACAGCTCATTAGACCTTTTGTGAGCCACTTTGACTCATTGTTATAGCAGAAAATGTTCAGTCCTCTTTTAGTTCCCCTTGGAGTTAATGAATTAAAGAGGCTATCAAAGAGGATAAAGTGAGCACCAGCATAGAGAACATGTGGGAGTGGGAAAGGGGTAAAGGACAACCCTTTTGGCAGTGGTTATCTGTTAATTCTCATCATATTTCAGGACACCACACCCTAGAAGATGGTCAGGAGACCCTAGTATCCCTTTTTGATGTTTGGAAATTACTAAATAACTCTTTTGGATTATAGAGATCCTCTTCCATGCCACTGTTTCTCTGGCAGCGAAAGCAGTTGTACACTCTCTTGCCTTCAGCACTCACTCCCACGACATTGTCTGCCACAATATACAGCACCTTTCACTGCTGCCACTTCACATCTTTGTACAGTGGAATTACAACCAGATTAACAAGGGGAAAAGTGTAGGATCAAAATGGAGAAATTTTATCAGTTGTTTCTTTAAAAAATTCTGATCAAGCCTGTAAACACTTTGCTAAACTCTTGGAAATGTAGTGACATGCTAAAAAGCCAGATGCTAGCAAGAATTTCCTAATCAAGAAAGAAAATGCAAATATTCTTTTAGGGAAGCTCACAAGTATGTTAGAAGAGAAAATGAAATCTAATCCCAGATAGCAAAGGAGGCACATTTATCATAATTTCCTCCAGTCTAGCCCCATCACCCTACTCCCCTCCTAAAAAAAATAAAAAAAATAAAGGAGAAATCATGTTATTTCATTGCCATATTTGCTATAAATCCTTAAATGAGATTCATTTTACAAGAGGAAGGAAAAGGAGGTGTATCTTAAACTGTGAGGTTAAGTATTGTTTATATTTCAGCAGAAAAGGAAAAAAGAGATTGGAGTGATGGTTCTGAAGAAATTCAAAGATATTTCAATTCTAAAAAAATGAGCAATTTACATACACTGGTTGCTAATCTAACATGGAGAAAGGAAATCTAGATTGCTCTAAAATTCTGTAAGAGCTAAAATTCTCCTTTTTTCAAAATTCATATATCTAAATGTACTCTGCCAATGCCTGCTCAGTACTGATCCAGTGTGTGTTCCATTCACCTAGAAGATTTGTCACTGGAAGTTGCTTGGTCAAGGAAGTAGACTTCATAGTATACAAAATCCTTTATCAAGCAAACTTATATCTTAAAAAATTACTTAAAATACAAGTGAGATTTTTCTTTAGGCATCCTCTCCCAAACTGTCTTAGTCCTAGAGTGATAACAAGTAAATTTACTATGCTATATATCACTGCCAGCTTAATTCAGAATGAGCTGTAATTCAGTATCGGCAGCAGTGGTAAATTGGCTACAGTCTGCTGAAGCTTTCTGTTTTTTCCCACATAACTTCTAGCTATCTTAGGGCACAACTTTGTTGGAACGACAGATATGACTCAACATGTATATTCAGCTTCTTCAGTTTCTAGGTTATTTCATATTAAATATCATTCTGAATGCATCCTAAATGCTGATATGCCTGAACCTTGCAAATCTGAGTCCAAACTGAGCTGTGATTATACACTGTATGTCATTAGATTGAATTCACCTGGCTGAGGTAACTGCCAGACCAAACCAAAGGAGAATAACTTCCAAGACATGCCTGCAATGCTGTAGCAGCAGTGAAGAAAGAGGGATTGGTAGCAGCAGACAGTGACAGGAACTTCGGCTTAAGATGGTATCCTGGTTTAGGACAAATTTGGGAGGAAACCTCTGAATGAGGTCCCTCTGGAAAAAAAGAAAAAAATTGGAGAGAAGTGGAAAAAAAAGAAAACTGTTTATTCAACAGGCAAAACACTTCCCAGCAAAACGATGAACAATATCAAACAGCAAAACCTCTCGCCGTTCTGAGGAGATGACAGATTTAGAAGAGTGTTTTCTGTGGGTTGCAGCCCGGCTCACTCAGTCTGTTCTCAGTCCCTCCTGTGCTGGGGAATGCCCAGGCCCAGGCCAGGCCTGGTGGGACACAGGTGTGAGCTCCTGGTGCTACTCTGGGTTTTCAGTCCAGAGCAGGTTCAGACAGTTCCAGGAAAACAGAAAAAGGGCGGGGGGGGGGGAACAATCCAGGGAGCTTCTCTGCCTCAGCTAGCCAGAAAACTAACCAAGAGCAAAGGAGAGCTCTCTCCTGCTGTCCACTGCAGACAACACAGTCTGCAGGAATGCAGAGGAGCAAGTGCAGCCTCAGATAACAAACTCTGCACTTCTTCTTCCCCCCACTTCACCCCTGGAACCAGTCATAAAGTTGCAGAATTTAATATTCAACACCAACAGAACAGACGATTTGGGGATATAGGCATCATACAGTCACCCCAAGACAGACGGCAAAACAATGTCATTATTCAGTCAGAGCTTTCAGGACTACATTTTTAAAGCTGCCAGTAAGATTTAGTTCCTTATTGTGGGCAGGGGTAACACCCCCCACAAGAAACAAGGATATACATTTTTCTACAACACCCGATGAAGGTTGGTCTTTAAGCTTTGGCAGTGATCCCAGAGAAGAAAACACCACAAACCAATGCAATCCTGCTCTACCAACTGCCCTAACCAAGCCCTTGTCTCTCAAAGGTGCCCCTTGGGTTTGCCTGGGAATGAAGTCACTGAGGTTGTTACCTTCAGTGGTTGTCATCCTCTTTCCAATCTTCCAATCGGGTTGCTTCTCTGCTGGGTTCTGAATGCTAGTGGTGTCCAGAAGTGAATTCAAACCAGGAACTGAAAGATTCAAGAGCAGTAAACTGCAAAGGAGTTTGTTCATCTTCTCCAAATTTACAGAAGCCTTAGCCATGCCTGCTGGGATCTGAATTTTGATTCCCAGGAGTCTGGAGGAAAACTGTATCCCTGCTTCAATTCTATTTGTCTGTGGATAGCTGAAAACAGAGATGAATTTATCCCTAAATATTTGGAACTTTTACTTTAGAGCCATAAATTATTCCTCTGGCACACAGAATATGTAGAAAACATACACTGCTCTCCTTCTTTCTCCTCCCACACTTCTTCTCATCTCCATTTTTTCTTCAGTCTCATTTATTTTTTTCCATACTATTAAGCTGTAAGTAGGTGAAGGAATGACAATGATATAAGGCTGCTTCTTTCTGTATCCTCCATCCTTTACATGGGTGGATGGGTCCTTGCAGCTGGTTTTAATCAATTGCTCTCAAATACGTACTAGTTGTCATTTTTTCCCCAAGTATTCAGAAGTTTAAGAGTACCTATTACCTATTTAAAATTAATACAAGCTTTGAATGCACAAAAGTGCATGTAACTTTTAATTTGAATCTATTCTCCCTAGAGGAGTCTAGAATTCTTTATGAATTTATCAGTGTTGACTAAGAAAAAAACCAACAAACAAATGCCCTTATATATCCTAGATTCTCCTCTAGGGGAAACTGTTGCAAGTTTACACTTGAAAAAACAGTGTTTCTCATTAAGTTCAGTTGTTTTGAATTGTAAGAATGTTTCACCATTCAGTAAAGGTCTAATTTAATGCCCATTGAATGCCAAAGAAATAATCTCATTTATTTCAGTAGGCACTAAAACAGCTTGCTCTTGCAAATCACTTCGATTCACATAGTAGCATTCCTCAAATCCAGAAATGGGTTGAGCATCAGTATCCATTCAAGCAGGATGAGGATGAGTTCTGTCGCACAGATGAAGCAGAAACAATCTTGTCATAATTAGGCAGAAGTGACTTGTGATTATTTATAAGGATAGTTCAGGTAACTGCAACACAGTGAAACCAATGGGCAGACAGTTAATGTACAGGAAGGTCAACAAATACAATAAAAAAGGTGAAACTAGAATTTCCTTATATTTTATAGAAAAAAAATTAAACCTTTGTCTGTGATTGGCAAGTTTGTTTCTCTCTCTGAGTGCCAATGGGTTTGCTAGAGCAGGTTGTTTGCCAGCAATCAGGTACTGTGTGTTATAATTTGTACAGAACTCTGCCAGATGAATGGGTGAGGAAGACCTTTGATCAAAATTTTCAGTGATGAGACTAATTAAGAAAATATGTCTAACCAAGACTAAAGCTCACAAGCCAACAATCAGTGACCAAAGAATAAAAGTTTGAGTCTAGGGAGCATTTATCCATTTTTTAAAGTAAAAAAAAATAGGAAAAAACCAAACAAACCAGCAGCTGAAACAATGAAGTAAAGATACAGTAATTGGATACAGGCATCCCAAAGGAAGTATTCTTCTTCACTGATCATGTGCTTGAAGTTACTCTCTTGTGTGTCATCATGTTGAAGTATTGAAAGAAATTATGTTTTAGGGCTGCAGTTGGAGGCGAGGGTGAACCATCTGATTTAAAGACAAAATACAGGAGAGGAGATCTGGACAGTTCAAGAAGTACAGAAATTTGCTGATCTGAAGACCCCAAAGTGTACATCACCAACTGACCTAGAACAGCATAAACTTGTAGGACATGATGTCCAATGGCAGAAAACCATCATTCTGTTCTAGAGGAAGAATGGGAAGAAATGAAGGTACAACAGCAGAGAGAAGAAGCAGAGAGCTGCTTCAACAAAACTGTATGTTAAAACAGGCCTGCCACCAGAAGCATTCCAGAGAAAAGGCGTGGTTTTGCCTATGAAACAGAAACTGAAAAGGAGTAAGAGCTGAAATACTGTGATTATCCTGCAGCCTGGGATGACTGGATACAGCTTTGAATGACTTGTGGTACTTCGTTGCATCATACCACTTCAGTTTTGCATCTCTGAGAAACTACACCTGAGCTCTACAGAGAAGCTGACAAGGAAGTTGACTGTGCTTGGTCATTAGGAGTCAGGTAAAAAGACTCAGTGTGCACACACAACATTTTACATCCATCTCTACTGTCATGTGCATGAGAGAGATCCTTTCATAGTGCAGCAGATGAACTTACCTTTCCTCCCCAGCACAGCTTTGGCAGCCCCCCTGCAGCAGGAATTCATCACTTAAATCTCTTCTTCCTGCTGCTCTCATAAATGAAACTGGGATAGAAGCACTGGTAGGTAACAGGAAAGAAATGTGGTGTCAGCCTTCAAAAAGAGAAAGATCGTAGTAATTACTGTCAAGAAAGTCTAGCTTCAATCCCATTTAAAACAGTGGAATGAATAACAGTTTCTAGCCATTTGGAAGATAGCAGAGGAATCAGGAATAAGTGCAGCTTACAAAAACAAACTGAAGCTGTTACTTTTTGACAGAATTACCAAATGAGAAGACTATGACAGATCCAGTGTAGGATTTTTTTTGCCTGTGATAATTTCATGAGAAAAATTATATTTGCAATTAATTCTTAAAATGAAGTGTAATACCACAGAGTAAAGATGGAGATGACACAAGAGATAAATGACTAGTGGGACTGGGGTTAGGCACCTGAGACATATTTATCATGTTCTCTAAGGAGATCTTCAGTGTTTGAGAATGACTTTATACTTGGTAAAGCTCTACTCAGCTTGAGTGTGGGGCCCTGGAGTAGCCTTTAGTTTAACCTGCTCAAAATGCTTGCCTGAGGTCCTTCTTTCCCACTTGCACTACCAATTAAATACTGGTTCCAAATGGTAGGTCTCATTACCATTGCCTTCTTCCCTGTTCTCATGTCAGTTCCTCCTAGGAAGCCTGTCAATGTCATCCAGGGAGTCATATCATGCCAATAAGACAAACAGAAAGAATGTATTATATTTATCATTCATTGCTTGCCTTACCAATATTCTTCATAGGTAAAATAAACACATGGAAATTTATTTTTTTCAGATAATGTTAATATGAGTAGGAATACAGATGATTGCTGAAAGATGGTGAAAGAGAGATTCTTAGAGGTATAATGATTAAAAACACTCATAAAAGAGGATCAAACAATGCTACCTAATAATTAATCTAGAGAGGAATGACAGCTATTGAGAAGAGTTATATGGAGGCACTTATGGGTTTAGAAACAGGAAAGGTTAAATTAAGGAAGGGCAAAATTTGGGCCAAATATCAGGAGAGTTTTTCTACTAGTGAGATTTAGAAGATACTGCAAAGGAATACCCTACATTCACCACTCTCTAAGGTAAAAGCAGATCAAAGCGTTCTTAAGAGAATACAAGCAGATGGGGACATTAGGCTGCATGTCTGCAATTCTATGAGCTCTGATGCTCAAAATAATTATTTGAAAAAATCTGAAGTTCAACCTTCCCTTTCTCTCCACAGCATGATGGAGTAAGTAACCCTACCCTTTTTTTGGTGTTAGATATTTGAAGCATTTCTGGAAATTAAAATGCTAACAGGTCTCCTTTACAATTTTTTTATTTTACAGCAGTATCTTGGAGTTCTATTCCACATTAGATCCCACTGAGCTAAGTGCTGTCAAGAAATACAATAAAAGTTATTTCTTTATCCCAGAGTTCCAGTAACCTAAATGTAAAAGTAATTCAATTAGTAAGTTTCACAAATGGTTGGGTATGGAAGCGAGGACAGAGTAGGTAACACCACCATGATGACAAAGTAACATAAGCTGTTTTTCAAGTTGTTGATTTTATTTGTGCTATAAGTTCTTTAAAAATTGTATGCCTACTTCTATGTTGAAAAGAATTTCAATATTCATCTGTCACTGGAAGTGGCTATTGCAACTAGAATGTAACTGAAAGTCAGATATATCTCATGTAACAAATATGTACAAGGAACTGTATCTTTGAGTTATATCAAAAAATGTTTGAGCATCCTCATGCCATGAGTTGTAAATACACGAATACAGGTACCCTAAACAATCTTCTGCCTTGACTGTTGAAATGCAGGGCAGCATGTACAGTGTGATCATGTTTCCCTTCTGCACCAGAAACAGAAACTCCTGATGAGCATTCACTTCTCTATGACCACACCCGTCTCTGAGGGCAGGGTAGTGCTGCACAGTTCACAGGTGTGAGGATGAGGCTCTACAACTCACCTTGCACCTATAACTTCTGAAAGAGTTGTTCCTCCTTTGTATTTTTGTAGATGTTGCTTTCTTACAAGGTCTTTTCAGATTCAAAATAAGAAGAAGTGTTAATGTTTTTTCACTACTGTTCTGCTCATGTTCATACTCAGACTATGATCTGAGCCATGAAGTTACCATAACTCTAGGGGTTTTCCAATGAATTGTTCTAAATTAACACTTTTGGTATTTCAGGTCAGATCTGGTTCCAAGCATGTGCATTTAATTTTAAAGATCCTAAAGAAATCAATCACCCCACTTTTTCTGTCTTCAAATTCTATGTTTTGAACTTTCTTTTAACTGCAGTGATAGTGTATATAAAGTTTCTCCTTTTCCAAATATTCACCAATAATGTAACCTCCAGCACAAAGGGCTTTGACTGGAAAAGGTTGTTCCTCTCCCTGAGAAGAAAAATAAACCCTCTGTTTCTATATGCACGATGTAACACATGTTGGAACATGTGATAATATGATTTGAAGATATTTCTTCAGGTTATTTTTCCTGATGCATCCTGTAAGTGATATTCTCTTTGTTCATATTGTTCTCAGTATTCACTGGCAACAAAGGAGAGTATTTTTCAAGCTTGACAGAAAGGGACCTTAGGTCTGCACTCCTCTTACTCTTTTTCAGGACAATGTAATTTGATATTTCCTCCAGACAGACTGCTAAAAAGCACCAGCCTCAGCCTAGTGATAGAAAAATGCTCTTATTCCTTATTCTTTTCAAAATCATGCAGAGATAATTGCAATTCTTTACTTTGTGTCAGACTGTTGCATTACTAGATTTCAGATACAATCCTTGTTTTCCTTCCATTATCAATATAATGACACATGGTCAGGAGCAATCTGTCCACATATTGAAGTTTCAGGATCATAGGCATATCTCACTGTGAATGGGAACCAGGGAGATGTAGCTAGTGGCTATTCAGATGAATGGCAATGGGAGAAAAGAGCCCTAAGGATGCACAGCTACACTTACTCCCATCTGAATCACAGAATCACAGAATCACTAAGTTGGAAGAGACCTTCAAGATCATCGAGTCCAACCCATACCCTAACACCTCAACCAAACCATGGCACCAAGTGCCACATCCAACCTCTTAAACACATCCAGGGATGATGACTCCACCACCTCCCCAGGCAGACCATTCCAGTACTTTATTATTCTTCCCGAGGAAAACTTTTTCCTAATATCCAACCTATATTTCCCTTGGCACAGCTGAAGACTGTGTCCTCTCCTTCTGTCAGTTGCTGCCTGGAGACCAACCCCCACCTGGCTACAACCACCTTTCAGGAAGTTGTAGAGAGTGACAAGATCACCTCTGAGTCTCCTTTTCTCCAGGCTGAACACCCCCAGCTCCCTCAGCCGTTCCTCACAGGGTTTGTGTTCCAAGCCCCTCACCAGCCTTGTTCCCTCCTCTGGATGTGCTCAAGTGTCTCAGTGTCCTTCCTAAACTGAGGGGACAGAACTGGACACAGCACTCAAGGTGTGACCTCACCAGTGCTGAGCACAGGGGAAGAATGACCTTGCTGCTCCTGCTGGCCACACTATTCCTGGTACAGGCCAGGATGTCCTGGCCTTCTTGGCCACCAGGGCACACTGCTGGCATCTTCCCACTAAAGACTGAGGCAAAGAAGGCATTAAGCACCTCCCCCCTCTCCTCATCTGCAGTTACTAAGTTCCCTCCCACATCCAGTAGAGAACAAAGACTGGTCTTACCCTTGTTTTACCGTTAATATATTTGTAAAAGAATTTTTTGTTATCTTTTACAAAAATTGCCAAATTAAGTTTGAACTGAGCTTTGGCCTCCCTAATTTTTTTTCCTACATGCCCTAGCTGCACCCTTAAATACTTCCTGAGACATCTGACCCTCCTCCCAAAGATGATACATCCTCTTTTTATTCCCAAGTTCCTTCAAAACCTCATTGCCTATCCAGGCTGGATGTTTGCTTCATTGACTCATCTTTTGGCACACAGGGACAGTCTGTTCCTGTGCCCTCAAGATCTCTGTTTTGAAGCACATCCACCTTTCCTGAGCCCCTTGGTTTATAAGGGCTGCTTCCCAAGGAACTCTCTGAATAAGCCAAAGTCTGCCCTCTGCAAATCCAATGTAAAAGTCTTACTGATGTTCCTCCTTATGTCACCAAATATCTGGAATTCTCTAATTTCATTATCATTGTGCCCCAAGCGGCCTCCAAACACCACATCCCTCACCAGCCCATCTCTATTTACAAAAAAACGATCTAACATAGTCTCTCCCCTGGTGGGCTCACTCATCAGCTGCCACAAAAAGTTATCCTCCACACACTCTAAAAACTTCCTGGACTGCCTTTTTTCTTCTGTAATAAGTTTTCAGCAGATGTCTGATAGGTTGAAGTCACCTACAAGAACAAGGGCTTATCCTGAAACATTCTCCAGCTGCTTACAGCATAAGTTGTCTACCTGTTCTTCCTGATTGGATGGAAGATAACAGACTCCCAGTAGGATGTCAGCTTTGGTTGGCCTTTCCCTTAATTCTTACCCATAAGCATTCAATTTAACAGTCATTAGTTTGGATACTTCCTCCACTTCAAAGCATAGACAAAGCTGGAATCTCTAGCTGCAGGGTTTCTCTCTATCTTATTCTGAAGAAATTCATACCGCCTACAGTCCTTTAAGAGCATTTCTTTAAGCCTGAGTAACTGAAATATGGAGAAAACAAAGAAAATTATGATCTACTTTAAAATGTAGTTCTGTAAGGACCTACAAGAACAAAGAGAGCACATTTCTATTGATGTCAGCCACAAATTTCCACTCCACACTCTGTAGGTAAATGCAGTGACTGATGAAGGCAAGGGTGGCTTGCCAGGGAGCAGCACAAGCAGCCTGCTCTGCCAGGCAAGTGGGTAGCTGAGGGTCACACCAAGGGAGGTAGATGCAGCTCCTCACTTACAAGGGTCGCTGTCAATGAGGGCTTCTCACAGCTCTATTTCACAGCTTTGCTGTTTTCATGTCAGACTAGTGTGAGGTCACACAGCTTTGTCATATTCGGGAAGAGAAAAGAAGAGGTACAGAGAGAGATGGTACAGGCTCATAGAGGCTTATAAAAGATGGATGATACAGTCACGACCTTGTAATGGTGTTTATAACATGTCCAGTTTATTTTTTAGTAGGTGATTTTTAGGCAGTCTGACTAATGAGAGATGAAATATGTCTGCATAACCACGAAAGCTAGTTTCATGGTTATGCAGACATAAGGTTGAAAATGTATGAAGCTGTATACAATCCACGTGTTTGAAGAGTTCCTTGACTTGGGCACATTCTCCATTTACACGTGTACATCTAGCATTTCACATCAAAATCCCTCTTATAGCTCCTCCAAAACCTATAGCACAGAAACTTGCCAGAAGCTTTTTTAAAACTCCAATGCACAATGCAGTGGATCACTTCTATCTATGTGCTGTTGGCACTTCCACAAAACTCTAACGTATCAGTGAGCCCAGACTGCCAGTTCACAATCCCTGCTGGCTCTTTTGCCCAAAAGACTTTGTTCACTCCTGGAACAAGAGAATTCACTCCTCATATACAGACTCTCCCATCTCGCCAGGAGTGGTCAGCCTAGCCAGCCTGCAGTTTTCAGGGTACTCTCTAGAAACTTTGTGGCTACAGGAGTGCTGCTGGCAGTCAGCCAGGCCTCCATCACAGATGGTCTTTGAAGCAGTTTGCATGCTTTGGTCAGCAGTTCTATAATTTCACATATGAGTTCCCTAAGAGCTCCCAGGTGAATGCCATCAGTCTGAGTGACTTATGAACACAGCTTCTCTGCTAGGTCTGATGCTTCCTGTGTACTTACTTCAAAGTCATCTAGCTCATCTGACTTATTTACTACAAACTAAGTGTAGACATATTTATGTCATGATTTACACTGAAATCACCAAACCTAGAAGTTTTCTTCAGGCTCCACTGTAGAACCTCTCAGTGTCATCTATGAAAAGATACTGGCATTTTAAATCTAAAAATATATATGAGCCATAGCATGGATAAACCTTTAACATGGTATCTTTGAAGGAATTTAGGATGGGGTTTCCATGCCAGCTGGACTCTAGAGGGCTCTGAAAGCTAAGGAAGTTCTAAACTACTATAATTCTATTTATACCAGAAGATGGCACATACCCTTGGCACAGATGAGATAATAATCTGGCCATTGTGTGTAATTCAAAATTATCTTGTCTGGTGAAGATAGAGTTAGCAATAGTGGGATCTACAGGTTTTTGTTATCTAAAATGATGGCCAAATACGTCTATAATGTTGTAAATGATCTCAAAAGAAAAAGTCTCCCGTAGGGAAATGAAAAACATTAATTATTACATGGTAACAAAGCCATGAGACAGATGCTCTGCTAATCTAAATCAGAGTGACTGCTATAAAGATTGCAATAGAGACTTAGCAGAATTTGGTATCTAGTGCTATACCTGTTATTTGGACTTTCTAAAGTCAGTAAATATATTTTCTGTAGAAAGTTTACAGAAGATGTTGTTTTACATTCTGTTTCCTTCAAAATTTAACAAAACAGTGGTTTCCACCACTGTCAGATCTTCATTAAAGTTAAGTATTGAAACATGGAAATGAGATGCAACACCCATTTTGATACAGATATGAAAATGTACACTTGTCTCACTTATATAATCCATTCACCTATCATGTAAAAATCATCCAGCAAAGATTTGTTCTCATAAGGCTATGAAAGTTCAGCAAAGGAATAGATCTGGCATTTTGCAATTAATTATTTCACAAATGTCTTCTTGTTTGGCCACTTCAGTTATTGTTTTGAAATTAAAAGAAAAAAAAAAAACAAAGAAAGAAAAATCCAGTTATATCACACCCAGAGCTCATCAGAGGAAATAGATCTGAATTACTGCTTATATGGCAGCTTGCCTCAAAACTTTAAGTTACTACCATCATAAATAAGGGCAAAATGTCAATAGCTATTTCAAGTTCTACTGCTATGGCAGCCTTTAATTTCTTTTCAAAATCAGGAGTTTCAGGCTAATATAGTCCTCTTCTGGTCAATGTAGGGGACAGGAAGGAATAGGCTGGCTGTGGTCTTTTTTGTGGATCTGAAGCTATTGTACCCCAAAATGTATGATGACTGACTGCAGGAGTTTAGTCCTCAGAGGTAACAAATTGATGTAAATCTATCTCTATCCACAGAGTAGTAGAATTATGCCAGTTTGGTTTAGCAAAGGGCACAAGCATAAAATTATGTATAATACAAAGTAGACTTGAGAGTCTCATGTAATATTCAGAATAGGTTTGTTTTATATAAACAAACTAAAGCTTTTCTTGTTCAATTTCAAAGCATGAGGAAAACTGGTATGTCTAGATGATCATCATGTCCAATATATATATTTAAGAAAACACTATAGAGGACCTGGCAAGTTTCCTTTTTTGTGTCCAAAAAGTTAACTATTAAGGTTGCTTGATGCTTTTGGTGCACCCAGAATGAAGGTTCATCTCTTTTTCAATTTATAAAGCATTTACTGCCATTCTTCATAGGGAATAGAACCTTCAATTGCTAGACCTGAAAGCCTGTCAGTGTGATTTTTCGTAAAAATCATGGCTTTTCAGAGTTACTCTGCTGAAAGGAGCAAACTTTTAAGGCATGTTATTTCATAGAACTGACATAAAAGGATAGATGCTTTTCACAACCAATTTCTAAGATCTGTAACTCAAGAAAAGTTCACCTAATTCACCTACAATTTTGACAAAAGGGAGTGTCTGTGCAAATTTTTACATCCGAAATGTGAAGTATCTGCAACTCAGTAACAAGGAGTGTGGAAGAGGGAAGGCAAAGGCAGATGTATAGTGTAATTACAAAGGTTAGCTTTCAATAACTAAAACTGCAACTGCAGAAAATGGGGTTTAAATTCTATTTTTCCCAAATGTTTAGGTACAGTTACATTTTAAAAGGTTGACTTTCCATTTGTATTTTCTGTCAAATTTGACAGGGGCCATTCACAGCTCACTCTCTCTTCTGAAACAGCATAGGAAAGCCCTGTCCTGGATTCCCAATGACTTCTACCAGCAAGCTCAAAAACAGATTCATGTATTGACAGCATAGGAAATTTAGCTGCCTGCAGCACAATCATATTACTTTCCAGATGTTGGAAATAAATTTCCAGAAGGTTTAGACTAATGGATCTCAGTCTGCCAATGTACCTCATGTGTAGCCCCAGCTGTTAAAACCACTTTTTAAGCTGATGCAACAGAAGGAAGCAAAATTCTTCCTGAATGAGTATTCCTGCTCGGTTTGCAATGCTTCCATTTCAGTTGTTTTGCCAGACAAAGTCCAGGCTGCAAATTGGAGAGGTTACATCATATAGAATGTGGACAAGTTTACCACTATAACACATTGGGGTATGACAGACTTGGGCAAGTCTTGGGAGTGCTGGTTGAGACAACTGGCCCACATATCTGTGTTATTCAGCATCATACAAGTTTCTCATGTCTTTTGATCTCAAACAACTGCTAGAAAATTTCAAGTTTTCCTTCCTTGTGTGCAGAATATCAAGAACCTTGTGTCTTCTCACAATAGCGTGGGCTGATGTATATGTTTTGGAAACTCCAATAACCAACCTGAGGGTGGAAATTTTACAGGTGACTAAAGTCAAACATCTTGTGATTATGCAAACAGTCCTAAGTGAGGCCCTCTGAGCTTTCCTGGAATATGGTGGGGTTGCACCAACACCTCCTTCTTAGTAGGACTCCTCTCAGAAGCTCACAAACTCTCAATTTCATGGTACTCAAAGGACCATTACCAAAAGCTGACAAGGTCTGGGCTGATACCCCTACTACTCAAGGCCCAACCCTCACCCATCATGATTACCAAGGCAGTCCACATGAGCATTTCACTGGTATGTGAGGGGAAATTTTCACAACTTTACCTTTCTACATACTTCTTTTTGTTTGTATGCCAGTGTGAGTGAATTTATTTGAATGGCCTACAGTAAGCATAGCATAAATATTGCCATATCAGATCTATAATTGTCACCATTTTAATTGAAGTAAATTCTATTGAATCACTTAAAAATGTTAAATTAGTTGATTGATTAAAAGTTGTTAAATCCTTTAGACATAAATTGTCAAGTGTGAGCCTGTTTGGCAAAGGGGTTCACTGCACCTTGCAGTCCAATAGAAGGGTCTCTCTTATCCCTTTTCACGCTTACTTGTTGGAGTGTGAAAAACAGAGGCTACTCTAAGTCCCTCAGAGAGAGAACAGAATGCAGGCTTTGAATTAAAACCTTTAAAGAAATTAAAATACATTAAGCCACACAGACGTGAAATAGACGTGTAAGCTTTAGTTTTTAAGTAAGTAGAAATATTATTAAGTTGCATAGATATGAAGTAGAAGTCTAAGTTTTAAGTAAGTAAAAATATGCTTTAAGTGCCTTAGGAGAGTAAAAAGCCTAGAAAGTAGGTAAAGAGAGTGAAGCATAGCTCTAGACATAATGAAAACATAGCAAGAATATTGCTTACATTCTTCAGATAGAATAAGATAGAATTATTTGTGTGAATTGATAGGCTATATGCGCAAGTTATGTGTAAACTTTCATACTATAGAACTAGAATTCTAGTAGGTTTAGAATAAATGCTTCAGCTTCATGGTTTTAGCTCATTGGGTAATTTATAAATAAAAACACATGTATTGGAATGAGATGTCTCTCGCCCTCTCTTCCTCCACCACCATCATCATCATCATCATCATCATCATTATCATCATCATCGTCTTCACTACCACAACATGAAAGAAGAAGAAGAGGAAGAACAAGAAGAGAAGAACAGAAGAAGGAAGACCAGGGAGCATCTACCTCTGCTCAGGACTGTCCACCAGACTGCAGCCTCTGTCTCTGCTTGAGATTCTGTACCAGGCCACAGCTTCTACCTCTGCTCAGGACCCTGTACCAGAGAACTGCTGCTCCTGCCTCTGCCCAGGACTTTATACCAGGAGCTGCTTCTATTCCAGACTCTCTGCTAGAAAGCTTTTAGCATGGACTTTGTCATTTGGGACTCTTTGTCTTTGAGACTGATGTGCCTCTACAAATAAACAACTTTGCAGCAACTGACAACTGCCCTTGCCTTTTTGAAGACCTAAACCCATAATAATCTCAACACTTACCCTTTTCCATCCTTATTGTTTTCATTCTGACCTCCCGTAAATCATTCTAAATTGATTCTATTTTGATTTTCCTTTGTATGTTTGTAGTGGGTTGACCCTCCTTTGGCTCTCACCAAAGCCACTCTATCTTTCTCATCTGCAATTGGACAGGAGAGAGAAAATATAATGATGGGTTCATGGATTAAGATAAGGCCTGGGAGAGATCAGTCACCAAACGCTGTCACAGAGAAAATAGACTCATATTAAGGATATTAATTGAATTTATAACTACCAAGATCAGAACAGGATAATGAGAAGTAAAACAAATCTTAAAGACACTTTCCCCTCTGTGACATGTTGGAAAGATTGCTGGCTAAAAACTTTGGGCATGTGTGTGGGAAAAGGAGGAAATTTGGACATTACTCTGATGAGGCAATGCCCTGCTCCACACACCCCATCTTGTATCCCAGCCCCACAGTGGGCATCAGTCCCTGGTGTACTGGAGGCAATACTCCACACTCACCCCTGGAGCCCCAGTCTAGCCCCATAGAAACCAAATGAGCAGAAGGCCCACCTGGGGAAATGGCCCAGGAAAGCCAAAGGGTACTTAACCCAGGACATAAGGCAAGCAGGTCATGACTCTAACTCCTCTTGGAATTTTTAATCAGCTGTACAACACTGGAACTAGGATTGATAGCTATAATTGTTCTGTTCTATATATTTCCTGTCTTTTTTTTTTTCTCTTTCATCCTCTAATACATTCCTGGAGTTTTGAGTAGCCTAAAATTGGATAGGCTTGTAGTTTGCGAAGTTGAATGATCTAAGTTAATGTTTTGCAAAGTGTTTTATTTTGATTAAATGCTGCGCTAAGGTTTTGCCAACATTCTCTGATTTTTTGAAGTTGCCAGTAAAGTTTGTTTTTTTGTTTTGACTTCTTGAAAATATCTCATTGGTATTTCTCCTGTGCATCTAACTCAAAGTATATTAAAAACACCTTTAAACCCTTTCAAGAGGCTCATGGAGCCAGATTTTTTTCTGCCTAACACCCCAACCCCTCTCTTCCCAGCTCTACATCCTCTCCCTCCGTGGCATAGGGAGATGATGAATGGGGATTACAATTCATCACAAGTTCTTTCTCTGCTGCTCAGGGAGAGGAGTTTTTCCTCTGCTCCAGCGTGGGGTCCTTCCAACACAACACAGTACTTCACAAAATGCTCCAACATTAATCCATCCCATGAGTAACAGTTTTCTACAAAACACTTCCCCATGGGTCACTTGTCCACAGGGTGTAGTCCTTCAGGCACATCCTGCTCCAGCATGGGTCCCCCACAGGGTCACAAGGCCCACCAGGAAATCTGCTCCACCATGAGCTCTCCTCTTCAAGGAACTGCAGGTCCCTACTAGGAGCCAGTTCCAGCATGGGCTTCCCACAGGGTCACAGCCCTCTATCAGGCATTCACCTGCTCTGGTGTGCATCTCTTCCATGGGGTACAGGGGCTCTCTGCCTCCCCATGGACCTCCACGGGCTGCAAGGGCACAGCTGCCTCACCACGGTCTGTACTATGGCCTGCAGGGGAATCGGCTCTGGTGCCTGGAGCACCTCCTCTCTCCACTTCTCCACTGACCTTGGTGTCTGCAGAGCTGTTCATCTCACATAGTCTCACTCCTTTCATCTCTATTCACAATTACATCCATGCAATAACTTTTTTCTTCTTAAATAGGTCATTATAGAGGCACTATCATCATTCTTGATTAGCTAGGCCTTGGCCAGCAGCAGATCCATCCTGGACCCCGCTGGCATTTGCTCTGTCGGACACAGGGGAAGCTTCCGGCAGATTTTCCCAGAAGTCACCCCTGTAGCATCCTCACTACCAAAATCTGGCCATGCAAACCCAATACAAAGTTTCATTCATGCAGTAAGCAGTAGAGTGAACTTTGTCATTAAAATTTGTCATATTTTTTCAAATTTTTATTAAACCTTCTTTTGCTAGTACTTTTCATGATAATTCTTTAAATGACATAAACCACTCATGACAGTGTGCTGTCAAAAAAACATGTAATTTTTTCTCCCCTTCCTCAAAGTTTAATGCTTCAGAACATAAGGCATATCAACATATTTTTAAAACTCACATTCTTAGGGAAGCTTCTTTAAAGTTTATGAGGAATTACTCCAACTTCTAATGAGAAAAAACCTGAAAACCACAGATCAAGAAAAACATGATTAGGTAAAGTCTTCCTATAGCTTTAAGTAAAAAAATGACCTCCTCTATCTATGTTTTAAAAAAATGAAACCAAGTTTCCTCTTTCTCTAAAGACATAAAAACTCAGTTTGTGATTTAAACTGAATTAGAGAAACCACTGATGTTTTGCCTGATTTCTATTGCTCTTCACGAAGCAGGCAAAATGTGGTAGGTGGAGTATTTCTACTTCATCTGCAGCAGTATATTTTTTACTGAAAACACGTTAAGAGATATTGCAGGTCAAACTGCCACCTGGTTTAATTTACTGAAGTGGGGAGGAAATGAGCTTGGGCAATTAAAATTAAAAAATAATAATCTTCCAGTTCATCTGATGAAACACCAAAAGGAGAAATGTAAAGTTTTACTTCATAATCAAACCGAAAACAATGAGCTCTTTTCCTTGTTTACTTCATTATACTTCACTGTTCATGGATTTTCATTAGATTCTTAGTGACTACTGCTTATGAACTTGAGAGGAAAATCAGCCTAATGGAGGTGGCAAAAAAAAAACAATATGACCCTTAAAAATGGCCTTGTGCTAGATATTAAGAAAAGGATTTGACCATCATTTCTTCCTATATCCACACAATATATGTCTTGTCAATTCTACAGTAATAGTTCTGAGGAGATTTGTATTGGAAATCTGGGGGGAACAATATTTCAAGAAATATTAATTTATTCGCAAATGAACCTCAGGTTTGTATAAAGAAATGCACAAGCTTTTACACATTTTATATCTTTAATAATTTTTATGCTTTAAAGCTTTGCCAGATGCAATATGCTTTAAAAGTTAAACACAAATGCTGGTGAAAAATTATATATTTACTTTGGCATTTGAAGTTCAAAAGACATCTCCAGTAATCTTGTAACACGTGCATTTCATAAACACCTGCATAGTCCTATTGAAGTTGTAGAGATTGCTCATGTACTTCAAGTTAAATGTTTTTAAGTCAGGAAGCTTCTTTTGAAACTTTCTTTAAAGCTTAGAAGTAGGGAAACTGAAAAAATTCAACAAATGCATTATCTATTGTGAATTATTCCTTCCAGTAGCATTTTAGTGACAAATGAGCATAATTGAAGTTCTGACTGAGAGCTGATAATAAAGAAAAGACTAGCACTTCTAAAATGCAACTTACTTCTTTGTTACCACTAGCAAAAGCAAATGCTTGAGAATTTGTTTATATTCATTCTTTCATGTAGAGGACAGACATGGGGCATTCAGTTGCAAAATAGCATTATCTCATGCTGAAAAGTGGAAAAATTAGTAATTCCTACATTATCCCCTCTCCTAACTGTGGACTGTGGTGTGTGGCATCAGACAACTCACTTAAATCCTTATGTTTTGGGAGCCCTAACCATTAAGTTGAGATAACTGAAGTAAAGCCTTCAGGACATGAAACCTGCAAGCTCTTAGTCCACTTGTGGGTGTTTAGTGATGTTTAACACAATATTTCATTTGACTGGGAACATTTTCTTCCAAGGATGCCCAGAGTGTCCTTCATCAAGACAAGTTATAATATAGAAATAATATAGTATTCTCTATATATAATATTTACTTTTGATGTGCAAATCAACCCCTAAGCAAAGTCCTATCAACACTAAGATTTTGGTCTTTTTTATACCTTTCAAAAAGTCAGTGCAGAAAAATGTTTGCATTTCTAATGCAGGATAAGTGAAAGGCATTAGAGATGTGAAAGAGAAAGCAGAATTTCAGAGCAGTGACATATTAGTGCCTTTTACTGAACAATCCAAAAATCACTTTGGGTCTCATAGGAAATAAAAACCTGAAGTCAGAATGCACATAAAATGAAGACCGAGAAGAAAAAAAGTGTCTTAAAGAGAAATGTCTTAATTATAGCCAGATTTTATTGCTATGATCTAATTTTATTTTCATTAGATCTTATTTAATCTCTCTCTCAGTGGGCTGATCTACACAGAGAAAGATGTCAAAAAATATATTACTTGAATTCCCAAAATCACGAATTTCATGTGAGTTTATTTTAAAAGGTCGTAAGTTGCTCAATGCCCTCCAATTCTGCATCTGCTGCAAAACTTCCTGGATGTTATTATCCCATATTCAAACTCTTCAAGGAAGATTGTCCATCCTCTGATGTTTTATTCACAAAGTGCTAATCCCTATGGAGCCTTAGTCTCACATGAGTTTCTTTGCTTTCAGTTGTAATGCAAATACAAATTAATTTTTATTGATGACAACAGTATCTTCTGAGAATCACTGCATTCCCTATTATTTGGATAAATGAATAAAAATCTGTTTTAAGAAAGGAAGATTTATTCCTAAATACAGCTATTGAACACATAAAACGTGTTCATGTTTTCAGCTCGTATCTGTTCAGAATGCTGCTCACAGGACATAGTTTGTTCATTTATGTTGACAAATATAATGTTGTGGTTTAATTATTTATGGATTTTTAATTATTGAAAGCATTACTTAGCAGTCTACCAGGAAATGCATCATGCTATATATTCTGAAAGTAATAAAAACTTCATGATCAGAGGGCCAATGGCAGCAGTTCCCTGAAATTAAATCTTTGATGAGAAGTGTCAGAGTGGTTGCAAGTTTTGGGACATGGAGGAAGAAAAAAGGGTAATAGGTAATCATGTAACAAATGTTTTCAGCTATGTGAAAGGTTAATGAGAACATAGCATTTGCATAATGTGACCCTTGGGCTTGTCTAAACTGCCCTTTATTTCTCCTTAAAAGTACCCTATCAATGTGAAGTCTACTGCGATGCCATCAAACAAGTACTAGTGGAAACAGAGTGCTCGAGACTGTTTTTCAGCTCCACATTGACAGGGTTTAGACAATGACGTAGCAAAAAATATTTGTAGATAAAAGACATGTATCTCCACCTAGGCCTATTTCACAGAGGGAGCAAAATCAGCCCAAGTGGGGATGGGATAGATAGATGTAGATGAGGCCTTTATTGTTATTTTTTTTGGTTTGTTTCTTTTTCCGTGTTTCTTTTTCCTTCCTTTTAATCCAAAGTAGATGCTAAAGCTGATTTATTATTTTTAAAAAGAGAACAGTATTTGAACAACTGTCTGGTTAGTCTCTTCATTCTGCGTTAAGGAGTTAATTCCCTAAAATAAAAGGGCTACAAGAAGGTGTCAAAGAAAAATATTACACTTCTTTTCTTCTCAATTACCGCTGTATAAAATATGATTATAAACCACAGGAAATTCAATAGAACAAGCTGGCAGGCACATATACCAGTGGAATGAAGTCTCTGTTTTTTCTTGTTCTCCTTTTAATAGAAACATTTCTATTAAACTCATACTTCTACTGAAATATTAAAGTTTCTTAAAAACTCGCCAGGCTACATTGATCCAAAGTACATCACAGTTGCCTTAAGTTATGTACTGATTAGAGGTGTCCAGAAACATGTTATACTTAACAGAGTCAAGCAGAGGTTTTTTTGGTTTTGGTTTTGTTTTAACGTGCTTAAGTACCAGTAGAATTTATTTGAGACATAGAAGCAGATATAATGCATCAATTCAGGTTTACTTCTGCAACATGTTTTTTTCAGGACTTAACTGGTAGCAGCAGGGATGCTTCTTAACCATCAATTCTTGTCCAGCCCAAAAGTTGGGAAATCAGGCTCAACTTTGTGATGTTCCCCGGAATAATTTTCCTCACTTACAAACATGAATGACTTGACTGAAGCAATATTTTCTTAGAAGAAGAAAAACACATAAAAGGCTGGAAAACAGAGCAATATATAATATCTTAAATGTTGATTAACACAATTTCACAAATCTGTTCTATGGTAAGGCTTTTGCCTAGACTGCTTCATTCACATTTTGTGACTGTCAAACATCATAGGACTCAGTACAAGCTGTCTCAGATCTTGTGCTCTAAGCTAGTTTTGTTGCTGTAACTCCTTCCAGACAGCTCATATTTCACCAATTGTTCCAGCAATGGTTCCTAACATTACAGATATAACAGTTCTCTGGAATGCAAGAAACATTTAAAAGCATCACTGCTTTTCAAGGAAAACTAGAGGCTTGTCCTCTTATTTTTTCCCCTATAGCTGCCTACACACACAGACACTTCTTTACCTTACTCTAAGCTTTTACCTCAACTCCAACGAGCATAATTATTCTACTCAGAAATCTGTACCATATTATAAGAAATTTTCTCTACTGTTTGGTATTAACAGAAATGCTTTCCAAACACAACAAAACATACAGAAAATAGATGTGGTTTAAACTTATTGATCTGTGCTTTGCATTCACACCTTCCTTTTCTTCCTCAGAAATTAACAGCATACACTTCCCTTGCCTCTTGCCCCCAAAATCGCCTGGTGTTGCTTTGCCTTTGCTTCCAGCCTCAGCTGCCAAGGTAGCACAGGTAGTTGGAATGGCAGGATGAGAAGCAGCACCAGCTCCACCAGCCCAGACAAAGCCCTGGGGAGTTATCCTGTAAATCACCAGTCCTTCCCTTTCTTCTGAGTTCAGAATAGTTCAGTAGTTCCCTTTCTTCTGAGATTTCATACTAGATGTAATGGGTCTATTTATAGTCTGGTCTAATTACAGATCACAGAAGGTGTGGTCCCACTCAAGCTCCTTATTTTTTTCTTTTTCCATTGGCTCTGGCAATCAAATTGCCATTGAATAATAGGGGTCAGATAATTAATCCAACAGAGAATGAGCCTGCCATAATAAATTACTTATTTACTCAGGAGATCAATGAGCTTTTGAGGTCACCCTCCAACCACATGATCTCCAGGTCTGTCTCAAGGGAAGAGGCAGTAGCACATGCCTGGGGAGAAAAAAGATAAGAGAATTGTGCCTTTTGGCATCAACTTGGTTGCATGTAGGCTAGCTGCACTGTGAAACACCTTAAATATGCCTCTCTGGAGAATACATTCTCCTAGCCTACTTATAATGATATAAAGAAGGAAAAGAGTTCTCATCTTTTTTTCCTCTTTTGCAACCTGCTGCCCAGAGAATTTCATTATCATTATGTCATTATGGTATTACTTCCCTTCATATAAGACAACACCAAAAATAAGTGCCAAATCCTCCTTCATGTATGGGTAGTCTTCTTAGTACCACCCATGTAAAAGTTTGCAAACTCCATATTTCCTTCGATCTGTCTGTAATATGAGCTCACCAAACTATGCCATTAGCATCAAGCTATATCCAAGCATCTGGATGTTCATTGAAGAAACATTTTATTCCTCCATTGCAGAAAGGCTCTAAAATCTGTTTCTAGAAGAAACAGAAAGCAGTAAAAGGGTCAGTAGATAACAATGGAATTAATTTTTATATTGCACAAGTGATTTTTTCCCCCCAGTTTTTTTGCCATATTTGCCTCAAAAGAGTTGTTTGTGAACTCAGGCTGTTTACTTTGGATTTCCTTGTACAGCTCTAATCTCAAGTCATGAAAAAATGAAATTCCTAGAAATCCTTCTTCACCTGACCAACACAATTTCATTGTTCCTTGTTACTTTTTTGGAAAAATAAAACAAGAAAAGAGAAAAATTAATTGGGGAAAAGTGCATAGTTATGCTTTAAAAACCATCTCAATTCATGAGACATTCCATGTATTCCAGTTAAATTATTAGAAGAACACATACTCAATGCTGTTCAGCTTCTAAAATCTTAGCGGGAAAATAACATTCTTTTTCAGCATCAGCTCAGTCCTTGCTTTGCAGCCCTTGGATAAACTAGAAGGCTGCAAGTAACACAAAAGGGAGGCTCAGAAGCACTGAAGGAATGACTGAGTTGTTTCTTTCTATAGTGAGTCTCCAAGGAACTGCCCAAATAAGCTGAGAGAAGATTTATGTGTCTGACAGTAGATGTTTATAAGAAAAGCAAGGCAGGAAACAGCAAAGGAGTGGGAAGAGTTCACTATAAATGCTTTATTCAAGTTTCTGGGCCAGGACCTGGAGGACTGGAAGAGATGAAGGTTTTTCCTTTAGGCTCCAGCGGAACGTGTTTCTAATATTGGCAGAATCAAGAAAATGAGTGCTACACAGTCTAATATAGAGGTGATAGATTTCTGTCCTCTTAGCTCCCTGCACACATTCAGAACACATATTCTGAGTGGGGAGGCAGTCTGACCAGCATGCAGTCAGACACAAACACATCAGAGTGCTGGGGGAAAACAGTAACTCATGGAAGAAAGGGGAAACTGCAACAGCATTCCCTATTCCTAACCCTATTCGTTAGCATGACTATTACAGGTTACAAACAGATAATCATCCCATGAGCTACAGCTTAAATCTGCCATTTATAAATTTTTTAATTCACATTTTTAAATTACACATTTCACTAACTTCGGGAGACAATAATTGCTATGACACTAGCTAGTCTTATCCCACCTGTTCACCTGAAATTTTAAGTGCTGAATAAAATGAAGACTACTAGCATTTAACCAGATATGCAGAATCCACAGAATATACATAAACTGATCTGAACAGTCTTTGAATGAAAGAAATTAATTAAGTACATTCTGTGAAAAAACCCAATAACTACGTCTTTCCTTTGGTTTTTTTGTTTGGTTGTTTTTTTTTTTTTTTTAATTTTTATATATTTTTGCACTTAGTAGCAAAAAACTAAGGCAAAATATGGATTTAAAAGAATTGTATTCTGAAAAAAACCTGTTCAATCAATCCTACGTAAAAACTGACTAAGAAGTAGAATGTTAGCAGGGTTGGAAAACAATGGTATTTGTAACGTTTGACTTGCTTATCATTCAGTTTCAACTGAGTAGATGCATTAAAGACTCCAAATGACATTCTTCTGATCAAGAACATTCTCCTTGTCCACACATTACACTGCCAAATTTCCCCAGATATTAGGTTAAAATATCCCTCTTTGGAGTATATTTCTAGTTGAATTATATCAGAGAAGTCAGGAAAAATAAAATTATGATCATGTAGAAGCAAGGTGTTTGTTCCAATTAAAATTATTTGAGCGTGTAATCCTTAGCAATGTGTTGCATGTCTTTAAAATCCTGGTACAGGACATAGGATGGGCTAGGAGGTCACCATGAATCTAGGGAAGAGACAGTGCTTTTGTGCCTTTCTCCTTGTTCTGTTAATTTCTGTGTGTTTGCAGTGCATAAGCCACAATACACAGCATTTTTAACAGGCTGTCCCTTGACATTTCTTCTTAACTGATAGTCCTGGGTGAGGCAGCACAGAACAAATTCTGGGAAGAGAATGGGAAAAATTGAAATCAGCATCACAAAGCAAACAAACCAAACATGTGGAAGCAACAATGTGCATAGACATACACAGACAACAGGCAGACACACACATACATTGTTATTAAATTCACCTTGTGTCCTGCATAAGACCTTCATTCATTGTTATAATAAAGCCATAAAATTTCTTCCCTCAACCAAATCTAAAATTGTGTTTTGAAGCTGCCTTCTTTCTGGTCAGGGTATTTTGTCTGCTCAGTTTCTTGCTTTTCCTGTCTGGGATAATAGGACACACTACCAAGAAAATGCAAGAGAAAGTTTTGTACCTTTGTGCTGGATTTGGGCAGAAGGCTGAGACCTGCTGTGCACACCACAGCGCTGCTCTTCCAGCATAACTATTTTGACAAAAACACTGTTGGGAAGATGAACACGGTGACAGATGATGGGATTCTTGAGTTCACGGTCAAGCATAACAGCTGCCATGATTACCAGGATGAGGCACAAACAGCCACATTCATCTGTGGTGCAAATCCATTGATGTCAGCAGATGAAAATGGCTCTGAGACATGTGGCTGCTCTGCTGTAGGTTTGTTTCTGAGGAAAAGGAGGGTAAGCGGTAGAAAAAAAAGAAAAGCATAAAATAAATATGCAAATTGCAATCTAATATGCAAAGTCTGTAGTTCGTTGCTCCAAACACTCCAATAAATAAAGAAAGCTCTCAGTTTGGCAACATATTTGCACATAACACTGTGTACTTTCCACATAAAGCCTTCCAAGTCAACTGGCTAATTATTATTATTATTTTCTCTTCTGCTGTTAGAAAAGCACCTTCCACAAAAACAAGAGCCTTGTTTTGTTGATTTCTCTGTGAGGATTTATACATCGGATTAATTAGCAGTTAGAACAGGATTCACTCCCTCTCACAGCTTCCATTCTCCCATTAACAGTCTGTGGCTTGGTGCTAAATCTCAGAAGACAGTCCTGCTATTTACTATTCTGTTTAGTGTGGGATTGCTAATTCTTATCTGTTAAAACACAACTGATGATGTTAGGACAGTCAACAAGCAAAGGCAGTTTGTAATTACTAGTCGTAATGCCACTGTTGATCCCAACACTTTCGTAAACTAATCATCTTTCTTTTTATTTCATTCCTAAGTATTAAAGCACTATAAAAGAACACTTAGTATGAGAGTTTGGGGAGAACAACATATTTTTTATTTGTATTCCTAATTTTGTTAACTACAGTCTTAATTTGGAAATAATTTGCTAAATGTGTTCTTTGCACATTGTTGTCCCTCTTTGTGTGCTTAATTCCTCAATAATGATTGTGCATTAGAGAAGGGCCATTTTAACATTCCTAAGTGGTGACACCAGTCTTGCCCCTCGTTCATACCCAGCCCAGACTCAAATATATTTGTGACTTGACTAAAACATACTGCACTTTGCCTTCAAGCCATCTGTGTGAGGATAAAATCAGCATCCAGATGAGATTGCTTTAACTGCAGCAGGATCGGACTAAAACTACTCCAACCTGAGAGAGTGCATATAGAGCTGAGCAGGACATGTCACATCCTGCCTCCGTATCTGAAGCATCAGTGTCTGACAGTGTCAAACAGCTCAGCTGCCTGACAGGCTGCCAGAGGAGCTGCAAGCAGCAGCTCAGCAAGATCTGGTGCTCCCACTGCACCCTGCAGCAGGGTTCTCCAGGCAGGTCCACAAGCTGCAGCAAGCTTTCCTCAGCAGCAGGGACAGAGCTTGTCTGCAGAGCAGCATACTTGTGTTCTGGGCCAGCTGGTTCCTGGGGACAACCCCTTGGGACCTGTGCCTCTGGTGACACAGTTGGCTTGTGCCCAGCTTGCTCACAGGGCTTGTGGAAAAGCGCTGGTCTGCCTCTTGCACCACTCTAAGGAATCCCATTCTTAAAGCTTTAAACACTGCAAAGGTTGCAGTGATGCTGGGTGAGTCGCTTTCCTTCTTTTCCCTTGTTTCCCCCATCAGAAATGATAATATTCCCCTCTAGCAAAAATACAGAAGGATGATTCAGAAGACAATATCTCTTTCCAAAAGCCAGCCACGATAACAAGAAACTTAGACATCCCAGGTGCATTGAACTGAATGTTAGGAGATTTCCAGACAATTGCATTTCCAGCTTCAGCTCCATCCAAGGAGAATATTTAACACAGATAAAGAGTAGGATTCATACTTGATTTTGCTTATATCAACAAAACTAAAATCTAAACTCAGTTCATTATAGTTAATTGCAGAAGTCACACTAATTTCAAATTGGATGCCAAAATGAATGCCTAATGAAAGACTTAATAATCTGCATTTTAAACATGGCACTGGGTACCTGTCCTGTGCAGAGATGCAGAAATTTTAACCTCAGAAGATATATTTGCTCTTGCCTACACATCACCATTAATTATCACCCAAGAGGTTTTTTCTGTACTTTTTTTCAATTTAAAGACAAAAACAAAAGCCCTTTCAAGAATTAAATATCTGACCTTTTCTAAGGGCTGCTTATATTGTGTGAATTATGCTCTTCCATAGATTTTGATTAACTGTAGTATAAACTCTTGTGAATAGCTCATAACAAATATGAGGTTATTAATCTTAACTCAAAACTTTAAACTGCTCCTATTTTTAGTAGTCTAGGACCTATCCATTAGCAAACAATTAGAAACATATATAATGTTGAAAGTATTCCTGTACCCAGTTTGACCAAAAGGGGAGATTATGGGTCAGGTTTTAAGAAAACTGTGGTCCCAATAAATTGGCAAAATGTATTGGTCTTTCAAAATCCAGTTTCAAGCAATAACTGATTATCAGGAGTGAACAGTAAAATTTATACACATATGCATCTAAGTGGGATTTGTACATATTTTGAAGTCTGCTTTTTTTTTTTTTTTTTCAGCAGGAATAGGGGACTAGAAGGGCGCTATTCAGGTTCATTTTTAGACCGAACTGATTAACTGTATAACAGACCTTAACAGTTAAAACCTGGCTGTACATCCACTTTTATCATTATCTCAGCCTTTCTACAGCGAGCCAGTTCCTGCAGCCTTCCATTAGAAGCTGAAGAGTTTTCCTGATTTTCGTTTCTTTCTCATTCTGTGATTCTGTGATGCGTTCAGTATCCTACTTATTTGGTCTGCCATTTTCTTTCTTGTTTTCCTTATCTCCACAACAGTTATAACTTTCTACTAGTCTGACACGTCAGTAGCTAAACTATTTATGGGGATTCCTTTCATTTACTAGCAGTAAACTTTGCAATGCTTCTGAGTTTGTCTGAAAATAAAAATAATCCAAACATCATGAATAATCCAATAAATAATTAACAATTTCTGGACTGTAGATGAGAATTTTTAAGGAAATTTCATTAAAAAAATCTACAAAGAAAGTGTTCAGATTTGCAAAATAGATCATTAAAGCTATATCTGCCTTCTATGGCAGGAAAAAAAATTGGCTAAAATATATCATCCATCTTTATCTGCTCATGATCTGCACTACACCAGGTGCAATCTCCTATGTAGTCTGCTTATGGACTCTGTCCATTATTGTTTCATTTTAATTTCCTACTTAAAATAAAGCAATGATGATTTTACAATAATAATCACCTGATCTTCAGGTGAGATTTAGCATATACTTTCCATTATTATCATACCCAAAGAAACTGCACTCACTACTGTTGAGGAATAATCTGCTTTACAGTGGTTCAGGTTCATTAATGACTGTGTTCTTTCATGGATACCTGTGAAACCCCTGAGCCATGTTGATATTTTGATACATAGAAAGCTGCAAGTAGATTTAAGGCTCCTCGAGAAATGGAGACAACATGAAAATTCACAGACCTCTATTTGGCGACCAATCTGAAATACAGCAAGAGAACCCAAAAGCATCCCTTTCCAAATGAAATTCTTAGAGCAACTTTCACATTGTGCTGTGCTATAAATCTTCGACACCCCAGTATTAAACTTCTGCTGTGGGATTAAATGTGTGCACCAGCAACAGTTTCCAAGCAACATCAAGACCCCCATCACGAGTACACACCACTCGACCTTGAGTGGACAGACAGACAGACAAGATCTGGGTTTCCTACTGGGACATTTTGTGGCATTTATCTCTAGGATGCTGATGGCTTGTTCAACTCTCAGGTGCATCAGGTAGCACAGCTACCTTCCATACACACAACTTAGCCAGAAGGAAGTACAACAGGTAGAAATTATTGTACCTTTTTCTACTCCTTTGTCAGTCCAGTCACATATACCTACATTTTTTACCATAACATGTACAACCTTTTTACAGGGCAAAAATAAACTCTGCAATTCTGTATGGCATTCACTGAATTTCCCTCCCAACTGCTCTGCCAGTGCCAAATTGAATTTAACTCACATGAACTGATATGAACATCTTTCCCTCAAGAAAAATTTTCTTTTGTTCTGAAGTTTCAAAGCATGCTATTTCTTTGTACACTGTAATCTCTCTGCATTACTGAGAGCAGATCACTTCCTGACACGTCTTACAAGACTTATTTCCTCATCCATAATGCTTTCAATACCAGTGGTATTGAAATCATTATACACTGTGCTCATGGCTTATAGATACATTACCTGCTAACTGCGCAAGAGACTCTCCCTTACAGAGATTAACTTGTTTTGACAGGAATCGAAGTTAATGTCATCAAGTAGCAATAAGTGGTTGATCAACTGTTGGTAGCTGTGATGCTGTGACTTCCTCAGTCACAACCCATCACAGCCCACTAGTGACAATTTGATTCACAAAGCCCAGCTAGTTGAACTGGAAGTGTAGTTTGGATTTTGTGGGACAAATCAGGTGGCACTGTTGGAGGTTGATTTTTTTCCCTTTTCCTTCTGTGGAATTTTTCCCCTTGTTATGCTAAGAATTTGTGGCTACATCCTGGCTCAGATAGCTAGTAACAGGGAGAGGGGGAACACGGAAAAAGGAGAGGTGGGACAGGGGCCTGGGCTCTCTCGCTCGCTCGTGGAGTGGAGTGGAAGGAAGACGGCCAGGGCTCCTACCGAGCATCCTCTCCGCCATCCCAGCGCCGGGAGCCACGTTCCCTGCTGTCAGACACCGCTCTGCTGCCTTCCCGCTTCATCCTCCTGCCTCCGGGCACTGTGCCGAGCACCACGGCCGAGCCCGTGAGGGGGAGCGGCTCCTCCATCGCCCTCAGCCCTGGGCCGCCGCCGCCATCCCCCAGCCCCTTCAGCTGAGCGAGCCCTGCCCTGCCCACAGCACCGGGAACTGAGCGCAGGGAGAGGGAGCCTGTGGCCAAAAGGGACTGGAACTGAGCTACACTGCTCTGCTCTGGGCTCAGCTTTTATACCTGATGCTGTTTCTGCTGTTTGCCTTCTTACATATATCAGTAAAGAACTGTTATTCCTATCCCCGTATCTTTTGTCTGAAAACCCCTGATTCCAAAATTATAATAATTGGAAGGGAGGGAGTCGCGCTCTCCATCTCAGGGAAGGGGCTCTTGCCTTTTCTTAGCAAATACCTGTCTTTCAAACCAAGACAGGCACCAAAGCAATTGACCTAAAATTTATATATTAGTATATATGTGATTTAAAAAAAAATAAACACTAATTTTGATACAAAGAAGATGACAGAGACTCTCAGAAGAAAAAGACTGTAGGAAAGTCACAAAACACTCATTTTAATTCTTGTATCATCACTTGTATCACAACTCTTCAAATCCACATTGTTAAAGATATTCATCAAGATACATTTACTACAGTAGTGTCAAATCTCTTACAATTATGTTGCCTTTGCACCTCTCGTAGGGACCACATATTTTTACTTTGCTAAATAATTACTTCGCTAAATAATTACTTCAGGAACAGTACACTAAACTTATTGAGATGCAGTCTGCTCTAGTCACCAACGTCTGGCAGACCTCACCAAGGTGTATTCCTTCTTGTTATGACTTACACTGGTCTATAGCTTTCCATATTTAAGACCCTCTGTTTTTAAGGCTCTTCTGACATAACAAAAATATTTAGAATTTTTGAAGAACACTGTAAGTATTTATAAAGTAAAATTAGTTTGTGAGAAAAAGTCCTGTTCTGAAATCTCTGATTCAAAAATATTATTTAAAAAGTGTCCCATTTTGACTTCTGAGCTTCCAGTTGTGGAAACTAATATGTGTGTTTGATAAATTCACACACATTTTCTAATCATCTGTTTGTGATCATTTAAAGATTTAGGCTTTTGTCCACAGTCAAGCTGAGGACATTTTCTTTGGGTAATCATTTATTCTCATAAAATGGAGAAACTGTCTTCATTCTTGTGTAAATAGCAAAAGAGCCAACAGATACTATTAGGAATCTCTGGAGTAATCTTCTGGTGTTATGTACTATCAATTCCCAGTACAGGGGCACGAAGACAGACTGAGAAAGCTGTGGCTTCTGTCACTACTCGTAGCTCCAGACATCAGGGGGTGTGTGTGTTGCATTACAATGGTGAAAACACACCTTTTCCCTAAGTTCCTCTGCCCTCCCTCCCAAAGTACAGGAGGGCTCTACTCAGCTTCCTAAACTGCATTTTAGAATTTCTCCATCAAACCTCTGTTCAGCTATTATATAGACAAGACATAATTAATGAAGCATTTTAACCAACAGAAAGCTCATTCATGAATTTATCTTGATAAGTTTCATCTCAGTTTTCTGAGATGACTGAAATGAGAGGTCAAGGGGTGCCTTAGGAGATGAAAGTGTCACTTATTGTAACCATCTGCAACATAAATGATTTTAAATCTCAAGATATAGCTATGCAAGAAGAATGAGAAGCAGCAACGCAGACAAAGTTAATTTTTTCTCATTAATACATATGTACATTTATGTGTATATGTCCTCAATATTTGCCCTGCTTTAATTGTTTTAGTGAACTAAAAAGGCATGTGTTTCTAATTACATGGAGATAACTGCTGTTCACACTACAGGGATCCTTTGTTTAACAGCAATACTTGCTGTGCTTTGAAGGATGTTGGAGAAATACTTTTGAAAGAATAAAGTCACAAAACTTTGTTCAGTAAAAGCAGTGGGTAACTTTAAAAATAATGCAGCTGACTTTTTTTGTTCGGTTTAAAATGGATTTAAAATTTCAGATTTATTTTGATATGTCTGATAAAATTGTCCTATCTTTAACTCACATCTATATTTTTTTTAGCATGTGAAATAGATTAATAACTTAAAAATTATAAAATAATTATGAAATAATCAAAGCAGGTGTATATGTATCATGAATCAGTCTAAAAAATGTGCCTCTTAATAGCAGCATCTAACAGGACGTGTTGTCCATGGTAATAGCACTAAATTCTATTATAGTTGGGTGCAAATGCAGCAAATAGTTATGGTTTCTCTTTGAAGAAAAAATCACATCAGTTGGAACTTCATGATTTTATTTCCTTTCTCTGTTCAGTTAATGGTGTCAAGCAACCATATGTAGTTAACAGCAACAATGTAAATATTTGCTCCACTTCAAATGAAAATAGTCAGATACAGTTATCAAAGACATTAATATGTATTTAATGAGCTCACAGAAATATCCCCTGGTTTTCCAAGAGATGTGAAAGCTGCCATAATATAAACTTTCTCCAAACTATGATCTCTCCAGAACAAACAAGACATCCCCTGATTTAGTGAAAACTTCAGTGTCTGCAACATTAATGTGAGAATGCTGACAAAACATAATCCCCTCAGTAACCTGCGCATTACTGAGACTACAGAGATAAAGTCAGTTTTATGATTTTGAAAAATAACAGGCAGCTCTGAAGAATGAACCAACCAATTATGTCCTGAAGCAACCAGTGTGACTTTGAATAGAAATAAGGCATTGTAAGGTTATTTAACACAATATTTCAAAGAGAGTGTGACGATTTGCTCATCTTCTGCATGTAGTCAGTGTTTTCTTTTTACAGTGCAGGATATCGTGCTTAAATAATTGTTGACGTTTAATGCACATGGTGTATATATTCTGGAATATAATAATGATTAAAGGAGTTGCCTGGGCCACTGGAGACATTATGTGTCATTGACAGAATGCCAGAAAAGAGAAAGCCAACAAACCAAACTCTCAGAAAGTGTTCTATAGTGAATAACAACCGTCCTCCTGTCACCTTAAGATGAGAGGAAGGTTAGAGAACAAAAAAATCCTGTCTACATTCTAGCTGAGGGACTCTTAGGAAGTGTATTCTTTATACTTTGCCCCCTTCTGCCAACCTTGATTAGTGATCTCCAAGGAAACAATGACAGCTCTGTAGATTTGCTGTCCACAGGTTATGTTGCCAGAAATGTTCTCACTCATGAATATGTTGTTTAGCCAAAACATCCAAATTATATTTCAATAAGAGTTTCCTAGTTTTTATAATAGAGCTCATATGTGGATATCATCTACCGCAGTTACACCTTGAACTTCTGTATTTAGGAAGGAACAGTCTATTGGTAGACAGATTGTGGAACAGATGTCGCTTAGATACATCTTTTCCTGAATAATATCAATTCAGTCAAAAGGATTTACACATTTTTAAGGTTAGAAGGAAACATTAGGATAAAGTAATCTGAAATTCTGTGTATACAAAAAACCACTTCTGTATGTAGCACATATAAAATGAGCTGATAATGCTAGAAATATTTACCATCCGTCTAGAATTTTCTCTCTCTAATATCAAGTTACATGGCATCACCTCTGCGAGACAGAAACATTTGTATTTTGTGAAAGGGAAACAGACAGACGGATACATAAATACACATGGAGCTTGGACATAGCACAGCACATGGATTTATGCTGTCACCTAAGCAGAATTGAGAAATATCTAGTTGCCATATCCATTTCAATGCCCATTCAACAGAATCTCATTGCCAGTTAAAGCAATGGATATGGATATGGATATTAATATGGATATGGATATGTATCAACCATCTCTTTGAAAGATGATGGTGTAAGTCTCTGAGCATCTGACACAACTGCTGTGTCATGTATTTCCTTAAAGTCCAGCACTGAAGAACAGCATGGACTTTTTAACACAGTTTCCCACTACTGTTCCCAAACTGAAGCAAGTGGGTCATCTTTATGCAGAGCATAGTACCATGGCATAACTTGGTCTTTGAATTCCTTCAGTTCCCCATTTCCCAGTGCTTGAAAATCTCCCTCCAGAAAGGAAAAGTCACCACTTCCTCCCAAGTAGATTAGAAAAATAGTTTATTTTAAAATGGTGGTATTCTCCCTGCTTCTGAAAGTAGAAAGCAACCTTAGAGTGAGAAATGCACTATACAGTTGTCAAATAAGACACCTTAGAAACCACAGTGGGGAGTGAGGGAAATTAAAAGGGCCATAAGAATGCCTTTGCTGAGGGCTACATCTCCCTCTTTCTACTCAGAAAGAGCTATTCCAAAACCAGGCAGAATAACTGGGATTCAGAGAAGTCTTTCATGACCCTTTTACCTTGTTAGTTAAATAGATCTGTGAATTCACACTGGTGTCACTACCCTTGGGCTGTGGCAGTCCTGGGATTTCTAGGAAAGGTAGTAAAGCCCGAAGATGGAGTGTATAATTTTTACCTAAATTTCTCTGGACCGGAGGGAAGGGCACATTTTCTACAATGATTTTTTTTTTTTTTTTTTTTTAATGTGAGAGGCCAGAAGGGAGTGTGATAAGGGATCTAGTTGCAGGGCTTGGCAGTGAAGCAGAAATAAAGACAGCAGTTTTGGCAGTAATTCTAGTTCACTTACCCAGATAGTGTTTCCATGATTTTTTACAACTACTTCCTTTTTCATGCCATTGAGTTTTCTAGTCTCTAACGCTACTTTTCTTTCAAAGTAAAGACAAGTACCTTAAAAACAAGTACTTTAAAACAAGTACCTTATTTCCCATAAGCAAAGGAGACAGGGCTACACAACTAGTTATATTCCCACTAAATGGACAAGGAGAAAGATTCATGTGCAGGTTTCTCTGTGTGATAACTGGAGAGGGCAGACTCAGTCTGCAGTGGTTTCTGCATTAATATCCCCCAAAGTTACCTTTTTAAGCTTCTTCTGTTTAGCCTTTCTCATCCTCTCCTTTCATTTCAGTGCCTGAAAGTAAGACTTGCTTTTGAAAAGGATTTTCTATTCTATTCTATTCTATTCTATTCTATTCTATTCTATTCTATTCTATTCTATTCTATTTCTTCATTCAATCTGCATAACCCTAGTAAGATCAGAAATTTAACTTAGACTTCCATTAGTCTTAAACTCAGTGCATCACAGGTTTCTTGATTTGGGATGGATTCATTTCTCATCACTTAATCAATGTCTCAGTAACAGCATTTTTCATCTTCTGCATCAAGGATTTCTCCTCAGTTTCTCATTTTTGCTTTTTCATGAGCCCTAAAGTTACCATCCATCAAAATATTAAAAAAGTAGAATCAAATAATCACAGAACCATATAGATTGGAAAAGACCTCTGAGATCATTGAGTTCAACATTTGACCACCACTTTGTCAACTAGATCACAGCACTGTGTGCCGAGTCCAGTTGTCTCCTGAACACCACAAGGATGGTGACCTCACCACCTGCCTGAGCGGTTCATTCCAATGTTTAACAACTCTTTCCACAAAGTAGTTATCCCTGATATCCATACTGAACCTTCTCTGTCACAACTTGAGGCTATGTCCTCTCATCCTAAGAGTTATTAAGTATCTCAGCCTATTCCTCCTCCTTGGTGACTATGTTCCCCTCTGTTTCCAATAAAGATGGAGATTTTCCTCAGATCTCCTTTTGTTAACGTATTTATAAAAGCACTTACTATCTTTCACAGCAATGAGTTCTAGTTTAACTTCCACCTTTCAAATTTTCTTTCTACATGATCTTATGACATCCTTATACTCTTCCTGAGTTGCCTGCCCCTTCTTCCAAAAGTCATAAACCTTCTTTTTTTCCCAAGTTCCTGTGAGAGTTCCATATTCAGCCAGGCTGGTCTTCTTCCCCAATAGCTCCTGTTTCAGCACATAGGGCTGGCCTGCTCCTGCACCTTTAAATCCTAACTTTTTAATAGCCCCATCTTAATGTATATTGCATTAAGATGTACAGACAATTTCATTTTCATTCTTAACACTTTCAGTCAAGAAAATTGGTGGTCATCTGTGTAAGGGAATCAATGTTATGTTATATTACTAATCAATGTGTACTAAATAACTGAGAATTCAACTTCTAGGTAAAATGAGACTGCATGAGCTGGCTGCTAAGTCATTTCCTTGTTCAATGTTAAGGTAAATACATTCTTTAACAGGCCTGGTAAAAAAGTTAACATAAAACTGATCCTGCCTTTTTCCATTAACTTTTACACTTTCAGCTGTTTAACCTCTGCAGAGGAAGATCCCCAAGAGGGTGTATCTGTTTAAAAAATTCTCATCCAGAATTTTTCAAACTACAAACTATTCTATCATTGAATTAAGTGTATACAGCATTAAATATGCTGAAATAACAAAATAACACAATTACGCATTGAAATATTCATAAAAAGCAATGTAATTTTTCCTTTCAAAATTAAAAATGTGGCATCACCAAATTTTTACTTCATAAGAAAATTATTTCATATATAAATGGATACAATCTAGAAATGTTCAGGCAATTGCATTGCTTCATTGGCTGAACATTCCTAAGTACATTATAATTTAGGTCTTAAGATTTAATTAGCAGAATATAGTTTGGGCAAATGAACAGCATGGAGGTTCCAAAACATGAAATCCTAAAATAGGAACTCATAAATCTTCCTGCTGTGGTGCACATATGCAGCTGTACAGTATCTGACGGATTGAAAACTCTGCCTGAGAACAGCATTAAGATTCGCAGCAGCAGAGGAACTCGACTGAACAAATTTCATAGGGCAGCAGGAATTTATCATGTTTGTTCTGTCAATGTAACTCACATCTTACTCACTAAACCCCATAAAGGAGCACAGGAAGCAAAGAGAGAAAGGCAGAGGAGAGAAAATGGAGTGATATCAAACAGGGATTTTTTTAAAGAGATTTATACATAAGCTACTTTGAGACTACATTGCTTTCTCGAGAAAGCAAGAAAATGTAAAATAAAAGAACCATTAACTAGTATATTGTTTTTATTTTGCACTATGTTTCATGACATAGTGCTTTCTGAGGTGCTCTGTCAAGATACCAATTCCCAGACCTTTTCAAAGGTGTGCATACAGTATTTCCACTTGAAAAGAAGTGGATCATAAACCCATAAGGTGCCCTCCTACAGCAATCACTTTGACAGCTCTTAGGACAATAGCCAACATAAATGTTTTCTTCAGAAAAAGGATATAAAATGAGTCTATCCAATATTTCCTGTTCTTGTTTGGTTTTTGTTTGAATCATGGAGCCTAAAAAGCAGTCTTCCTTTCTGGATAAGATAGATTTCCCCTGTGTAATTGGCACGTAGAGGTATGAAAAATCATACCTTGATTGGCTTCAAGATCATGATATAAACCCAAGATCAGAGGAGTCCATGAGAGAAACCTTTCTGCCCCCACACCCATCTGAAGATGGAAAGTAACCATCCTTGGTAAGCCTTATTTATCAGGGTGACAATATTGTTTCAACCACAAATTCTACCAGCTAGGTTTTATCACTGAGGGTAAGACATGTTTTGGAAGTGTAAAGGTGAGAGAGAACTGCTGGTATTGAACCCCAAAGGATGTCTGAGGACATGTGCAGGATATGGCATGGAGCAAATGACTTGAAGATTATGACTAACAAATAAGACTTAGTACCAATCTCCAGATCAGCATAGCATTGTGTATTGACTCTTTGGAGCACAAACACTGTCCTATGAAATATTCGAATCATGCCTGTGTAGACAGAGGTCCCCAAAGGTGCTTGTTCATTGAAATAGCAGTGCTGTGAACTTTGCAGTCAATGTCATCCAGATAGTTACCAGCACAGAGTTCACTGTAAAGAGATGTGACAGATGGTGACTCTAGTTCCTATAGGACAGCAGGAGCAGAGCTGATATCCCAGTACAAAGCCAACTATCTGAGCATCAGCATAGGACCTGACAAAGCATTTCTTCACAAATGAGTTAACCAGATACAGAGGGAGAGACAGTCTTTGCCAGGAGACTTAGGGCACAGTCTATGCCTCTCAGTGCAAAGAAGCTCAGGTATTAAAGTCTGTATAACCTGCAGAAACAGAAGCAGGAACAGCTGCTTCTAAGCTGCTACAGAGCAATCAAGCCAATTAGAGAGGTGCTAAAGACCAAACAATTTTCTCTACATGGTGCTGTCACATACAAGTCTCTGTTAACAGCTCTGCACCATGCTCCATTTTCCTCTGTATTGGTGTCCAAAACCTGCTCCTGTCTTAAGTGGATGGTGCTTAGCCATGGCTGTGCAGTGGCTAAACTCCAGGGTTCCACCCTGCGGTCTTAAGATTCTTGTACATAAATAGATTTGCCCGATTTTCATGTGTTTTTTTAATGTGCCTTTCTTGTTTTTCTAAACAAAAAGATAGCAGTGGACCCATAATTTCAAGGACTTCTTGAACTGTATCAGGGGAACAACGTCTCCAAAACCACAGAAAGTGGATTTGAAATTCAAGGAGCTGCAAGGCAGGAATAATGTAGCAAGAAAAGGTTCAAACCTTAATTTTAATGAGAGAAAGTCTTTTTGTGTTATCTAATTCAAATCTTTGTGCCTCTTATTGACATCTGACAAAAGATTCCTGAGCTAAATAAATGAGCTCTCAGACCGATTTTAAGCGAGATTAGGTGTTTCTTGGTCCTTTTCTTGAGAAAACATTGCTTTTGACTAATGTCTTAGAATCTATCTCACAGCGATCACAACAGAGAAAATACAGTGAAGGAATCGTGTGGAGTAAAGCACATGCCTTCAGCTGGGTTTATAACAGATCAGGTCTTTCTGCTGTATAAAAAATGGAAAGTAAACTCAGTGAATGCTCTGTCTACCTGTGGAACTGTTTCTTTGATTCTAGAGTGGAATAAGTATTACTTCTAAACTTTTTAATTGACAAAGGTTGGTGGGATTTTTGCTTACTTGGTTGGTTTTTCCCCAAAAAAGGCTATTTTACGTGTAGGCTGTTCATACCTGTACAGAAAAAAACCACATAGTCTCGAAATTTGTCTTTTTTTTCAGATATTTTTTGAAGTACAGGCTAACTGGAATGTAAGAATCATCTAGAAAATAACTTCCTCACATGTTCATATGTGAGACAAAGCTGGGTACCTCACATATAAAATAGTACCTTATATTGTCAGAAAATGCAGATTGAGGGCAATGATTTAGTGAAAAATTACTCTGACCTATGTTGTGATGTTTCATTCCAGAACTTCCCTGCATATTTAAAAGCACATATATTTAAAAGCAGCATGAAATGTTTCCTTTCTGTGAAATTATTTCTTTTGAATTTTTTTAATATTCCTAAACATAGCTGTCCTGTGAGAGCATGCTGAACAGATTTATTTTGCCATTTAAAATGAGCAAATTTCACTAAATAGAGTGCAGGTATTTTCTGCATTTTAAGGAAACAAGAAGGATTGCTAGTCATTAACGTAAAAATATGACATTTGCAGGATATTCTTCCTAAAGGACATTCCTAAATGGGGAAAACAACTGGTATAGCTATAAAATAATAACCCACACCACCAGGTGTAAGTCATACAAGCTTGGAGCTGTAAGGTTCATTTTATGTTCATTCACCGGGTGTAGAGTTCCGAATCTCATTTCTTTCTGTTGCCTCATCTCAACAACCTCAGAGGTGCTCAGAAACACACTGAGAATAATTCACATGAAACACAAAGTAGAGCCAGGTTAGACCAATTTGTGGCACTATTTTCAACTGGATTCTTCTTTCTGTTCTCTCTGAACAAACTCTTCTCCTCTTGCCCATTCCTACTCTCCATTTTCTTTGATCCTGAACACAAATGAAAAGAGCAAAGCAAAAGCAAAGAAAATTTGCGAGTGGACTGCTTTTATTTCTGCTGTAACACACTGCCTGACCAGCTGCTGCCTGGCACTTTGGCAGTGCTCTGTGGCTTTAACAGTTTGAAGAAAAGTAGGTTAGCACCCTTGCTATTATTAATGCCTCATCAAAAAGGACACGAGAGCAATCAGAGAGAAGAAATGAGAGCAGGTGGGAAGGGAGATGTGGAATAAGGAAAAAGGTGTCAGGGAACCATTTATTCATTCTCTGATGACCAGCTAGTTCTTTTCCTCACCTCCAAGAATGAATAAGCTCTGACAACATATCCTGTAGTACTAATGACTAATTGCATATTATTTGGCTGGAATTCCTCTGTAATAATTCAAGATGGACAGTATACTATGTCATGATAAATGCTGTTAGGGACATAATCTTCTCCATTCTGCCAATTTGGTTTGTATTATGTCTAGAGAAAGATGTTTGCTGGAGAGGGAAAAGGAAGCACATCAGTTCTTCTAAATCCCATATCTTTCTGTGAGCCTCACATTTGAATTAGTTGTACTCATAGCCAATTAGTCAAAGGTGAGGGCTGAACTCTCAAAATTTGACAGGATGAGACAAAAGGCTGTTAGATTGATAAACCCATAAGGCACACAGTGAGAAAGAATAAGACTCACTGTGATTTAACAGATCATTAACCTACACAGCATAGATACTAGCTGGCCTAGAAAACTCAAAGAGGATATTATTTGCCTATTATCACACCTTTATTAAAAGGTACTGTTTGGTTTTTCCCAAGTAGATTGAGGACTAATCCTTCTTAGCTCCAAATAAAGGAAAGTTTTCCAAAATGAGATGGCATAATATAAAGATCAAAACAAAAACTTAAGGAAAAAAATTACCCACTGCCTACTACTACCCACTACTACTTTGAGGCTATTGTGACAACTCTGTGTTAGGTGGCTTCAGCAATTTCTGTCCCATGGTTCAGCTGTTAGCCAGACTATGTGAGAAGTAATAGTAGTGAAGTACTCTGGCTAAAACAGGAGGAGATTTCTGTCTCTATATCCCTTGTTGTCATGGTTCCTTGTAATGCCCAGCAAACAGCAGGGCAAGCATAACAACAGGCAAGCCACGGGGACAGGGAAGCAGCTCTTGACAAAAAAATGCTTAAACCAGCCGTGTTCCCTGGCAAACGTCTATGAAAGCACAGCCTCAGGGCATAATCATTGATGTGGCAGAGATACAGCCCAGCAGAGGAAAAGTGAGTGAGTCTGCCGGGCTGGCTGGCTGCATCGGTTTGCTGTGGAGACAGACAACTGTCAGGGCAAAGGCAGGAGAGATGCTGGGATCTACAGGTGAGATCTGGGGATCAAGGACATGGCAGGGCAAGCAAGAAGTGTATTGGTGGATCCAAAGAGGGGAGAGCAGGACTAGGCTATGCAAAAAAGCAAACTTTGGATGGGGGCAGCTATCTAGTCAACTGCACTCTGAAAAGGTGGCCTAGGGGTACATTTCCCCCATTTCTCTTAATGAAATTGCCATAAGGAGGTCTGAAAATCCAAGGGCTGCATATCGTGCTCCCTGCAGGTGGACTTTTGCAGCGCTTGGAGACCTAGGCTTCACAATGAGGCATCAGTGCCATGCTGCAAATAGAGTAAAAGGTGCGATTTCCAGGGTGACTCCTAACCCAGTGATCCAGTGGTCTCCCCAGAAGTTGTTATTTAGGTGAAGGAACAGAGAAATGCAGTCCAAAAATGGGGAGAAGTTGTTTCTATGAAAGACACAGGTGTGAGTTCAGAGATTTCCTACACTGGATTCATCACAGAAGAAAGCATGTAATAGAACTTAAATAGTAACTTAAATCCATTTAGCACTCAGTCAGTCAATGGGGTTAAGTTGAATTAACCTCAGTGTGTGGAGTTCGACTAATGAAGGCTCCAAAATTCCTTATACTGAACCTCTGGTAAACTTAAACTGACAGGCTTTTTGTTGTATTGCAGGATTTTTGTATACATGCTATCTCATAATCAATAGTTGTACTTTGCTGAAAAAAAAAGAATAAATGCTATGTGCTTTAGGGAATAAAGTGGGTTTAGCAGAATTGTTGAGCAAATGTAAAAATTCTAACTACTCAGCTTGTGCCCATGAATCCACAGTAATAAACTTGTCCAACTCCATGCATTCTCAGCAAGCTGCAAGACTTAATCTTTAAATATGTACACATATATATTTATAAATGAGACTGGTGAACCAGTTGCCCATTCATTTTGGGTTGGAAGAGGCTTATCTCCTCACAAAAGGGTAATCAACATGGTCTTCCTAGGACTTAGTGTACACAAAATACTTTCCCATTGATGTTGGACATCATGGCAAAACCTGAAATTAACCACTAGAACGAGTCACTTCAGTCCCCACTGCTTATCTCTATCAACAGCATACAATAAAATTGGAAGCTCCACTGTCCAAGGTTGAAATTGATTTCCAGGTAATATAACATCACGCCAACTTAAAACTGCTTCCCATAAAGCTTCTCTAGTGTGATGCTTCATTCTTTAAGGATGAAATAGGGTGTGAGTAAAAGGGTTCCTAGCTTTACATACTGCATTTGTCAGATTCACTTTCTGAATACTTTTTATGCAAACTTTCATCTTGTGAAGAAGGAAGGAAAAAGGATTTTTCCAACCGTTTTTACATACAACTGCATTTATGTACACACATATACAGCTTCAAGTTTGGGAATCACTAAGAGAGGGAACCCACAAGATGCAGAAAGCTGCTTTCTGGGCCACCTAAAACATGGCTGATTGCAGCTGTAGGAACAAAAATTATATATACTTAGGGTTTTTTTTATTTGGACTTATGTTTTATATTTTTATTTATTTTAAAAGCTCAGTACACTGTCAGTCTTTTTTTATTCTTTGTACAGAAACTATTCATCCTATGTGCTATCTGACTTTTTTGGAGTTCATCTCCTAAATACAGTTTTAATGTTTTGGACTTGCTACCCAGGGATTATGAAGTCTTGAGAAAATAGATGAACATCATTCACTTCTATGAAATAGGAAGACAATGAGCACAAAGTAGCAGAGACTTTCTTTGGGCATATAGCTGATGGATATATTTGTAGCCATTTGGATATACCTTGAGAAGAGTTGTCATTAGATAATCTCAACTTCCTCTATGGATTGAAGTTTGCTTGTGTGACTTCACCTCCTGTAATGAATGGGAAAAACAGTAACGTCTACACTGTTGTAAAGGATATTTATGTTACACTCCAGAAAGGAAGTTCTAATGGATTGGATTCTTTGGAGAACTTTTGGAGTCACTCTCTCAGTAGATCTTCAGGAAGAGGCTAAAGAGGCATGCCAGGAATACCACAGGTGTGGCTGATCCTGTTGTGAGGCACATGCAGAGGTGAGCTGGACTCCCTGGCATTTGATTCTGTGTCCATTTATCACGAGGGCCACAGGAACTCACTCCCCTCCTTACTCATTGTCCTCAGCCTCAGGATGCTGCCAAGGGGAAGCGGGAGGTGCAGCCCCATTCTGGAGCCTCCCTAAGACTCAACAACGGGCGTGTGGAAATCTGCCACAATAATTTACACAGTTTGTGCCCATCTTTTTCTGTAGTATTTGTCTTCTAAGGGGGAATAATTTTTCTGAGCCAATAACAAGCTGTCATGCACGTTTACTAAAAATAAAGCATTTGACCTTGTAAATTGATGTTGCAGTCTTTAAGGGGGGAGGCATTGCTGGTTGTTGTTCCAGGGCCCACCAAAGGAGAAAAGAAAAGGCTACTGTCTCAAGTACTAATAAAACAACAAATTCACACCAAATCAAGAAAGATGTAAGAGTACCTGCATCCTCATAGATTCAGAAACAATGCCAGATGAGATAGATATTCTAGAGGATAAGAGACAAAGATTTATTCAACAAGTTGCAATAGTATTTTTGATTAGGTTGAGAATGCAGGCACTTGCCTAGAATATTTTGGATTGATTATTTATTTAATAATTCAAAAATTCACAGTAATAACAACATCCAAAAGAGACCTCGACTGAGCTCTGTGGGCAAAAGAGGGACATGGGTCAATAAGATAAACAGCTGTTAAATGCCCCTTTTTGTCAATAAAACACCTTCAGAAGCTATTCTGCCAGACCCACTATTGGTGGTTAAAAGACATTCTGAGCCACTACTATCTAGCCCTGTAATTTAGACGGACAATGCATTACTGCAACAACAACAGAGAGAGAGTGACACTGAAAGACATGAAGTTGGATGCCAGTAAATGCCTCAAAATTATTTATTATTAAAGCTTAGCAGAAAAGGGAGAAATGTGAAGACTGATGCCAGAAATCAGATAAACAATTAGTAAATATAGCTGGACTACGCCACCATTTCCTATCACCTTCATTCAAGATGCTGCTTACAGTAACTGAAAGTGATAAAATCTGGCTTACTGTATTTTAGAAAATCCTTTTGAAGTTATGTTCTGATGTATTTGCCTTTCTACAGTCAGACTGAAATAAATTTGTGAAATGTGAAGCTACACAGTTCCAGTGAGTGATTAACTGAAAATGCTTCTTCATTACTTTGATACCTAGTACATTACATGGCTACTAGTTAAAATTCAGGGAGATAACTACAGTAGCCAGTTGTTGAAAAGAGCTGAAAATGTTAAAACATGACCTCTTAAAAAAATTTTGTCCTCGATCCATCTTATATTGTCCTGCTATTCCATTTCTATTTGCAAATTCAAATGACCACTGAAATAAATATTACTCCACAGAAGGAAGTAAAGGCCATCCTCACCATTATTAAAACGATCTTTTCTTTTTCTTTCTAGTTTTTTCAAAATGTTCCCTAGGAAATGCTGATGTGCCACATGACTCTAAGATGCTACCTCTTCTTTCCACTCTTCTGCTACAGCTGATAATCTGACTAGAAATAATAAAAGATAATTATAAATAAAAGATAATTAAATGACTGCTGCCTGAAGCATAGAAATATTTTTGTCCATCAGTAGCTGTAGAAAAAAATCTTTTTTTTAAATTTGCATTTTACAGCTTAAACATTTTGGGGTTTATTATTTTTAAATGAAAAAAGGAACAAAAGCATTTCTACATCAAGCTCACAAATTATGTGGAGCAAATTGAGACATATTTTGGGTACCTGTCTGAGTAACAGCAGAAGCTGGTTCAGGTCCAGACTAAATTTCCTTTCTGTACAATGGATACAGAAAGGACATGGTAGAAAAGTACACCAAGGTTTTGATAACATGCCCAAAAGATGATAGAGAAAGCAAGCTGTTAACAAGAAAATTAAGCTCTGGAATATGATGCTAAGAGGCACTGAACAGTCGCCATCCTTACAAATTGACAAGAGTCAGCTGGAAAAATCTCTGTGAAAGTTAGTCTGATCTTTGAGCTGTCCCTGCTTTGGGCAGGAGGACACCCTTTCAGATCAGAGCTGTCTCATCTCTAGGATTCTCTGCTCACAACATAGAAATTAGAGCAAGGACAAGGGTCAGAAAACTGAGAAGTGGGAGGTGGCTGAGAATGGTTGAAAGGAAGAATCAGGGCTCCTTTCTCCTACCCAGTTCTGGTCACAATGCTTACAGAATTTTCTGGAAGACAAACTGTCATTATTATGCTGTGCTGTTTTCCGAGAGGAACACACATCGGTGTGTGGTCCATATCTTCCTGCCAGGTGACAGTATTCCAGAAAAAGATCAGGAGATTATTAGATCATAAATCTATGCTGCTTTAGATTAGATGTTGCTTTGTGAAGGCACTAGTGAGGGGAACTAAGGGACAGTGGATCAAATTAAGTAATTAAAAGGGTAAATTAAATTCATTAATTTAATTGAGGCAAGTAAAGGAGTTTCAAGACATGTCAAAGAGAGGAGTACAAAGTAAAAGGATCATAGAGGGATAAAAAGCAAAAGGATCTTGGAAACTTATGAGTTAGTTAACAATGGAACTTTAAAGAGAGAGAGGAGTTTTAAAGTTAAATTAATGCAAATTAGATCCAAGAGTGACAAAGCAAAGGAGTGGCTGAACAGAGGAAGAGGAAGAGGAAGAGGAAGAGGAAGAGGAAGAGGAAGAGGAAGAGGAAGAGGAAGAGGAAGAGGAAGAGGAAGAGGAAGAGGAAGAGGAAGAGGAAGAGGAAGAGGAAGAGGAAGAGGAAGAGGAAGAGGCATGGCTGCCCTGAGACAGCAACTTAAAAGAAGATGAGGATGCGAAAGACTAAGTCAAAGAGAGAACCAAGCAACAGCTGTAAAATCTTCCTTAGTTCATAGCCTAACAGCATCCAGTTCATGCCTAGTGTAGGGCCAATGAGATTGGTTGGAGTGCAGAGCTAACAATGCCAAGGCTGTGGGTTTAATCCTCATATGGGCCATGCACTTAAGAGCTGGATTCAATAATCTTTGTGGGTCCCTTCCAATTTAGAATATTCTGTGAAGTGTGCTGAAACCTTCCAGATACTGAGAACTTGTAGTTCTCTTCGACTGTAGCCCACTACTGGCTACCTTAAGTGCTGACAAGGCATAAATTGGAAGCAAAGGTATTCCTCTTTGATTTGCTCAGTACGTTCAATGCATATTTTTAAGAAACATTAAAAGTTATGAAGTGGGCTACATTTATATTTCCAGCCTATGTCATACAAAAGTTTTGTATCAAGAAAATTTACTCTTGCACCCTTGAAAGTCTGCAGGGGTTTGTGTTTTCTCACTGAGCCTGGAAAGCTTTGAAAATTACAAGTGGAGAGTTTCAAGGTCGACTAACACTTGACCTCACTGATTTCTATGGACTCCTCACCAGCGAAAGTGTTCCTCACAGTCTGTAAGTACAGCAAAAAACAACTTCAGCACAAAGAGCTAATCTCTAGTTGTTTTATAATCCAAGACCAGACAGGGATGCTGACATTGAAAGAAGTGTTTGAACTCCCATTCAAAGCTTTTCAAACACATGCTGAAAATCAGGCATGAATGGATACTTTGACTTAAACAAAAATTGTTCATCTGCTTAAACTTAAAAAAAAAAAAGAAAGGATATATCTTAAGAACTGGGTCAGGTCAATATGATTTCCCACTCTTCTGCATAGACCATTGATACAACTAAATGTTTAAATCCCTCTCTGTCAAGGGAATGATTAAAGAAATGGTATAGCAAATCAAGTTCAAATCTATGTTATAGAGTAGTCTCAGTGTTACTTTTTAAGTGGTCTAAGAGATACTTTGTAAGAAATCATGTGCTTTATGATCATAAGGGATGCACAGCAGGTAGTGACCTGACTACTTTATGGAACGAACAAACCAAGTTGTTATCTTCAAGATGCTCGCAAGAGGAGATATCTGCCTGAGCAGATTACGCCGAAATGTGCCAAAAATAAAAATAAACATCTGAAACAGGAAAAAAAAAATTACAGCAACATGAACTTTTTCACTCAGTTGGTATGTACTATATGAAGAAATATTCTGTTAAAGCATACGAAGAAACGTTGTACTGGTCCATTAATGCATATAACGGGAGCATTGCAAAGCATAGATATAGGATAGAGATGAATGAATTTCACTCGGTGATAGGTGAATTTGTCCCTCAATATGTAATATGTGCAGTCTTCTGTGATATTTCTCTATGAAGGCAGAAGATAAATATCACTAATTTGTTGTCTTTGCTTTTGAGATGATGCACATATCCCCAAGATATGTGATGTCATCTTCATCTTCTGGTGTGTTGCTTCCCATGTGCTGAGCAAGAGTTTTCTAAGAAATTTCTATAATGGAATATACTTTTTTTTTAATTGCTGTGCTAAAACACAAACATACATATTAAAAAATGTAAATAGCATGTCAAGATACCTCTGCCAATCTATTTATGAGATAACAGGTTTTTAATAAATGTTATTGAAATAGACATGGAAAGATATTTAGTCACAAGCATACCTTATTTGTTTTTATCTCCCAATCACAGATGTTTGGAAAGTCTGTGGATTGCTCTAAGAGTCTGCAAACGCTAATCAAAGCAGACATATTATTGGCAGTCTTGATTCACTATACTAGGGCCAATACCATCAGTGAAACCTTTTATATGTCAAAATACGTGGAAAACACAATATAACACAGTGAGATTTCACAGAGCATACTCTTAATTAATCCACCCCAAACACATTAGCATGAATGAAAAGCCAATATGCAGAGTCTTGCTGACTTTTCTCTCTTAGAAAGAGAAACTCGTGATGTAGTCATGTATTGCTTGCATGCAATCCTTCTTTTTAAGGAATTTATACAAATTTTGCTTCCCTCAATTCAATAAAAATAAACAAGAGGTAGTTTATTTTTCCAGCACTGCAAGCTGGCTCAGTTTTCTGTCTCACTCTGAGCTCCACTGTACCAGCACACCTTGAATTTTCTCCTTGTTTTTCTGAGTTTTCCACTAGTGATTTGTGACTTCTTTGTTTCTTCCTGATAGACAAAACCTAAAAGTGAAACCTCTGCATTGCACACCCAGCCCCAGAAACCCATGGATCCCGTGGCTCAGCTTCTGTTCATCCCTCTCCAAAACTCTGTGCAATGTTCCTGTCATTTCACTTATCCTACTCTGTACTAGGCTAAAATGCTTTTTGTGGTGGTTAGCACACCTATTACCCTCTCAGGTATTCAAGGTCTTTCTTAGCCTAGCAGCATCTGCTGGCAGCTATCAGCCTTCCTTAGCCTGACATGTTCATATGGAAGCTGCAATGTTCAGAGGGCTGGTGACCAGAAATTTCTGACAGTGAGATAAACACAGAAGTACCCTGTGGTAGAAATCCTGCAGTAATTTCTGGAGCACTAAAAACCTTTAAAAAACCCCAAAACAATCCAGTTTTGTGTTACAGCTCCAAGAGTGGCAACTGATAGCATAAAGTCAAGAGAATTATTTGGTTTTGACATGTTGTGTCTTGGATCCTGTGGAAGTTTCCCAAAGAGGGAAATTTGCGATCTTTGTCAAGCAGACTTCATATACCAACAGCTTTTGTAGAAAGTTTTTGGGGGTCAGGGATATTTTACATGAGAAGTTCTCACACTTCTCAGCTCTGATTTTCTTTTTATTCTGCTATTCCAAATGAAGTACAGACAATCTAAAGATTCCTTACCAAGGAGATCTCTTTCTGCATCACAGCTAGAAAAAGACAGTGATTAGTCCTGCTCTGTGTGTGCTCCTCTCTGTATCTGGGCCAGAAGCAAAGAGAAAATTGAGAGAGGAAAAGTCACCTGAAACTAATGGGAATAGAAAAGAGGGTTTGCTCACACACCTCCAGCAGAGCTGATGTGTTCCACATTTGACAGTTACCACTAAGAACCCGGGGATGACAGTAAACAATCACACTTCCCCCCTAATTTTTCAGAGGAACAAAGAATAATGCACAAAGAAATAAGAAGGGATACAAAAACCATAGAGAAATGAAACATAGCCAGAGGAGAAAGCAGAGCTACATTTTTGTTACTGCACCTGCCTGCTCAGTCACCTTCCACTTTCATTTTCAGCTGTCGAAGCTGGGAAGCTGAAGTACAACTTTTGATGTTCAGAAGCACGGCATTGAATGTTAGGGAGCAAAGTGATAATTATTTGGAGGAAAAGAAATAAGCACAACAAAACCATAAATGAACATAAAAGTAATGTGCCTTTATCAGATACTTTTCTTCGGGGCACTTCTGAGAACATTCAGAAATTGCAGACAGCACAGCAATGGTTGGGAGAAACCCAGAAAGCTGATCTGAAAATCTGAAAAAAAACCCCACTGTTTCAGATCCTGTACCTGTTTACTATCCTGTGACTGTTTTCGTGCTGTATACTAGCCAAAAGATCAAGTAATTTATGACACTGTAATGAGGGAGGCAAAGCTCAGAAATTTTTTTTTTTTTTTTCGCCCCCTTCCTGAACTGCCACATGCTCACCAGTAGCCCATCTAGATTCAGACCAAAAAGCCAGAGGACTTTACACCTGCTGGCAAACCTTGCACAGATATATGGACTCAAAGTCACTTCTAGGAGTGTGGTCAGAGCATTCCCATCATGGCACAGCACTAATATTCTTCTTGGCCACCTCAATTCCCTGTGGCCAAGCCATCGTGGAGAAAATCCAGATGGACAGAAAATTCCCTTAATTTTTCAAGTTTCAAAAGATCAACCGTCTGATTTTGCCACATTTCAAGCAATGAAACAAGGGCAGGTGGAAGAGATATGTTCAACACTGCATGACAGAAAGTATTTGCTGATGGTGTGGCTGAATTACTTGCACAGTGTAGTAGTCCAATGTACTTAGATCTTCAGCCCAAAAATTTTGTGTGTGAAACCTACTCACACAAAGGACTCAACCACCAGTTCCACTATGGAATATTGTGCAAAAACCTTATCACTGGAGCAGGGGCAGGAGGCAAATGAACTGTCAGAGCTGTACACCTGTGCCAGCAAAATAGCGCGGTCACCAGGGGATCTACAAAACCTGTGGAGAAACATAGAATGTTGATTTCTTGAGAATAATCTTCCTTAAACAGCAATATGTTTATTCTCTGATCAGTTATCTATAGAAACTGAGCAAAAGGAAGCTTAATTTTATCCTTTACAGATAGAAACAGGTTATTCAGAATAGTCATCGTTATTAGTGAGTCTTGCCAAAGTGCAATAGCCCATCCCATCCAGAATACGTTTCTAAATTTAGAAATAGCCAAAGCTACTATTGCCACTGATGTAAGACATCACTTGATTTCATCTGGGGGAAAGGAATCAGGAAGAAGCGTAATGGAATGTAATGGCTGCAAAACCTGACCTGTAGTCAGATAGTTCTAAGACAGCTGTTTCTTCCTGGAAAGGGAAGTGGTAATTTAATTTTACATCCCAGACACAGAAAACTTTGTATTAAGATAAACTGGAGCTTGATAACTTATAGCACACCATTATTTAGGTTGGAATTTTAAAATGAAAATATCCTCTTTTATTATTTTTAGTCTAGCAGTTTTCCTGTAAATGGCTGCACACAATTTTGCTAAATAATTTTTACTTGCTTTTTTCAAATAAATATGCACACACTTGAGTGACATAGAGTAATAAAAAATCCAAAACTACGCTGTTAAGCTTTAACTCTAAGTAACCACTCTGTATCAAAATAATGAAGAAAGACACAAGTCAGCATAGAACACATGGCACAGGAAAGCATGCTGAGAACCATAAAAATTTGGATGTAAACACACTTTCCAGCATTTGTAGAGATCCAGGATCTCCAGCTTATCAGAAGGATCAAATGTGTTCTGAGATTTGTGTAAAAAACAAAACAAGAAACAAATGACATTTCATGCAATGCCAGGTTGTTTTTGTTGGGTTTTTTTTTTAGTAGGAGGTTGAAGTTCATTGGAAAAGATTTCCTTTGAGCACTTCAGATAACATTTTGCCTGCTGCCTGAGAACACTGTTTGATAGTGAACAGTAGGTTTTAGGTTTCTGAAGTTTTTTTTTTGTTTGTTTTCTTGCCTTGTACAAAGAAAAGAAGGTAGATCTAAAAATTTTCCACCTCATTTTTTCTGTTGCTTCTATCATAGCACTGTTGCACTTCAGTTTCAGGCACTTTGAAATCTTTAAAGTCTTTGGAGCTGGAGCCTGCCATGTACAAAAGGCGTGAGGTTTCCTCTACCCCAGAGGTGGTAGCTGCCAGGAAAAGGCTAATAGCTTTTTGCAAGCAAAGGAAACTTCTGAGGCTTCTCATCTAAGAGACTAAAACTGAAGCTACCCCCTAGCCAAGTAAGCATAGGATCGTGTTCTTCTTTTTCTTTTCCCTGGGTTTTGTGGAAGAAAATCCCACGGTTTGCCAGGATCTGATTTTCCATCAGTTACTTATGTTGCTGAGGATGAGGATCTTTCTCCATTCCCAGCCCTTCTTTTTTCCAACACGACTATCTCAAAAGTAGAGCGAGCAGGAGGAAATGTGTGCTTGTTGTCTAGGTCCTGCAAAGCACAGTGCAGTCTAAGCTGCCAATTTGTGTAATTTTGCAGGAAATTGCACTGAGGATGACAAGGCAGGCACATGCTCTCCTGTAGACCCTCACTGCAGGGGCGATTCCTCACAGCTGGGGCAGGGAACTTCTTGCACAACCAAACATCGGCTCGATGAGTGCAAGTTCAGAGTCCATAGCCGCTCTCTTCTATTCATTTAATTTTTCAATGAAAATTAAGATCTAAATTCATTAAATTCTAATCATGGGAATGCTGGAGACCTGGTTTCCAGCAAAGTACTTTTACTTTTTACAGTCGCTGGTACAGAACAGAAAAAATGTGACAAAGCAAGTGTGTGACACATCTCACTTGTGTCATTCATCTGTTTTCTTCTCCCTTGTGTGCTTTCAGTGTCAACTAACACAGGAAATTTCTTATTGCTCTTACATTATGTTATGACCCTTTTCTTCTTTGGCAGGCTGTTTGAACAGTAGATCTATGCAGAGCCCAGCCTGTGATCCACCAACATGAGGTGGGGTCGCATCCAGTCTCACCTAAAGCTCAGCCCACTTTGTCCCACTGCTTTCTTAAGGAAGAGAGCTTCCCTTTAGTTTGCCAGTATGAATGGTTGCAAAACAATGTATCCAGCTATATGAACTCAAAATTGAAAGAGAAGACTCTTGCAGGTTTCCTTCTATAGCTGCAATAATAGTGAAATCATATTGCTGTTACTGCACATCTCCATATCTTAACATATCAAGGCCTTTCTGCAGGGTGTGTTATAAAACTACCCAAAGATATTACAGCAATAGTTGTCTACTGCTGACTCTTAATTGCTGAGGGTAAATGCTTCTCTTCAGGAAAGGACTTTAAACCAAACCATTTTTATTTCCTCCAGGCATCTTGCTACACCTAAGAGCCATTCACAGTCTGGGAATGTTCTTTTTTTGGAAACAAAATTTAATACTATCTTTGGGCTACATACCTGAAGAATTTTCTTCTATTTAAAAGCACCTGTGCTCCCCTTCCTTAATTTTACTTATTCTCTCCAACTGAGACCACGTCTCATGTTTAGTCATTCAGCAACTGGAATTAGTTCTGGTAAGGACAGAGTTCCTTTTCTTGATTTTTTGTTTGTTCTTCTATTTTGGGGCTTTTATTTTGTTTTGCTTTGTTTTATTTGGTTATTTGGTCTCTGTCAGACTCATGAGTAGTCTATGGGTAAAAAAAAAAAAGCTTTCTGTAATTTGTCAAGAGTGAGAGGATGAAATTTGGGCAGTACAGGACATCTTTATCTCCTGCATTACAAGACAAAATTTTCTTTTATAGAAATGTCGTTTAAAAAGCAGGAAAATTATTAGTACATGTTTATTCTTCTTTGAGATGAAAAATATGTTTCTAGAAAACAGAATTCAAGTTTAAACAGACTGGTGCTTGTGTGAGAGCGTCCGTGTCTATACAGGGTATATGTTTCCTGTGCAAATTGATATTTATGTATTCAAAATCATATCTAAACCAATTCTGTGAACAACTTGCAGAAGGTTTCAGGCTTCCAGTTGCATAGATACTTCCTTGACTTTTAACTATATTCGTTTCTCTGATTATTTAAATCCCCAGTGATGGAAAGTAGTATAAAACTGCTGTACACTATGTAAAATAATAACAAGAAAGACTGGAACAATCTGTCTAATCAGAAGAGGAGTTATTATTAATTAGTAGTATTGATATATTAAATTTTCTTCCTTTTCTGATAACTTTTTTTTGTATTCACTATAAGTTTTAGAGGAACTGTTGCAGATACCAGGCATGCAAGTACCATTTACAGGAATTCATGCATGGTTTCTTTCTTTTTTTCCCACAAAAAATCTACAACAGGGACCATGCTGTGCCCTTGTTTCTCACAGTAAACAAATGTATTGCATTTCAGTCTAGAGAAAATTAGGGATGTATTATCTCTTAAAATGCATCAGATCCATCAATTTCTTTTATCATTTTGTTTCCTCTGTGTTTTCTTTACTTTCTCACCTGTTTTTCAATATTTTGTCCTTATTTGGTTTCATGAGTTCCCTTACATGAATAGTCACAGATACTTCTACTAATACAGCAAAGAGTTTTATGATTCTTATTTTTCTGCTTTTAGTCTTGCAGGCCATGAATACATCTTCAATTGTTTTCTGAAATTTTCATTCTCTTATCCATTTTTACTGCTACCACATACCTTTTCTCATTTCATTACCAGATTTCCTTTTTTAAATTATCTTACTGCTTATTCTGTATCCTTATCTCTGTGCTCTAGATTTGTGCCCATCTTTGCACTAGACCTCAATTATCTGCAGCTCTGATTTGGTTATATTCCACATCTCATGTTTGCCTACTTCTCACTTTATCTGTTTTTTTTTTTTGGAGACTTCATATCTGAACTTTTTAAACAATAGTTTCTGACTCCGGCTCATCAAATTTGTGCTTTGAATGAATAGATCTAGTATAGGTCATTTGGATTAGGTTGATTGGGTGTTTATTTTGGTTTAGTGGGGTTTAGGTGAAGGTTTTTAGGTTGTTTTAGGATTTTGTTATTTTGGGCTTTTTTGAGACTTTTGTTTGTTTGATTAATTGTTTCACAAGCCTTTCAAGTTTTATTTTCTGCTTCTCCTGTAAGTAAGTTTTGGGGTTTTTAATAGGTTGGCTGCTGTAGTTAATAGTGCATAGGAAGTAATGCTAATCCATTAAAATAAAGATCACATAGAGCAGATGTCTATCACATCTAGTCCTTAATTTCAAGTCATTTTGAAACTAGGAACTACAAATAAAACAGCAGGCAGTGAAAAAGGCTGTGAAGGGAACTGTGGAGCAAAGCCAAGCCCACCATAGTAGAAACATTGCTACGAGAATATCAATAGACGCCATTGGCAGAGATTTAAAAAAATTCCCTTTCCCTTACAAGCCAGCAAAAAGGAAGGCGATGTGTTCTGGTTTTTGAAAATTTTCTAAAAATAAAAGAGAGAATAATAAACCGAGGAATTCTTAGTAGCAGCTGCTTCTTTCACAGCTAACTGCAATGAACTGAGGGCTTTGCAGACCAAGGATGTTTTGAATGCTGGTGATGCTGGAGGTGGGGAGCATCCAGAAAGGAAATGAGATAATAATCTTTAGGGGACACAGGGAACGAGACTCCTTGAACTGTGAAGCTTGACTGAGCAGCAGATGTAGGTTTAGCTGAGATGCTGAGCTGCCTGCTGTTTGTTTATCCTACTCTTCTCAAGGAGCCTGCACTTTGTGCTTATTTTCTGTAAATAAACAAGATTACACTAAATGATATACCTGACTTCTATTTTTCGGCTTAAGAGGAACGACTTGCCAGGATGTATTGGCTAACTGCTTCAGCAAAGTGGGTAATAGCATGAATTTGTAGGGTAAATTTAGAGGCGGTGACAAAGTTGATTTGAAAGATAGAATACAGTAGATGACACCCACAAATCAGTGCTCTACATTCACATGGCTTTTAAAACTAGCCTGTCTCTAGTTAGCTATTTAATATTTTTCAACAATATAAATTTATTTTTTAAAAAGTCTAGAGTCCCACTTGAGATCAAGCTTCCTATCCTAAGGAAATAGTAAATAGAGAGAATACTGTTTCTGTATAACAAAAAGGGCGATTTTCAAATAAGCATATGAAAAAAGTATTCATAGGGCTTTGAACTAATGTGATTTAAAGTTGCCTAAAAGTACTGTTACATTTGTCTTGTATTTTCACATGTCCAAACATTTAATACATGATCCTGAAGAATTTTAAAAGCAAAACAGTCAAATGCAAATTTGTTAAGATTGCAGCAAGCTGACTTGCATTTTGTCAAGCAAAATCACCTTTGTGTACTTGCAGGAAGATTACACTAGTTTGTCCTTCAGAAGTAGGCATGCTAGAGTCTGAATAATAGTAACCAACCTGACTTTAGAAGGTGCTAATATCTTCTCCTGTTGGCATGTGTCAGGTAATGTGTGTAATTGCTGTTCTGTCACAGTAAGTACTGATTGAAAATTGGAATATTTGTTGATAAGTTTAGGCATTTTGAACAAAAAAAAAAGGACATATCAGATCAGTTTAATTCGAGTGTTGCATTTCAATGAATCAAAAAACTATTGTTCTATTATGAAATACTGTATTTTTGAAGAGGTATTTTAAGTGGTCAGATTTCTAAGACTGACTGGCTCAACTCAATCAAATTGTCATTTTTCTAAACCAGTTTCATCACAGAATGACGTACTCTCATACAAGAATGATCTTCAAACAATGGTAATTTCCAGTTAGTCAAAAGAAAAATAAATGGCACTATGATAATTTAAAGTCTTCTATAAGCAATCCATTTAAGTAGAAGAGACTCCCATAGACATGTACCCCTTCCTACCTACTTGATTTCATTGTTGTCCCTTTGAGTTGTGAATTGACAATTATGTCAAATAATTATTTGCTATTCCCATCAGCAACAAATGGTGGTTCTTGTGACTGCCCTACATGAGTTGTCCAGCTCTGCTCTTGTTCATTTTTGAGTTCTATAACTATGAATGAAGATAGGCAAAAATGCTAGCTACAATCAGAGGTAAGCAAGGAGCTATAAAAGGGAAATATTCACTGCAAAGGCAATAATTCATGTTAAATGGCAGCTTTGTCTGAGTGAAGGTAAAAAGGGTGAACACATCTCTTAGGACTTGCTCTTCTATGATAAACAGTAAGAACAAAAATTTGAAAATATGTAGATAATGTTTTGTCCTGCTGACTATTGTTTGTTGGCTTTAATTTTTTTAATTAAAAAAACATATATCTATAATGTTATAACTCCTTTCATTTTAAGCAGGAAAATAATTCCTGTAAAATTCTTTAAAATCCCAGATTTTCTGTGCTTTGCAATACATACTAGACGTTTACTGCTGGAAGCAATTAGCAACAATTGAAGAAGCTGCTTCATTCTGACAAGAAATGAATGAGTTGCCACCTACGCTTCTCATTAAAAAACTAATCTGAAAAGCCACCGTTGAAAGTATTTTGCAGCATTGTGTCAGCTACCTTTTGTTGTTTTGCTGTACTTTTTGTGGCCCTTGACAGGCTTCAGAGGTAGGCTTATGCAAACCTCATGAAGTTCAGCAAGGTCAGTGGAAGGTCTGCACCAGCACAAACACAGGCTGAGTGAATGGTTAGGGCCATGAAGATGCTCAGAGGGCTGCAGCAACTCTGTTATAAGCACAGGCTGAGAGAGCTGGGGCTGTTTCTGCCTGGGGAAGAGAAGGCTCCAGAGAGAACTTAGAGCAGCTTTGCAGCACCTTAAGGAAGCGACAGGAAAGCTGGAGATGGAGAGTTTTACAAGGGCATACAGTGATAGGACAATAGGGAGAATAGCTTGAAACTGAGAGAGGGTAGATTTAGATTGGATATTAGGGAGAAGTTCTTTACTATGAGGGTGGTGAGGCACTGGAACAGGCTGCCCAGAGAGGTTGTGGGTGCCTCGTCCCTGAAAGTGTTCAAGGCCAGGCTGCAAGGGGCCCTGATCAACCTGGTCTAGTGCAAAGTGTCCCTGCCCATGGCAGTGGGGTTGGAATGAGATAATCTTTAATCCAACCCATACCATTCTATGATTTATTCTATGAATCTCTGGTCAAGAAACCTACAAGTGACCTGGTCTCAGAGCACTAAAATTCCACCCTTGAAGTTTGTTCTCTCCTTTGTAGGAGATGTTAGGACTCATTTTTGCCCTGTTCTACTTGCTGTGTGGCATGTAAACTGAACCTCTGAGCTTTCTGTCCAGGGCCTGTGAAGATCAGTGTCTGTTTAAGATTTTAGTTTGGAGACAGCAGAAGATTGCAGATTCTGTCATAGCTGTATTGGATATAGTTCCTAATATTTCGACTAATAAAAGAAACTTCACAATGCTGTGCAATACCCGTTGCTGATAAATGCTATTTTACAATCCTTAAAAGAAAAAAGATGCCTCATGTCCAGCCAGTTCACACATTTTAGCACGTGAAAAATATAAAGTCGTACTATTTTTAACTTATTATTAAAGGTCACAAATTTAATTTCAAAAATTGGAGCTTTGCATATAGCTGTAATAGAGACATAACTGGTTAAAGCATATACGTTTCTACATAGCAAACAGCAATAGGTTAATAACAGATTTATCCGATGCTGAATAACCTTCTTGAAAACAGAATATCCTAAGACACTGTGCCTGTGAGTGTCAGGTAAAGGCTGTTTTTTAAGTTTGTAAAAACGTTTGCCTTCTTGAAATGGATTTAATTATCCAGGGCTGATTGGATTAAGCAGATATTTACCTAGAATAAAACACAGAAGCAAAATATTTTTCAAGTCAAGAAGGAAGGGATACTTCTTTTACTTTTATATGTCGTAGGATGAGTTGTAAAGACCCCAGAAAAACAGTGTGTATTAATAAATATAAAACACTTCGATAAATAATTTTACTGCTGAAGGTGCTTGTTGTTTTCCATTTACTCCATCCAGAATTTCTGTGTGGCTGCAAATTCAGAGGTGAGTGTTTACACAGAGGACGGATGAGATGCCTACATGCCTTGCAGACCCAGAGCATCAGCCAGCTCCACATGTGGGTCCATGGCACCGTCTGCCTTTCTGAACAGTGTCCCTAGAAGAACCCATTTGTCCCTGCACAGCTTTGCTGAGTGCTACTCACCCTCCAGCTTAGGGATCCAGTCTCTCCTTATTTACTGGGGGTTTCCCTTTCCATTTCTGATAACCACCTATAGGCCTGTCAGATGCTGGTGACAACATGCCTCACTTCAAGGAAGAGACACCATCTCTGTAGATTGCCCAGGGAAGGTGGCAACAGGGAGATGAGGAATGAGAGATGTCTGTGTTGACACGTCTGGGTGAGAGACAGCAAAGTTTGTGGCTTCTGCAAAAATAAGGTAGCTGCTCTTCTGTTTTGTTACAGAATTTATGTTAGCTGAATTAGAATTAGTTAGAATTTATTTTAACTAACTAATTAGAATTAATTAGTTGGAATTTATGTAGCTTGAACACGGTCTTAAAGTTGCTTTTTTAAGAACTATGTGGGTCTTGCTATCTTTTTAAAAAATTTCTTAACTACTGTGCATTTTTATTTTTAAAAAAATCAAATATACAATTTTTAGTTGTTCTGGGTCATTAGACAAATTGCCATTTCTTTTTCTTATCCTAGCTTGAGATTCTAGCAGCTTCTTGTGGCTCATTTCTTGGATTAAATATATGAGTTTAAATGGTGAGAAAAATGATATATTTCTCAGGAAATCTTAAGATTTGCTGTACACTTATCCAGAAGCTGAACAATTTTTCTTCTTTACAGATGACAACTCTCATCAATCTTTTGCAGATAGACAAATGAAAATATAAGTTGTGATCCATGCATAGTATTACGCCACAGGTGGCTGGTAAAATATTTTATAAGTTTGGCTAGCTGAAACTTTGTGCCTTCTTCACTAATAGAAGCTTTCTCTCTGCTCCACCTGTGGTTCTGGCAAGCCCAAAGGCTAGGATCTAGGATTTGGGTTTGTTTCCTCTCACTCCTTTTGAAAGGAGGGAGGTAAAGGATATATATATATGTGTGTGTGTGTGTGTGCCATTGTGGTCCCAAGTGCTGTCAAAAACCACAAGATTCATACAGAAAAAAGCAACACCTGCTTCAGCCAGCCTCATGCTATACTAAGAATCCCCTTTTTCCTGCTCAGAAGTGGCAAACAGGCTTGACCCTTAGTTTCTATATGTCACCCCTCGTACATTTTAAAATTCGTTATAATTTTGGATATACTTTTCAAAACCACTAATGGCACTAATGGTTACTGTGCTATCATCAAGGTTTGCATTTCCTAGCAGACACTCTGAAGTGAAGGCTTTTCTGCACACCTGAAAATTACCATTTCTTTTGCAAAAGGTGTTAGGGTTCTGTTGTTCCTGCCTTCTCTGTCTGTATTTTTTTTCCCCTCTCTCCTTTCTACCTGCCCTCCAGCTGCAGCTGCTGTATCCTGGGGCCTGATTTCATTCTGTAATGATTATTTCAGAGCCTCTGTGATCTCTAGTCTCCAGTTCTGCAGAGAAAGTTTTCTCTGTCTTGTTTATTTACCCACTCATCTGAAATCCTAGAGAGTAAAAGATGTGAAATAATGCATCATTCAGAAAGAAATTGTTCATGTTCCCACTTGACACACTGTTACCAAAATATCATCCATTTTATTAACAATGCAGTTAGTTCCAGTAGATATTACTTATCAAAAATGTCTGCAGTAATGGACCTAATATCCTATTTATTGTCCTTTAACTTAGCACTTGTATTTGAATGACAGTAGTGCCATATTTTAATGTCCCTTACTACACACTTTTATACTCCAGCAAACATTTGCACTGTGCTATAAGATGTAGGTGATACCAGATTTCTCACTTCTTTGTAGTTTAAAAAACTAAGAAAAAGAGTCCAACTAGATTTGGATTTTGTTAAAAAAAATCCATCTATAGCGTGTAGATACATATTTATCTTTATCTTTATCTTTATATTTATATTTATATTTATATTTATATTTATATTTATATTTATATTTATATTTATATTTATGCATAAATTGGGCTTTATTCTATTGTCTTCACTGAAGTCAGTGAAGCCAGTTTGGGTAAATGACAGAAGCCAGCTGTGTATGACACAGTGTGGGTATGTGTATTTGCTCTGTGAACTGCAAAATAGTCCATTGAGAGTGATATAAAATACAACAAACTGATGTAATTTGGAACAATGCTTTCCATGGTGAAGGAGCAAAGCAATCAAATGATTAAAATAGCTGGAATAAAGCTTATTGCACAAAGTAGCTTATATGTCAAAAATATCTGATCAATCAGAGAATAGTTTATATGCTTTATAACTGTACACTGAGAGATAGGCAAATCTCCTTTCAGAGACTGTTTCTAGCCCAAACTGTTCATAATCTATGATTTTAAGGAAAGCATATAAAATTCAACAAAATTTAACATTGAGAAAAATGCTTTGCCCTGCCACAGTGTAAGGTCAGAGCAGGCACTCGTATTGTTGGGTAAGTGCCTCTGTTAAAGATGTTACAAATTGAACTGCCCCTTTTAGCTCTTTAAGGTTCCTACAGCCTCTGATTCTCATTATCTGCACCTACTCAGCCTCATTGGTCATCAAAGCATCTTTGACTTCCTTTACTAGCACTTTGTATGATGAGATGAATGCATGGTCTATGTTTACCTCCTCTTTTTATTTTTTTTTTTTTTTCCTCGTCCTTCTGCACTTAGGAGAGTGTCTTGAAAACCAGTCTCTGGGGAATGTTCCTAGGCTCCCTAGGCAGCTGTTTTTATTAAATGACTTTGCTACTTTTAGACACAGTGTGGTTCTTTGTTCTCCTTTCCAAATCGCTCATGGGAGTGGGAGGAAGATAATAATTTTTTTTGTTTTCTCTTTGATGTACTTACGTACTATAAGTACCAATGTAGTACCTACGAGTATATTGGTGAAGGTTATCATCATCTGAGGAGGCTGATGGGGAAATCGAGAGCTTGATGTTTCCAGGCTATTTCCTCTTAATATGTCCATAATATTTATATTTAATTGGTTGACAGCCTTTTAGTTGTGTGGCAACAAGCCCAGAGTGGAATCTTGAAATCTTTGGTGAATGGCCATGGTGAATACACATGCAAGTTGGATGTGAATTGGACTTGATGATCAACAGTGGGACTCCATGGTCTTAGAGGTCTTTTCCAACCTTAAGGATTCTATGAAAGACACATTAAGAAAGAATCCATTGTATCATAACCCTTTCCACTCCAGACCACACCCATGTGGAAAGTGAAAAAAATCCAGGATAAACTGAATAACTGTGCATGTCAGTGTTCTCCCTGGGGGTTTACCCAGCTAGGGAGATTCACAGTTCAACTCTTCTCAAAAAAGACAATTTTGTTTTACTGAAAGTCACCAAGAAGAACAGGAAAAACATCTGTGTAGGAAATGCAAGTCAAGAGCAGTATTTAATTGTTCATAGGTATTAGGCATAAACACATGGCACATATACTGTTTTTTAGGATTGGACTTTCAGAATAAGCATGAGATATTTTGAGTGGCAGCTGCTTTTGGAGAAAGTTATTAGATATGTTTCTAGGAGAAAATAATCTTTCCTTTCTGAGACCCAGTTAAAGAAAAGATGGCACTGTCGGTGTTACTAGATATCTGTCAGAGCTGAGTAAAACTATCTTTGCCTTTTGTGCAAAAGAAAATATTTGGGTATAGATTTACATTGTTCTTGTTGTTTAGGAACAATGTTCTACAATTTAGTGTTCTCACTGAAAACCATCCTGCCCCTTCCTCTCCACAGCCTTGCAGCTGGAGGCACAGAAGGGAAAGATCACGGGCTGAGATAAGAACAATTCACTGTAAACAGTGGGGAGACAAGCAAACGAACAGTAACCACAAAAATATTAATAACAGAAGATGTAAGAAGAAGAAACGAATTACAGGGAAAGCTCCTGACAATAAGCAAATGCCAGACTGTTCAGTCAGCTACGTTTTCTTGACCTTTCTCCACGGAAAAGTCTCTTTCCCCTGCCTCTGGCAATGATAAGAGGGGCAATAGAACCAACATCAGGGTCCTGACTATGGCCCCTCATAGCTATTATGAAAAAATTAACCTGGCAAGAATCAGGACAATAATTCTTCATGATAACTTTTAAAATTATGTATGAATTGCAACTTTCAAACTAGAATATGTGTCTTCAGCGTTTTTATTCCTCCTTTTTCCAGACAGCTCTATTGCCCATATGCTCTTCTACTAACAGTAAGCTTTCTGTGTAAATAAGCAGGGCCCCAAAAAGCCAGCTTGCTACAGCACGAGGTAAGAACAGCAAACCAGAGGTTATTGCAACATTTCAATGGGAATGCTATGCCTCAAATAATACAAGATTTTCATGCACATAATAGCTACAAAGGTCTATTTTTAAGAAGGCAATGTCAAGTTGTATAATTTTATAAAGTGTCTTTTTACAAAGCTGAACTGTTTTATTTGCATGTTGTCAAAGGATTAAAGTGTAAGCTTTATTTGGGAAATAACAGAATAAACAAATAAACATTTATTAGGGTTTTTAATTGGTGGTAAATTTCTAAAACATAAAATCATTTTCACTTTTATTATTTTATTTCTACATGTACATCATGGTAGTAATGTATCATTAAACTGTAGTATGTTTATGCCTTTTTGCATTGTGAAGTAGCTAAAAAAAAAATGTAAGAAGCAGATTTCTGTTTGACAGAAATCCCTTGCAGTTCAAAGTGTGAAATCTACACATCAGGGCCAAAATGTATACAGAAATCAATAATCTGAACTTCTGCTGTGATTCAAATAAAATAGAAAATCACCCCTTTCCCATGGGGCGGGGGCAAAAAGTAATTTGGTAGAAATAATGAGAATGCTGTTTCCTATATATTACTTTTTTTTACCATAAATAAATAGAATTTTGAATACAAAAATCAGAATAAAGAAACCCATTTATTTCTTGTGCATTGTGCATTTATAGTAGTTTATTTAAAAAAAAAATAAGGTAATATAGGGTGAAAAATATATCACATCTGAGCTCCTTAATCAGACTGATACTTAGAAGACTAGCAAGAAAATAAGGTTTGTAACCTCTTCAGCAAGTGTCTTCATGCTTTTTCCTCTAAGAAGGACAGTCTTATGTGTGCTGCTATCTATGAGCAAGAACTAGAAAAGCTATCAAAAAAATAAAATATAAAATGTGAAATGTTTAATCAATGTTTGATGAGGTAGATGGAGAAAAAGGAAGATTTCAATAACTGCTAAAATCCAAAGTCCAGGTGTCAGGCCATAGCTTTCTCTAAATAGGTCCTCTCACCAGTAATAGCTCCTCTTACTTGGATTGAAGAAATTGTGCCTTTTCTTCATTTAAATCACAATATATAGACTCTTAACATGACCCAAAAGACAGAAAAATTTGGCTTGTGCCCTTTGGAAATATCTAGTGGTAAAAAAAAGTAATCCAAAATATTTTACTTGGTTGAGGTATTTTAGGAGGAATTAACAGCTTGGGTAAATTAGAGAATTCCCTGGAGGGTTCCCCAAATGGGCAAGTAGGAAGAAAAATTGACATTAATTATTTTATAGAATAAGAGCTAGACTTATATCCAAACACATTTCTATCAGAACAGAGGATGGAATTGAATCACAAAATACAAACGTTGTGGGACCTCTATCCCAAAGTTTGATGCTGGCATGTGGGATTTTGAGCTAACAAAACCTGTAGAGCAAGCAGTACCCACCTGGGGAAAATACCCATGATATAAAAAGCCAAATAAGGATCGATACCATTAATAGATCACTTTCCTCAGAGCTATTTCCAGGCCAGATATTTGAAGCAGATTAATAGACAAGTCTAGATTGTTTCAGTAAGCAATTTGGATGAACCTTGATGCACCTTGAACAGAAAGACAAAAGACCTGACACAATTCACAGACTGTGATCCAGATTATGTTGAATGTGGAAATTTAAAAGAATAGGAGGTGCAAAGAAGAGAGACCTCTCAAGCAGGGAGGGAACAAGTAATGTGAAGACTATGACATTTTATTCCCCTGCTAAACTCCTTTAAAAAACTGTCATTTGGTTCTTGCAAACAGGGACTCCAGCTGTGTATAGCAACTTGGTATGTACTCAAAATGCTACATGAATGGAATATACAACTGACAATCTGACCTGTGTTATTTTCTAGTTATTGAAGTTCTGGCTGCAGGCAGCTGAGGGCAAATTTTTTAACTAAAAATAGTTTGAAAATATGGGAGAAAACTTCTAGAAATTGTGTTCCAGAAAATACATGCTTGGTTTTGCAATTCTTCATGTCAATCTTATCAAAAACATTTTTTTTTTCACTCTGAGATTTTCTTTTAATTGCAATTTCTAACCCTGCTCATAAGTGGAAGCTAAATGCTTTTATCTCAATTTAGCCAGTATTTAAAAGAAAATGTGAAAACACAGACATATATATATATATGAGCTCTTTACAGATCTCCATATATTTAAAAGTTATTTAAAATTTGGTGACAAGGATTTAATGGTTTTTAAATACAATAACCTTGATTATGCATTACAATAAACACTTTTCTTCCCCCAAAAAATTACCTTTTCTCTTTTATGAAGTATTTAGTTATGCTGTTTAAAGGTAAAATGCTAAAAGGGCAGTTTACAGAATGAACTGTAAATGTCTGTTAAAATCCAGTTTAAAATATTACGCAACTGCGGTTTATTAACATTTAAAGAAATTTGGCACCTAGTGTATAATCCCGAGTGCCAAATCCTTCTGTTCTAACTGTAAGATATCAGGTGGGGCAGAGCAATAGAAGCTGCCCTGTAAGACAGTAGATGACTCGAGTAGGATAACAGGAACTGAGCAAGTACTGAAGTGTTTTAAGGAGATGTAGAGTAAATACCATCCTAAGAAAGGGGGGGGGGGGGAAAGAAATTTCTAAAGATATCTGACAAAGGAAACCAATAAAAACAAAAGTCTTTTTATGTATACCAATACATTTGAAACAGGTATCAAACATTCAAGACCAGATATCTTGTGCAATTTCCAATTTGAGATCAAATTATAACAGAAACTAGGAGTACCAAAATGAGAAAAGGATTCTCAGGAATAATTTTTTTTCTACATAAAATACAAAGATTTGGCAGGCTGAGGAAGGCAACCAAGACAGGTCATATGTGTTGAGGGGAGAGAACAAGAAAAGTTAATGCATTGGATAAGTAAGTCTTAAAACTCCTATGAGCATACAGAAATGGAACAAGATCAAACACTCAAAAGAAAGTTTAAATAATGAATTGGAATTTCCTCAAAATAAACAGGATGACAAATTGTGCAGGATATAGAAAAAAATCAGATTTAAGGTGTGTCTGGTGTTTAGACAAACTATAGATGGAAGAAGCAAAACCATCTTCTAGAAAAGTCGACAGAGCATGACTGAATGCATCTAAAATTAAGCTAATGATGCAGTTTTGGACAACAAGTAAAAGAAGGTCTCCGTGTGAAATTTATTCAAAGAATTATATATGAGAACTGGAACATCAGCTTAAATAGTAGCGAAATCTCTATAATTTATAAAATAACCCCTGGTGCACAACCTCTTGTGCTAGCAGCAACAAAAGCTTTGGAGCAAAGGTGGTTGTGTTAAAATAGGAAATGTTTGAAGAAAAGACCAAAAGAATAATTCCCAATATATATATGTATGAAAGAGGGTTTAAAAAAAGCAAGCCAAGATGCATCAAAAGGTTCTTTTTATGAAATAAGAGTAACGAGATTCTGAACAATTTTTTTTTTCTATCTAGAAGTAGCATCAGTAGAAAACCAGGGCTTTTGAATGTCAAATTTTAGTGCTTACTAAATTGGACATATTAAATATTGTTAAGATAGTTAAAAGACCACATTCAGTGGTTATGAGATTAAATGTTTTTCTGAAGAATAAGATAATAGTATTTTACTTCAAGTCCAGGGTGTCCAAGCTCAATAGTGTTAAGGACACTGCTGTAGAAAATGACAGGAGAATGCTTTAAAAAGCTGGAAAAAAATCGTATTCCAATTTGGTATTTCTGAATTTCAGGGCAACATCCTTTATATTTGATCTGTCATGAACTGAAACAGGATTTGACAGAAAACTTAAGCCAGACACTTTGTATAAAGAGCTAAGTTAGAAAAAGAAAAAAATGAAACAGAAAGTGTACTTGGGAAATGGAAACTATCATGCAGCACGTATATCTGTGGGATAACCTACATGCAGGAGGGACTGGAGATAACTCCTGTTCAGGAAGAAACTGAAGGAGTAAGAGGTAAATTCTGAAAATACAAGCGTAGAAACAGAAGCAGCTGCAGAGAATTTGGTAAAAGAAAGCATAGTACTGCATTAGTTCAAGAGCTGAAGATGAGAAGAGTTACAGAGGTTCCTTCAGGAGACCAGAGGAAGGATACAAAAGGACTTCTTGCAGCAGATGTTTGTCAAAGAATCTCGTCTATATGAGCATCAAGAAGAAGCAACTAATACAGAATTTATCTTGAATGCAGCTTTGAACATGTCCCTTGAGAAGAGGGAAGGAATACTTGTATTTGGGGCAATCTGCAATCACATAGTTATTCATGGCTGAGCCTACAGAAAATGAAACAATGGAATAAAAACCTTGTTAAAGGGGGCTGGGAAGGCTCCATGGCTAGAAAAGCTTAAGGGAGGTTATGAAACACATGTGAGGAAAGAGGTTGATATAGTAGGTGTCACTGGAGGGTGACCTTGCCCAGGACAGGGAAGTGGAACTAGAAGATCTCTAAGGTCCCTTCTAACCCAAACTATCCTACGATTCTAAGTGTATGCAAGCATTCTCTTCATAAGTTTAATCTTGCACATCTTCTCCAGGAGTAGTTTCAAGTGTTAGAATGAGTGGGATCATGCTATTTTTTTGAAATTAGAACATAACAGGAGCCTTTTCAAAGCAGCAAGGGTGCTCTGAAAATCTCAGAGTTCTTTGAATGTTACCAGAGACACAGTGCAGAAAAGTCTTGCTGTGCACAGCTCTATGCATACTCAAAGGGAAGTAATTCAGTACCTTCTGCCACAGCATCCTTTCTTTCTTTAGTAGAGTTGCATGACTCTGTGATGTAATAAAGATGTATTTTCTATGGTCTCCACTAGGATATGCTGTCTTTCCCACATGAATAAGAGTCTTTTGTTTAGCAGTTTGGGACAGCGTTCAATGCTATCCTGCAGTTGGTTAAGATGGGATACTATCAGTTGCAGATCCAGATGATCTAAAAATAAGCCCACCAGGAGCCATTTGATCTTCAGCCACATTTTGGGAATAGATGTTGCCAGTGACTAGATGGAGCAAAAGGAATGGATAATTCAGCAGTCAGTTAGTCATAGCCATTGTGTGCACCTGCTTATATTACATTTGGTTGACAGACTGCAAATCACATTAGAAGTAGTAATGAGAGGAGCAAGACAGGAACTGAGAATTTTCCTTTTTGAGAGATGTTACCTATGATATTTTCTAAAGCCACATTTTGAATAGTAAGATGATGGATAGTGAATCACTTAAAAACAAACCTTGTTTAGGTCTTTAGCTTGTGTAATAGATCTCATTTAACAGAACTCCTTGTTAACTCATTAAAGAAAATTCAAGACTGGGGAATGAAAATGGCTTTGCATATTTCAGAAGACAAGATGATGCATTGAGTTGTCTCACAAGCAGGCATATTTATTCCATTGATTCTTTAGAAAGCATTCTGCGGATTTTATGTCTTCTACTTTTCTCCCTTCACTTCATTCAATCTGTAATTAATTTCACGGAATATTTGCCATGCATCATTGTCATTTGGTACTCCATGAGACAGCCGCAGAAGCCTGGCTCTTACAGACAAAAGAAGGAATTTTTTTTCAACATATAGCGGGTACATGAAACATCAGGAAAACTATCCCTGACTTGTGCAAAGTGCCTACAACCTCATGGATTAAAGAAAAGAAATGAGGAGGAAAATGTGCCTATATGCAATGGAAGAGAGAAGTGGGGACAGGGGATGGAGAAAGTATTTCTTTAAAGAAAATAATCCTGTCCTCTTGCCACGATCCGCTATTAATGCAGAGCGGGGGTCGTGATGGTTCTTTTGATCTCAAAGGTGCAAACAGGCAAAATGCAGGGGACAAGATCAGTTTATTCAACAACAGAAAATCAGTTTAATCAACAACAGCAATGCATTTCATCAAATGCCAACAATTCAGTTACGGTAAAGGGGAGAGGTATAGGAAACAAAGTATAGGGAAAGGGGAAGGAAAGGAAGGGATGGGAAAATAGCTACCAACAGACGAGACGGGCGTCCTCATGGGTCATCCGATAGACGAGTCTTCGTCCGTGGGGAGATCTCAGGGGTCTTCATCAGTGGAGAGATCTCAAAGGGTCCTTTCCAGAGGGTTGCTCTTTTATAGTCCTTCTCCAAAGCGAGTGGCTTCTGGCCAAAAGGTGGGAAGATTTATGGACCATTGTGTGGTGCTGCAGGAGACAGGGACGGTCAAGCAGTCCTCAGCTGATACAACACAACCTCTGGTTGGTGCCACGACAGCACAGTCCAGTGAACACAATACACCAGCACACAGTCACAAGCATCCACCTGGCCCAGCCAGTAAACCATTGCTTGGAGTCAGCCTGGGTGGGGGTCCTTGAGATCCTTGCGACGGTCGGGAGGCAAAATCGAGGGGAACTTCGGACCGACCCTTACACCTCTCTCTACTGTTGTATTTGAACATTTATATGAATAAACATATCTTTAAATATACAACCCTTACTAAAAGTGAGAGATGAAAAATGTTTGGTTCTGATTTTTTGATATATTACTGGGTGAATTTTGCAGCAAATGAAGCTAAAAATATTATTAGATATATGCTGTCAGAGTGTTGGACTATTCTAACAGTGGAAAAATAAATTTCAGTAAAGATAACCAAGAAATTTAAGGAGTCAGAAAGCTATGGTGCTCATTAAAAAGCAACTTTGTTCTTTCCAAGGTTAGGAATGAAATAGATGAAGACTTCAGGAATTAGTACTGTAATAAGGAATAATTTAATGAGAATGTATGTCACAATGTGTTGGATAGCAAGCTGCAATGAAGTGATATTTGCTTGGATTTGAAAAGGAAGGAAAAATATTGATTAAGGAGCATATGAAATATTTATTTATGAGTATTTTTCTAATGTATTCTGCTTGTTGTAAGTCTGTATGAGGTGATTCTGCACTGGACTCAGTAAAATCAGCCTTGCAGACCAGCCTTACTGAAAGTATTCACGAGGCAGAAAGATGCTCTTATTTGTGCTTCACAAAATCATAGGGAGGAGTTGATTGAATTTTGTTTTGATTATTTTTAAGATACACTTTCAGAGGGTAAGTTCTCCCACCCTAGAGGAAAAAAGGCAATGTACATCCATCTGAAACAGGAACAGTGAATAGCCCAGACTTTCAAAACTCTGAAACTCAAAGTGTATTCTCTTTCAGTGCAGATTTTTGTTCCCTCAGCAAGGCAGACACCTCTGTTCTGATTGCAGAAAGGTTTCTTTATTCCCCCTGCTGTCCTATTAGTCACACTGAATTAATCTCTCTTGAACCTTTGTGGTAAGAGTTGTGTTTTGAATTATAGATAAACTCCTAACAGGGTTTTGTAAGGAAATATTCATTCCATCCATCTTTGCTAAAATGACTTTGGTTAATATTAGCTGTTTCTTTAAAGACCACATCAGATTCGTGTCTCTTGTTTTTCAAATGTGTCTCTACATCCCCTTGTATTTTCTGGTGATGGCGGCAACTTATGCGCACTTCATTTTTAGAGTCAGAAGTATTTTTCTTGCACAAAGGTCATTAAAGAAAAGCTGACCATAGCTTTTTCTGAGACCTGAGATGTTATCCTAACAGCACCCCTCTGCTCTGAAAGTTCCACTGTCACTCATCTTCCCTTAACTTCTTAACCCATCTTATAAAAGGTTTCCTAATTCCCAATTTTTTACTTCAGGAGTTCCCCTGAATGCCTTACTGTAATTCATGTAAATTGGATCTAACACATTTCAGTTGTCTACAGAAAACCAATGTATTCTCAAAGAAAAATATCATCTGTACCTGGAATGATCTGCCTTATTTCTGCTCTCCATCCACATTGCTGCAGCAATTATTCTCCTGGGCCTGTCAGTGGTTCTTGAATTCTCCTGAAAGGTAATTATAAACTTTGTTGACATCTCCATCTAAGAAAAATCTTAAGGATTGTGTGAAAATGAAATTAAAATATTGAGTAGGAGAGGCAGAGAAATGGCTACACTTCTCCTAGTACATTTTAATGTCTTCTTAACTAACAACCCTTGCAGAAACATCAGCATTCAGGCTGTGTTGATATTCATGCTGATGCCATGTACAATAAACATATTTAGATGAGGAGCACATGATATTATATTATATATGATATTATAACAACAACCTCCATTAACAGGAAATTAGGTCTCATAAGTTTTCTATGTTTTGCAGGGGTTTGTTGTTTGTTTCATGGGGTTTTTTGGTTTTGTTTTTGGTTTTGTTTTGTTTTGTTTTGTATTTTAATTTTTGGAGCAATATGAAAGGACAGAATCATTACAGTTTCTTAAAACATAACAAAAGTTTTCGATCATTTAGGATAATGATTTTTAGCTGTAAGAGAACTGAAGTATTGGCCAGTCAAAGGCTTTTCAGAATAAAATGTCCAACACTAGAATTTGCCACTTTGAAGTACATAATCTTAATTTAAATAATTATGGCCGTAACAGATATGCAGACATGTTGAAATTCTGACTCCAGAATTTTATGCTTTCCTAAATCTTTCATTGAAATGTTGAATTATTTTTTACACCATAAGCTTTGAAAATATGTTCAGTAAAACTGGATAAAAGATGTATTGTATATAATTTCTTAAGGTAATGAAGAAGCCTTTTTCTTGGTCCTGAAAAAAAACCTCCTTTATTTACTTTTCAATACTAAGGCTGTCAAGGTGAAAGGAGGAAAAAGCCAAACACAGAATTTGAGGGTATTCTGTTTCCTCTCTCTGACCACACACAGCAACAGAAACAAGTGCAAAGCATTAATAAATGCAATTCAAATGCCATTAGTCGTCTGTGGTCACTGCATGGAAAGAATTAAAGAGAAAGCAAATCTGTCTTTGTGGCACGAGTGCAAGTCTATCCAGAAGCTGCGTAACAACAATGAGAACATGTCAACAGACATTAACAGATTAAAAGCCCCCACTTTACGTCTACCACTTGCATGGGTTTGAATGTTTTATTTGGTTCTTTGAAGTCAATAGATGCTCTATTTATTCATTATAGATCTCAGAAGAAAGTGTCTCTCTTAAACTCCATTATTACTAGACTTTGGACTTTTCACAGAAACAGTGGAAGAACAAACAGTATTCAAAAGATCTCATTTTGCCTCCAGCTAAATTCACTTGTCAAAGCAAGTGATTTGTTTATTTATAAAGCAAAGCCAACTTGGTTTTCAAATCACTAAGATTAATATTAGGGTGGGGAGGTGGGGAAGGTTGGAGACTAAGTTACCTGCTTGGTTCTTATTTTATGTAGTTTGGTTCCCCTATTAAATGTGACCCTGTGGCAGTTTATGGCCCCCACATGGTACACACTTTGAGTAAAAAATAGACCATTTGGCCATAGTTTCAGGGAAGGTTTCCTGAGAGTTTTACACTGCTGAAAGCTTTATTGCTGCCATTAGTGGGAGAAGATACAAACTTTCAAATAAATCTGCTCAATATTTACCTGCTTATTGTCTCCACTTATGCCTACTCTTTCTATGCAGTTTCAAGCAAAAATGAAATGAATAAAAACCTACAAAAATTTCTCCTCATACTTCTCACAACTAAATGGTAATTTAGAAGTTCCTTCAGTTAGAATAGCTATCTCAGAGTTTGGTTGGTTTTTTTTTCCCTTCTGGACTTTTTGTTTTCTTTTTTCTTCCCTAAAATTAAAAATAATCTATGGAATGAAAAAAAATGTGTTTTTAATAAATTAAAACTATTTTTTCTCTTTTTACATGGTCTCAAGCCTATGCCTGTCAAACTTTTTGTGAAAAGCCACAGAAGCAAGGCATTAATTTGGTGGTGACATACCTTCAAAGTTGTAGGCTCCAGTATAAAATGAGCAAGGCTCAAAAACCTTTGATGCAATTATTACAAATAATATGCTAACGGCAAAATGTAAGTTTGGGGTCAGTTGGCTAATTTGCCACTCTTTTACATGCAGTTTTGGTAAACTAGCACATCCTGCATCAATCAGTTTTTGAGAAAGCAATTAGCTAAAAGCCCCATGTTTCTACAACAAGTTTTTTCACAAAAGCATTTTTCCAAGGAATTTTTTTTTAAATCCCATCCAAGAGTTCTAATAGTGATACAGGCACCCCAAATTTGAGATACTTGAAGGTCTTGGTCACAATCTTTACATTCATGGTATAAGATTCTTTGAGTTTGGAAAACCCTACAATGTGGAACAGAAAAAGTTGAACTTCCAAGTTTTATTAGAAATTTTAATTTGGTTGGTTGGTTCATTGGTTGGTTGATGTGTGTATGTAGTTTTCACATTATAATGTGAAATGTTTGAGAAGCCACTTCAGTACTTCACTTCAGCCTTTTTGACATTTTCATTTTATTCATCTAAGACAGATCCAAATATAATATCCACTGTTCAACCTGTCACATTTTAATAAAGGATCCCACAGGATTGTGAATTCATAAAATCGTAACTACTTCATGTTATTGTTAATGCATTTTCTTCTAGAACGTGTGCAATGTGTTGATATTCTGTAGTTCTTGCAGAATCCAATGTATAGTGAAATAAATAAATCATTATGGAATGGAAAAACAGTGCTCCCTTTAGGGACAGGACTGTCTGTGGTCTGTCATCCAAAAAGAAAAAGGACAATTACATTCAGTTTTTGGTGTCAGGCTAGGAGCTGCTCTGAAGGACAGCTCCCCCATACAGCCTATTAACTACCTGGTTGAAACTTGATATGCCGATGGCCTGCATCAGGAGGGGATGAATGCCCTCAAGGAATGCAATCCACAGGCGAAGCCGAAAATGACAACTTTGTGTAAGCCCTGGTAAGGCTGCAGAGACAGTGGGGTGGCTCAAGCCAGCAGGAAATACCCTAGTTCCCTGTTGTCAGGGTACCTGAGCTGCACCAAGGTGGAGCACACAGAAGATGCCCATGGAGCCTGCTGGTACTCACACCACCCTCTGTGTCCTGCTGCCCTGCAGACAAAGCCCTAACTTGAAGCCACAGACTTCTTTTTCTTCTTCTTCTTTCCATGGACTTTTTCATTTTAGAAACTGCTGAAAACCTGCAGGTTTTTTTTACCAGCAGCCCCCAGGCACATGGGAACACAGATTAAAAGCAGGATGTTCCATTACTCCAGGAGCTCACTACACTGCCAGAAGTCAGACTGACTTCAGTTCTTCAAGGTTAAACTGTCGTAAGAAGTAAATACAGTACAGTCCCCTTGCTCCTTTGTCACTGTGCTCTGTGGTGACCTAAAGAGATCATTTGACCAGACCATAAGGGAGTTTCAGAGACAGTCCAATCCTCAGGCAACACTAAAGTAAATTCTGCTGCTTAAGTACTAGAGAATCCGATGCAAATAAAAAAACAGGGTCAGATTTCTCAGCAGACTAAATCTTCTCAGAAGGAGTAGTCTATAGCCATGTTTATAACCTACTGGCTAGACTTTTCCAGGTTTCTGCACCCAGCAACCTAATCTGCTGGCAAATATTTCCCAGTAAAAAAGTGTTACTTTTCATAGTTGGGCAAAAGTGAGGGGCAAAATTGTTCCACTCACCTCTTCTGAATTGATTCAGGCACTCTCTGAAAAGCAAATTATATTCTCACTTTAAAAGAATTTCTGCAAATGAGCAGTCTTCATCCTCTTTATTAGGTGTTCTAGGAGAATTAAAACCTAAAATGAGCAAAATATTTACAACCCAGTTGGGAGAAGAAAAACAAATATAGGAAAGAAAGCCAGCTACAATAATCTGCATCTTCTTATACTTGCCTGGAACACTCATGCTACCGCTTTGTGGGACAAGCTCAGAAAAATCAATACTCCAAATGAAATATCATTGGAAAACTCTTCTCATTTCAGCTCTGGTCTCAGTGAGCAGCTGTAATGTATCTATGAATAATGTTTAGCTTCAATCTCTTTTACAGCCGTTCCAAACAGATGAGCAATTTTTGAAAAGCTACTGTTGAAGATGCACTTTTGCCTCTTCATCAAAAACGTATAAAAATGAAATATATTGCAGTATTTATTGCAATCTATTACAAACGTTCATGGTGATCCAGTACAGATGCTTCTTCTCTGTGGCACTGACCTTCAAAAGTGATGATGTGAAAAGCCCTAGATTTTATGACAGCTTAACTCAGAATACATAACAGCTTCTATATTAATATGTATTTGTTCAGCTGTAAATTTGGAATATGAAAAGAAACTCCATACCTTGTACTACACTATAAAGTTTAAATAGGAAGAGAAAGAGGTTCAAGGAGCTATAACTAGGATTTAACAATATTTCTGTGAAATTAATATCCCTTTTTGTCTTTCCCTACCACAGAAATCATTCTTTCTGGGTGTTTCATGACTGCATTTGTTAAGTGAATCTAATAATCAACAATGTGAAGACCACCAGAGTAGCAATAAATAGACCTGTATGACACAGCTTTGTAGATAAACTGGCCACTTAATAGGCAAGTTTGAAAGGAGGATTCCAAGACAAAACATGCATGAACAATAGCTGGGATATGTGGGCTGTAACAAGCTTTGTGATCCAGTTGTGGCAGCTTAAGCCAAGCAAACTGCTCTAACACTGCTCACAGAAGGTTTGCTGTCCCTGTACCAGCAGTGCAAACCTCAGGAGAATTACAGCAGTGATTCCTCTCCACAGTGCCCGATGCCCTATGGCCCTCACCCCTTCGAGGTGCTGGCTGATTCTATCTGTTGCTCACTCTAGACTTCAAAGCACTATTTCCACAATGAAGGGCTCAAGAATCAGGCACAACTCTAATGAAGGAATGACGTTAGTGGTTACTGCCTTAGGCATGCAGAGCTCTCCAGCCAACTTTTGCAGTTCCCTGGAAAAGTAAACGAAGACACAACAGCCAGTTCTGATAAAAGGTAAACACCTTTTCTGGAAACCATCACTTGAGATTATCAGCTTTGATGCTGCAACTGGCAGCATTTTGCTGGCAGGAAAAAAGAATTAAGCAAAATAGGTGAACAGAAATGACATTCATGGAATCATTCAGGAAGGGCAAGGTTCAGCCTCCAAACTACATAGTTTTAATTACGTTTAGGTTCTTTTATGGCTTAACCTCCATGTCTCCTTTGTGTACACAATGTTGTTTTACTCCTATGTGTGGCATGTCCACCCATCCTGTCAGGTTTGAATTATGGCCTTGCTTCCATGGGCAGTGAGAGAGCTCTGGCTGAGAAAGTGCCCTCACATCTGCAGGTGAGGTACGATTAACAGCAGGTCCATGAACAGTGCTGGCTTTGTGAGACATCATTTCTGCTTCTGGACAATAGTTGTGCCAAACAGAAAAAGAACCCTCATATCCATGCGCTCCAGTCACAGATACAACACAGACAGGATTGGAGAGGTGTGCCTGAAAAGGAGGTGGACAGACACCCAAAGAGGGGGATATTCACAATTCATGCTGTATATAGCTAACTGGAAATAGTGAACAGCAATGCAGCTACACAGGAAATCCATATGGGAGACTGGAGATCTGTAGGATTTAAGATCCATCATTTGGATCACATTGGTTTGCGTCTTGAGCAGACAAATTCAAAGCAGCACTTGCTGCTTGAATATGTCATAGTCATAGATGCAAAAGACATGGGATAATTTATAAATTGCAACATCCTATCATGGACGACATGTCAGGGGGTCTACAAAAGAATCTGCAGACTTCTGAGATGCAGATGTAACTGTTGAACACATTTTTGAGGCACTACTATCAATTTAGAAATATTATCTGTTGGCTCTGGGCTAGTCTTTGGGAATGGGTGGCCTTAGCTGTCCCCTTTTTCCTTTACAGAAGGTTTTCAGTACATCCCCATTCCTTTGATGTAATAAAACTTGATTTGCCTTTAAGATTTCTGTCTATGGCAATAAATTGGAGCTTTCATATTATTCTCCGTTTTTGAAACAGTTCTCATATTTCTATTGTACAGTCACTTCTGTGGCATTTCTGTGTGCTGTTCCAGTGTATTCCATATGGACATAAGTTCAGCTTGTGCTCAAAACATTCACTTCGGAGTACTGTGGTTATGGGCAGTGTGCTGCTGAGACTGAGCAAACCAGCTTGGACTCTTATTACCTCCCACTCACTGCTGTCTAAATATTTTTCCTGGTTTAAGTTGTCTAAAAACGTGGGTGAGTTTACTTGCAACTCCTTGCATGTGGTCATTAGATATGCCTTCAGATTCATGCAGCACTCATTAATCTGAAAGAGTATAGAAGTAAGTCATCTCAGTTCTTACGCATTGAATGTGTCTCTAAATGAGAAGTTTTAGCAGGGATGAAGATGAAGATGACTCATGAAATAACTTAGATTTTAGTATATACAAGGCATACACGTTTATGAAGGAAACTTATCCCTGTGAGAATAAATAAAACATACATAGTGTCCTTTTCTTCAGGCTTAATAGCAACTTTAACAGTATGTAGTCACATTAATACCTTCTGCAATGAAATGCACTTGATGTTTTCTGTAAAACACAACACAATGGAGGACTGAAAATTCTTACATCTTTCAAACTTGTCTCCTTTCCCAATGACATTCTGAAATTTGGACTATGAGCAAGAGCCAGATAGAAAAGCCCTTTGGTGCCTAACATTCAAGAGCAGTGGAATTTAAGTTTTCCAGTTGAAAAGTGAACAATCCACACCACTTTATTTAACTAATCATAGACTCTTCACTTCCCTGACCTCTCAGACAAAAGTACATATACAACTTATTACACACCTAATGGAAGTTACTTCCTTCCAGCTGAGGCACAACAACAGCTCTTTTTCTATTACAATGTGCAATAAACCCTGAAAAGTTTTCAAGTGAACTTGATCAGTCTGCAGAAAAAAAGATCACAGTAATCATCAGCTACTTTCTGTGGAGGAAACAATTTCCAGCTGAAGAAGGCAATAACATCTTACATGAAGCTAACATGGTCACAAGTAGTCACCTATTTATAGAAGTAGCTATTTAGGTTCCTAATAATCTGTTTTGTATGTACCCAGTCATACCAAACTCTTGGTTGGACTAAGCTGAACTCAGCAGTTTGGTGTCTTCATATATCAGGCTTTGGTGTGCATCCCCAAAATATTGATTGAAATCCTATTAAGAATCTTTCTTGCAAGAGCCTTCAATACTGAGATATATATTGCAATTTATATTCCAAATTATTAAATAATTTATCAATACTTTTTTTTTAATGCCGGCAAAAAGTTTTGGTTGATGTAGAGCTAAGAACAGAAAAAGGATAATTACCTACTATCTACTGCAGAGAAAGTCTCAAAGAGTTGATGACAACACATTTTAGAGGATTTTGAAGTTCATAGCATAGTGAAGAAAACCTTGCCACACAGTCTGAAATAATGTTGGAGTACTGTGGTCCAAGATTTAGGCAAAGGAAAATTAAAGAGGATGGCACCGGTCAAGAGGACGTTGGTTTCAGAATTCCTGTGGAAATTGCTTAAGGGAGAAAGGACTGAAGCTGCTGAAGGAGTCATGTATTTTTTAGACCGGGAACAATGTGTTCATTAACCTTTAGCAGTGAAACTGTAAAACAGTAAAGCAGTAAGTAGGGAGAAGGCACCCTGCCACTGTGCCTGCTGTGTGTGATGGACTAGAGGCTATGCCATTCCCCCACAGGGAAATAAGGCCTGGGAGCACTTCTCTTTCTGCAAACACAGAGTTTAGCCAAAGGCTGGGGAGTCTCAATATAGACAGAGACAGCTGGGACAGAACTGGCAGAAAGGACATGTAAGCCCAGATTTCCTGAATGACACAAAGACAAAAAAAAAATTTTAATATTTTGTGGAGATCGAAGAGCAGAATCTCTGCATGAAGCACACCAGAAAAAGACCAAAAAGGGGACCCAAGAGGACCTTCACAGAAATGCAGGTAGAAAGTGCAGGTAGAAAAAGATGAAGTTTCTTACAGAGTCAGAGAAAAAGGTAGAGGAAAGGTGACAAATCTCTGTACCCAAGGAGAAAATCATAATAAAAATTATCTATTGGAGCTGAAGAGACAGTGGGATACAGCGAGATAAAGAGCAAAGAGCTTGGAAAAGCACAGTATTGCTGGGTGAAAAGGGGAGTAAAAAGCCTCATGTCAAAGGAGCTTTGAGCCAAGTGGTTTTACACAGTGTTTGCAGCAACTCAGAAACCTATGAGTGGACTGAAATGAGCCCTGCACAAAGGACCTGCCCGCAGAGAGCAAGTCCCTAAAAGCATCGTCATTTCTAGCTTTCTCAAAGCAACCTTCTATGTGTTTCTGGTGTTTATTGCCAAGTTCTCCAGAAAGAACAGACATCAGCAAATCTGCTGACATGCCTCTGAAAATTCTAATAATCCTTAGTTGCCCTTACCAGGCTTCACACAGAACCACAATCTACACCTGCCCATGGGCCCTGTGGATTCAGTCCTTACAGCTATGCTGTAAGTGTACATGCAGCTCAGTCTATTTTCCACTGCTCTAGCTTATTGCTTGGGTCTTCTGCATGTACTCTGGAGTTACACTGTACATCGTCTCTGGGCTTTTACTGAGGTGTGAATCTGCAGTGGCTAGCTTTGCTAGAATGGTCAGCCCATCACAAGCAGTGGTTAGTGGTACCTGCATGCCACAGATACACCTCTTCATATGGAAGCAGAGAAAGCTGTACTAGTCTGAAGATGGAAGTTGCAAGTTATGCCCATACAGCTGTGCTGGGCTTCCAAGGACAAAAACTGCAGCTTTACACTTCAATACCTTGCCATGTTCTACGCTTCACAGAACACATTGTATGAGAGAATATTGCAGAGCTTTGGACAAGGAAGTCTGTCACCTAATAATAAATGCACATGAGAGTGGGGCAGAGAGCTTTTGTATTAGCCTTAGTGATCATGTGGTACAAAGCCTGGCTCTCTTAAAAAGAAAATGCTTTCATCCTAAGGTTCATATAAAGGCTTAAAATATGAGAGCACTCAAAGAAAACAAGAAACTTGCAGTTGCTCTTAAAATTAAATAGTGCCATATAATCTCAATAAACAGGAGCACAATAGTGGAGCCAGTCTTTCAGAGAGTGTACAGTGTGCTGATAGTCAAAGTCATCTCACCATGGTTTAAAACCTGTCCCTCCTTTCAGCTGCTGTAACTCTGGGAAAGTGGAAGACAAATGTGATTCAGATTGTAGTGAAAAGTTCTATATTTAATTAATGATGTGACACCAGATTATGCAAAGCTTGGGAAAAAATGGCAGCCTGGAGTTGTGCGTGGTTTTCTGTAGATTTCCCAGCTAGCTTGTCACGCCTGCCCCTTGCAAGTGTGTCTGGATGAACAGCCCGTGATGCTGCATCACTGTCCTGGATTTCCCTCTAGCATGGGTAAAGGCAAGAAGAGGGTAAGTTTTCTGGAAGTATTCCACCTCTGGGAGTTTAGGTGCTGTTGAACTTCCAGCTGCTGCAGTATTTGCTCCCCCATGCAGAGCCCTCTTGATGCTAACTCTACACCTCCCGCTTTTGCCCTCTGACAACTTGAGGAGCCACAGCAGCCTATACTTCATATAGCAACAAGGGAAATTTCAGTACTGCTTTGTAACTGTAACTAAAGCCATTCAGGGTCCTTTCCGTGGCTTTCTCTGCCTATATTGCAGAGGGGGAAAAGTATTCCATATAAATATAAGGTAAATTATTTTATTAACTCCCACACAATATGCAGAAACTCAGTTGTCATTAAATACAAGACTATAATGAGTGTAATGATGACTGTGGCAATTTGTGCAGTCAGAATGCTGTTCTGTTGTCTCCAGCAGTACAGTTATTAAACTTAAATACATGTGAGATGACTTGTCATATTGCATCACTGGACTGTGATGACTCTGGAGAATAGCACTGGGCACATGATGTTGAAGGGTACTGTCATGCTTACAGACTGATCCCATTAGTATCACCTTTCACTGCAGCTGGCACTCAATACATTCCATATTTCCGTTTTTCTTATCTTTTCCTTGAGGGTTTTGGTAATTCTGCTTCATCCAATTCCCTGTAACTGAGGTGAGACAGGCAGCTGCAATTCTGCAGGTCTTGGTGTTCATCTGTCCTTACACCTGTTTCCAGGGGACCCATTAAAACCTAATAAAATTTTCCTGACTCCAGACTCATTAAAAGAACAGAGACAGCTCAAGATTTCTGAAAGCAGGGTCTTTCTGGACACAGTCACTGTCGTCTCTCTTCTTTGGAGTTGCTTTCCATGGACAGGCAGCCTGTCAGCAGCAGAGACCTGCTGTCTTGCTGCCATTTATTGTATCCCACCTGGCACTCATCTCTTTGTCATTTATGTCTCCAACTTTGACAAGATTAGATTGTCTTTTATTGGTGTAGTGGATTTTTTAGGGCAAAATTGTGTCTATATGTATGACTATATGATCAAATTTCATTGAATCTTTTGAAGGACTCCTTTCCAGTTTCTAGGTTAGAATGCTTAGGTTCGAGTACAACTGGAAAACAAGCTCCATGAGACAATATTCTAAAATGTGGCATAACCTGATGCACTTCCAGAGATTAGTTTTATGTCTTGGGTCTACCACTAAATTCAGGTGATCTCTGTAAGAAAGGCCATAAATCCTTTAATCCTAAATCCCAAACAAAACCTATTAAGCATAATGGAAAGTTGAAAAAGAACATAGCAGGAAATATTAGGCAACGAAGTATCCAGTCTGAATTATTATGAATTTTGGTTAATCCCACTTGTCCTTCTCACTTGAATTTGTCACATTTGTAAACATAGCCTTTGTAGACTTTAGTCAGTTTCAATTGAAAGTCAATGACAGTAAAGTACATTTCATACATTTTTAGAGATATTCCTTAAAGAAATTGATTTTGCTTAATGACCTTTTTTTTATCAGTTATGATAATGAAGAAAATATGAATCTCTGGTTTAGAAAAAGCCATTGTAGGGAGTGAACTGAAAGAATAGTATGTCTTCAAAATGACCTATTTTCAGAAATCACCTAGCAATTTGTCAGAATGAGAGATTTAACTAACCGAGACCCAATTTTAAAATAACTATGTAAATGAAATTATTTCAACCTCCTTTAAAGACAGGTAAAGCAAACTTCAGAGCATACTATAAGGATCTGATGTCCTTCCAGCCACCTAAAATAAATTACCTTTTGTCTCTATGGTAAAATCATGTAAATCAGCACAGTTTGTACAGCAATCAATCAACAGCTCTCTATTGCCAAGTGAAGTGGCATATTTCTGCCACTGATGCATGGCTGATTGGAGAAAGACAGGCTTTAAAGCAAGGAGCAAGATTAGGATCAGTTGAGACAACTCTTACCTACTTTGACTCTGAAAGTAAGTGAAAGTATTTTCGCAGACTGCAGGATCTTAATAGCCTGTGCTGTCCTTGGATAAAGGGGAGCTTTTCATCTGGACTTCAGACTGACCATGAGTTTCCTGCAATACCTTCCCCTCCTCTGCTCATATGAGACCTAGATGATTGGTTTCAGGTGCTATGTCTTTGAAAGACTATGCTGAGCACTAGTCCAAAGTGACATCACTCTCTAAGAGTAGGCAAGGTTCGGGACTGTTCAGAGAAACAGGCTTGATATCATATTATAGACCTTGTAACACTGGAAATAACAGCTGCATATGTGTATCCAGTGAAGTACATCAGTTATTATATGGGTATTTGGAGAAGGATAAAGTTGGCTTAAAGCACCTAGAATAATTTTTATCAAAAGTAAATCAAATAAATATGGGATGATAAAAAATTTGCTGCCTATAAAACATCATACTTCATAAAATTTCACTCATTCTTACCTGAGCATCAGATTATGCAGCAAAAGCACAAATTTGTACATGTAGCATAGCACACTTACAAGGGATGATTAGGAGACTGATTCTCAAATTTATTATCATCACATGGTTGGTTGCCATCAGAACTGGCTTCAAGATCCAACAATGGTCCATGCATTGATCTCTTTGATGCTTTTGTACAAAATGTCTTTACATAAAATGGAAGTTTCAGGGTATGGCAGGTTCCATGCTGAGACATCACATGGCTTTTTCCACTGATTAAAGCACTTTGAAGATTTTTCAATTCCTAAAAGTGGGGGTAGAAAGGAGGAAAAAAATCCAAACCAACAAGCATAAAACCTTACCCTTTTCTGATGGGAAGCAAGTTAAAGCAGAAGTAAGAGGCAGGGCAGTAAATTATAGCTTTTTTAGCTGATGTCCTCTCATGTGGCACTGATAACACAGTTCTAAGTACTGCTGAACAGTGTTTGAACAGCATCAAGGCCTTTTCTTCTTACTCTGCCCTGTTCCCACCATGCCCAGTGAAGAGACTGGGAGTAGGCAAGAGGCTGGGAGGGCATGCAACCAGGCAGATGCCCCAAACTGACCAAAAAGCTTCATTCTCCTGTGTCACCTCATGCTCAGTAGTAAAACTGGGACAAGGGTAGGTTAGGGAATTTTTATTCATGGTCTGAGTGTGCATTAGTTCCTCCATGGGAGGAGGTGAGTGAGTACTGTCACATCTTATGTTGTTCCTTTGATCTTTCATGTCTCATTTGCTCATTAAACCATTCTTATCTTGACTCATAAGGTTTCTCTTACTCTTTATTTTCTTCTCCTGTCCCACTGGGCCTGAGGGAGGGAATGAAGTTTGACTGGTGTGGTGCTTAGCTGCCCGTTGGAGTTAACCCCCAATAGCTTACCTTGTTTCCTGTGCATTTTTGACTCTTCACTAACATGCTTTCTCTTTGTTTTTAAATTAACAGCTTAATCTAGCTAGAGATTAGGCTGTTTGTAAACTACCTGGCTAACTGAAATTTCATCTGCACATCTGTGGCTGTTTGAAACAAAGATGATTCTTTAGGCTTGCTACCCCAACACTTTCCTTTAGATCACTCAGTATAAAACATAATTTTACTACATAGGCTGATGTAGGAATAGACATTTTTGGGATCAATAAAGAAGCAGCTTCTTGCAGCTGTGATTAGGTCAGGTTCTAGAAAGAAGGGAAAACAGTTCCTGGAACAGCTTGTAACTGTCTCTTCTGTTTGTTTTTTGGATTTGTTTTAATCTAGAAGAGAGGAACTGAAACTGAACAGTGCATTGCAGTGTGGTTAATAATGACTTTCATAAGCATTTATTTTACTTTTTTAATCTGCTGCAGCAGCTACAAAGTAGCTTTTGGTTTTCTGTTATACCTTAATGGACAGCAGATTTTGAAAGAGGCATACTTCTAACTTTTATACACTATTATGTTATAAACCTCAGCTTAACCTCATCTTTATTTTGAATAGGATTATTGGGTGGTCCAGTGCTCTCAGTATGAAAATATTAGGGCCACAAATCTCCTGTAGTTCCTCATAAGAGTGAAAAACACAGTGTGGCTTATGTGCAGCAGCTCCTGCAGAAGTCTATGTACAATTCATCTATTCAGCATGAAGCCATGCAGAATTTGTAAACCTTCCAGGAGTACATGAAGGGTTTCCTTCTGTTAAAAAGTACTACAAAACATCTGGTGTCTGACAGAATTATTAAACATGTTGAAGTCCTGTAGAATATGAGGCTCTACCACAGGTTCTAGGCATGGCAGATGTGATTTGAGAAATGCCTATGACTTGTCCTTTTCTCAGCTATATCCCATTCACTGCTTTATTCCTGGGCCTACCAGTGCCCACAAACTGTAGGATCTTGGTTGAAAGGAAAATAAATAAAATTGGATCAGCTCCCTAAAAATTTCACCATAACCTTCAGAAGTATTCAACAGGATTAGTTTGAGTTGCCATATAATGAAACCTATTATGTAGTCAAACCTGAGCAAAGGCAAATAAACAATAAAGGTAGTCTACAGTCATGACACTGATCAGATATTTTGTGCTGTCCCAAGAAGAAATAGAAGAGAAACGGTAAGCATTACCACTCATAAAGTACAGTCCATATGTATGTAAGTGAAAGTCTTTGAAAATAAGTTGCAGAAGCTAGAGCTGCTGTTCAAGGTATCCAAAGACAGTTCAATACATAACTAGCTAGATTTAAGCCCAGACCGTTTTAAAACACTAAAAGGAAGGTATTTTGGACCTATTTATTCTTATTTATGCATTTTACTCATAAATTTGTAATGGAAATAGAGGAGGTCAGACGTTATATTGCTGTAAGATGACACTAAAATAAAATAGCTAAAGATGGGCAATTAGTGTGTGAGAACAGTTATTGGAGAAACAATTAATATAAAGCATGCTATGGCAGATCCTCCATTCTAGAATGTCTTGCTTAATTGCTTTGTCTCGAATATTGAAACCTTTGCTGGTGTTATTTTTGAGAAAAAAAATCTGATTAACTGGATTTATATACCGTCATGTAGATTTTCTTTTGAATGGTGTAAACGAGCAGCAGAAAGGCTTGCACCTAATTTTTCTGTGTTCAAGGAGACACTTATAGCTGAAGAAAAAGTACAGACTAGCTTAAACAACAGGTTCCTTTTTAGCACGAAATTTTGAAATCTAATTCTGGTGTTCTAGTAAATACGTTTTTGAATGGGTAAAATAGGTGATTTCTAACTGAGGAGGAAAAAAAGTGATAGAGCCGAATTCTGTTTTGATCAGTTATAGCTGATGTACTTTGCTGTATTTTCTCTGTGAACTGTTTGCAATATGCTTTAGTCATGTTGAAGTATTGCAGTTTTGACCTGTTTCGATTTCTTATTTCATTGTAGCATCTTATTTTAAAGCTCAGATTCTGCAGGGTAACAAGATTAGTCTTCTGCACTGCAAGAGTGAGCTCAGAATGATTGAAGACAAACCTGGGATAGTGTTAAAGTGCTTTCTAGTTATGTCTTGGACAGCACTGCAAGCTGGAAGTATTTCTCCATAAGAGTAGGGCTACAATAGCATGACATTGCTTCAGAGTTAGTGCAGGTGTCTCTACAGAGTGCAGCACTATGCTGTGTTGACAGATTTATTCACAGCTTTGAACACACTTCATCTGAACTTGTCCATGCCTCTTTTTATGTTCCCTTGCAAACTAATCTTTAATGCTCAAAGGAGCAGGAGGCAAAACTGCCAGCACTGGTGACCAGATTATTTCAGTAGATGCAAATAGCAGCCTTACTGTGGTGTGATTAATACAGCTATGCTGCTTGGTTTTGATACCTGCAAAGGCAGTGTGACCTGTGAGTACATGAAAGTCATCACACCCCTGCTGGTACCTGCACTACGTACAGTGCCCTTTATGTACCTGGCTGCTGCTACACTCAAAGCCCCCTTGACTGAGATTAGGGACCTACAAGTTGCATGACAGGCTGCCTCATGCCTTAGGTAGGTGCAGAGCAGAGGAAGCTTCACAGAATTAACTTAACATAGTCTGATTTTTTTCCCTCATTTATTCAGCTTGATCGTGGATCAGCACAGCTCTGCGTAAAACTGTTTTGGCCTTTTTTGCCAGGTTCTTGATTACAAACAGCCTTTGGGATGACTCTTGAACAGTCATCCATCACAATATATCATCTTCTTACTAGAGAAGCGATGAACATGAAAGAGTGGCTAATATCTTCATATCTGGTAGGCAGGCCTAGTACTCTTGCTGGTGTGCACTGGAGAAAATGAGATTTATATTCATGTCACTCTCAAGTAATTAGAACTCAAATCTTTAGGAGCCAATGCACATTGCAGTGAGGCTGCTGCAACTTCTGTCTGAAAGACTCTGGTAGAGTGGGTTTGCCTAGAATTTCCTGACAGGCATAATTATATATAATGTCACTTGTGCTTTTTACAGAACATAGCATGAGGTGATAGTTAATGCATTTAAGAAGTGTGCAATCTTTTCTGAAGTCATTTTAAAATATGATTCATGTGGAAAATTGGTATTTGCAAGCTTTGTACCTAGACCTCCTATCCCTAGGAGCCTTTCATTTGGTTGTGTTTTAGAAGTATATATTTCTAGGCAGCAATAAGAAAGTATGGTGAGGAGAAAATAAACAGAAACAAGTTCTTATCAGAGAATACCAATGGCCCCAGGGAATCTTGGTTTTCTGTATCTGAATTATTGTACCTGTACATTGATGACTCTACTACTTCCTCTGGCTACTTCCATTTAGCACAGAGGGGAATTCCATCCTTGGAGGGTCTTTAACTTTTGTGACACCTCTGACAACCTGGTCAAACTCATGGGAAAACTTTGCTATCAGTCTCATCTTTCTTGTCTTAATTCTTTCCATGTTCAGGAAAGAGAATGCATAAGATATACTGAAAGTCACAGGAGCCTTCTAGCGCAGATTTAGGGTCTGTAAGAGTATTTTATCTGGCCTGGTTTGTGTTGGGGTTTGAATTGTTCCCTTTTCTTTCTGTGGAATTTTTCCATTGTTATGCTAAGTATTTGTGGCCACACCTTAGTAGCAATAGTTTTCTCTCGCAGGGGGGTGGGGGATAGGGGGAGACTGGAAAAGGAGAGGTGGGACAGGGGTCTGGGGCGGCCTCTCGCTCGTTGGTGGAGTTGGGTGGAGACAGCCGGGGCTCCAATCTAGCATCTTCCCCGCCATCCCAGCGCCGGGAGCCACGTTCCCTGCTGTCAGACATCGCTCTGCTGCCTTCCCACTTCATCCTCCTGCCTCCGGGCACTGTGCCGAGCACCACGGCCGAGCCCGTGAGGGGGAGCGGCTCCTCCATCGCCCTCAGCCCTGGGCCGCCGCCGCCATCCCCCAGCCCCTTCAGCTGAGCGAGCCCTGCCCTGCCCACAGCACCGGGAACTGAGCGCAGGGAGAGGGAGCCTGTGGCCAAAAGGGACTGGAACTGAGCTACACTGCTCTGCTCTGGGCTCAGCTTTTATACCTGATGCTGTTTCTGCTGTTTGCCTTGTTAGACATATTAGCAAAGAACTGTTATTGCTATCCCTGTATCTTCTGCCTGAAGGCCTCTGATTTGAAACCATAATAATTAGAAGGGAGGGAGTCACACTCTCCATCTCAGGGAAGGGGGTCTTGCCTTTCCTTAGCAAATACCTGTCTTTCAAACCAAGACAGCCTGTGAGACCACTGGTTAAGGGTCTGTGAGATCAGAACATTCTGATATGAATGTGACTAAGAAGGCCTAAACTAAAAAAAAAATTTCTTGTTATTTCAATAAAACTTTGCATTTTCAGAACAAAAGCATGTTCTTCAGCATTATCCAAAGCGTCACAAAAGCTCCCATCTCAAACTCCATCCATATTTCATTATTTAACCAATTCCAGGTATTTTATCCAATATGATGTCCATAGAGTATGGCTAAAATAATCTAAAACTTGTGTAATAAAAGCCGAAATGAGATCATATGAATGAATAATAAAATACAGTCAAGACTGGAGCACGTCTACAGATATTGTGCAGTTCGCACTCTCATAAAAGTAAGCTCTTAGAGTCTTTAACCCAGAACCCCATTAGGTTGTGTCCTAAATATTTTGTGAAGGAGACTCCACTTATCAGAGAAACCTGTTCCCAGGTGTAACTAGATTCAGTGAAGAAGTTTCTTCAGAACTCTCTCTGAGGGAAAAATATAATACTGGCTTACAAAATCTGTAAGTAAATGGATTTTGCCCATTTATTTTCTCTGACTTCGCTGATTCACATTGCTGTACATGAAATATAAAATGCATGTTGTAAATAGTCAAGATAATTAATGTTACAGAGAGGAAAAGAGATGCCAACTTTTCAGTCAAAACTTGTTACACAAGTTCTTGATACACAACCAAGATGTTTTGGTTCTTGATATTTGAACCAAGATTTCCTATTTTTTAGGAGGCAGCAGCTGTTAGAGGATGATCTTTTGCTTAAGGATGCCACCTGCTTGCACATTCAGGAATCTTGGACAATGAGGACTAACCTTCCCTGTTTTTTCCCTTGTCTGGTAGGAATATGTCTGTTCACAAGTGTTTACCAGGAAAAGGAATGGCATAAGAGGCCCTGTAGCCTTGTTGCTGTCCTTCTGCTATTGTGATACAGGATGTCCTGCTGATGACACATCTCTGCTGGGGCCTTACCAGAGCACAGGTCTTCTGGTCTTCATATTAACAACCATCAGTCTTACTCCTGAAGGTAGTATCTCGGGAACTGGCTTCTCTTTCTCCAAACAGACTATTTTTTCAACCTTTTGTCATGCTCTTCAGGCACTTGTAAACACACATGCTCTGCTGTTCATATTTCATTTGTAAAAATCTTCATATTTCCATGGAAAATACATCCATGTTTCTTTGACTCATATATGTATCCATCAATAAGAATATTCAGCAGCAGAAGATAGCAGTGCCAATGATTTGCTCCACTCCTTCTTGTTTGAAACTGTCTGAAAACCTGAGGAAAAAATATTAAAATAGCCTTGTTTATTTTAGAGGAAATCAATGACTTGAGGAAAAAGTGTTCTAATTCATATCTGCAATTACTGTCTATTTTGGAGGAGACATTTTCTCTCCACTCAGCTATTTCTAACATAAGAAGCTAAGATGTTAAGATATGTTAAGATATTTTTGTTTAACTTCCTTGGTTATCCCATGGTGCTATGAAACTGCTGCTTTTTCTGTCACTTTGACATATCACTCCTTTCAAAAATTTGCCTAAACACAGTAATTATTTCAAACCACTCTTCTGACAATTTATTAGAACAGGTTCTGAGGACAAAACAGTGTTTTTAATTAGGTTGAACACTAGTTTGAATACACAATGCTTGAAAATAGGAAATGCTACTTGCTGTTATTAAACCAAGGAACCCTTCATCAAAGTTATCAAAAATTATCAAAATCTAGGAGGTAGGTCATGTTTTCCTTGAAGAACAGACTAAGCATGAAGACTATATTCTTATGGCTCTTCTCAGAAAAAGTACTGTGTGGCCTTTCAGCACTGCTAAATAAGAGGTAAGAATATTATTTCTCACACTGGGAAATAGAATTTATTTGTATATTTTTTTAACATAAAACACTATTATCAAGCCAATTACATAAACCTACTGAAGTATGACATTGAATAAAATCTTTTTTAGCTAGTTTATACATAGGTCCATATTCTGCTGAAAATTACTGTCCTCACTCAGACCAACCTTCCAGGGAAGCCAGTAAGCGTCTGTTTGTTGGATAAGTACTTTAATATGTAGGTTGGGTAATTCTGAATTGAAGTGTAAAGACACTTCAGATATAACACTAGTTAGCAAACTAAATGGATTTTAAATATCCTCATTGGTGAGGGAGGAAACTGAAGGCATGAATGCTTCTTTAATAAATCATTGTATGTCATCTCTCTTCTGTAACAACCTTGTGAAAATTCCAGCTATAAAGTACCTGCTTACACAGCATGGTCAGCACTATATACATGCTGAAGTGTTTTCCCTTGGTTCTACTGTTTCTGATGCAAGTTGGAATCGTTGACCTTCTACAAGTGTCAAATCTGCATTGCTGAGACATTTCCTCCTGGTTTTAAGACTGTGAAAAAATGGCATAAGTGGAGTTCAGATTTTTCTGTGCCATGTCTAAAGAAATCCTCAGGCTTCTTCTTTAAATTAGGAAGTTAATGCAGAAGTGTCCTGGTTCCAGCTAGGACACGGTTAATTTTTGCTTTGGGCAGGAGGGGGCATGGCTAGTACCTGGAGGTTATCCTATAACACCTCACATCATTTCCCAGGGACAGGAAAGGGGTCTCTTCTTGGTCAGGGCAGCATGGCTGTGATTCATGTGTCCCTGGTGAGCATTCAGGTATGAATAATTTGCCTCTCTTGTACACTCTGTTATTAATATTGTTGCTGTCCCTGATTGTGTTCTTATTTCATTGCTGTTCCCAGTAAATTGATTTATCTCAACCCATGATCTTTACCTTTTGTGCTTCCAGTTCTCCTCTCCAGCCTGCTGAATGAGGGAGAAGGAGAGAAAGCAAGGAGTGAGTGACCAGCACATGGTTTAGAGTGTTTCAATGGCAACACTAAATTGGGGAATAACATTCCTAAACCATGACAGGAAGGAATCCAGCATTTTTCTGGACTGAATGCCTCTCTGTTCGTTCCTCAGAATGAATTACAGCTATTTGAGTCTGCACAGCCTGCTTCATCTCCTCTCTGATTAAACTGATGTTGCTTCAGAACTGCTTTGCCTTCATAACAGGAGTGAATTCATCCTGAACCTCTGTTTTTAGAGAAGAATTCAAGCTGCCACAATATGTCGATATAGGTGGCAGTGTTGACCAGTAAGTCAAGAGAAATTTAAAACCTAATTACTCTTACAGGCCTTTAGCCTCAAAAATTCAGTCTGGAGCTGCTGTCACACCAGAAGGTTCCAGTAAATGCCTTAAAAGAGAGCAGCAGCATCTCCTTCTTCCTTCATACTTCCCACCTCCCACCATACTGCCTATAGATTTTGACACGGGTTTTGCCAGCGTACTGGGCTTTTTTCCCCATGTTTTCCCAAGGCTTCTGTACCTGAATCAGCTTCTACAGAAAAGCAAAGAACATTCTGCCCTCAGAAGGCAGCTGTCAGGAGTCTCCTCAAGACCAACATTACAAAGCCGGGGAATGTCACCAATGGTGGAGACAGGAAGGCCACACACACACCAAAGGTCACACAGCCCGGGCTTTACTGAGGCCTCTGCTCCTTTTATATGTCAGCGGCACAGGCCGTTAATGCTCATTGGTCAAGCTAGCTGCCAACCAGCCAATAGCAGCCTGAATCCCCAAGGGCCTGGGCCTGCTCTCCGGGGCCTTACCCTCGAGTGACAGGAGGAAGGTAATTACGTGATCAACCACATTTCAGTCATAAAGTTGGGACTATTTATAACCATGGGACCTCCAGGTCTGTTGTAGGCCACCACAGGGGAAGACTGAGTAACCCAGCTTTGTTCTAACCTCATCTCTTCTGCAAGTATATTTCATATGAGGAGCACATGAGCTCCTAGGGGCTCCATTTGCAGGTGATTATCTTTTCTCTCCCTTCTCCCTCAAGGGGTTTTGAGGACCATGATATTGACCTGGATTTATGACTGCTCAAGTCCGTCTACTGATGAGAAAACTGACACGTGTTATCTTATAGCATAGTTACCATAAATCTTAACTTGAGTAACTATCACAGCCCTTGACTTGCTTCTGTTAATTGAAGGCTTGCAAGCAGCTGTCTCAGCTCTCCCATTTGGCTGCATTCCTGGTCATCTGGAGCCACGTGCTATCCTCATACACCTTTGTATAATCAAAGTTGTGTGGCATTTACTATTTTTATTTTGTCAACAAACTAAGACCAACCTTCATCTCTTCTCTGTATATCCATTTTATATTCTGTTCTTGTCCAGTCCCTGTGGATAAAACAACTGCAGCAGGCACAGAAAACGTGAGATTTCCTCTTATCTAAATTTTAGCATGCATTAGTTAAAAGCTACTTGACCTCTGAGGTACCTCACTAGTAAACTCTTTTCCTTCACACCTTGTATTACCTCTTCACTGTTTCCTATTTTTGAGCTAATTTTTTATCCTAAAGCTATTAACCTGTGTACCATAACTCTCTGCCTTATTCAATTATCTTCAGTGTGGAATCTTATTACTCTTTGAAAAGGTAAGTGTGTGAAACACTGCAGTTCCCTTACTCCTGCTGCAGCAATATTATCTCTTATGAATGAAAGTGAGTTAGTTTAAGCAGGACTCCTAAGGGTCTACAATGGATATTTAGAATCAAGTTAGTCACATGAAAGTCTTCATAAAATGTCCTTCATATAATTTCTTCACCTATCCCCCTTTTTCCTTAACTGTGCTAACTAGGCTGTAATTCGTTTGCCGTAATACACTTTGAGGCTTTTTTTTTTTTTTTGTTGTTCAATAGTAATTGTAGGTTTCCTGTTTTCCAGTCCTCTGGAGTATGTCATGTGAAGAAAAAACAAAGCTCTGTCTCCTTTGTCCTCTGGAAAGTTTGGAGCAAAATAACTGTTTAACAAATCTGCTCTCTTCATCCTTGTTGCCAATTCCCTACTATCACTTTTTAGTGGACCAATTTTCTCTTTTACAATCTGTCAAGTGAAAATATATGTGAAAAGTCCTTTATTTTAGTTGAGCATTGCCTGGCAGTTTGGATGTCTGGTTTCCTTATTTTACACCTTTAACCAGAAAGAAACATGTTGCCATTTACCCTGGTAACAGAAGTTAGTAGCTATTGAATTCATCAGGCATGTTATAGATTGCTACTTGAATGAAAGTTCTTTATCATGATCCGTGCTATAATAAAGTGCTGATGCATTTCCCACCTTTCTCATCAAAAAGCTCTGTTCTCTACAAGGCTGATATAAACAAATGATCTTCTGGGGGCCTATTCCTGCCTTTGTAACATATGAAGGGCTTTAGAGGGAATGGGCAGCACTCTATTGGAGAGTATGGAAGCTTGAAAAAGTATATAATACCAATTACTCTCTGTATCTGTCAAATTGAGAGAGAAATCAATTTACATTTTGTAACACAATTCCTTCAACAGCTATGAGAATCAGTATGGACCCCAGCTTAGCTGCTTCACCACATGTTCAGCTGGAGCTCTTTTATGGGAAAGTAATGGTACTTGTGAGATCAGCACATGTTAAATCCCACTGAATTTACCAGCTTCCCTACAAAATGGAAGATGGTTGCTTAAACTTAATAAGCCTATAAAAATCAGGCTTAACTTCCATGTTCTTTCATAGAATGAAGTTATGAAAGAAGCTCACTTTCAAAACTTTGACAAACATGGAACATATTATTATGCATTTTGTTGAGGGGACTTGTTCTCTTTAGGATTATACTTTAAAGCTTGTTTTGCTCTGTCCTATTTCAGCAATTTTAGAAGACCTGTAACGCTGTTCCTACTGGCAGAGTGGGGAAGAGGAATCTGCAATTCTTACACGGGAAACATAAGCACTAGATCCTCAATCAGAGATTCTCTGGAAATTTCTTCAGGTTTTACAGTTTTCTGTATCAGTGCTTCTGATAGAGAATCATAGAATATCTTGAGTCAGGAAGGACCCACAAGAATGGAGTCCAAATCTTGGCCCAGCACAGGACAGTCCCAAGAGCCACACCATGTGCCTGAGAACATTGTCCAAGTGCTTCTTGAACTGTGTGAGACTTGGTGCTGTGACCACTTCCCTGGGGAGCCTGTTCCAGTGCCCAACCACCCTTTGGGGGAAGAACATTTTTCTAATACCTAACCTAAACCATCCCTGACAAAACTTCAGGCCTCAAGTCCTGCCACTGGTCACTACAGAGCAGTGATCAGTGCCTGTCCTTGCTTTTCACCTCACAAGGAAGTTGTAGAATGCAGTAGGGTCTCCCCTCAGTCCCCTCTTCTCCAGGTAGAACAGATCAAGTGACCTCAGCCACTCTGCATACAGCTTCCCTTCAAGGTTCTTCACCATCTTCATTTCCCTCCAACATATCAGCTTCCTGACAGGTACTCATCTCAAAATCTGAAATCTTGCTAAAAATAGGACTTAGACTATTATGTGTAAGTGTTAATCCAAAGAAGAGATGATATTTTTCTGTCAGAACAATTTTGTCAAAGAATGCTGATTTTTGGTAATATTAGAAACATCCTTAATAGCTTTGTCAAGATGATTAATAACAAAACTAGGTTTCTTAGGTATGGAAAAATAGTTTTGTTCTGACTTCTGTACAAAGTTATAATGCAGCATAATAATGCTAAATATGAAAATATCTCAAATGATTAATGGATAGCATGGCTAAATGTATTCTCATGAGACTTGCAGAGGGCTGCCACCCAAGGGAGCCTTAAAAGGGTAGGGGAGTGGATTGGCAGAAACCTTGTAATCTAGTAAAACAGCCTGACTGGGAGGGAATAAGTCTATATGTACAATAGTACAGGTGTGGATGAATCTGGAGAATTTGCTGCATGCTCTTGTGGCAGTCAGAATTGATCACATAGGAGGCTGTGTTGGCCAGGATACAACTGCTGGGTTGAGGCCAGGTACTGTTCCCTATTCTCCAGCATTTGTGTGTTGAAAGTACTATGCCTGGTTTTGCCTCTACCTACTAACAAAGAGGAGCCAGTCCAGTGGACAGCCACCAGAACAGTGAAGGGCTAGAACAATATGACATACTGTGAAGAAGACTGAAGGCCCTGAGGCTGTTTATTCTGGAGAAGAGAAGGCATCTGAGGGGATCTTCTGTTACTTGTAGGAGTCTTGTTAGAGAAGATGGAAGGCAGGGTCTTCTCTGAGGTACACAAGACATTGAAAGGACAATGGTTAGTTGTTGCAAACTGCTGCAAGAAAAATCATGGGTTATAAAGCAAAACTTTCATTATGATATTGGTCAAACACTGGAACAAGTAATCTGAAGGGTCTTTAGAACTCTTAAGAGCTTGACTGGGCAAGGCCCTCGTAGCCTCACTCAACTCTGAAGTCAGCCTTACTTTGAACATAAAGTGAGATTAGATGGCACTTGAAAAAATGGCTCTGTAAAAAATTGTGGTAAAGTTTGATACAGAACTTGATCAAAATTTTGGTAATATGGATTTTTTGTTTTGTTTTGTTTTTCCAGAATGGGAAGTAATGTTTATAATTCTACAAGTGAAGGCAATTGCTGCAAAACTGTTCTTATCAAAATTGTAGTAAGGTTGCTCCTGATTCAATTTTAAAATTGTCACAAATATAAATGAGTCTAAATACGATACTTCTACCTCTCTTTTAGTTCAAGCAAATAGTGAGCTGTCGTATACCAGTGATAAATGTGCATCTTCCTCCTTCTTCATTCCAATCCATGGCATGCTAAACAAAAAGCAGTAACATGAGTTCTGCAGTTGAACTCCAATTTGTTAATCATGTTTCCTAGGGCAGTGCTCACAGACCACAAAAGATGGCAATCCTGCTGTGCTAAGTGCTCTACCAGCATATTGTATTGTTTTATATTACAGAAAATGTAATTTTTCCTAATCACTTGACATCTGCAGTTCTATAACACAAAAAATAAATGTAAAATATTTTTTTGGCACAAGCAGTGGGAGTGAACAGCCAATGAGTATTTTTTAATAGTTTTTTCAAAACCAGACTTATTTGTGCACATGTTCATGAAAATCTCAGTGTTCATTTTAAATCCTTGTGAATTCTTAGAAATATTAATAACTGTGTAGTGGAATTAAGAATCTGCATGTAATGGTTTGTATTTGGTAGGTTATGTAAATTAAAAGGTATTATTCTTGGATCCTGTTTGAAAGCTTAATACAATTTATATCACAGAAAATGTGTATTGCAACCAGCTGCACATTGTGCTTTAAAAGTTGTGCTAGTTCTACAAGTTAATTTAGAAGGTTTGCATCTCATATTGCAGCACTTGCTTTTAATAGAGAAGGCTGAAAGTATTTACAAGACCAAGATTATTAAAAGTATTCTCAAATTGCTTCAGTAAATAAAGTATGGATAAGAGTATTCTTCATACTGCTTGGAGAATTCATAAGTAGGGAAAAATATTATAAATCAATTACTTGATTCTCTGAAAGATCAGAATACAAGCAAAGATCAGCCCTATTTTATTTTTCCTTTTAGACCAATATTCTCTCTAGGATGCAGCTATGCTCCAGAAGCACACCCAAGTATTAGTTGTGCAACTGTCAAAGGAGACAGGGCCCTCGATATTTGTTTAAGGAAATCCAAGTGAATTTTAATTAATTTTACAAAGAAAATGTTCTATTTGTTGTTACTTATGAATCTCGCTAATGTAGAAGCCAGTGTTTAAAAAAAAAACAGCAAAAAACTTCAAGAAAAGAAATGGTGTTGAAAGTGCAGATAAAGTATGAAATAAGAACAATTACACTCTTGCATCTTAGGTCTGAAGGAAGTCCTTACCAAAGACTGTTTCAGTGAAGTTCAAGAAACACAGGGCAGACTTCAGAGACCTGGAATTGGGGAAGGGATTATAAAGTGTGTATTTCATAAAAATGAACAAGGTCAGACAAAGTAATTGTGAGATCAGCAGAGTCACAGGAGAGACAGTAGGCAGGAACTAAAAATGAATTATTTAATCATACTCACTGTGTGATATAGGGAGTGATATCTGTAAGCCAGAAGAGAATGAGATATTAAACAGGGAAATCAAGGGCTGGAAGCAGGTAAGAGGCATCCTAAAAACTGGAACAAGTGGAAGAGAAAGAGAGAGGAAAAAGACAGCAGATGAGAAATATTTGTTTTGGGGAAGTGTTATAGAAGAAAAATGGGAAAGAGAAGCAAATGAGAGTAAAGACAAAAATAATTTCATCAGTTTTGTATGTAGGGAGGGAAATTAGCAGATAAATGAACCAGAAATTCAAAAAACTTAGCATCCAGGATTCAGTTAATTTAAACAAATTGCAGACATTTGCTCAGAAAGATGTTTTTTATAATGGAGTAAGTCAGCATATTTATGGGATTTCCTCAAACACTGCAGCATACCATGAATAAAGGAAGTTTATTTTGGAACAGAGGGTTTTGCCAAAAACCTGAAGTGGTGCTCCTTTTATCACCAGCAAATGCCAAAGTTTGGGGAGATTGAACAGCTCCCTCATCAAAAGAGAGCACTGAAAGCAGATGACAGCTCATCAATGCAGCTGAGCTGAAGTCAGCAGAGTTGGATTGAAGAGTGAGGGTATACAAAAAGGGGCTTGATGGATAATGGTGGAAGGAGGTGGTCAATGAGAGAATTTGGCAGCAGAGAAGACCAGCTGATGAACTTTGAAAAACTTAGAAAAGCAGCCACAGTTAAGTTTCTGAGCCATTGAATGGCAGAAGAGATAAATTATTTTCCTTCCTATGTGCCATTTCATAGTTGGTTTTACTTGTCTGTACATACTCTACTGATTAGACACTGTACAGGAGTGTCATTGCTCACATTGCTAGAGACTTAATTCACAAATAAAACTAGGTCAAAGCCATTTGTTCTCTTGCCAATACCAGCTTCTGCTTTCAAGTAGCTCTGCTTCTGCTTTCAAGTAGCTCTGGCTCAGATACTCCTCATTCTCTTCTACGAAGCTGAATATCTGTATTCCTAGTAGATGTTTTTGTTCCCTCTCACCCTCTCCAATGCAGCTGACCCAAACTATATATTCCATAAAGTCTTTTCTAATGCCTTTCCCAGAGTGCTAGAGCTGCTTCTGGTGATGGTTGTCTTTTTCACAGCTGCCTGATTGATGGTTTATTCTCATCATAAGGTTAAAGCACATACCCTGCCTGAAGAAGGGCACAGGACTGAATGAAGATGACTTGACAAGGACACAGCTACCTGAGATGAAAGGCATCTCATCAGGGAGATTATAAAGTCCTATCAAGTCTTATTCTAGCTGTGCTGCTCTTCAGTGCAGTATTATTCTGATGAACTTGATAACAAAAAAGCCCTGCACCATGAGTCTTGTTGCAAAGACCTGCGAGACTGGTAGGATGCTTTGTCTGCAAGAGCCTGGTATGTAGTGAAACACATAGAACTTCTTAGTACTGGTCTGAAAATGGTCACATCCAGCCTGGGCATCTGCTGATCTGGGCCCAATTACAAGGAAGATTTGGTCTGGTGCTTGCTTTGCTTGTAGCTGAAGATGTCACTGAGGTAAATGCACTGCTCTCCCATTAGACCAGAGTAACACAGTGAAAGCCACCTGGAATATGTTTATGCTTACTGGCATGAAATTTCTTAGACAAGTAGACAGCTGGAGGCTATTTTCCTTCCAGGATATTCCAGGATATCAGGATTTGTCTTCTGCTTCAGATTTACACAGGGAAAAAAAAAAACAACAAAAAAAACCAAAAAAAAGAGGTAGCAAAGTTACACAGAACTGCATTTCTTAACTCCAGTCTATTTTTCTTTTTAGCCCTTGAAGTCATTACCAAGTGTACGTATATTCTGTTACAAATTACATTCTTCAATTTGTTTAAATTCAGATCCCCTTCACTGATTTTCAACTTGTTTAGCTAGCAGCACTATGCAGTCTGTGTGTAAGTAATGGCAGATTTTTGGTCCAGGCACTCCCTTAGCAAAGGAAAAATTTGGACACAACTTTCCAGTCACTGAGATCTTGCATCCATTTATTCCCCTCATGGCACAGAATTGTTCTCTCTCAGCTGCATGTGGAAAAAACAATTGAAATACACTGAGCACTGAGGAATCTAAAAAAGATGTCCTGTTAAAAAGAGCCTGCCCTCAAAGTTTTATGTTGGGACAAGATTTTAGGAGTTCAGTTATTGGCAGGTGCTGTGTGTTCACCAAGCAGCTGGGATCAATAAAGCCTTCTAAATATATGCCTCCCTTACTTTTACAACTGTACTTCTAGATTTAGGGGATTGTGTGTGTGTGTGTGTGTGTGTGTGTGTATATTCAAGTACCAACAAAAGTATTGAATTTGTTTCTAGTAGTTTGATGAAGAAAAGGTACTATTTGTACACTAGAGAAGTGAACCTTTTAAAACTATATATGCAAATACATATTTTCCCAAATCAGCTGTTTACGTCAAGTCTGGCACCATCAGCCCACAAGTGAAATAACTGTGGGCTTCTGTGCCTTGAAGTGGCTGCTCATCCAGGACACAAGAGACAAGGAGAATCAACAGGATAGGGAAGAATATGAAGGAATTAAAAGAGGAGGATTAAATAAAACAAGGTGAGGAACAGAAAAAACAATGGGGTGTGTATTAGACTGAGGAGTCAAAAAAAAAGAAAAAAAATCCAGGGAGCTGAAAAGAGAGCAAGTGTTATCAGAACTGGGGAGTAAACAATCAGTGATGGTAGAGTGGGTGTGAGAGTATTTTTGTATTCAGGATGGGTAGTGGTTTGGTCTCTAGGAGCTAATGGGAAATGAATGTCTGTCCCAGGGGAATTTTTCAGATATTTATTTTTCTTCCTGTGTTGGGATAATAATTCAAACACAACCTTTCAGTGTCATAAAAAGCTTTGTTTTGAACATGCCAGTGAATCAGGTTGAAGCCAGATATTTGTACTAAGGGTAGAGTGATGATAACCTGTGGTGAGCTGCATTGCAGTGGTCTCATTTGAACTGCAGCTGGAACATGCTCTCTGCCCTGTCTGATATGCCAAAGTTCCAACAGACCTGCATGGCATCTTGAGAGAGAAGCTCAGTGCATCTGAGAAAATGTGGTCTGGGCTCCTGTGTCTATAGTGGGATCCATAAAAATACATGTAGGTCAGCTCATCTTAATGAAATGTAGAAAGCTGCATACATACCTTGAAAATACACAGCTTTATAGCTGGGCAGGCTGGATTTACTGGTTTGTGTTTGGAAATTTGCAGACATGCTTTATCTGAATTTTCCTTTGCACTCTAGCATAGATTTTTGCATTTGCTGTTGTACTTATTCTTCCCTATTAGTGTTATTTATCTTTTTTATTTCTCTGTACCTTCACATCCTTCTGCTACTTGTGCTGAGTGTAATTTGTACTTTGTCTCCCATGTTTTCCCTCATAATCCCTTTTTTTCTGAATTCCAGTGTCCTCTTTCACAATCTGTTTTCTTCTCAGCACAGTCCACCTCTGGTTTATTTCCCTCCCATATGTGTGCTAAGGCATTCCAATGCAGAAGGCTTTAGCCAAGACAAATAGTAAAAAATGGGGACTGTCTACCTTACAAGTTATTGTTCTTAATGTTTGCTATGTCTATCTACATGGGAATTTGTTGCGCCGTGAGTTCACATACTAATTTACAATAAATTTATGGCACAGTGAATTAGCCTTAGGGTTCTAAACATCCTGGTAGTTTTCACAATGTTATGCATAGTGCTTTCCATTTTATAGCCATACAGTTTAAAAAATGCACATGTAGTAAAATGTACTTTTAATTTAGGAATATTCAGATTTTTAAGCCTGGTGAAATTAGAGTGTTTCTCTCTTTTTTATTAAGAATTTTTTTAATAAAAATGCTTGATTGTCTTGAAGATCAATGCAAATATGCATGTTGAAAGTTTCCATCCTTTCATGAAATTGCTTGTAATTCTGAGCACCAGGTAGTATTCTTCAACTTGTTGAAAATGTGTGATGCAGGGCTGAAATGTGCTTAAATCTACAGGAGACAAATTGCTCCTTAAAAAAAAAAAATGGGGCATGGAATGATACTCAGGTGCACACCTTCCCACTTGCAATGTAATGTTCCCTGCTCACTACAGAAATCTGTATTAAAGTAGCTTTCATGAAACACCCTTCTTCCACCTGTGCCTGTGGACTAAACTTCTGTGGCAAACTGAGTCCCAAAGCTGGAGTTAGCCTTTGTACATCAAAACTAAGGTCAATGTCTAAAACTGAGATTAGTGACTCATCTCAGGCCTTCAGTTCTGTAGGATAGAAAGTTATTACGTAACACTTGCAAAGCAAAAGTAAAAACAGGACCCTACACGTTGTTTATCCTTAACAAAAACCCGCCTTTCTTCCCTGCTGTCTGCTTTGGTTCCCTCATGCTGCTCCCATCTAAACATATATCCTTGTCTCCTTGATCTTCTTTGTAGTAGGTAGTTGCAGTCATCATAAAGTATGCAGTCCCTGGTCCATCACTAACTTTAAACACTTCACAATTGAAAGTATTCAGATAATCTTTGATTCATACTCTATTGCTCTGTTTGCCTTTATAAAGGTTTTTTGCCAGTATGCAATCGTGCTTGGCAAACGTTTTCTTCCTGGATTTGCAACATGGTTAATCATGGTTAGAAAATTGTAATTTCAGTGAGACTTTAAGAAGTTTAAACCTCAGTAAACTCAATACTAGTGTTGATGTGTTGATATTTGTTTTTTTCCAGTGTTTGTCTAAACAGTCTTGTTTTTCAGTTGTCAATGAGTTCATTTTTCTCTTTCTTAAAAATGAGGATGTACTCTCATGGACCTGAATATCCATTATAGCATTTTTTAAAAATTTATTCATACAATTATTTTCATTATGTGGTTGGAAAAGAGACACTGTGATCTTCCTGGGTATGTCAATAAATTTGGATCAATGTCCTCAAACCCAAGGGCTTAAAATGAGATTCTAAGCTCCTGAAGCCTTGGGCATCTTGTGAAACTCAAGTGATAGTATGCTTGATGAAATCTTAAAAGAGAAGGTAAAAATAAGTTCTATTTGTTCAGTGTTTTAGTCTTTACCAGTTTTACATCACTATTAGAATGATCAGTTACTTATTTCACAGTAAACATTTGAGTTAAGTTTTATGTGAATATAGGAAGATATATAAAGTATTTCATATAACTATAATAAAATATTATATAAATGTATTATACTGACTGTAAAATGCATAATTCTGGTTATTTATATTAGGCAATGCCCAGAACTTCAAAAGCAACTTACTTCTGAATATCAAATCATGTATTTGTGGGCCTAAATATCCATATAAAATAAATTATCTACAACTTACATTAGCTTATTAGTTCACACAAGTTGTAAGTTCAGTGATAGGGTGGACATTCCTTTAAATTTTATCTGTGTTGAGAACCAAGTCTTAAAAATAACAGAATTCACCTTCGCAGGGGCCCTGAGAGGTCATCCTATCCAGCTTCTCACTCTAAACCATGATCAGTGCTGATTTCAGTCTGTCAGGCCTTTGGTACAGCTAGGTCTTGAAAACCTCCAAGGAAGACTGTGCAGCACCTGTCAACCTTCAGCAACTTTTCAACGATTTTATTTTTTTCCCTTTTAAGTAGATAAAACCTATTCTGTTTCAATTCAGGATCATTGTATCCTGGTGGTCCCACTTTATACGTGTGTAAAGATCTTGGATCTCCTATCTTAGTCCCCCTGCAGGCAGGAGGAGGCTGCTATCAAATTCCCCACAAAAGCCTCATTTCCTCAGCTTCTGTTCACATGGAATGTGAGCTTCCAGACCAGACTATCTTTGCAGTCAGCTCCTGCCTCAGTTTATCTCTCTGGTACTGGGAAGCACATATGGATCAAGAATTTCTGAAACAGATTCTAGATTTGATCAATTTTCACTATTGTACCTCCCTTTCTTGAACCTCTCTCTAGGCAGAGTCCTGGGAGATTCAGTTGTGGACTGATATAAAGAGAAGGGGTTGAGTACTTGACTTTAAATATATCTGCTGTCACAAAATCACCTGTCCATTGAACAAGAAGTCCCTGTCTTCTTTGATTATTCTGCCATTAGTACAGAGGTAGAAGGGCTTCTTGTTGCCCTTGTTCTTCACTGATTTCAATTGCAGCTGGGCTTTGGCTTTTCTAATACTATCCCAGCATGGCCAGGAGATTCCTCTATATTTCTTTGCTCCTGCCTTAATTCCAACTCCTCTAAATGGCTAGTTTGTGCTGGAGCTCAGACCCTGTTTGTTACAGCCAGTCTCCTCCCATGTTTGCTACCTTTTCTGAACATCGGATGGACCACTCTTTATGCTGTGGACAGATTGTCCTGGAAGTCTAGCCAGTTCACTTGAGGTCATTTTTCTTAATGACCTGTCTTACACAAGATCCTATCTAACAGCATTCTTCACGAATATTTTCACCCTTAAATTAATCTGTGGACATTTTAAGCCTGATTATTAATAATCTGTCTTGTCTGATTCCCCTTGAGACTATTCGGGTGGATTCCTTCTTTCCCCAAATTGCTTCCTGTCTCTCTCAGTGCATGACATTATCTGTTAAATATACATTAGGTTTTACAAACCTTGTCACTTCTTCCATCACCTCAGGAAACAGCTTTCTCCAAGGGTTTTTATTTTGCCTTTTTCTTTTTCTTTTTTTGTATGGCTTAATAATGGAAGATGGCAAGCACTTTTTTGTAATCTCTCTCTTTCTCTTGTAATATCTCTGTTTCTCTGAAGGAACTCATTGCAGTCACAGTTGAAGATTCAGGGAGAGAAAATCTATCTCTAAAAAATTTAAATTAATCTAACCCACCTGATTATAATGCATATTTTTCATGCTTAAAAAAAAAAAAAAAAAAAAAGAAAGATTCCTTTTTGGTGAAGGATTATAAAGGTAGTGCTAAAAGAAATAAATTATCTCTGGCAATATAGATGTTTTACTCTAGCCTGCTGTTAGTTTGCAATATTTCAACATGATGATTTTCTTATGTGCCTTTTGTTTATACAAATTATTGGCTTCCCACCCCCCACCCCTTGGTGCCTGCTGAACATATACGACACAATTTTTGAAAATTTGTACTTGGTTTGGAGCTCTCTTTAATCTTTGGTTTTAATAAATTTCATGCTAGCTGCAGCACAACTGAGGGAACGCAAGAAAAATTAGTGAGAGACAATTTGATCAAGACAGTTGGATAAAGGGTGACTTCATAAGACCTTTATGAAACTGTTCTTTGGAGGGTTTACTCCAATTTTTATTCCACATGCTCTTCCACACTTTCACAGTTAATTGGACCAGATTTTTTGTTCATGAGATAATATTCAAATAATGAGTTTTTCTTGCACTTATAGTAAGAAAGTGTGTTGAAACTGCTCAGACAGAAGTCATATGTAATCTCCCTTCCATTAAAGTAAGCTGGCTGGCTATTTTGTTTAACATTAACAGCTCCATTAGTCCTCTTCCAACAGCATAATTATTAGGGAACTACATTATCCTCTAATATAAATAACAACTTAAAAAAAATAAAAATGCCAGACTAGAAATGCAAAGTCAACACTAAAAAGACAAGCTGAGCCCAAACTGCTTCTATGATTGACAATGAAAACAAGCATATTGCTTTCCTGGAAATAAACTATAAACTCCTAAAATGCAGACTAGGGTATCTGAAAAACTTTCATGTAAGAAAACAACACAGCAGGATAAAGGTCTTCGAAAGTTTTCTATTGATACCTCTGTTTAGTTTTGTCTGTCAAATTTATTCTGTAAATAAGGTTAATTCCATGAATGGGCTGTATCCAAGTGAATATAATGCCTAGCTGTCCTATGAATAACACATTTATAGATGTGTCTGAGACTTAGTTATACTGATTTCAACCTACAATGCCTGTGTACATACTTGAATTTGCATCAGAGCCATGAACCTGTGGTGCCAACAGCAATCTCACTGCTTGGCCATCAATTTCCTTAAGGAAAGCACATATAAAACACATATAGAAGCTGTATCCTCTTGGGTGCCAGCCCTTTATGTGCTTGCTGACTACAGCTAGCCAATACCTAGACCTCTGGTGTTGAGAACAAACTGCATGGATGACAAACAGGTGTCTGGTGAGCCCAAAGCATTACAGGCCCTAAACTCTAATGGAGTTACTCAAAATTTGATGTTACTAAACTGTTTAGATGCACCTGCAAAATGTGTTGCATTGCAATGAAGAAAGAGCTTGGGAGGCTTCCATCCAGTGCTATTTTTCTTTTTAATTAGTTAACTGAGACCATTATGCCCTACTGGCAGTTGCAGATGTCTTCTTTACAGGCCAGAGCTCTGTTGTTGTCTCCCTACCTAAAAGCATCATGCTCCTGAGTTCTGCTTCTTGAGGGATGAGCAGAAAACCTATGTTCTGTGGCAAACATTTGGCAACTGACACTAATAAGTACCAGTGGGAAATGTGTTCCCTTATAGAAAAATTCCCCCCTGTGAGGATTTGGATATTCTTTTGGAAGCAGAGGCAAGTAGCCTGCAGGACTCTTGCTTGGTGTTACACACAACTTTCAGAGTTCATGACCCATGTTAGGATGTGGCACAGTAAAGCAGTTTCATATACATCTATGGATTTTTCAAATAAAATGTGTTGATCAAGTGTTACATTCATCTAATTTATTACAATAATATTAAGGTAGATAAAGATAGAAAAATACAGTGATCAAATTGCAATCTATTATTTTTAATTTTCTCACAGTATTAAGTTTTAATTCTTTGCTAAGGGAAGCAACATGATACGTGTAAAATGCCTGTTTCTGTCACAGTAAGCAAAAGAGCTTTTCCAAAGCCTTAACCAAAGCTGATGATTGGATTATATAGTAAATCATGTTTTGAACCCAATGACACTATTGAAAGCAACTTTGTGGAAGTGAAACTTCAAAAAACACACACAAGAATAAGACTAATAAGACAGAGTAACAAGAGGTAAAATTTTGATTTCAATGAAACAAGAGTATAAATAGTTTGAAGCAGTTCCACTTGATTACTGAAGATGTTTAATTTAGGTAGTTACTGGCGGGCCTTAAAGTCCTGAGTCAGCACCTCTCTTCTTACTAATGATTCTAGCTTTTCTTCTAGACTAGGGCAGGGAAACACAGAGGGTTTCAGACGCTGTACAGCAGGATAGTTTGAACAGCAGAAAAGTAAAATAACAATTTCTTTCTTCAATTTCACTTTGTTCTTGTGGGAATCCCTTCTCATACTCTCCAGTTCATGAGCAGATGTGGCTTCTGGGCTAACCGGGTGAATCCAAGAGTCCAGAATAGTCATTGCAATCAAATTTGTTTTGGAGAACTGTTAATGTCAATCTGGGAAGCCTAAACAAACAAACCTTCATTTTGGCAAATAGACTATAGGTAAGAGGATCTTTTGAGTGTGGTGTGTCTGACATTGGCTGGGTACAAGGTACCCACTAAACCCCTCTATCACTCTCCCTTTTCAGCTGTCCAGGGGAGAGAAAATAAGACAAAAAATCTCTTGGCTCCAGATAAGGACAGGGATAGATCACTAAGCCATTGCTGCCATGGGTAAAACAGACAATGAAATTAATTTATTGCCAGTCAAATCACAGTAGTGTAATGAGAAAATAAAAACAAATTGTAAAATGCCTTCCCCCCACGTCTCCCTTCCTCCTGTTTTTATCTTCACTCCTAACTTCTCTATCTACTAACTCTCCCAAGCAGCTCAGGAGGAAAAGAACTGGAGGTTGTGGTCTGTGTTGCTCCCCTCTCTGTTGCTCCCCTCTCTTCACAGTCTTCCCTTGCTCCAGTGTGGGCTCCTTCTCACAGGAGACATTTCTCCACAAACTTCTCCAATGTGAGTCTTTCCCACAGGCTACAGTTCTCACAAATTTCTCCAGCATGGTCCCTTCCACGTTGTGCAGTTCCTTAGGATTTCTTTAGCGTGGGTCCACATGACCTGCCAGCAAGCCTGCTCTAGCATAAGCTTCCCATGGGGTCACGGCCTCCTTGAGGCATTCATCTGCTCCTGTGGAGGTCCACCATGGGCTGCAGGTGCATCTCTGCTCTATTGTAGATCTCTATGAGCTACCTGGCTCTCCATGATCTTCACCACAGGCTGCAGAATAATCTATGCTCAGGCACATGGAGCACTTTCTGCCCCTCTTTCCTCACTGACCTTGCTGTCCACAGGGGTGTCTCTCTTACCTATTCTCACTCCTCTCTTCTCTGGCTCCAAGTGTTCATGCATAGTAAATTTTTCCCCTCCTTAAATATTTTAGCCAGAAGTGCTGCCATTGTTGCTGATGGTCAGTGGCAGGCCCATCTTGGAACCATCTGGCACTGGGTCTACTGGATGTAGGGGGAAGCTTTTGGTAGCTTCTCACAAAAAAATACTTCCTGCTACCAAAACTTTTCCCTGCAAAACCAATATAATAATAAAGATTAAAGGTATCAGAGATACATTGTCAAGAATGCATCCTTTCCTGACTGGATGAGATAATGGATGAGACAGCCATAATAAGCAAAAACTTGTGTTTGATGTTAAATGCCTAATTGTGTAATCTATTTGTAGTTATCTTCAAGAGACTTTTTTTTAAAATAATTCAACGTTTCTTAAAATTCTTAAGACTGTTCTAGTAGGGTACTAATAGGAAACTTTAAGCACTGACAGAAAAACGTGACCTTGCAGGTTGCAGCAGCGTCCTTTGAATTTCTTTTCCTAGAACTGCCTTCAGATTCAAGTCAAATTGAGACTTCTCATCAACATGACTTTCTTAAAAGTGGCTCAGTTTTGCAATGCACATCTCACAAATCAAATCTAATCTTCAGAATGGAAATGTTTTAGCTCTATAAAACTTTGTGTGAGTAATGCCATAGAGTGATATTCAGAATAGTGTTTTGAAAATTCATTCAGTAATTCCATCTAAATTATTTACTGAGTGGAAAATATGATGGATAACAAATGGATGCCCTTGGAAAAGAAAGGAGTACAACATCTGGAGTGCAGTTTGTAATCCCAGAAGTACAACTAACTCGCTGCAATTGAGGGCTAGTGAAGGTGAAAAGCAGAGGAGAATCATACATGTAGTATAGTCAGCAGATCAGCCAGTAGATGTGATGTCTGCAAATCTTTGCATTGCCTTGTCTCAGAAGCGGATACACATAGGTCACAGAGAGTTTGCAAGAAGGGGATGCTATGAATGACAGACAAGGCTTGAGAAATAGCTCTGCATTAAACAAACCATGGAAGTTTTGTGTTCTGCTTTAGTCTGGTCACACAGCTTGTGGTGTATTTGCAGTGAATGCTCTGGCCTCTACTCTGCAAGCAGCTGTGCCATGGAGTGCTGAACTGCTGTGGCACACAAATACACTGGTATCTGGTATTGGTAGCAGCATGGTTCTTCTTGTGCCTCTCTCTAGCTGGCACACAGATTCAAATAAAGCTTATTGCCTTTTCTGCAGATTTGATATGGATATAGAAGAGAGGAATTCTCACTTCTTAAAGCAGTCCTCTTTCCAAAGTGCAGAATTCTTTCTCTCTGTATGCAAACAGCTTGCTGGAAAGCATTTTTACTTTTTGACATCCAGTATGAAAACATCCATTAATACTGGCACAATAAAACAAGTGCATACAGGCTATTACTTGTTCAATTTTCAATCCTGACTAGATCACAATAAAGCAGATTTGAAGGAGGAAAGCTGGCTAAGAGGTAAAATGTGACAAAGCCCCACTGTGTGATGGAATACCCAAGGTCAATCTTCATATTGCTTTAGAAAATACATGGTTCCAGGGTTTCTCGTTCTTCCATCACCCTCTTGGCAACTTGAAATATGGGATGTGTGAGGAAGTATGTCCTGAACAATACCAACTGTAAAAAGCAAAAGCCAGGTGTTTGAACCAAATGGAATCCCAAACTTCCATAAAAAGACACGTGTTTGCAGCTGTTCTGGGCAGTATATAGCAAACTAAATAAGTCTCTGTCCATTTATGCCTCAAATGTTGTTAACTAGCTTTAGTGAGGTAATTCATGGACTGTGGAGTATTTATCTTTTAATTCTGGGTAGCTATCTTACACAAGTAATGCTTGTTTTACAATTCAAGTATTAAAAAAAATGTTAGTTTGTATATATTTCTCTGTACATATAAACACATACATGACGTGAGAGATAGAGGCACACAATACCAAATGCTATTAAAAATAAGTTTTTGAATGAAACTGAGTGAATTTCAAATATTGATACTGCTGGAATTTGCCTTCACTCAGAGTTTTAAGGTCTTCTGAGTTGTCAAGATTTCTCATTGGTAATATTAAACCAGTATTATTTATGTGTATATGTATTTTCAGATTGATTTATTCTGCAGCTGCAGTGGATTGTATTCGTAAATTACAAAGTGTATGTGTGCAGCTTGGGTTAAGAGAAAATAAAAATCAGCCTGGTTTCAGTTATGGTGATTTGAGTTGGTCCCTGGTGTTCTGTTTTCAAAACAAAATTCCACTGCAGATATTCACTTATGCATATCCACTCATGAGAGTAATGTTTTGCATTTACCTTTTTCACTTATTTCGGTTTAAAAAAAATCCCAAACACAACCTGACATAATCCTGAGCCCACTAGACCTAAATTTGCTTTGATTAGAAGGTGGAGGGGGCAATCCCTCCTGTAGCCAATGCTACTTTCCCCATGGATGGAGAGTCAGTGTTGATGTGAGGAAAAAACACCATGGCTAAAGCAATAAACAGTTGAGAAAGGGCAGATGGAAACAAAGTGTGGTGGTTTGGGTTTTTTTCTGTTTGTTACTTTCATTGTGGGGATACCTCCTTCACACAAATCCTGGAAATCAGGACTTACTGTCTCCGTTGGAATTGTTAACCCACATAATTTTTGTCAGGATTGCAACCTTGAATTGTGTGCCTTAATAACAAAGGTGTAAATGTGTTTTAAAAAGGAAAGAGACAAGTGGACCAAGGTAATAATGCAAGATTTTTCAGCCAGAAATGCTGCTACAGTTCTGCATGGCTCCCAAACCAAATGGTTCCAAAATTTGGTATAAGAGAGTTTAGTACAGGCCAGCTAAGGGTCTTCTTTAGCTGTGTTTTGTGTTTTTCTGCAAAAGTGTTTTTAATTCTGCTGTGACTTTAGTTAAGATCTTTGAAAATACCTAACTTGTTTAGGCACAGTACGGAAGGCAACAGGGAATGTTTACAATTAATCTTCAGGCACAGGATACCAATACTGAAATAAAAACGAGTTGTTCCAATTTCTCTGTTTCAAGCAGTAATTCTGCAACATCTCGGACTGCTTTATGAAGCACAATCTTTTTCTCTAATAAGGAGATGATTGAAAACAAATTAGCTGGGCTTGAGAGAATAAACAGTGTTTCTCCTGGTGGGCTGGGGATAATTTTTTTACAAGGATTTAGTGAAAGCTCTGGCTGGATGAGGTCATATAACAGAAAATGGTCTTCCTAACCCCAAATATATATCTGATGTGATGATTCTACACTTCAGGAGGTGTCAGCAAAAAAAACCTCTTGGGTTCTTTCTGTTACTGCTTTGACAGTAACTAGTGCCTTGAGACACTGGAAAGAAAAAGTGAGCCTGACAGGATAGGAATGAATTGCCTCCATGACAGAAAGAAACTGCTGTGTGTAAGGAGGTAATACACCAATTGCAGGAGGGTGAAGATAAATAAGAATGTATATGAGGGCAATATCTTTTCTATATTGAGTGTCTAAGGGCATTAGTCTTCCTTTTATTTTTTCCTCTTGTCTCCTACTCTCTTCCTGCCATGAAGTATACTTTTTTCGAGTTTGTATATTTGTTGTTTAAGTAGATTTTATTATGTATGTATTCATTGTACTTTTTCACCATTTTGCATATAAACCTGATATTGAAGCATCTCTCTTAATCCCACATCTTTCAATGCCCCTGAGAGATTTTTAAATGGATGACATGGACATAAATCCTTCACTTATGCAACCTAACCAAGGCCTCAGAAAGTCTGAGCTGCTCTAAACACCAAAGGCAGTATTAGATGAGTAGGTATTGACCTGAAAGGATCTCTTATCACCCTGCACTTTTGGGCTTGGATTTTAATGTCTTGGATTGAAAGCTCATTTTGTGATACCTCTTGGTTTCTTTTCTCTGCGGGTGATGAGTAGAAAAAGGTAAAATGTAGATAAAAAATCGCTAAAATCTGTTAGCATTTTTAAGGTGTCAAGCTGTTAGCTGGGAAGCATGAGTTCAAGAAGTTACTGTTCAAGTCATTAACAATGACTATGGTTAAAATTATTTCCATGCTTTTTTGGTGCATTTGTGGTAGTTTTGATTTTTCTTGTTAGCTTGTTCTTCACCGTGGCTTCTGCTTTGACATTCCTAAACCTTAAGTCTAAAAACCAGATTAATTTTGCATTAGCAATTTACCTTTGAACTGTGAATAAAATCATTTAATTGCTTTGTGATTCAGCCAGAAAATAAGGAAATAGAGATGAGAGTAGATAGAATAAAAACATTCAAACACAGGCTTGTATTTGGGGTATTATCATATGGGGCAAAAGAAAGATAAAATCTGATGTAGGGCACTGATAGCCTACAAAAAAGTGAGAACATCTTTGATCTTATTCTACTCATCTCTGTAGTAACATGTCTTACAAGCAACTTGTCTAAGACTCCTTGGACTGTTTGCTGGCAGCAGATTTCATAAAAACATGAGCAGAAAATTGAATTAAAGGTTGATTTTTGCCATTGTGTAGAGAAAAACAAGCCTCAGTTGTAAATAAGACCACATATTTCTCACTGCTACAGAAATAATTTTGATAATTTTTCAACTGAAAAAAAAAACAATATAGAAAAAATCTTTTTTAGCATTTTATGCTGTTGATCAAAAAGAATGAGTGATGTGAGAGAAGGAAGGAAGAGCAAAACAACTAGGTTCTATACAGGTGTGCATGCTCTCAGTGGCTTTGTCAGTCACATTTTTTACATCTGATCTGAAGAAAATAAACCCATTGAACTCTCAGTGGAAAGAAAAACTTTTCTGATCCTTAGGTGAACAGCAAATACATACCTCCCAGGGAAGCTGGACAGTACCTTACAGCAAGGGCAGCAAATTTGCACAAGTCAGAAACCTAATATAGTTTCCCTCTGGACTTCAGAGGCATCTCTCTGACATCTCTCTCCAAGCTAGAAATTATTCAGACATTAAATGTGCAGAAGAAAATGAGCTTAGCATATTTTGAAGTCTTTTAGGCCTCTCTTCTCTGTCAGGAATCAGTGACATCCTACCATATTTCACCTATGCCTGCCTAATTAACAGGTACCTTTCTTTTCAAGATAGGCCTATCATCATACCATGTCAAATTCTTTTCTTCTTTCTTTCTTTCTTTCTTTCTTTCTTTCTTTCTTTCTTTCTTTCTTTCTTTCTTTCTTTCTTTCTTTCTTTCTTTCTTTCTTTCTTTCTTTCTTTCTTTCTTTCTTTCTTTCTTTCTTTCTTTCTTTCTTTCTTTCTTTCTTTCTTTCTTTCTTTCTTTTCTTTCTTTCTTTTCTTTCTTTCTTTTCTTTCTTTTCTTTCTTTCTTTTTCTCATGGCTTTTTCCTCTACTTTTTTTAATAAGGAGATTATGGTTCAGCATTAATAGCAGTTCTAATGAGCGGGAATAAGCACACATTATTTGAAATGAGTGGCTTCACTCAGATACCATTGCACTGGTTGGCACACTCATTACAATCTGAAAATTACCTTCGCTCGTATAACTGTGTCATCAAAATCATATCATCTAAGGTAATAACTTAATGAAAACCTACAGAACATATTAGTCTTACAGTCTCTACCCCTCAGCCAAACAGCCACAATAAAAAACATCTTGTGCTAAATGTGCCACTTAAGATCTTTGTACCTTTTCCTTGTTCCCTCTCTGGGTGTGTTTTTCTTGTCTTTTTCTGTTTGAACTCTGTCAACGCTGAAGAAAAAGAACATCTCAATCTGCACTGCCAAAGCTGTGGAAGGGCATTGAAGCAAGACTTCATCACCCACGAACTGGCAGTGGGGGATGTACACTGCATACCTAATAGCACCTGCAGAGAATCAGATTGATCACCTCCATGGCAAGTGCTGTACAAACACTTATAAAGGAAGACAGTCCCTTCCCCACAGAAGGGGGAAAAGTATCAGCTGAAAGACTCTCCTGTCTACGTTTTGTTCACTTTCCTATGCCCACTCCAATTGCTGCTACTACTCTTGTTCCTATTCCCTGTTGACTTTCTACTCTTCTCAGGCTCCTTATGAGAAGGAAATGACCCTTTCAGACAACTTTATTCTACTTCTTGCTCCATTTCAAGTGCCTCAGTATAGAGCTAGAATATTTTGTCCATGCATCACCACGGCAGACCTCAGCTGGAGTAGGGAGGGCATAGTCTGGGGAAATGTCTCTGTGGGATCTGGTGTAGCTTATGTCACCCTCTGAAAGTTGAAGTAAATAAGGAACAAAGAATTAATGTGTGATCATGTAATGAGCCAAAAAAACCAAAGAAATCAAGGAACAGGACACAGGTTAGACAATCAGAGAAGAGGCAGCATGTACGATATACCTACACTGCAATTTCAATCATATTGTGATAGCTGTGAGCAAAAACATAAACAAACTCTGCCCATAAGTCATGTAAGATGCAATTGCTGCAGCAATGAAAACTGGTTTTTTTTCCTCAAAAAGGACATAATTATTAATGTCTTTGATGAGTGCTTATAGCCCCTTTTGGCCTCATCAAGTAGAATTGCTCTACAATTGCAACTTTGCACCTTGCAAAGAACAGTGAAGGAATGAATTTTGACAAACTTGCTCAGTAACTCAGCAGGGAAATTTTGGAGGATAAGACGCATTGATATTTTTAATGGTAAAAACTTCTAATCAGTTCTTTAATCCTAAAGCTAGCAGCCAAAATCTCCAGCTTTCTGGAAGTGAAAGAAAGAGCTGGAGGCTTGGTTTTTGGCTTACAAATGCTTTTCCATTGAGATTATTGGGGAAAAAGTAGAAAAGTATTTTAAGGATTTGAGCCTTTGCTGGTTTGCTGTTTTGATGCTAAATTCTGGGAACTATATTAAAAACATGAGTTTACTGACTGCTGGAAATATTGCACGCTAACATGTGAGTGAACAAATGCAATATATTGCCTCAGATGGTTAATTTATACTGTCAAGGGCAGTACAGCTTTAATCAGTAGTCTTAAATCTTCATCTCCGGATCCCTGAGATGGGCCACTGACAATGGTTTCCATGTCAGAGTAAAATCTCTGCTGAGAACAGACTTGGAAGTAGAAGACAGTGTGATTTAGAATGCAGAATGACCCAGGTGATGGATACAGCAGGAATACTTTGCTGGAAGGAGCAAAAACACTGAACAACTCATGTTGAGGCACTGTGATATTACAGCAGCATACAAAAAGAAAACAGGTAGTGGGGCAAGAGGGGAATTAAGAGATGCTTCTTTCCTCTCCTTGTGTTAGCTTCAGAGCTCTTTAGGATGAAGGTTTCATGGAATAAGAGTATTCTGGTTTGGAAGGGACCCACAAGGATCATCAAGTCCAACTCTGTAGCAAATGGCCCATACAGGGATTGAACCAACACCCTTGGCATCATTAGCACCATACTCTAACTAACTGACCTAATCTTTGTGTGCTAATCTATCTGTATACATACTATAACTTCATAAAAATTGTTTCTTAGAGATTTCTAGTGTGTGTTCAATTTTCTCCTTTTTTTTTCCTGTATGAAGAAAAGCTGATTAGGAACATTTTTTTCAGGAATAAAAGACACTTGAAGGTTTATGAAAAATATCAGAAATAAAATTTAAATACAAATTTTTTGTACCAAAAAAATCATATATTTTACTTAATTTTTCCATTTCGCTGTTGACAGTTAATTTCTCTAGAACCAGGAGCTAGTATGTTCATGAGTAAATTTTTTGTTGCGCTCAGATCACAAACATTCTTTTGAAGAAGTTGTGTTCGTGTTGCTAGACTCCAAGTCCTCCACATATACCTGCTGATCAGGTACCTGTAAGTTTGATTTTCTATGAATGTTTATTGTGTGGAGCTGAATATGTCATCAAGTGTATCTTTCAATAAATTACGGTTATGACTGAGCCTGTGTTTCCCTCTGTTTTTTGGTGTACTGTGGTGCTCATTTTTGTAAGCACAATATGTCCCACTACGGTAGCATCTATTGGAAAAAAAAAAAAAAAGCAAGCAAGACAAATTGTAACTTCTGTCAATGGTTTTGACTGGGCAAAAAAAAACCTAGGCACCTTTGGCATATTGAAAAGAAGTTCCTGGGATACCAGTGCATCTGTAAAGGAAAATAACCTGGCTCACAAAACAAGGATGTTATATGTTATCTGTTGGTCTGTTCTAGGTAAAATAATCTTGAAATACCATTCTGAATATTGAATTTTGAAGTGCCATCAAAAGAAATACACTTAAACTCTGTCTAATTACTTGATCTGCAACTAGAAATTGGATGAAAAATCTTTTAAAAGAATTTCCATTTTGTGTTGCCATGCTAGAACTGAAAAGAACTTTGGGAAGTGATTCTTATCTGCTCTTTGATAAAAGGAAATTGAATGTGACTTATAATGTACTGTGCCAAACTTAATATTTTCACTTCTGTGCTAAGAAAAGCAGTGTCTTGATAGCAGCATCTTTTACCTACCAAGAGAGAGAATAATTTCTTGACTGTACAGAAATCAAACCTTGAGGAACAGTTCCAGTTAAAAGCCTTTCTGGCTTTGGGGGCAACTCCCTTAGTAATGCTTATAGTACTGCTTTAACCTTCAAAAACTGCTTTAAAACTTGTAAAGTCAGATTGAGTCAAGTACTTCAGAATATATTTTAGAGAAAAAGACTACTTAGGCAAAGGAATGAAAAAGATGCAATTAAGTTAACAGTAAGTCTTCTATCTGGAACTTCTTTTTTTCTTATTATTGGGAACTGTAAGACTGTAGAGGCGTTGACTTGCTCAATTCTAATTCCCTCCAGCTCTCATCTAAAATTAGAAATAAAAAACAGAATATGCCAGTTGATGCTTCTGATAAGGTAGGGAAACATAGAATTTTATGTAAAGACAGAGACATATTTAAACTTTGAAGCAATCCTTCTGTTATTAGGGGAACAACTTGTCTCAGGGCCTTAATTCTGTAGTATTTCTTGCCCTCTATTATCAGTGGGGGAACAGGAGAGCCCTTAGTAATAACCTCAGTTCTATCTGTAGCTCTTTCTCAGGGGGGAAACCACACTGACTACTCTGACAACACAAAGAGTGTAGCAGAGGGTGAGTTTTACAGCGACTGCTGCACTATAAATATACTGTACTACTCAGTTGATGAGATACTCTTACAGTAAGGTAAGAACTAATCTTGGTGTTTAAATACCAGCGTCACCTGAAGAAAATGTAAAAGCCTGGATAATGGACATAGCTTAAGAACAAATAGAGTAACATATACAACCAAGAGTTCTTACTTTTTTGTGTATTGAAGCTGATATTTTATTAATTGTAATAAGAATTACAGATTTTGCAGTCTTCTCTGAAGCAAGAAACACTGCCTATAGCTAAATCAAGAGGTCTTCTGAGCATTTGGTCAGTACATTTCTACTGAAACAGCTAGATGCAGCTAATTGGCAAACACATGCTACCATTGCAAGAAACTTTGTAATCACACTCATGCTCAGAGGATGATCTTCTGCAGTAAGGCAGGCCTCAGAGCACAGAATCACAGAGCACATGCATTCACTGACTTGAAAGTATTCTTTTTTTTCTCAAGGCCTTTGCATAAGTTGTGCTTTGGGGAGTAGGTGAACTTGTTTTGTACAAACAGACTGTGCTTTGTCTTAATTATAATTTTGCATTCTGTGCATGGGAGAGAATATGGAGTAAAGCTGAGGAATATGTGCAGTAGCTTTTTGAGAAATAAAAGCTATGAAAGGATTGACTGTCTCCAAATTACTTTCACAGCACCACTCAAAATGCTGAATCATCACTCAGACAGCATTTAAGTACCCAATACTCCTCAGCAGAAAATTAAGACAGAGAAACTTATTTCTGTGTCTCAACTGAAAACTTTTACTGCCAACATGTACATGCTAATCATCTATCGACTGACTGATCTTTGCAAGAAAGTAATCCATGAACAATACTTGATTTCCACTGATCCTGGCCTGAATAGCTACACTACTTTTATTGTCAAGCCTTATGATTAGAGAGCAAGCAGAGTAGCAGGTCTGAAAATGGCTTCTTTCTCAACGAGTCATAGAGACTGGGAAATTGTGAAGGGGTTTTCTCATAGAAAATATCAACGTCAGCAAAGAGAGGAAATAATGCTCATCCTGAAATATCACAAGGATACTTTATAGGAGTTGCACTGGAAATCTGTGTCCTCTTCCATTGGGAGTCATCTTCCCCAGATTATTTCCCATGGAGAATTTCCCTCTCTCCTCTTTCCAGTGTCTCAGGGCCAAAGAACATATTCTATAGCAGAGAGTGGTTATACTAAAACAGTTGACCTGAAACTCCTCTGTAGCACAGTGACAGCTTATTCAAATCTGCTATGGGTTTGGATGCTCTGTTTTTTGGCAATGCCTTTGGAAAGCAGATGCTGTCATATTTTGCTTCAAAGCATTTCCACAGAACATTTTTCCTTTCTTTATTAGAAAGCAACAAGTATGCTAAATTTATTATCAGAATTTACTTTATTCAGAACATAATTTACTCCTTGCCCTAAATTTCACTTTAAAATGCTGTATTTTCTGGGGTAAATTTCTATTTCATCATAACTTTATTCTCTGGCTTACATTCCTCAAGCTGATACATTTACATATATAAAATGTCTATCTGCTTAAATATTCTTATTTATATAATTGCAAAAAATAACAGCAGATGGAATCCTTTTGCTGTTTGCAAAAAATATTTGATGACGAATGCACAACATTGTCATCCAAAATTGCTGTTTATGGTGAACTGCAGCCTTTAATAAGAGCTTTCTGTGTATGTTGAACAGTATCCTGGATTTCTGTAAAATGCTTCAATAAACTTGTCATGCAGATTTCTCTCCCTCCAGAAAAGACAACTTAATGCCTCCTCTATGTTTACCTCTGTTTTGGATTTATCAGTGGAGGCATGCATGTGTATATACACACTAGAAGGTTTTTATGAATTGCATAGCTATTGTTATTTCCCCCTCATACACAGAGTAAAAAGCTCCTTTCAGCCTGATTGAATTTTAATTCTGTTTCAGAGAATAACAGAACAGGGAAGCATCAGTCAGACTCTGAGAGAGCATGCTGTGGGAGTCCTGTATAATCTCTGTGGCTGTGGGTGGCACAGTCTACATTTAAGTAACCCTTAGAACAACCTCGTTTGTCACCCATAACCTTGCTTTTGGTGTTTAGAGGATTTTATCAACTCTAAAACTCCTCAGGATAGAGTTTTCCATGCTGTGCATGTACCTCCAGCTATTTGTATCCAGCAATTTTTTGTGAAAGCTTCAGACCAACATAGCACAGTTATTTATAAGATGATGATTAGGGGGAAATATGTTTAGTTTGCTTGAAAGAAGAAATCTGAAAATATGTTTAAGAACCACCAGCAATATCCTTTCCTTCTCTCAATCCACCAAACCCCATGTTTTAGTGCCAGCACTTGAAGTGGGGAATCATTACCTACAAATGTTCTCTTTAATTCCATAAAAAACAACCCACTTTTAGCCATGTCAAAAGGCTCTGAAAAAGACTTTTTGAGCATGAGCCAAAAAGCTTTTTCATCAGGGCACCAGATTTCTCCAGATATGATGAGCATTCCTTAAACCCTGGCCTATTTGATAATATTTGCCTTTATGATCACTCCAGTTCAAACTATCCAGTCCTGTGTGATAAAGTGTGGTCCAGATATTTGAGCCCTGGTGGGGGTGGGGAAGTGAGGTGGAAGCAGTTTCGACATTGTGGGTTGTTACCTCTCCCATGCTTCTCACCCTTTAGCTCTAAGGAGGAAGAGATAGAGGAGGTGTGAGCTCAGCCTGCAAGATCGTGGTGGAGGTAGGTGTGGTGCAGAAGGATTCTAGGGCAGAGACATGGGAACTGGAGATGAAAAGAGAGGAGTGGAGTGGTTACAGAGATAAGATTACATGAATTAGATGCCCGCTGCATAGGGACAGAAAGCTAGAGCTGAGATTTTGTGAGTAACTTTAATATTTGTTTTGATTTTTTTCTTCTCAATGTAATGATCATTGAAACATGTGATGGTGTCCTGAACATTTATTTTACGTAACAGCAGCCTCTTATTCATCTCCTACTCCAATTAGAGGAATTTTCAGCCTCTTGAGAACTTCTCTAGAAATTTCCTTTTCACGGCAACAGAGCAACACTTCTTTTATGTCACCTAACAGCCTTGTTCCTTGGACAATAAGCTGACCCAGAATTGCATCACTTGGTAGCATATTTTGAGCTCAGCTGCTCTATCCAGGAAAGTAGGAAGAAGGTATTTGAACATGAGAGTTGATAGTTTAGCTTCCTTTATAATGTGGGGTCAGCTAGGATTTTTTTTCATTGAAACAACTGCAGGTACATTTCTAATTTCATGCCAAAGATGCTGTTTCCTTCTTGGCTTAAATGGATATATATTTATATTTTATTATGCAAAGAAAGACTACACTGTACAGACTACTTCCCTACAAGACCATCTCTCGCATGTCTTTTCACTAATTTTGTTAAGGTTGTTCTTTCTGTGTTTGGAATTAATCCAAGTTTGTGTGTGCATTTCTGCCATATTTTGCAGGAGAGATGAGAAAAGGTTGTGCCCTCTATGTAAGTGTCTAGCTGAATCTCTACCAGGGGCTGGATGAGAAACTGACTGGGAGTTTATCTGTCAGAATTAAAGGGAAGGCAGGGACACATGACTCTCAGCAAGGAAGACAGAGTGCATGAGGCCCTCTGTGGACAGATAGGAGCAGACACATTCACAAGCCCTGGTCCTCATGGGGAACTTCAACCTCCCCAATATCTGTTGGAAGGATAACATGGCTGGGCATGAGCAATCCAAGAGATTCTTGGAAGGTGTTGATCATGACTTCCTTCTCAAAGTGAGAGGAGACAACAAGGACTCTGCTGGACTTTATTCTTAACAACAAGGGGCTAGTGGGGAATGTAGTTCTCCAAGGCAACCTTGTCTGCAGTGACTGTGAAATGATGGAATTTGAGGTGCTTAGCAAGGAGGGCGCACAGCAAGCTCTCTGCCCTGGCCTTCAGAAGCACAGGCTTTGGCCTCATCAGGGATTTTATTGGTAAAGTACTTTGGAATAGAGCACTGCAGGGAAGAAGGGCCAAAGAAAGCTGGCTGATATTCAAGGATCACCTCCTCTGAGCTCAGAAGCAATTCATTCCAAGAAAAGGAAGTCAGGTAAAAATGTCAGGAGGTCTGCTTGGATGAACAAGGAGCTCCTGAACAAGCTCAAACATAGAAAGGAAGCTTACAGAGGGTGGGAGCCAAGACAAGTAGCCTGGGAGAAATACATAGAGGTTGTCCAAACAGCCAGGGATTGTGTTAGGAAATTAAAGATTCAATAGAATTAAACCTGCCCAAAGAGGTCAAGGGCAAAAAGAAAAGCTTCTAGATGTATGTTGGTGATAAAAAGATTAGGGAAATGAGGGGCCTCTCTGGAGGGAAACAAGAGAGCTGGTAACTCAGGATAGGGAGTAGCTTAAGGTACTCAATGACTTTTTTGCCCCTGTCTTCACCAGCAAATACTCCAGCCACACTGCCCAAGATGCAGAAAGCAGAGGAAGAAATTGGAAGAATGAAGAACCACCTACTGTAGGAGAAGGTAAGATTTGAGAAGATATAAAGAACCTTAAAAAACCTTTCAAAATATCAAAGGTGCAAAACTACAGGACCTGATGAGATGCATCTTTGTGTCCTGAGGGAACTGGCAGATGAAGTACCTAAACTACTATCTATCCTATTTGAGAAGTTGTGACAGTCTGATGAAGTTCCTATTGACTGGAAAAAGGGAAACATAACCTCCATTTTAAGAAGAGAAAAAAGGAAGACCAAGTGAACTGCAGGCCAGCCACTTTCTCCTCTGTGACTCACAAGGTCATGGGGCAGATCCTCCTGGAATATGTGCTAAGACATATTGAAAGCAAAGAAATTATTTGTGACAGCCAGCATGGCTTCACTAAGGGCAAGTCATGCTCGACAAATTTGTTGGCCTTCTAGGATGGAGGTACAACATTGGTGTATGAAGTGTGAGAGACTGGAATGTTAATGACTCAAACAGTCAGCCACTTGCAAAAGCAGCAGGTGCTTTGCTGATGTGCAAGGTCACAACCCAGGTGCAGAGGAGGTGCATGCCTAGCACTGGAGCTTACAAGCTGGGTTTTGAGCCAGATAAGGGAGAAGTCCAATAAAAAGCAGATCCTGTAAAACTCTCCCCCACCCCAGGAAGGTCACATTCACACGCAACATTCACATTCACACATAGGCCTGAGGATATCCATCCTTTCTGATGGAGCATAATTGGCTCAGCATGCTGATGTGAGAGGCAGGTCATAAATCATCAAAGATGCCAGAAGTGCCCCAGACTCATTTCTAGGGCCTTCCACCAGAGGACTGCATGTGATCCACAGTGTTGCAACAGATCCACAGTGCTGCAAAAAGACAATGTAAAACTCCCCCCATAGGGGAGATGCTTGGGCATTCCACCTAAACCTAAATGTGTATTAACTCATTGAACTTTGTGTTTCATGGCGTTCCCCCACCCTACCCCCCATCGAGTAAGACTCTGACCATCACTTTGACTGGACAGAAAAATTGCAACAATCAAATCTTGTTGCTGGATCCATGGGCGATTATATCTTTCTACTCTTATAATTTTTTTTCTCTTTTTTTCTTTTCCTTATATATTTTCTTAAGTGCAATTTTTATACTTTTATATTGATATATATTATTATATTGATATATATTACCTATTACTATAGTTAATAATAACCAAAATGGCTACATGCCTCTTTTCCTTTGTAACCAAATTGTTCTAAAATAAATCTTACCTATATATCTTCAGGAACATCCATCATTCAGTGTCATTTCACTCTAATCTGCCCCAAAGGGTCTATTAACAAGAACTTTAGTTATCCTCCCCTTCAAGGTCAGGTTGTAACATGAACAAAGGACAACTGATATCATCAGAAACAGAGAGGGACTTATTACCAAAGCCTGTAGTGATAGGCCAAGGGGTAATTGCTTTAAACGTAAATCTGATTTTGATTAGATAGTAGGAAGAAATTCTTTACTCAAGGAACTGGCACCCCAGAGAAGTTGTGGACTTCTCTTTCTGTGTCTGTCCCTGACAGTGTTCAAGGCTAGGTTGGATGAGGGTTGGATGAACTTGTGCAATATGGACTCATGGAAAGTGTCTCTGTCCATGGCAGGGGGTTGGAACTAGCTGATCTTTAATGTCCCTTCCAACTCAAACTGTTCTGTAATTCAGTGATTCCTTGTTAGGAACTGTCAGCTTTATTTACTTGCATAAGTCATTCTTCTGTCAACTTCTTTATTTGCTTTTTAGGACATCTCTAAGCATTCCTGGTCTGGGTTTGGTTTTTTTTTTTCATCTGGTACATGCTTTTTCCTTGGTTCATTTATGAAGGAAAGAATTAATCTATCTGCATTTCCCTCCTGTGCCTGAAGCCAAGCAAGCTCCTGCTGTCTTGATTCTTTCATACTGCGTTTTTGAGTCTGTAGTGGCTTGCAGTCTGAGACTGCTTCTGCACCTTTTCATTTAACTTAAACATTTTCACTGGTCTTACTTGTAATTTTCTGTCTCTTGGGATTTCCAGTACATGTATATTGAGTAACACAAAATACCTTTTTCTCCACATTTGATTGCTTCTGTTGGCTAATTCTGTGTGTGTTTTTGTTTGTGTGCCCTATTTTCAAGCATGTATTGCTAGGGAAATAGTGTTCCTATAATATCCATCAGCGACATTCATTATAATATTTAATCTTAGACACTGAGCTTAAATAGCCAATAAGATTCTATTTTGTCTCCAGATGAAACGAAGAAGCTGTTCTGGAAATGGTAAACTATTTTGATGTTTGCATATTGAACTAAAAATCTGATATCCTGATTTTGTTCCTTCCCACGCAATTTCTCTGCAGATGTATCTTATGTACAGATTGTGTACAAATGGCCAAAGTGTAAAGACCTATTTTTCTGGAAAAGTATATTTAAAAGGATTTTTTTTAAAGTTTACATTTGTTATTTGTATAAAATATGTTCTCTGTTTTCTTTCAGATTCCTTCCATATCTAATAAGGGGAAACTTCTTTAAGCATTTAAGTCAAGTTATAGCATATACTTTGATAACTTTAAGTTGTAGCATATACTTTGATAAAATTCTGTGGGGTATGTCACTAAAGATTTTAATTGATAGATTACATCTGGTTGTTAGCAATGTTACAGCACTCCTGTGAAAAGGCTTTATTTTGTTCCATTTAAGAATACATCCTTAATATTGTGAGTGCTGCTGCTTGGTATCAATGTAATCGAAATACTGATCAATTATTTCTTTTCTGTGTTTGTGAAAAATGTGCAAGTTCTTCAGATAAAAAATGTATTGAGTTTCCTTATTTTCATAGGATCATATAATGGTTTGTATTGGAAAGGACCTTTAAAGGTCATCTATTTCAAGGTGATCTTGGCAGGCTATTCCCCTGTCATAGGACTCCTTCAACCACATCAGATTTCTTAGAGTACTGTCCAAGCTGACCTTGAATATTTCAGGAATGGGGCATCTACAACCTCTCTTGGCAATCTGTTGTGCCCTAGTTAAATTGGAAATGCGTGTTTCTAGGACACTAAGAAACCAACAAAAATCAACTAAGTGAAGAGAGCGGGCCTTCTGCAGGTACATGATGGATGGTATAAGATTGTTCTATCATTCTCCTCCTTTACTTTCATCCTGCATACCAATATAGTCTGCCACATGTCAGCTTCCTCTAGCCAAAGGATATCATTACTACATTACATTTCCTCTAGTTAAGTTCCTTCTCACAATATAGGTACAGAGAAGGATAAGAAAGAAATCTAATCACTTATAAAATGGGCTAGACAGCATATTGAAAGGGATTAAATTGCATGATTCCTGCATTAATTAGGAGGAGTTGGATTTGAGGATTGAGGCAGCATCTTCTCATCTGATATCTAGCTCATCTCCCTCCCAGATGAGAAATTTTGAAATTATAACAGCACTAGAACAAGAAAGTGGAAATATGTTGCTAGAATTCCTCCAGTAGAGGGATCTGGCTAGGATATGACAAGGCTCAAGGTTTCCCTTGAGCAAGCACCTTCCTGCCCTGACATTTCTCTGGTGTAAGGGATAGAGCAGAGCCAAAGGATGCAAATACAACCTCTTATTGAACCCACTGTTGGCACCAGTGTTCAGTGCATGTTTGCTACAGATAGAGCTACAGAAACAGTGCTGAGTCTTTGAGAAGCTTGTAGGTAAAACGCATTGGCGTGGCATTTGTTCTGACAACCTCTAAATGCCACAGTCAGCTGTGCTGAGCTTGAAATGCACCCATGAAGATTGCATATAAATGTGTGTAGGCATGCAATGTCCAGGTCAACGCACTTCCAGGAATTCTGAGGGCAACAGCCCTATTTGAGGCACAGTTCTGTTTTGTTCACTATTTCTAACATCCAGATAGCCTAGTGTAAAAATGTATATGGATCCTAGTGGTTGCATTAGGACTGCAAAGGCACTGTGCACGTTTGTATTTCCCTACCTTAGGTGCTTAAATGTACAACCTAACCCTTAAATTTGATTATTCTTTATGTAGAAGTATGTGTTATAGTCTTCTGTTTACTTTCCTTCAGCACTAGTGCAATGAACAAAACCCAAAAGTCTACTGACAAAATCTTACATAAAATTAAAAAAAAGGCCAAAATAAAAAAGAAATTGAGCATAAACTTATAAACTTTAGGACTGAGGCGGTATCTTTACAGATGCCTAGGTTTTGTAAACTTTAGGTTTCATTTCTTTTCTATAATTTTATATGTTTATAAAAAGATGTGCAGAGGTAAAATAGTTTAACCCTTAGTCTGAATTTGAAAATAGCTTGATTTTATAAAATGTTAGTATCTTGATGAGATTAGGGTTTGGGAGGCGGATTGTTTGTTTCTGGGATGTTGGTTTCTGCTTTTGTTTCTGAGGTGCTTTTTTTTGGTCCGTCAGTTGGCCAATTAGTCAGTTCATTTTGCTTTTCTTTGCTAGCTGTGCCAAATACTAATGCCATTTCTTAGATTTCAGAAAAAAGAACTAACTGTTGTAATTTTACTTTGTATAGTGGAAAAATTTCACTTAGGTGGCATATATCTACCATTTGGCTCAATTAGACTAGAACAGGCACAGCAATTCATAATTCCTGGAGGGAAAGCAAGCTTCTGTTTCAATAACATGGATTCAAAGAGTTTCATCTCTAGAATGATCTCCGAGGGCATGAAATATGTTTCATTTAAATCTTAAACCTTGTTCATAATCAAATAAAATCTATGAAAGATTTTTGTCATTCTGATTTCTTAGACTTCTTTTCCCCTTCAGTGGGTTTTAAATATCTGCTAACAATAAATTATATCTTTGTGACCCAGCAAGAGCTAATCTCTTGGAAAATACAGTGAAAGCAAGTGCATCCACATATGCTTTTGTGTGCACACGTGCCTACTTGTGGTTGTAATGATTGGATTGAGACTGCATGAATAGGTAAGACCCTATTTTCTAGCTCTTTGACAAACAGTATCAAGACTGTGTTTACCTTGTATGAGGCAATAAGGATGCCTGTGTTGATCTCTCCACCAGAAAACATCTCAACAGCCTTCTCAGTGAGAGATGCTGGACTCAATGCTGATGTCCAAAGTGATCAGCCTTGACCATTTTTCTGCACAGTCTGACCAGATGGCAGCCCTGCATCCTGCCTGCTGGAAATCCAGAGAGCCATGCAATTTCTCCAGCAGCCCTAATGAGGAGAAGAATTGGGTGTAATCTCAAATTTTATTCATTATCCTTTTCAGCCATCAGCAAAAGGTCCTGGTGTCTTATGTCTCTTGCTACTGAACTTGCAACTATCCCTTCTCTTCTCTACCTGCTGGTTCCTATGGATTCCCAATCAAAGTGGAGAGACAATGTTTACTGTTAAGGGTCAAAAAAAGAGATGAGTGACCTGACTGCTGAAACTTCCTCAGAAAATTCTCCGATTGGTGATTTTTTTCAAGATCCAGCCCTTTAAAAATGTACTCCTCATATCCTTCTGCTGTCACAAACTACTGAAAAACTGGAATCTGCTGGTTTTCCTTGGTAAGAAAAGCTACACTGGACCTTACCTCATTTTTCATTTTAAATGACACACTCACTGGAAGCCCGGAAGAAGCATAAACTCCTTGAGGAGATGTGCAAAAAATAATTCTTTTTTTAAGCTAAACTTGGCAGTGATGGTTCAGAAAGGCCTTAAGCTGCCTTGTAAAACCCATCTCTTCTACACAAAATGATGACAAGGGACTCGCTTTTTAAAAGGTCAGATCTTGGGGATGAGAGATACAGTATTGTGTGAGATAGAGAGCCCTGACATCCAGGAGGCACTAGGATTAATGCATTCTACATCATGACTCATAATAATCATATTTAGTGTAAATGGTAAATACATTTTCTCCTCAGAGCTTGTGCCACGATTTGATATAAGCTTTTCACTTGGGGAATATGGTGTCAGAGTAGGAATTTGGAGAGTTTAAAGGATTCTGACAACTTTCAGTTCAGGAATCAGTGACAAGAGACATAAAAACAGTGATGTTAAAACCGTAGTAAGAGATAGCTTAACCTTTTGATCTTGAAATGTTTACATGTATTTTATTTCTTTTATATAAACTTTCACAGTTTTACACATAGAAAGCAATAAATTCCTGTGAAATATTACTCTCATACTGACAATTTAAAATACATTTTTTCTCCTTAGAAAAATAATAAACAAATAATATAAGGACATTAAATGTTTCTCTATCTTCTGTTGGTGTTAGTCTGCTAAATGATAACCTTAAAAAGATCTGCTTTTGACATTAGCATGAATTTCTTGACAAGAAGACCAGAAATGAGATATTTTGGGGGTTTTTTTTTCAAGCAAATCAAGTGCAAGCTACAGCCTACCTGAATTCTAATGGAAGTGTGAATGCATAGAACTATAACCGTTCTTCTATACCAGCATGCCTGAAAACGACAATAAATCTTCAATTAGTATGTACATGCTTACACACATGCACCACTACAGTTTACAGAGTTGCCAACTCTCACATAAACTCTATGTCATGACATTTAATATCAATATTAAAACATCAGCTCACTGAGAACCTGAGTTTTCTTAGAAATAAACATATGAGCTTGTTGTTGTAGAGGAGAATTGAGAATTAAGACTCTGAAAGTCACAGCGTTCAAGGCATAGACTGAAGATATTTCTGCAGCCATATAAGCATCTATTTTCTCATCTCATACACCAACTTCTGATGAGATTAAATAAAAATAGAGAACTACTTTGGGGATCCAGTACTTGACTTCTGTGTCCAAAATAAGGCAGTGTTGAATTGCTATTAGTACTTGCCTAATATTTTTTTTTCAGATACATAAAAGTTCTCATGCAGTTTCTCTAGTAAGTGCTCATTTTTGTGCAGCTGATGTCACATAGCCAGCCTCCCACCTGAGTTATGCATTTCAGGGGCAACATATATTTGGGTCATATTCCTTTGAAATCTGCCCTAAGCCAGAAGGGAGTCCTGATGAAGTCCTAATTAATCCAGATGTCAAAGCAGGTTTAACAGTAGGCTAATTACAAATGCTGTTGGCATATTTGTTGAAAGCTGTCAAAATAACCGAATTTCTTTACTGTGTTTATTATATTGTGCTCAACAAGCTCTTCTGCAAATTCTCTCCACTGATTTGGGGCTTTCTCTTCAGTCTTTTCTTTTGCATTCTATTGTTTAGAGAAGTCTTTCATCACATTCTTGTGGGTTATTTAAATTTTTAAAATTCAAGTTCAGTTTCAGATGTTATACTTCTCTAACATTCTTGATGTGGTGAGTGATGGGACTTGTAAGCAAAGCTCTGCTCTGTCATGCTTTCCTAGGGCCAGAAAGACTTCTGGAATTTATTGTATATGCACAGCCTTCTAAGGCGTGTGAATGGCCTTATGAGATTATTCTCTAATTACAAACGACTTGACAGTACAAGCTAGTGATCAGGAGCTGCCTACTGTAACTGCTGGAGTAGAAGGAGATGAATGTAAATGAGAACTCTGGCAGTATATTTATGGGTAGATTCAATGATTGTTCTTTTTTATTTCATCTAGTATTAATAACCTTCTACCACTAATGTAACCTACTGAGAAGAAAATGCAGGCATAGAGTTTATTTGCTTGATGTGTTATGTTTGTAGTGTTATGTAACTGAGTGCTAGCTCCAGGCTCTTCAGAAATAAGTGATTCATTCTAAATAAGTTCTGCCTGTGCCTTGTTATTGAGGGAAATAATATTTTTCGTAATTAAAAAAGAAAGGTAGGGGGATGATAGTGATGCCTCGGGTTTTAGCTTCTGTACTTTTCAGATTCTCTGCTGCTTGATATGTAACTCTGAAACTTCACATTAGGCGTTAGTAAGTTCTCTTCACAGGGTGGTTAGACAAAACAATCCCGTCCCAGCTACAGAATCAAGGACACCCATTACCCAAAAAGCATGAACAATGGGCTAAGGGAAAGAGGCAAGCCAAGGGGTTGAGACTTCATAATCTGAAGCTGTGGTTGGACAATTGACCCCAATATGTGGATGAACCAAAACTTATAAAAGTGTAAAGACTCGTGACCAGGATCCATCTTGGATTCAACCTTGGTGTAGCCCCGGACAGGCTCTTGCACTGCCCAAGGTGTATCCTTTTAAGGTCTTTCAATAAATACCTATTTTTAACACTTAACTCTGTCTAGTTCCAGGTCAGCCTTTCTAGGCATCAGTTCTGGCACCCCAGATGGGACAGCAAGGCATCTGGAAAACCCCTGGACCAGAGGAACACCCAGCTCCTGCCCCCCACCCCTGCCAGCACTCACAGGGGGGTCCAGCTGGGGTCCAAAAGGTATCAGAGCCCAAGTACCAGATCAGTACCTGACTAACTACCTGCAGGAAAGATCTGCGTGCAGAACACGGCTAGACCTTCCCTTAGTACTAGCACACTGCCTAGCATAGCCCACTGCTAGGAATGACAACTCATTGTCTCCCAGTGTAGTTGGCATTTCAGGCATGTCTTTAGGAAATCCTAATACTGAATGATCACAACCTGCAAAGGATGTTTAGTGATATTCGAGACCTGAATGTATGACCCTAATTTGCCAAATAAGATGCACTTGGATGGTTTTGTTGGATTAGGTGTTAACTTTTTACCTGTACTTGAAATTAACAACTGAGAGTGCTTACAAATAAAAAGCCAGTTTTTGACCCAGTTATTCAAACTGGTACAAGGTTGTTCATGTGGCCGATTAGCCTGAAGCTGAGATTGTTGTTTGTGAGCCTGATATAAGACAGCATTTGTTAAAGAAAAACTGCAATTTGATCTCAGTAGAACTAGTAGTTTAAGTGCCTCTCTAAAAAAAAACAGCTTTCTTTGCTGAAATACGTCTTTAAATTACATTTTTTGATAGGATACAAATAGCCCAAAGAATACTGTTTTGGTCATAAGCTCTTTGGTGTATTTTATCTAAATTCTTGATCAAGATACCAAAACTGGTAAAGAAAGTGCCCCAGGAGCTCCTTCAGGTTAATAATGAATCTACTTTATTCTGGGAAGAAAAACTGCAAGGAGTGCAGAAGTTGAATTTCCATACAGACTAAATCTGTGAAGTTCAGTCATTTACACTCCCCTATTATGTGGTCTGTAAGCCATGATTTAATGAGCTCTCTTTAAATGGGACCACAGCAATCCTCATGATGAAGTTCTCTGATGCCCCTTGGAAAAGAATATTTGTATTCTCTCAAATAAGCTAGAATGAAAGAAATCTGCATATCCTTTGTTCTTTGAAATCTTGTAAGACTTTCATTTACAAAAATAAACCCTCCCAAAAAAACCCACAAATTAAAATTCTTGTGAAGTAATTTAATATGTGGACTGCATAGATAATCTAAATAATGATAACAATTAATCTATGTGTCCAATATATAATTCTTATATAGGGCAGCCAGAATTTGCAAAGAAGCACTGATGTGCTCAGGCTTGTTGAAATTTTTTCAGGCAGTGAATGATGAAGGGAAAAAACAGGTTTAAATGTAGAATTTCTAAAAAGCTATGTTTAAATGTAGAATTATGCTGTGTCTATAATTTTTTAGGGTACGAGAGCAAAAGGAGTAATTTTTCTATTTTTGTTAAAAATATGAAAGCTACATATTTTAATAGAGAAATATTAAAAGTTATTGTATATGTATTTACTGGGGAATGGAAAAAAAGCTGGGGATTCCTTGGATTTATGATAAGAAAAATTCATGTTTTTCTTCCTGTTTGACGGGGTGGGAGGTGGTTAAAGGCATATGGTAGGTGGAAGAACCTGTGAGGAGAGTTATGTTATAAATAGTTCTTCTTTAATAGAGAGTTCAAGTATCTCCTTAGGTGTTTGTTTCTTGGTTCTTGCTCAAACAGTTCAAACTGTTTTAATTAATTCCCGTCTTTTTTTCCTATGTTTTGTGTACACAGTCAAAACTAATTAAAAAACCCCAAAACTCTGTAGAAAAAGTGAAAAAGTTTAGATGGAGGCATGAATTTTCTCTTTTTCACTTCAGGGATAAAGATAGTGATGACTCCAATTTTGTAATATTTATGTAACATTTTAAAAGGATGCTGTTCACGTTTCCTGAGACTATCCCAACCTACTTCCTTCAGCCACCCCAACTCTGTAATTAATATGCTTACAAAGTTGCTTCCAAACTATACTGCTAAGTGCAATCAGATCTCACTTGATTTTTATTTTTTTAGCTGAGCTGAAAACTGGAGACAACTGACTTTGTTAAGAAGAAACATAAAGGACCAGCCTTCTTATATATCTATCCCTCTACATACCAGTGAAAGGGAGCATGTGTGCATGTCTTTTCTTGGAAAGCAGAGATATAGTCATGTCTGCAAGGTAAGAAATTTCAATCTTCAGAGTGGAATGGACATTGTTTTATAAAGGATCTTTTACTGCAGATAGGAAGTCTGTCAGTAGTGAGGCGGGATGGGGCCTTAGATATCTCCCTAGAGCCAGATGTTAACTATGGGGCATAGGATGCCTGTATATTAAGTCTGCACCTTATGAAGGTCATAGAACAGGCAGGGTGAAGGGACTATTTTGTGGAGGTTTAGAAACAGCCTTCCTAAATAAACAGATATCCCATGAAGCTTCATGGCAGCAGAAGAACAGAATCATGGTGCAGGGGCTCTGCAAGTTTTCATGTTGCAAATTAATTTTCTGCCATGTGGAAAGCAACTTCGCAAGCACAAGTTGTGGGTTAGAGGCATCTTAAACCATCTCCCAGGTCTGCTGCTGCTGCCTCTGACAAAATCACAGTCCCTCTTTCTGGGGAGAAATATTCAACAGCATGGGGGGGAGGCAGGGGGGAGGACTTTGGCTTTCCCCCTCCATCAGCTGCTAGCACCCTCACTCCCTCAGTGAGGGAGATTTGGCTTGTGGAAACTTAATTTTATTGCCATATGAAGTAGATTGAGTATTACAAAATAGAAAGACCCCACTTCCTCGCATCATCCTCTCCTCACCCAGTCTCAACTTTGGGACCACTGGAATTGGCTGTGTTCAGCATGGGGCAGCTCATCCCCTCTTTTAATCCCCCACAGCTGCCTGCCAGAACCTGAGTACCTGCACCCAGTAGACACATATAGCAGGGGAAAATGCATTAATGGGAATTCCCAAATCAAATGTGATGAGCTGGTACGTCAGAAATGGCACAATGCACAGCAGCATAAACTGTGTTAAAATAAATCCCTGGAAGCTACAAGAAGATAACATTAACATTTCATGGCCTTTCCTGAGATGTCCCAGAGACTGACTGAGAAAAGCACATGACGTTTTCCCTCATTTAAAAAAAAAGTCACTAAAGATTGGCCTTATGTGATATGGCCAATGAAATAATTTGAAAAATGTTGCTTGATATACCTAATAAGTTAAACAAAAATACTTTTCTTGAAATTAAAAAAGGAAACTCTTCAGACTACCTGAAATCCAAAGTGATACAGAATGCTTATTAATGTAAAGCAAAGGCTTAATAAACTGTTGAGAAGAAAAAAAATGCACATAGTAAAGAAAATTAGCTAGAAGAACCTTTATGAAAAGGGCAATGGAACTGATAAAAAGATTCTGGCTTTTCTCCTCTGGAGAGCTCATCTGAAAGCCATTTGTCAAATAAGAACTAAAAAGGGATGTGATAAGGGATCCTAGATCAATTAAATCTATCCTCTAGGAATTCTATACCTATTGTGTCATATCACATCCAAATACAGAGTGAAAAAAAGTCATATTTTAAAATGTGAAACTGCCGTTTATATAAAAAAATGCAATTACATTAGAGGAGGCCGTCTCAAATGGAGACTGAAAATACTTAAGTTTTAATAAAACTTTCGGGAAGTTTTCTAAAATTTTAGGAACAGGAATGCCTTTGAAAAGCCTGTGGAAGTGACAGCATCTGATCCATTGGTTTGTTTTCAAACCCACAGCTGAAGTCTTCAAGATGGATGTTAAACATCACTGGCACTGTTTGCCATTGCAATACTGTTTCATTGAAAGAAAAATGCATGTTTGGAATGGACGAATTTTGAAAACCCTGAACCCACACTAAATCACATATACTTGCTTGCA